>CAWUFW010002270.1:0-1200000 GCA_963921515.1 Calotriton arnoldi | reverse complement strand
TTATTCTCTTATTATTTCCACAGGCACCATTGTCTTTTTGATATATATGTTGTACCCTGGTTCCTTGTGAGTAGGGTGTCCCTTGTCTCCTTTGACTGCAGCACTATTTGTGCCACCCCGAGTGACCCGAATAAAAGTCAAGTCTGCTGGCCTGCTCCCTCAGCTTGCACATGCGGCTCTGCTAGAGTACGACTCTGCACACACCATGTGTGACAGAGTCCCCTCACTGCTGCTGCCTAACTATATGTAAGTCACCCCTTAGGTAGGTCTCCTAGAGCCCAGGAGGCGGGGAATGTCAATGTTTCCCCCTTTCCTATTTCCAATCCCTGCCATTTTATACTCATTCCACATTCCTACTGAAACTATAAAGTACCTGGTTTGCCGTATCCACATTTTTAATGCTTACACGTAACTTTGCCTTCATCTGTTGTATTTCATATTTGTGCTTTTTGGTTTATTTGATGTTTTACTGGACATCCTCCTATACAGAGCTTCAAAGTCCACTTGTGTCAAATTCGTGCTTTAGAAAACGGCATTTGCATGAAAATAAATGAACTTCTAGACCCCTAGGTCCTCTCCTCACACACGCAAAATTTCCCAGATTTTGGGACATTCTGCCCCAACGAGATAAATGAAGGCACTATGGGGCATATTTACAATAAAGTGGCGAAGAGTGTCGTTAAGCCAGGAAGGCTAACAACACGCTTTGCCACTTTAGAAACGCAGGGCTGCACCATATTTACTAGAATATGGTGCAGCCCTGCGTTTCCCCCTGCGCTGGCGCCAAATTAAGCTGCTTAGCGCCAACGGAGGTACCCTTACACCATAGTGCAAGGGTGCCTGTGATGAGGGGAAGATTGTTTATCTGCACATAAACAATCTTTAAATGCTGTTTTGTAACTTCTATGTGTGCTGCCTAATGCAGCACACATAGAAGTTGCAAAACAGCATTTGTTTACAATGATTGTTTATGCATGAAGGGGAACTTCCTGTACATAAACAATCATTGGCGTTTTGCTGTTTCTATGTGTGCTGCCCACAGCAAAAATGAGAAAAAATTAAGCTTTTCTCCTCGTTTCACCTGTTTAAGACCAGATTTTCCCTAGTCTTAATTCTGGCGCTGCCTCCTATTTACGATGCCCTTGTAAATAGGGGGCAGCGTCAAAATCAATGGGTGTTGCGCTGGAACGCCCACCACAACACCCATTGCCCGCCCCTTTTACGCTAATTGTAGCGTGAGAGGGGGCCTTATTTACAAGGCAGCGTTAAGCCACTTTAAGTGGCTTAACGGTGCCTTGTAAATAAGGCAAAGCTCCTATTGCCATCACACCGTCATGTGGTGGCAATAGGCAGACCCTCCAGCATTTCGCGATTTTGCGATTCGCAAAATAATCGCGAAATCAGCAGAGGAGCGCGATTACCGCGATATTTACCTTTTTGGCCGCGAAAAAGGTCTCCGGCAGGCAGCAAAAAAAAATGATGCCATCTTATTGGCTGTACGCGCACACGTCACTACGTAGCGCCGTACGGCTGTAATACCTGCGGCCGGCATTAGGGATTACAGAAGCGAAAAGTACAGTCTTGTCAGTGACACGATTGTACACGTTAAGAGGCTGCATTCTCAGCTGCACTTGCCTCTCTCTTTTACCCCTCGCCGTGACAGCATCTTTCCCCTTAATAGACTCCTTCCCACGTCTCTTCTACCGCTGTCCATTCGCTCTCTCCCTCCCTTTCCAGTTCCTATTTGCCCGTGGCAGGAGGGGGCGGGGGAGGGGATGGAGGAACGGAGGGTGTATACAATTCTGTATGGATTACATTTATCTCTAATCTGCTTAATTAGCCGCCGCTTTTACTTTGCTGTCTCCGTATCCTCTAAACACCAGTAGCTCTGTTAAGGCAAAGGGCCGGTGTTTGTGCTTGAAATAATTACGTGCAACTAGTTGTAGCTGAAGGTTACATGAGTATCTCGAGGGGTAGCTCTGCTATCCAATACCTGTTGTTGAGCGACATTAATCCAAGGGATAAGGCTGCTGTCTGACACCTCGCTGAGACCAGTTTTAAACGAGATATATTCATTGAGAAATTACTAACCACAGCGACTGCCTTTTGTGGAGTTACCAAGAGCTGTGTACCATGAACATGCATGCCAGCAGACCTGGTTCAGGCAGGAGATGCCCATTTTTTAAGCCCAAAAATTATTTTTTTAACTGTCTGCTACCTAAAATTTCCTTTGTCTGAATGTACCTCAAAGAGGAAAATAAAGCCCCCCACCCTTTTTTTTCTCTCTCAAAATCACCCTCTTTCTATTTTAAAATGTTGGCATGTATGCATGAGAGCCAGCTGTGCAGTGCAAGGCCCTGCCATGAGGGCTAACTGAGGGTGTCCCTGCTCTCTCAGCCTTAACTGGAAGATGGATTATTGGAGGGGCAGCTCTACTCTCCGTGTCCTTACTGGCTTTTATTAGACCCGAGGGGCAGCTCTACTCTCCGTGTCTTACTGGCTGGTATTAGACCCAAGGGGCAGCTCTACTCTCCGTGTTCTTACTGGCTGGTATTAGACCCGAGGGACAGCTCTACTCTCCGTGTCCTTACTGGCTGGTATTAGACCCGAGGGGCAGCTCTACTCTCCGTGTCCTTACTGGCTGGTATTAGACCCGAGGGACAGCTCTACTCTCCGTGTCCTTACTGGCTGGTATTAGACCCGAGGGGCAGCTCTACTCTCCGTGTCCTTACTGGCTGGTATTAGACCCGAGGGGCAGCTCTACTCTCCGTGTCCTTACTGGCTGGTATTAGACCCGAGGGACAACTCTACTCTGCAGGTCCTTTTTTTGTTGTTGCAGCTTTATATAGCGCGAACTCGACACGAAGGTATCAGAGCCCTTTACATGAGCACTAATTGCATTACAGAAAGTCACATTCATTTTTAGTCACGGGGAGAAATACCTCTCCCCCGCCCCCTCGGCTTGGGTGGTATTAGTCTGACTTCTGCTGCTGCCAGAAGGTGTACTGCTCTGTTCAGTGACTATGGGAGGTTGACAAAGTTCAGCACCTCTGAAAGGCCCAAAGGACTAGGGAAGGGCGTAACATGGGAGGGGACAACTCTTCAGGGGTCCCAAACCCTTCCTATGGGCCCCATTCCTCCAAAGACCATTGAATGCAGTATAATCTTGCACTATATGCTTGGTCACATAGAGACACAATGTAACATTGACACAGGGCGGGGAAACGTAAACCCTTGCTTTGGGGAAAATGTTGGCACTGTAAGGTGAACAGGTGAGGGGTTCTCCCTTTCCCATCATAGTGGGGATGAGCGACTTGAATACTTTTCAGCTGCATGAGTAGTGTTGGGTGTCAGGGTTGAATACCACAGCTCACATGGTTGGGTTCTCTTTCTCTCATATATTAATCAGACCCTCCAACATTTCACGATTCACGCAAAAATCGCGAAATCATCTGACTATCGCGATGGCTGCAATATATCCAATTGTGGCTGCGATATTTACAAAAAAGTGTCTACCGGGAGACAGCAAAACAAACAATGCCCTTTTATTGGCTGGGCGGGCACACGTCACTACGTGTCGCCATCCAATATCTCCTTCCTCTTGGCCAAGCTCTGAGAGATGACGTTCGCATTACAAATTCCCATTTCGATTAATGAGAGGGCAAGTCAGGTTCCAGCCATGGGAGCCTTCTGCGGCAGATTATCTATCAGAGGGAGCGCTGGAGTGCAGACATATGCGGGTCATCAATTGCATGGCCACGTTGTGTTATATCTGGATGAATGGACAGACCAGCAAAATACCATTCGGGGCAGCACACTATACTAAGTTCAGATTTTTAGCATAAGTGTTTTAAGCCATGCCCTTAATTACATCGGCCACTCCCCTATGAGAGACCCCCCAGTTTTTTCATCCTACTTAAAGCCCTGCACACACCCCTCTGCTGTTACTTAATTGCGGACTTCATTCCAAACCTAAGTCACGTGCAGATAGGGACGTGCAGATTGGCATAGACGAACACGCACTCTGGCCCTGAGGCAAACACTCCTCTTGGCCCACAGGTGTAGCACATTCTGGACGGGTCCAGGAGGCAGCGGTGCCCCGGCAGAGGTGCCCCGGCAGCGGTGCCTCGGCAGAGGTGCCCCGGCAGAGGTGCCCCGGCAGCGGTGGCCCGGCAGGGGTGCATACATGGTGCTAGAACACCCCAGGGAGAAATCGGGCCCCCTCTCACGAGATGCAGATTGGAGCTGTGCTTCTGTAGAGCAACAAACACTTTAAACATGCCTATTTCACAGTGGAAAACTCTGCTAAATCAGTTTACATTGATTTAAGGCTGAAAAGGAATGATTTCAAGTAAAATGAAGTGCCGCAATAATGCCGCTAAATTTCCATTTTTGTGCCGCTAAATTTGCAAATCTATGCCGCAATATCCTGGGGCAGTGGTTCCCAAACTGTGCGTCGTGGCTCCCTGGGGAGCCGTCAAACCTAGCCTGGGGAGCCGCGCATCAAGCACTTTAATGCATTTAATTTTGAAGAGTCTATTGGCTTCAGTTAAACAAATTAGACTTAAACGCATGATGCCGATGATTTGTAAGTGACATGCCTAAAGCTGTAAACGTAGTGCTTAATTGATGGCATGTTGAGGGAGATGACCTCCATATTTCACTGGATCCCCACGTTCCAACACTCCCAAAGTAAGTGGAAGATGCCTGATTTATTTTGTTAGACTCGTTAATAGTTTTGTTTTTTCCAAATGCATTTTACACCAATGCAAGTTATCAGGAAAGTACAGTTGTCCTGCCTATTAAACACACTAAGCATTATTAAGTATTGACATTTGTACTTGAATCACAGGTACTTCCAGTACACAATTCCTTCAGTACACACACATTTCCAGACAGGCCTGCTCTCTCCTTGAGCACAGGGAAGTAAAACACCATATATGGCATAATGCCAACATTTGGAAGCAAGAGAGAGGGACGTTTAAAAAAAAAAATCATCTGAAGAATTCATTTGGCTGCATTGATTTGGAGGCAATTTTAGGGAGGAGACAGCAAAAATAAAGCTGTATGTGGTTTAAAAAATCGTGAGTCACCCTGCTGAGACAGGTGTGTTGGCACGTATGAAATGGGTAGAAATGGAAGTGCATGCAAATATTCTTCAAGCGCAGAAATACTTTGGCAATGGGGCCTACATGCATAGGGGTGCTATCTAGCACTGTAAGTGGAATAAAAAAGTTTGAGAGGGTACTCTAAAAAAGGCATGGGCAAAGAAGTGTAACTAGGAATATTTATTAAAGGCGCCACCTTAGTAATACGAAACATCCTGCGTATATGATTATAATACCTTCATCAGTTTCATCACAATTATTTTCAGGGAGAAAAATGCAAGTACTCCCGAGGCCGGGCTTACATCCCCCCACCCTCCCAAAAAACTAACAGTGGAGAGCCACGGGCAATGGCCAATGGGTCAAGGGAGCCGCGGGTCAAAAAAGTTTAGGAACCGCTGCCTGTCCTGGGGGTCTGAATAGGGGCTTGTAAATATGCCCCTATGTATTTCAGTCTATACATCTGTCGGTGTTTATATTGCAATTCTCAGTGCTAGGACTGCTAAGGCTTCGAAGCACTGGAGTCCTGAGCACCAGGTCACGAGGATACAGTTGCTCGCGGACGGACATGGCAGACTTTGTTTTAAACCTAGTTGAACTCCGCTCACTCTCACCTGAGCCCAAGCACTGAGCTCGGCCCATGCTATCGGACTCAGCAGCAGCTAAAGTTGCATCCAGGCACTACTGTGGACCTGGAAAATTGAGGCCAGGATTCTTCCCCTTTTTCTAAAGGGCGCAGAGAGCATGCCTCTCTCACCAGCAGCCCCTGGGCTCAGCCAGCGCTACCAGAGACTCAGTTTATTCTACTAAAACGGCATTGGGTGCTATAGTGGACTTGGCCCAGTGCCCCAGCGGGGTGCGTACTGCAGGTACGCTGCCTCTCCCTCCACCATCATGTCACCAGAGTATGTCTTGGGGCAATCAAAGGATGGACTGGGTGGGCGGAGTAGGAACGGTGGGGGTTGTACCCACAGCCGGTATCCTTGAAGTGGAGCCAGACAGTGCAAGCTGTCCAAATGCCAGTGTCCAGCTCCGTCCATGCACTCACTGGAGACAATGGTCTCCAGCTCTGTCTCTGGCCTCCCGCTCTGTCTTCACACTCACTGGAGACTCTGGTCTCAAGCTCCGTCTTCACACTCAAGGGAGTCTCTGGTCTCCATCTCCGTCCTGCACTCACTGGAGTCTCTGGTCTCCAGCTCCGTCTCTGGCCTCCTGCTCTGTCTTCACACTCTCTGGAGACTGTGGTCTTCAGTTCTGTCCTTGCACTCACTGGAGTCTGTGGTCTCCAGCTCCGCCGTTGTAGTCACTGGAGACTCTGGTCTCCACCTCCGCCGTTGTAGTCACTGTAGACTCTGGTCTCTAGCTCCACCATTGTAGTCACTGGAGACTCTGGTCTCCAGCTCCACCATTGTAGTCACTGGAGACTCTGGTCTCCAGCTCCACCATTGTAGTCACTGTAAACTCTGGTCTCCAGCTCCACCATTGTAGTCACTGGAGACTCTGGTCTCCAGCTCCACCATTGTAGTCACTGTAAACTCTGGTCTCCAGCTCCACCATTGTAGTCACTGTAGACTCTGGTCTCCAGCTCCACCATTGTAGTCCCTGGAGACTCTGGTCTACAGCTCCACCATTGTAGTCACTGGAGACTCTGGTCTCCAGCTCCACCATTGTAGTCCCTGGAGACTCTGGTCTCCAGCTCCACCATTGTAGTCACTGGAGACTCTGGTCTACAGCTCCACCATTGTAGTCACTGGAGACTCTGTTCTACAGCTCCACCATTGTAGTCACTGGAGACTCTGGTCTCCAGCTCCACCATTGTAGTCACTGTAAACTCTGGTCTCCAGCTCCACCATTGTAGTCACTGGAGACTCTGGTCTCCAGCTCCACCATTGTAGTCACTGGAGACTCTGGTCTCCAGCTCCGCCATTGTAGTCACTGGAGACTCTGGTCTCCAGCTCCACCATTGTAGTCACTGTAAACTCTGGTCTCCAGCTCCGCCATTGTAGTCACTGTAAACTCTGGTCTCCAGCTCCACCATTGTAGTCACTGGAGACTCTGGTCTCCAGCTCCACCATTGTAGTCACTGGAGACTCTGGTCTACAGCTCCACCATTGTAGTCCAGCTCCGCCATTGTAGTCACTGGAGACTCTGGTCTCCAGCTCCGCCATTGTAGTCACTGGAGACTCTGGTCTCCAGCTCCGCCATTGTAGTCACTGGAGACTCTGGTCTCCAGCTCCGCCATTGTAGTCACTGGAGACTCTGGTCTCCAGCTCCGCCATTGTAGTCACTGGAGACTCTGGTCTCCAGCTCCGCCATTGTAGTCACTGGAGACTCTGGTCTCCAGCTCCGCCATTGTAGTCACTGCAGACTCTGGTCTCCAGCTCCGCCATTGTAGTCACTGCAGACTCTGGTCTACAGCTCTGTTATTACTTTCAGATTGTAATCACCTCCTGGGTCTGTCTTGAGCCATTTCGGGATGTATGGTAAACGTGCTCCCCTACCCAAAGCACACGGTACAGACACTGTACCTGTGTGTTGTGCAGAGCGTGTGCACTGCTGCTCTGCACTGACTGGTACCATCAGTCACTGGCCCTTTGACCCCACAGAACTTTGCACTGCTTCACTTGTGCTGTCCTTTCCCTTAGGGAGTGGCCTACAGGTTCCATCATACACTGCAGGTTGGTAAAGTGTCTTGAATGGCTGACAGCTCATTTGAATTAATTGCTGCCCGAACCTGACAATTGGACCTTAATGTATTTTACTGTCAAGTTACACGCTCACTGCCACCATCTGCTGTTCATCGCTTCTGATGCAGTAAAGCCACGCTGCACTAGGTAGAAATCATGAGTTAGTTAAGTGCTGCACAGAGAGTGTGGGTAGTCTCGTCGACACCCCTGAGGTTTTTTCCTCCTGGGTGGGATTTGACCTTTGACTCCTTAGACTTTGCCATTTGCCACAGGTTGCCTTGAGGACCCCAGTCTTGGGAAGAGATGCCACTAGAGGCCGCTTGGGCTTTGCTCACTCTGCACCCTTTTTACACCCTGGTGCACAGGTGTATTCACACATGCACCTCTGACAGCCCACTCCGTCACTGAAGGCTGTCAGACATCAAGAGACTTGCTAGGCAGCGTGGGAGTTACTGCAGGATGGTCTGAAGTACAGAGAATCAGACATGTCAGAGACCGGAAGTGGTAATGCTTTATGTAGCGTCTTCCCCAGCCCGGGAGCATGGAAATGAACACGCCATATGGAGCTCTGTAACAGACGTCTTTATTCCTCAGCATACGATCACACTCTGTAAGCATTGCATCATAACTTTCATAACCACATCTTAACATCTCCGAGCAGACTATGTAATTCCTGTTTAGAGTCCGCCCAGAACCGCGACGGTCCTGGCATGCATAATATCAAAGATACTACATCTCTCCCTTTGTTAAATAAAAAGTACAGACAAAATTAGCATCACATTTCTTTAATGAGTCGCCGAGGTGCTCGCACTGATCTGCCAGATCGGGTGGTGTGAGGTAGTTGAGATGCACCTTGATCAGACACCAATGACATAGGCTCAGATGTTTGATATGGACACTCAGGCGGGGTCACCTCGCTCTTGATCTCAGGAGTTGGCGAACATTGAGGTAGGTGTTTAAAGTGTGACGAGTCCCATGAGATGGACTTTCCGGAATGATGCGCTGTCACCATGTGTTCTTTGCACGTTACAATCCTCAAAGGGTCGACAGCAAATGAGTGTCTGTTTTCCGCTTCCGCTGCTGTTTGACCAGTACACAATCCCCTTTATCAAAGACTGTCTCCTGGGTGCATCGGTGCTGATCAGCATATGTTTTCCTTTTGCACTTTCGTGAAGTGTCCCTGATACGAACCTTATCAGCATCCATCGATCAGTCCAATGCCCATCGTTGTAGTTTGGTTCCGATAGCTCTCCCAAATAGCAAGGTGGCAGGACCCTCACCAGTTGTGGAATGAGGAATTGATCGATAGGCATGAAGGGCATGACATTTGGCTTGGTTTAGATCGATTCCCTCCATCGATACTCCCTGAATTACCCTCTTGATGGTGCCCATAAATTGTTCAACAACACCATTGGCCTGGGGCCAGAGAGGTGTACTCTTTTGATCCTTGACATTGAGTTGAACAAGAAACTCCTTGAATTCTTTGTTATTGAAAGACCGGCCATTGTCAGATTTGAGAATAGCGGGGATGCTCCACGCTGCAAAGATGTCATCAAGCCACTCAATGGCTTTGCAATGGGTTGTCGATGGTAAGTCTTCTACCAAAGAAAAACGCAAATATTCATCAATGACTACCATGAGATGATGTTCATTTCCTAGAGGCCCAAACAAATCAACTGCAACTCTCTCCCAGGCATGCACAGGAAGGTCAGACATTGTCAGTGGGTGCTGCAACATCATGGGGAATAAACAGTTACAACGGTGACACGCTTTCAGCTCTTTCTCAACTCGTTCGTCTAGGCGAGGGAACCCCACTCGGTCTCTTAGGGCTCTTATGGTGGCTTCAATGCCCTACATAGCTCAATGACTTGTTGTCACAGGCTCTCAGGTATGATGATTCTAAAGCCTCTCAATACAATACCTTCTCGGTGAATTTTTGAAATTCAACACCATCAGCAAAGGGTCAAATACTTTTCTTCCAAAATTGCGTTGTAATGAGGTCTTTCAGGATAAACATGTCTTGATCTGCGTTGGTAGCAGCAATAATCTGTTCAATGGATGGAGCTGCTGGCGTGCTGGACCTCACAATGAAGTTAAAATACTCTTCAGGCAGCAGCACTCATGAAAAGTAATCTGCAGAGTTTTGGTCTTTCACTGGCTTGTGTACAATTGCATAGTAGTACTCTTGCAGTCGCAACACTCACCTCTCGATGCAAGGGGGCATCTTAGCTTTCGGGTTTCCACAGAGAGTGAGCAACGCCTGGTGATCTGTGATGTCAATGAAGCATTTCCTATATAAAAACACATGAAAATGATTGCAGGCCCACTCTACAACCAGACCCTCCTTCTCCGGCTGAGAGTAGGCACGTTCTATTTCAGACAGGCTTCTACTGGCATAGACCACAATGTGTCTCTGGGCATTCGGATGGCCATTATGTTGAGCAAGGATTGCTCCCAGCACCACTGGGCTCGCATCTACTATGATCTCAGTATGTAACTTGGGGTCAAAATAGGCCATTTCAGTTGCATTCTCAATCGCATGTTTTATTTCTTTGAAACTTTGGTTGCATTCAGGAGACCGCTGGAATGGGGCATCTCGCTTTGTGAAGTCTCTCAATGGGGCACTCACTGTAGCAAAGTCACAAATGTATCTTGAGCAATAACTGCCCACACCTAAGACGTATCGCAGCATGGTTACATCTTGTGGGGGCAAGTAGATGACAGTGATTGCACCTTATTGGGTCGGGAGTCATTCCCCATCAGAGAATATGTGCCCAAGGAATCTAAGTTTGGTTTTGTGAAACTTACACTTTGCTGCATTCACAGTGAGACCTGCATCTCTAGTGATTGGCACACTTGTGTAAGAGCCCTATCATGCTCCTTTTGTGTTGTCCCAAATACCAGTGTGCCATCACTGTAATTGAAAGCAAGTGTGCTACAGGTTGAATTACTCGGCGAATAACATCCTGAAATATCTCCGCAGCCGAAGATACTCCAAAACTCAGTTTTTTGTATCTGAACAAACCAACATGAGTCAGAAAGGTAGTAATGTACCTATAATTCTCTTCCAACTCGAGTTGATGGTATCCTTTGCTCAGGTCAAGACGGGAGAAGACTTTGGCTCCATTCAGCTGCATGATCATGTCCGCTATGTGGGGACCAGGATATCTTTCTCTCTCAATTGCTTTGTTGGCCTGTTGCATATTCGAACAAATGCGCACTGCACCTCCACTGTCCTTTTTTGGCACCACAACTATGGACGAAACCCACATGGTAGGACCGGTAGAGCGTTCAATGATGTTGTGCTTCAACAGTGTTTCTAGTTCTTTCTCAACTGTTTCTTGCAGGTGAAAAGCGACTCTGCGGTGCCGTTGGGCAACAGGGTAAATGTCCTCATTAATATGAAGTTGCACTTTCATTTTCTTGAGTCATCCTAGACCATGAAACATCCTCGGGACTGACTCACAATATCAGACTGAGCGCGGATGTTGTAGCTGAGAGATATCAGTCCCATGTCAGCAGCAGTGGCAAAGCTAAGTAGGCGTGCACTAGATGGAGTTCCCTGAAGGACATGAATTGGCACTTGCACCGAAGTTTTTTTATGTCGCATATTTGCTGTAAATGACCCTTGACCCTGTAAAGGTTTAGAAGCAGCCCACGTGTATACCTTCATGTTTGACAGGGTAAGGTGTGGCACAGGAGATAGGCTGTTTAACTTTTTTTTTCTACTGGCATGATGCTAATCGACGCACCACTGTCTATGATGAAGGGTATGGAGCAACCGCTCACCTTTAATGTAATCTTAGGACAGTGTCCAAATGAATTTTGTCGCTTTATTTAGTAATTCTTCTTTGACTTTTGATCTTCTTTACAAACAGCTAATCCAGCATTTGCATGTCGTTCCATAGTCGATACAGTCAATGCACATTCGTCCTCTTTGCTAGTGCTTGATAATAACGTTGAAGAGCCTTAATATGATGAACTTGACCATGATCGACTGTGCTGGGTTTCTACTTGTCATAAGTGATGTTGCCTTTTGGCCATGTGGGTGTGGCAAGAATGCTTTTGGAACCTTCTGGCGTCCAGTTTCTCTTCTCGCTGTGACACATTTGGTTTCTCTTTCGCTTCGCAGACCGTTATGAAGTGGTTTTCTTTCCCGCAGCCTTTGAATATCTGTCCTATGGTTGGACATTCACCTTCATGGGGAAATGAAAACCCCCATCGGAAGCATAACTTTTTCTTCTTCGGAGACATCGATTTGTGTGCATCTATTTTCTGCTTCTGCTTACTTTCATAGTCAATCTGAAGACGACGCTAGAACACATATAGAGTGACAATGTGATTCGTGGTATCAAAAGAGTTTTTACTTTTTTCTTTAAAGGATTTTTTGGAAAACTTTTTGGTTAACACCACAAAACTTCAGAAGAAACAGGCTGTCTAGTAATTCATTGAATGAAACGGCGCAAGTAACAGATATTTACAGTGAATAAAAAGTGCCCAAGTGACAGAATCCGTGTATTATACATGTAAGTGAAATAATACATTGGTAATACATTTACATGGGGAGGAAATTTGAGGGTATGTCCAAATTTAACTATATCATACAAGTATCTCTGGCTCAAGAATTGATTGCTTAATGATTCGAAAGCTGGGAGACCTATGGATGTATGGACATATCAAACCGTCGACGTTTCGACCCTGACAGGAGCACAATTAAGGGATTGTCATGGCGGGTCTTCTTCAGGACAAGGGAGGTAAACAGACAGCTGAATCCATATATATTTATGGATACCAATGGAAGTGTCAACGAATGTTCAGGTGGACGTGAGAGTCCTACCGGTAGGCCTGGACTGGTTGATTCCGGCTTATCGTTATGGGATTGAGGGCATTATGATGATGTGACTCCTGGTGGCGATGGGGAGACCCGGCACTCCTAGGAGGAAAGACTTCAGTAAGGCTCAGGTTATTGTGTGAAGTCGATACGAGTAAGACCTCGTGTATTAGAATATGCAAAGTCGATTCAATCACGAGCTAATCGCGAAAAGGATCAATTGCTTTGAAAGCGAACCGCGAGACGGCTGATCTTCTGCAGATCTTCAGATTTATTAATTTTCATAAATGTCATGAATTATAAAGAAATTGTCTTACCCGACAGAACCTATTGTTCTTTATGATATAAATGCCCAGGTTCTGAGGGATACTGGGTTACCCCTTTGCTTTGTGTAATGTACTTTTCATAGTCGACATTGACTCGTTGGGCACTGTTCCTACTTCCATATCAGCAGCTTGTCGATCTGTTCGTTCCTCTGCTTTTGCAGCCATTAGCATCTTCTCTAAACTGAGTGTCTCTCTCAGCATGCGTCTTCTGAAAGAGTCTGAGACAACCAGCGAGGACTCTGAGGCGCCTGGCTTCTTCCTCATTGAAGTCACAGAACGTACAGTGCATCAAGTCTCTCAACAACCTCATCCATCGTTTCACCAGCCTAATGTCATGTTTGGTTGAAGATGTACCTTTCATAGTCGACATTCAGCATCGGATTGAACTTGACGCAAGGGTGTCGGCGTTGGTGCAAGGCAGCCCTTTGATCGCCAGCGCCGGGAGAAAAGATAGGAATGCGCCATATCTTATAGATTTGGTGCATTCCTGCCCTTTTCTTTTGACGTAGGGCAGAGCAGCAAGAAGGCTTGCGGCGCTGCCCTATGCCAAAATTTTTTAAATGAGGCCCATAGTGTGTAAAGATAATCTCGTTCAAGTTCCCACTGAAATAGTGCGTAAGGACAATGTTCAAGTCTCCAAAAAGAGAAAATGTGAAGATCAGGATGTTCAAGTCCAAACACAGATTTGCAAAACACACACAAACACACTCACAAAAACACATGCACACACATACGTGCACACAAACAAACACGCACATACGTTATGAACACACGTGCACACCCCTACCCTCTCACAGCAGCGGCCGGTGCAGGTAAGCGCGGTGGGGCCGGGGCCTGGGGGATGTCGACAGAGGACGAAATAGGATTTATTTATATAATTTTCACTATTCCGTCGTCTGTCGACACCCACCACCCCCATTCCCGCCCGCGCGCTAGCTGCGCCGGCCGCTGCTGCTCTCTCCCCTCTAGCCAGCCCATCCTGCTACTGCTGCTGTTAGAAGGCCCGAGACATGGCTAGGTGGTGTGCGGGTTATAAATGCAATCAGTCTGCACCCTTTCCACACTCACGTGCACGCGCGCACACACGCACGTGCGGCCTCAGAGCCAAGGGATACTGCTAGGTGGTGTGCGCGTTATAAATGCACTCAGTCTACTCCCTTTCCACACGCATGTGCATGCACGCACGCACGCACTTGAGGTCTCAGAGCCAAGGGATGGATACTGCCAGGGCTTTAAGTGTGCCGGGTCTCATCGGTGCTGAGCACCGGCAGTTTTTTTAAGGAAGCCTCGAAACGGGTCTCTATCGGGCTCTGTTTTGTGCCCTGGCACAATCGTCCGTTTTTTTAGGGACTGCAGTGACAGCAGATACATCAATGTGTGCGTGCTCACTTCTCACTAGTGGAGAAGTTACGGCATGACGTCATGCCAGGCGAGCGTTGTAGGGGAAGGGGAATCCTTTAAAGAGAGCCATTTTCTCTCTGGATTTCCCTTCTCTTTTTGAAACTCAGGAGCAGCAACATTGTGGTGTCAACAGGGCTTTAAGTGGAACCTTTTTCAATATTATATACAAGCCATAGTTGCTGCTTATTTATCTTATGCAACTAACAACCATTGACAAAGCCAATAGTCGTGACTTGTTGTAGGTATGATGTTACTTGTTGTATCATATATCTGGATGCAATGACAGAAACAGCAAAATACAAGTCGGGCGGCACACTATGCTAAGCACAGATTTTTAGATCATATGTTTTTAAGCCACGCCCTTAATTACATTGGCCACGCCTCTTTGAGGGACCCCCCCCAGTTTTTTTTTATCCCACTTAAAGCCCTGGATACTGCTACATGGTGTGGCGTTATAAATGCAGTCAGTCTGCTCCCTTTCCACACGTACGTGCACGCACGCACACACGCACGTGCGGCCTCCCAGCCAGGAGATGCTGTAGCTGGTGTCTGCTCCCCGTTCGCACGTTCACGCACGCACACACGCACGTGCGGCCTCCCAGCCGGGAGATGCTGTAGCTGGTGTCTGCTCCCCGTTCCCCCCCCACACGCGCGCACACACACGTGCACGCACACACGCACATGCGGCCTCCCAGCCAGGAGATGCTGTAGCTGGTGTCTGCTCCCCGTTCGCACGTGCACGCACGCACAGACGCACGTGCGGCCTCCCAGCCGGGAGATGCTGTAGCTGGTGTCTGCTCCCCGTTCCCACACCCCCGCACACGCACGCACACACACACACGTGCACGCACACACGCACATGCGGCCTCCCAGCGGGAGATGCTGTAGCTGGTGTCTGCTCCCCATTACCACACCCCCGCACACGCACGCATACACACACGTGCACGCACACACGCACGTGCGGCCTCCCAGCCGGGAGATGCTGTAGCTGGTGTCTGCTCCCCGTTCCCACACCCCCGCACACACACACACGTGCACGCACACACGCACGTGCGGCCTCCCAGCCGGGAGATGCTGTAGCTGGTATCTGCTCCCCGTTCCCACACCCGCCCCCGCACACACACACACGTGCACGCACACACGCACGTGCGGCCTCCCAGCCTGGAGATGCTGTAGCTGGTGTCTGCTCCCCGTTCCCACACCCCCGCACATGCACGCACACACACGTGCACGCACATGCGGCCTCCCAGCGGGAGATGCTGTAGTGGTGTCTGCTCCCCATTACCACACCCCCGCACACGCACGCATACACACACGTGCACGCACACACGCACGTGCGGCCTCCCAGCCGGGAGATGCTGTAGCTGGTGTCTGCTCCCCGTTCCCACACCCCCCGCACGCACACACACACACGTGCACGCACACACGCACGTGCGGCCTCCCAGCCGGGAGATGCTGTAGCTGGTATCTGCTCCCCGTACCCCCCCCACACACACACACACGTGCACGCACACACGCACGTGCGGCCTCCCAGCCGGGAGATGCTGTAGCTGGTATCTGCTCCCCGTTCCCACACCCCCCGCACACACACACACGTGCACGCACACACGCACGTGCGGCCTCCCAGCCTGGAGATGCTGTAGCTGGTGTCTGCTCACCGTTCCCACACCCCCGCACACGCACGCACACACACACACACGTGCACGCACACACGCACATGAGGCCTCCCAGCGGGAGATGCTGTAGCTGGTGTCTGCTCCCCGTTCCCCCCCCCCCCACACACACACGTGCACGCACACACGCACGTGCGGCCTCCCAGCCGGGAGATGCTGTAGCTGGTGTCTGCTCCCGTTCCCACACCCCCGCACATGCACGCTTCCCGCTTCCGCCCTAAGTGCTCCCACACGGCGCTGAGGGAGTCTGCGGCCGCGGCAGACAGCAGGGCCTGCTGCTCGGAGCACGGCCAGGCCCTGGGTGGGTCCTGGCTGCCAGGCCCGGCTGCTGCTGGCAGGAAATGAGCGGCCCCGGAGGAGCTCAAGAGGTCGTGAGAACGGGGCACTGGGCGCACTGCCAGGCCAGGGAGTGTGGGAGAGCGTGTGTCTGACTCACAGGCACCGCCGGCAGCAGGCGGGAGGGAGCAGGCGGCCTGGGCTGGCCCTGGAGCTGCAGCTGGGATCACTTCTACCGCCAGGCTGGAGGTGAGAAGCAGGCTGCCTCGGCCTCCCCTGCTGCAAGAACACCCCTCCCTCCAAGCTACAGGTGGGAGTCAGGCGACCTCCCCTGGTCCAATAACCCCTCTCCCTCCAGGCTGGAGGTGAGAGCCAGGCGGCTTCCCCTGGTCCAAGAACCACTCTCCCTCCAGGCTGGAGGTGAGAAGCAGGCGGCCTCGGCCTCCCCTGCTGCAAGAACACCCCTCCCTCCAAGCTACAGGTGGGAGTTAGGCGACCTCCCCTGGTCCAAGAACCCCTCTCCCTCCAGGCTGGAGGTGAGAGCCAGGCGGCTTCCCCTGGTCCAAGAACCACTCTCCCTCCAGGCTGGAGGTGAGAAGCAGGCGGCCTCGGCCTCCCCTGCTGCAAGAACACCCCTCCCTCCAAGCTACAGGTGGGAGTTAGGCGACCTCCCCTGGTCCAAGAACCCCTCTCCCTCCAGGCTGGAGGTGAGAGCCAGGCGGCCTCGGCTTCCCCTGGTCCAAGAACCCCCCTCCCTCCAGGCTACAGGTGGGGAGCATGCTGCCTCTCCTGGTCAGAGAGCCACGCCCCCCCCCCCCCACACACACACAAGCTACAGGTGGGAGCCAGGCGGCAACCCATGGCTCTAGAGCCCACCATGCAGGTGGGAGCAGGCGGCCTGGGCTGGCCCGGGAGCTGCAGCTGGGATCACTTACAGCACGTGCCAGGCTGGAGGTGAGAGCCAGGCTACATGCGGGAGTCAGGTGGCCTCCCCTGGTCCTAGAACCCCTCTCACTCCAGGGTACAGGTGGGAGTCAGGCGGCCATTTCTGGTCAAAGAACTCACCAGGCTGCAGGTGTGAGCTAGAGATCAATGATGACCAAATGATCGACTAGATATCACCATGGAGCAACCAGGGGCTCTCCCCTGCTCTAGAGCCTGCAGCCAGACAGCAGACGGGAGGGAGCAGGCGGCCTGGGCTGGCCCTGGAGCTGCAGCTGGGATCTCTTCTACCGCCAGGCTGGAGGTGAGAAGCAGGCGGCCTCGGCCTCCCCTGCTGCAAGAACACCCCCTCCCTCCAAGCTACAGGTGGGAGTCAGGCGACCTCCCCTGGTCCAATAACCCCTCTCCCTCCAGGCTGGAGGTGAGAGCCAGGCGGCTTCCCCTGGTCCAAGAACCACTCTCCCTCCAGGCTGGAGGTGAGAGCCAGGCGGCCTCGGCCTCCCATGCTGCAAGAACACCCCTCCCTCCAAGCTACAGGTGGGAGTCAGGCGACCTCCCCTGGTCCAATAACCCCTCTCCCTCCAGGCTGGAGGTGAGAGCCAGGCGGCTTCCCCTGGTCCAAGAACCACTCTCCCTCCAGGCTGGAGGTGAGAGCCAGGCGGCCTCGGCCTCCCCTGCTGCAAGAACACCCCTCCCTCCAAGCTACAGGAGGGAGCCAGGCGGCCTCCCCTGGTCCAAGAACCCCTCTCCCTCCAAGCTACAGGTGAGAGCCAGGCGGCCTCCCTGGTCCAAGAACCCCTCTCCCTCCAAGCTACAGGTGGGAGTCAGGCGGCTTCTCCTGGTCCAAGAACCCCCTCACACCCCCCCCTCCCACACTCACAAGCTACAGGTGGGAGTCAGGCGACCTCCCCTGGTGCAAGAACCCCTCTCCCTCCAAGCTACAGGTGGGAGTCAGGCGGCCTCTCCTGGTCCAAGAACCCCCTCACCCCCCCTCCCACACTCACACACACAAGCTACAGGTGGGAGCCAGGCGGTCTCCCCTGGTCCAAGAACCCCTCTCCCTACAAGCGAGAGCCAGGCGGACTCCCCTGGTCCAAGAACCCCCCTCCCTCCAAGCTACAGGTGAGAGCCAGGCGGCCTCCCCTGGTCCAAGAACCCCTCTCCCTCCAGGCTACAGGATGGAGCCAGGCGGCCTTGGCCTCCCCTGGTCCAAGAGGCCCCCTCCTTCCAGGCTACAGGTGGGGAGCATGCTGCCTCTCCTGGTCAGAGAACCACCAGTCAGAGCCTGCAGGTGGGAGCCGGGTGGCAAAGCCTGGCTCTAGAGCCCACCAGGCAGCAGGCGGGAGCCAGGCAGCCTGACCTGGCCCTGGAGCCAGTAGCTGGGAGGACTTTCCTCCACCAGGCCAGGTGGCGTTTCCTTCCCAGAGAACCTACCCTGCTGCAGGTAGGAACCAGGCAGGCTCTCCTGGTCAAAGAACCAGCAGTCACAGTCAGCAGGTGGGGAGCAGACGGCTTGGGCTGGCCCTGGAGCCTGCAGCTGGGATCACCTCCCCTGAGCCCACCAGGCGGGAACAATTGTCCTGTGGACTCATTTAAAAACGGAAACCTGGTACATGCCTTTGAGGCATCTTAAACACAGATAGTGTGAATATCAGGTTTCCATTGGAATAACATAGGAAATAAGTACAAGACAAACTTTGTTTCTTTCCAAAATTATTTCATCACATTCATAGAAAGCAAGATGTGATTATTACAAACGTGATCATAGTACACAGGGCGCAGTGCTCAAATCGTGAACATATTTACAACACAAATAACACAAGACAACCTACAATTCCCTACGGTTGAATCTTCATTTCCAAAAAGTTTGCTACAAGGATAGTGTCAATCATTCCACGATATCCCTTGGCGTTAAATAGCTCTAGTCAACCGAAAGGGAGAGTTTGTTGACGTTTCGACCCCTCATGATTACTAGGGTCTCATCAGGACATAGTCACCTGATTACCACAGCACCTCGAGAGACTACCAAGGTACCTTCAGAGTTCGCCACTACATCTCCTCTAAGTTTGTATTGGGATTAGAAACCCTTCTCGCTTGGCTCTCACGAGGTCACAGGGGAGTCAATATCGCGATCTGATACCCGCGGGTCTGTGAACCAATCAACTGCTCGCTACTCCGCCGCCATTATTATGGAGGTCCTGAGGACCACCAATCACAGTCATCAGGTGGGAGCCAAGCAGGAAGGCCTGGTTCTAGAGCCCTCCAGGCAGCAGGACAGAGCCAAGCGGCGTGGCCTGGACCTGCAGCTGGGGTCATAGTGCCATTATTGGCAACATCCCCACCCACAGTCTGAGCATGCATGAATAAATAAATACACAAGACAACTTTTGTTATGGGAAAATATTGCTGCAGGTTTATTCCATACAAAAGTATGCAATATGGTGGGTTATCTTACGGGCGATCCAAGGGCAGGCAGCTGTACCAACCTATGCTGCCCCGCCCGCCTGATGAGCCAGCACTGTGGGAAACCCAATCAGTGCTACACCTTGTGTGATCGTCCTCCGGATCACGTGATACATTGGTCCCTTATTACTCACGCCCCTTTCAGGGCGGAGCGTAGCAGGGCAAACCCCCAGTTGGTCAGGCCCCCAACCGCCCGAAGGACTAACGGGGCGCCGTCGCGGTTTTCCAGGAACCTGCCCTGAGGCTCCTGGTCTTTGGCTCTGGCACCCCTATTGTGCCGCGCAGAGGTACCCTTACTGTACCCGTCTGCCGCAGAGGTACCCTTACTGTACCCGTCTGCTTCCAGATCGCCCTGTATCTCCGCCTGCAACGAAAAAAGAAAACATTACAACGTTCTACGTACTTTGCCTGCCAACCCCACTCCGGGTAAGCGGTAGGGTGGGAAGACGGCGTGTCTGGCGCAAAGAGGACGCCGGAGAGGCGGAGGGAGGTATAAGTACCCTCCCCCGACCTCTGTGCGCCGGAAGTGACGCGCCTAGTGCGCCGAGGCGAAGGACTCCTACCCTGAGTCCAACCACTAGACTAGGAGGGGTGGCGTTTGTGCCCAAATGGCACTAAAGGGCCGCCCTTTTAGGTGGCCCCCTGCGGGGGCCGCGGGCAGCCGCCCTTCCCTCTGACCCCCCAGGCAGGAGGTGCAAGCCAGGCGGCCTCTCCTGGTCATGGAACCACCAGTTCGGTAAAGGTGGCAAAGCCACGGACGGCTCAAGCCAGATGCCTGGCTCTGGCTCTGGCTCAGCTTAAGGTCCTCGTGAGCTTTTCATGTGGCTTCTGCCTGCCGCCCACTCTCCAACATGCTCAGGAATGAAAGGCAAAGCATTAACCTTTGATGTAAAACAGGAGCGAGAAAGAGATAGTCATCTAGCGGCTGAACTGCACAATGTGAGACCAGAAACCCAATCGCAGCTTCTCTACTTCACTAAATTGTGTGATTTTAGGCAAGTATTTTATTTCTCAGTGACTACTTTTTTATTTTACTTTAGAGGACCTTGAAATAGGTGTACAAAGACCTCATGTGTTTGATTTTACAGACTATAATGTTTCATTGTGTATTATAAGAATCTAGGCCACATATAATCGTCAGGGTGAGGAGGTGACATAAATGTTTGTAAGTTCATGTTGAATACTATCACTTCTAAAAAATACCACTCAATGCAGTAATATGATGTATTAAACTGAAATGGTTCTGCATGCTAAAGAAAAATATTTTTTTCAATTTCGAGAGACTTTTTAATTGAAGCTTCTTGTGCAGCTTATGCACAGGCTCTTAGAGCCAAGGCAAACCCTTGACTCTGCTCGGCTCACCCACCTCTACCAGTCAATAAGTGGGAGCCAGGCAGCTCTCTCTGCTCTAGAGCCCACAAGGCAGCAGGAAAGACATATGACCTGGCCTGACCCTAAAGCCTGCAGCTGGGATCGCTTCCTTCCAAGCCCACCAGTCAGCAGGTGGGAACAAGTAGGGTCCTCGGCGCTGGAGCCCACCAGTCAGCAGGTGGGACCAGAAGGCTCCCTCTGGGCTACAGCCCAACCAGCAGCAGGTGGTAGACCCGACTCGGCAGCAGGTGGTAGCCATGACGGCTCCCTTTGCCCTAGAGCCCTCCCAACAGCAAGTGAGAGCCCGGAGACTCCCTCGGCGCTAGAGCCCAATAGGCATCAAGTAGGAGCCCGAAGGCTCCCTCGGCTCTAGAGCCCACCAGTCAGCAAGTAGGAGCCCGGAGGCTCCCTCGGCGCTAGAGCCCACCCGGCAGCAGGTGGGAGCCCGGAGGCTCCCTCGGCGCTAGAGCCCACCCGGCAGCAAGTGAGAGCCCGAAGGCTCCCTTGGCTCTAGAGCCCACCAGTCAGCAAGTAGGAGCCAGGACGCTCCCTTGGCTCTAGAGCCCACTCAGCAGCAGGTGGGAGCCAGGACGGCCCCTTGATTCTAGAGCCCTCCAGTCAGCAGGTGGGAGCCAGGAAAGTCCCTCGGTGCTAGAGCCCAATAGGCATCAAGTAGGAGCCCGGAGGCTCCCTCGGCGCTAGAGCCCACCAGTCAGCAAGTAGGAGCCAGGACGCTCCCTTGGCTCTAGAGCCCACTCAGCAGCAGGTGGGAGCCAGGAGACTCCCTGGACTCTAGAGCCCTCCAGTCAGCAGGTGGGAGCCAGGACGGCCCCTTGATTCTAGAGCCCTCCAGTCAGCAGGTGGGAGCCCGGAGTCTCCCTCAGCGCTACAGCCCACCTGGCATCAGATGGGATCCAGGAGGCTCCATCGGCACTAGAGCCCAACACACAGCAAGTAGGAGCCAGGGTGCTCCCTTGGCTCTAGAGCCCACTCAGCGGCAGGTGGGAGTCAGGAGGGCCCCTTGGACCTAGAACCCTCCAGTCAACAGGTGGGAGCCAAGAGGCTCCCTCGGCTTTACAGCCCACCAGTCAGCAAGTAGGAGCCAGGATGTTCCTTTGGCTCTAGAGCCCACTCGGCAGCAGGTGGAAGCCAGGAGGCTTCCTTGACTCTAGAGCCCAATAGTCAGCAGGTGGGAGCCAGGAGGATCCCTTGGCCCTAGAGCCCTCCAGTAAGCAGGTGGGAGCCAGGAGGGCCCCATGACTCCTGAGCCCAATAGTCAGCAGGTGGGAGCCAGGAGGGCCCCTTGACTCTAGAGCCCAATAGTCAGCAGGTGGGAGCCAGGAGGCTCCCTTGGCCATAGAGCCCTCCAGTAAGCAGGCGGGAGCTAGGAGGGCCCCTTGACTCTAGAGTCCTTCAGTCAGCAGGTGGGAGCCAGGAGGCTCCCTCGGCGCTAGAGCCCACCCGACAGCAGGTGGGAGCCCGGCGACTCCCTCGGCGTGACAGCCCACCTGGCATCATGTGGGATCCAGGAGGCTCCCTTGGCTCTAGAGCCCACTCGGAGGTAGGTGGGAGTCAGGAGGCTCCCTTGGCCCTAGAGCCCTCCAGTCAGCAGGTGGGAGCCAGTAGGTTCCCTCGGCTCTACAGTCCAACAGTCAGTAAGTAGGAGCTGAAAGAAGTGGCCCGATTCGGGTAACTCGGGTCACTCACGACCACCTCTCTGCCTTCCACGTAATGAAGAGTCGGTCAGACAGTAGAGAATACAAACTAATAACAGTTTATTCAAAGTTCGCTCAGAGCGGAGCCCTGTCTGCCCAGTCGCTAAGAGTGCTGCAGAGAGAGTCTGAATTCAACAGGCATAACGATACATTATGTACTTTTCAGAATCAATGAAAACACGCCCACCATGGAATTTTGCAAAGAGACGCAGCTGGTCAGTAAATTACAAAGGAGTAAGTTTCAATTCTGAAGCCAGGCGCACATTATCTATCAGTCAAGGTCATTCCTGCCTGTGCCCGCCACTAGACAAGTGGGAGAGGGCTTACATCTAGAGGAAAGGTATGCGCTAATAAGAACACTGCGGGGCATATTCTCAAGGATCTATCGCCGAGTTAACGGCACTTTATCTCAGCCAAAGTCGCGATAAAATTATCGCCCCATTCACAAGCTGGTGCAAACAGCCGATATCACCAGTTTACCTGCGATAGCAGCCGCAAAAAATATCGCCACAGATGAGCCCGGCAACTATCGCTAATGAGATGCAGAGTAGGCGTTCCCGAGCAAAAATCTGCGACAACACCACAACGCAACATTCTCAACGACCAGCCAGATCGGCGATAAGAACACAAAACAGGCGATACGACGCGTTAGCAGCAGAAAATTAACACCTGCTCTGACCTGGTGCAAAGTCGGACGACAACCTGCACCAGAAAAGGGAGCCCAGCCCACAGCCACACCTGAAGAACAACAGATGCCAAGGAGCTACTCATCATGCAGCTCGGAGCCCCAACAGGGCCACAACACCCACCACCACCACCCCCAGGTCCGCCACCCCCCCCGGACCACCACGGAGGCAGCGCAAACAAAGACAGCCTACCTTCAGGAAACGCACCAGCCTCACAGACTTGACACCAGAGAATGTCATTGCCCACTACAGACTCAAAAGGTCAACCATCCTCCGCATCCTGACCATCATTGCCCACAGGCTGACGGTACCAACACAGTGGACAACCAACATCCCACCTCAGACAAAGCTGCTGGCTGTGCTGCACCTGTTGGCCTCTGGGACATTCCAACCAACAACCTCCAGAGTCGGAGGAGTCTCACAGCCAGCCCTATCCAAGTTCCTCAAACCTGTCCTAGATGCCATCATCAGCTTGGTACCCCAGTACCTATACTTCCCCCACACTGCGCAGGAACAATGGAGACCAAGCAAGGCTTCTACGCCAAAGCAGGCTTCCCGCACGTGTTGGGGCAATTGACTGCACACATGTCCTACTTGTGCCCCCTGCCGACACTGCACACAATTACCGCACCAGAAAGCACACGCATTCCATCAATGTGCAGGCAATAGTGAACCACCGGGGACTCTTCACCAATGTCGTCGCCAACTACCCAGGCAGTGTGCATGATTCATACATCTTCCGACAGTCCATCATCAACCGGCCCTTCCAGGATGGCACCTACGGAAATGCAGTGCTCGTTGGTAAGTACCAAATGAACACACCACACACCTCAACTCCACAATCATGCAACTCACAACTCTGGGAATGCACACATTACAAACTCACATACAACATGCCCACCCACCATACATGACAGCACAACGTACTGCGGAAACCTGGGCTAGCCATCAATGGCATGGCACCTCAGCCACACAATAGCAGTATGTGGGGAGAGGTGGGAACCAGGCATGTGCGAAGGAGGCAAGTGATCCATGAATGAGAATGCACACAATGCCAAGTGTGGCGTGAAAGTGCTGGACAGACTGCAGTATGCAGAGCACAGACATATCCATGTCGACATATACTGCTGGTGGTGGTAGTGTTGTGGACAGTGGACGCAACCATGTCACCCCAGCCAGTGGGGAAGGTCTCGGAAATGTAGCTTGTGACGTCCCCCCCTGTAAGCATGTGCGGAGTGGGCTGGCCCGGCGTACGCCAGGCCAGCGTAGGGGTGTGAATAAAAAGCACGTAGCTCTGGGCGTGGTTCTCTTCCGGAATGCCCAACGTGTCTGCCAGGGCGGTGCCTCCCACCCCGCCACGAGGCCGACGCCGTCACCATGAACGGTGTGGCCTGCGATCCTGTGTGCCTGCCGCAGCCCGGGCTGCTGGTCCCCGAACCAGTCTCGTCCACCCCTGCGCATCCAGGCCTCACTGCTCACCTGCCAACACCGGCGTGTCTCCAAGAGGGCCCACCACGTGCCGGCGCTAGCTCCAAGCCAGAGGCCCTCGACCTTGGCAGCCTCCTCAGACCATCACGGCCTCCGCGGGCAAGGCTCGCAGTACTCCTTTCTCGTTGACGTACTCCACCGGCATACACAGTGGACAAGTAGGTCACACATTTGGAACTGAGTCTTGATTACACAATGGCAGAGTACATATATTAATGCAGAGTTTAAATCAGTATACTCCCTTCGATGTGGTGCCACCAACTCTGTGCATAGCATTCCGACCACACGTGTCTGTGGGCCCGTGCGGACTTCTGCCTTCGGCCTACACAGCGGTCCAGCAGGCCTCACACCAATCCAATACAGTCCGTAACAGGCAGGACACGGCATCGTCGCTGGCTAAACACCCGCTCAGCTCTGGTGCCTCCACCTCTGTCAACCAGGAATCTTCTCCACATGCCATTTCAACGCCGTGTGTTAGAGATCCAGGAGGAGCTGGCTGCACAGCGGTTGCCCCGCGCTGACCGCTGCCTCCGGCACCCACTGCGGTCGAGTAGTGCACACAATTGGAACTGAGTCTTGATTTGTTCATTGCAGACTTCATATCATTGTACAGGCCTCATCGCAGACTGCATCCCCTTCCGGCTCTGGTGCCACTGACTCTGTGCCACGGGAGTCATGGACACTCTCTGGTTGAACTCTGGTGGCGTCTGAGTCTATGGCCTGGGGGTTGTCTTCATCATCATGTAGCTGATACTGACATTGTGGGAAAAAGGAGACTGTAGCATTCAACTCCTCCATATTGCCTGTTTCTGCTTGCTTCTGCCCTCTGCATCATGCCCTGGATGGACACCTTCCACTGTCCCCCGTAACACTCCGCGTCATTCTCCTTGGACATCAACGGGGACCCGCTCAGCTCTCGTGGCCCTACCTCAGTGCATCGCAAGTCTCCGTCCCGTGGCGGTGTGCCTGTGCCGGCCGCTGTGCATCCGGGGCCACCAACTCTGTGCAGCTCAAATCATGGACCCTTGCTGTTTGTACTTTGAACTTCTGATTGTCTGATCACTGTTGTAGTTGTTGCCAGCACCAACCAACCCCTGAGGGGTGGCTTACACTACCCAACACCCATCCAGCACAGGCATCACTGGACGTGTGACCCTGACAATAAAAGGTGCCGGGCACACGTGCCCGTAGCCAGTTCCACGGATAATCTCAGTGTGTCCGTGTGGTCATTATGTATGCATGAGGGCCCCGGGCCATACCACATTACATTGTGCTGTGTGCAGCGGGCGCAACCTTGTCACCTCAGGCAGTGGGGTAGACCTGGGACATGTTGCTGTGTCGGAACCCCCTGTCAGACGTGAGGGAGTGGACCGGCGTACGGCAGTACGGCGTAGGGGTGTGGTCATTCAACACGTGCCTCTGGGCATGGTTAAGTTTAGGCCTTGCCAAGGAAGTAACTAATGCGTGTGTCTCAGGTGTAGTGTCGGCGCCACCCGTCACGCAATATACAATGTTGCTATGTAGCATGCACCCGGAGTACGGGCTCGGCCGAGGGGTAAATGAGGGTGCGCAGGCCCGCTCGGGGTCAGGGATCAGACATGCCAACTGTTGTGTGTGTCGCTATTTCCGCAGCATAAGCCAAAGGTCTACCCTCAACCGCATGGCGAGTTCAGCCAGGCATGAACTCTACATCTGTGTCCGCCATAGGCCTACACACACGTGTCCGTACACCTTCAGCGCACGACATCACTGTGCCGTTGTCAGGCTTGTGGACATACGCAGACAGGCATGACAATAGTGTGGCTTAGGGGTGCAAGTGATGCAACCGCGCTGCGCACACTAGTGAATATGCTCGGGGGGAGGGAGGAGCGGCATTGAGGCTACGTAATACACATTGATGCCGCTCATTTGCAACAAGCAGTACATGTCATGCAGGAATCACAAAGTCACACATATCACACACCAATGAATCAGTGAGCCTTCCAACACATCATGCAGAACCAACTATTGATTCATGTCTCTCTGCACTGTCACAGGTGACCAAACGCACCAGGGGCATCGTGGAACGCACATTTGGCATGTTGAAGTCACGTTTCAGGTGCCTGGACATCACAGGTGGAAGGCTCCTGTACAGCCCAGACATCGTGTGCAAGATGATCGTTACATGTTGTGTGTTGCACAACATATGTGTACGCAGCAAGGCACCATGGATACAAGTGCCAGATGCACCGGACGATGATGATGAAGATGAGGCAGGTGGACCACACCCCACTGCAGCCGCAGCAGGAATAGCCCGTAGGAACACCATCATTGACAATTTCTTCACATGAGCACGTCACATTGTGACAGTCCTTGGCAGTAATGGGACAGTACAAAATGACCACAGGCACAGCATGTGCAAATAAATGCATTCAAAAAACACATTCCCTGAGTGCATGTCACTCATCGGTACAGGCACATCACTCAGACAAGTGTGAGTGCGACATGTATTGCTGACAATTTTATGATTTGTTCATGGATGGTGGGTGTGTTACCTCTGTGCAGAGGGGCTGTTTAGGGTGTCACGTATTCGGACTGCCAGTTCTGTGTGTCGCAGTTAGTAGGGAATCCCACTCTTCGGCGTTTCACATGTGTCCAACTTTATTCCATTTTGGCTGCCATTTGTGTCCTACAGGTGACAACAGGGCTCCTTTTGGGGTCAGATATGTACCACCATGATGCAGGGATGCCCCCTGTGACTCAAGTCCCACAACATGGGCAACATGTACGTAAGCGGGAGTCACTGCCCCTACATTCGTCCACACTTTCATAATTGATTGATCATGGTCATGACACGTCTGTGTGCAGGAGGGGTTGCTTATCCCTCTGCAATGTGAGGGGGAGATGCGGTTTCACTGTGTGTTACATGCATGTTTCAGCATTGGCGCAGTTTACATGCAGACTGCATGTCAATGTACATTGTGACTGTGAGGAGATGCCTATTTGATGCGGGACAATGGTCATTTGTTCTACGTTACGGATGTGGGGTTGTGCTCGTACATTGTCATCTCACCGTTTTTTTACTCTGCTTTTATGGTGCATTTTCCCACATGACGCGTGGGAATTGCAGGCCACTCACTGGTTATCGCTGAGTTTTGTATCGCTATTGGCCTCATCGCTACTATTTTCGCGTTCGTGTTTCGCGATTTTTCTGCGTCGTGTTAGTTTTAACACGTTCATTTGACGCATTATCGTGGGACTATCGCATGGGGCCGCCGTGTTGTGAATACCACGTAAACACGGAGTTGTTTTCCCGCGATAGACTGCGATGTGAAGAGTTGCGCTAATCTAATTTTGCGGTAGTGATCACACGTTCTTGGGAATATGCCCCTGCATTCATTAGTGTGGCAGAACTCAGCTCCGAAGAAACATAACCTAGAGAAGGCCATTTCCGAGAAAAAGCAGAGAATTAGTTTCGATCATAATACAAAATGGCGCCCGTACACAAAATGGCGCAGCGAAATCTAACTTACGTAAAAACAATTCGGAAGCATAATTTTTATTCTAACAGAGCCAGGATGCTCCCTTGGCTCTAGAGCCCAGTCGGTGGCAGGTGGGGGCCACGAGGCTCCCTTGGCCCTAGAGCCCTCTAGTCAGTAGGTGGGAGCCAGGATGCTCCCTCGACTCTAGAGCCCTCCAGCCAGCAGGTGGGAGCCAGGAGGCTTCCTTGGCTCTAGAGCCCACCAGTCAGCAGGTGGGAGCTCACAGGCTCCCTTGGCTCTAGAGCCCACCCGGCATCAGGTTGGAGCCAGGAGGCTCCCTCAGCTCTAGAGCCTACCCGGCAGCAGGTGGTAGCCACAAGGCTCCCTTGACTCTAGAGCCCTCCAGTCAGCAGGTGGGAGCCAGGAGGCACCCTCGACTCTAGAGTCCACCCAGCAGCAGGTGGGAGCCATGAGACTCTATTTGCTCTAGAGCCACCATTCAGCAGGTGGAAACCAGGAGGCTCCCTTAACTCTAGAGCCCACCCGGCAGCAGGTGGGAGCCAGGAGGCTCCTCGGCCCTAGAGCTGAAGCGTCAGCAGGGGGAAGCCAGGAGGCTCGATTTGCTCTAGAGCTCACCATTCAGCAGGTGGGAGCCAGGATGATCCCTTGGCGGTGGAGCCCACTCCACAGCAGGTGGGAGCCCAGAGACTTCCTCGGCGCCACAGCCCACCTGGCATCAGGTGGGATCCAGGAGGCTCCCTCGGCGATACAGCCCACCCGGCAGCAGGTGGGAGCCAGGAGTCTCCCTTGGCTCTAGAGCCCACCAGTCATAGATCTTACCTGACAGCAGGTGGGAGCCTGGAGGCTCCCTCAACTCTAGAGCCTACCCGGTAGCAGGTGGGAGCCAGGAGGCTCCCTCGGCTTTAGAGCCCACCAGTCAGCAAGTAGGAGCCAGGATGCTCCCTTGACTCTAGAGCCCAATAGTCAGCAGGTGGGAGCCAGGAGGGCCCCTTGACTCTAGATCCCACCCATCAGCAGGTGGGAGTCCAGAAGCTCCCTCGGCGCTACAGGCCCCCAGCAACAGGTGGGAGCCAGGAAGTTCCCTCGGTGCTTGAGCCCATCCATCAGCTGGTGGGAGCCCAGAGGCTCCCTTGGCGTTACGGCCGACCAAGCATCACGTGGGAGCCAGGAGGCTCCCTTGGCTCTAGAGCCCAACAGTCAGCAAGTAGGAGCCAGGATGCTCCCTCAACTCTAGAGCCCTCCAAACAGCAGGTGGGAGCCAGATGCCTCCATCGGCTCAAGAGCCCTCCAGCCAAAAGGTGGGAGCCAGGAGGCTCCCTTGATTCTAGATCCCACCAGTCAGCAGGTGGGAGCCACGAGGCTCCCTCAACTCTAGAGCCCTCCAGTCAGCAGGTGGGGCCAGGAGACTCCCTTGGCTCTAGAGCCCACCCGGCAGCAGGTGGGAGCCAGGAGGCTCCCTCAACTCTAGAGCCCTCCAGTCAGCAGGTGGGGCCAGGAGACTCCCTCAGCTCTAGAGCCCACCAGGCAGCAGGTTGGAGCCAGGAGGCTCCCTTGGCTCTAGAGCCCACCCGGCAGCAGGTGGGAGCCAGGAGGCTCCCTCGGCTCTAGAGCTCTCTAGTCAGCAGGTGGGGCCAGGAAGCTCCCTCAACTCTAGAGCCCATCCCGCAGCAGGTGGAAGCTATGAGGCTCCCTTGACCCTAGATCCCACCTGGCAGAAGGTGGGGGCCATGAGGCTTGATTTGCTCTAGAGCCCACCATTCAGCAAGCAGGTGGAAGCCAGGAGGCTCCCTCAGCTCTAGAGCCCACCCGGCAGCAGGTGGGAGTCAGGTGACTTGCTCTGATGCTTGAGCCTGCAGCTGGGATCATTTCTTTCCGAATACAGCACACAGGAGGTGAGAGCCAAGCATCCTTCCCTGGTCAAAGAACCCACCAGGCTGCAGCTGGGAACCAGGATCTAGAGTCCAACAGGTAGCAGTCAGCAGCTAGGAACCCTGTGACTTCCTCCTGCTTTAAAGCCTGCTGCCAGGCAGCAGTTAGGACCAGTGAGGCCCTCCCTGGCTCTAGAGTCCAAAAGACAGCAAACAGAAGCAATAGAGGCAATAGAGCCTGCAGTCTGGAGCCATAAGGCCGCCCTTGACTGTAGAGCCTGCAGGAGGGAGACTTGCAGACTTACCTGACTTAAGGGTCCACGAGGAAGCAGCCAGAAGCCCTTCCCTGGCTCCAGGGCCGACGGTCAGGCAGGAGATGGAAGCCAGGCAACCTTTCCTGGCCAGAGAACTCACCAGGCTGCAGGTGGGAACTAGAGATCAATGATGACTAAATGATCGACTAGATATCACAATGGAGCAACCAGGGGCCCTCCACTGCTCTAGAGCCTGCAGCCAGACAGCAGACGGGAGGCAGACAGCCTCCTCTAACTCTAAAGACAACCAAACAGCAGCCAGGACCAAATGCCTGGCTCTATACTCTCATGCCAGGCAGGAATTGGGAGTCAGGCAACCTCTCCTAGTCAGAGAACCCACCAGGTAGCAGGTAAAAGCTGTGAGGCCTCCTATGACTCTAGAGCCCACCAAGCACCAACCAGGAACCCTGCCCTCCCTCTAGAGCATGCAGTTAAGAGCCATGCGGCCTCACATGATGATAGAGCCTACTAGGTATCATCCACAAGCCCTCCTCTGGCTCTAGATCCTGCAGCCAGGAGTCATGTGGCCCTCCTCTGGCTTTTGAAAAGACCAGACACCAGCCAGGAGCCATACCCTGGCTGTAGAGCCTGCAGTCATGAGCCAAGCGGCCTCTCCTGTCTCTAGAGTCTACAGCCAGGCAACAGGTTGGAGTCAGGCAGCCTCCCCTGGCTTTAGAGCTTACCAAGCACCAGCTAGGAACCCTCCTTGGCTCTAGATCCTGCAGCCAGGAGGCCTCACTGGGCCTGGAACTAGAGCCTGCAACCAGGCAGCAGGTGGGAACCAGCCATTCTCTCCTAGCTCTAGAACCCACCATGTAGCAGGCAAGAGCCATTCACCTTCCCTGGCTCTAGAACTTACAAAGCATGTGATAGCCTGGCTGTAGAGCCCACAAGGCAGCAGCCAGGAGCCCTGCCTGCCTATAGAGCATGCAGCTAGGATCCATGAGGCCTTGCTGTAGAGCCTGCAGCCAGGCAGGTAATTGGAGCAGTACGGGCTCCCCTTGCTCTAGAGACCACCAGGCAGCAGGCAGGAGTCCATCCCTGCTCTAGAGCCTGCAGCCATGAGCCATGTGGCATTCCGTGGATCTTGGATTCACCAGGCAGCAGCCAGGACCCCTGACCCCTCCACTGGCTCTAGGGTCTGTATTCAGGTTGCAGGGGTGGGTTGTGCGACTTGCCCTGGTTCTCGAGCGCCGCAGGCAGGAGTCGGGCTGCCCAACCTGACTCTAGAGCAGTGGTCTCCAAACTTTTTAATGCTGCGCCCCACAGTGGAAAAAAAATCATCTGCCCCCCTCAGAAGTTTCACAATTATCTTATTAAATTGTATCTATTAAAAGTATCCACAGTGTGTGGCTGGGGGTTTTGAAGAATATTTGGAGTTGCTTCCCTTTTGACACATACTCCTAGCTAGGATATGAATGGGAAAAGATGTTAGTGATGGCCCGTTACAGAGCATAATGCTTCTTTTGGCTAGAGCCTGGAGCCCTCCCTGGGATCACCTGAGCCCCCCCAGTTTGAAGCCTATCATGTAGCAGCTGGGTGTGAGTTGGTCTCTCCTGATTAACAATCACCAATCAGCAGGTGAGACCAGATGGCCTTCCCTGGACTTGGATGTCACTGAGCAACTGAGAGCCTGGCTCTAGTATCCACTGGGCAACAGCTAGTCCTTCCCTGCCTCTAAATTCTGAAGCCAGGAGCCATGCATCCTTCCCTGGCAGGACCCCGGTTTGCCCCCTTGCTCTAGACCCTGAAGCATCCGAGCCGTGGGAACCAGGAGGCTACAGAGCCTGCTAGGCAGCAAGTAGGAGCCAAGCTGCCAGTCCTAGGTCAGGAGTCCACCAGGCAGCAGGTGGAGCCAGGTGGCCTCCCCTGGGTCTGGAGCCTACGCAAGCTTATCTCAAGAGGAGGCAGACTCCTGGCATGAGAGCCTGCAGCCAGGCAGCAGGCGGAAGCCTGAGGGCCTCTCCTGGTCCTAGTTCCTGCATCTAGTAGGCAGGAGACAAACAGCCGCTTTGGACCCAAAGCCTGCAGCTAAGATCACTTCCATGTAAGCCGGCAAGATGGAAGGTACACTACCTTCTATGGCCTTAAAGCCCTGCAGGAAGTAGCAGCCGACCTTACCTGCCCCTAAGCAGATGGGACCCAGGCAGACTGATGAACCTACGGCCTGCAAGTGAGCACCCAGAACTCCTGACCATAAAGCCTGCATCTAGCAGGCGATAACCAGGTGCCCTCCCTCGGTCCAGGAGCCTGTGCCTAGAGTCACTCCCCCCATGCCCAGAAAGTGGGATCCGGGCAGCCTCACCTGGTCTTGTTAGACTGAGAACGCGTCTGGCTGACTCCTTCTAGCATTGTGCGAGTTAAGTTAGCATTTGCGGCACCATTTTGTATTCAGCCGCCATTTTGTACCATGATTGTAATTAAGCTTCTGTCTCATACTGTCTGCCTCAGCAGAAAGCAGCCTCGATTGTTTCTTTTATTATTTAAGGTTGAGCTTCGCTGCACTAATGAATAGCTTGTTCTGTTTTGCATGCCTTTCCTTGTAGGTAGCCCTGCTCCCACTCTCAGAGAGACGGGCACGGGCTGAGTAACCTTGAAGCTAAGATAGCGTGTTCCTGGTCTCAGGATGGTAGCTCATCCTTCTGTGCCTCCTTTGTTAACCTGCACCAACTGGAAATTTCCAGTCTGGGCGGGTCCTGTTGGGTATTGGAAATGTATAATATCTGATGTTATGTTGGTGAGGGCCAGTCCCTTGGCAGCTATCTAAGGAGGCTGGTCAGACTGGACTCCACTCGAGCGTATACTAATAAATAACATTGGTTTGTATTCTCTACTGTCTGACCGACTCTTCATTTATATGGAAGGCTGAGAGGTGGTTGCGAGTGACCCGGGTGGCCCTAAACGGGTCACTTTCTTCAGTTGGCACCTGAACAGGGACCCCATCGGGTGAGTGACCCATCTTTGCCCGCAGATGGGTGAAGAGGTAGGGGCCACGTCAGACGGGCGGACCGGGGATCCCTGCACGAGAGAGTCTGATACTTGCAGCTGCCCTGTCTGTCTGACCGGGCAGTGCCTCGGCTAGTGGTCATCCCGGCGGGGTCCTGAACGGCGAAACCCTTGGATCTGACCATTTGGCCCGAAGAGTCGGCAGTGGGGAATAACTTCGTTTGACCTGTGTGCACCAGGTGAGTTTGCTTTGGGCCATGACGCCACTTTGGTTTGAGTTTGGATGGTCTGAGGATCGTTTTTGGACAAGCGCTTGAATTTGTTTGAATTCTTTGTGAACATGGTATTGTTCTGATCCGGATTTGGTGTGGTCTGTGGACCAACTTTGGAAAGATAGTTGCAAATATCTGCTCGGCATAGATAGGGAAAACGTTTTCGTTTTAAGATGCCTTGTCTTAGTAAATTATGTTGTGTGAGTCGTCGTTGTTGTTCTACTGATGCTCGATTGGAAGAGAGTCAGCCTGCGCCGCCAGAAGGCACCCCAAACATTAAGATGTATGTTAAGCATGGCCTTGGCCCTATTATGTTTAGTACATTATGGCACAAATATACGAGGGACAACGCTGAGTTGCAGTGGCCGTTGACAGGCACTTTTGATGAGCAAAAGCATAATTTTCTGCAGGATAAATTGTTTGCGAAAAGGAGTAGGCAGTCAATGTTTGATTCCCTTAGAATGTGGCAGAAGGAAGCTAAACAGAGACGAATGAAAGCAGAAAAGGAGGCCCGAAAGGGTAGGATGCAGACAGTGACTCAGAAAGCCGTTGCGTATGGTAAAGAGAAGACTGAGGAGGGAATAGAGTGTGCTGATAGAAAGTTTTGATTGCAATGTGACAAATCCTATGTTGCCGAGAGGAAGGCGATGTATTTGTGGAGGAATTGTTAGACACCCGACCTCCGCCTCCATATGCCCCACAGAGAATATACCCTGCTGTGCCACAGCCCCAGTCGTCTGTCTCTTCTGCCCCTGCTGTTTCTGTTTCTTCTGTTGTCGACTCAGTTGCTTTAACGGCTGCACCTCCTTTCAATTCAGTGGCTTCGCCCTCCGCGCCTGCAATAACTGCTAGTGTCTCTGCTACACCTATCGTGTCAGTGTCCTCTTTTCCTCCAGCCCTTACGCCCGCAACACAGCCATTAACAACATTGGTGCCTACTCTTTCAGTTACTACACCTTCCCTCTTCCCTCATTCCCCGGGAGTACTGGGTAGTGGAACGCCTGTACGTGGATTGGGGGACGGGGACTGGGCAACTGCTAGGGAGCAGTTGGGATGAATTTTAATACGATCTGATGTGGGGGAGGAAGAAAAAAGGGCAGCAGCAAATCAGGCCGCTCAGTGGGCCCGTCATCCCATCTATAGTACTGAAGACGTGTGGAGTGTGATGAGGGAATATGAGCCGTTTGTGCAACAGCATGCCCTCAAGCACATGTCGGCTACATTGATTGGGTTGTGGGAGCAGTGCTTCAATGCTATGGCGCCCCAGATTATTTATGATATTAGAGATAATGTATATGTAGCTGGTATGGCACCGGAGGAAGTTTTCGGAAATGTTGCGACATTGATAACTTACCGAAGTAGGCTGTTTGAGAAGAGTCCGAAGACAGTGTCCCAGTTTCCGATGAGGGAAGTCCACCCCATATATCACCCTGAGTTGCTAGAGCTTCGAGATCAGCATGATGCTGTCATTAGACCAAAGGTAGAGGCCCGTTTCCAAGAACAGTGGGTTTATACCCCATGGAAGAGGAGTGAGGTGTTATCCCATAAGACTTAGGGGCATATCATCAAGCGGCAGCGATAATTATCGCTGGCCGCGTTTAGTGTGAACATTCCTATCGCCGTCTATCGCCGGATTCTATCGCCCGGTTAGCGCGCTATTAACAACGCGCATCGCCGAGGCGATAGAAATCCAGGCAATAGCGGCGAAAAGCGGGAATATCGCTTGATTACCAGCGATAAGGAACAGCGATAGGGAAATAATAGTTGATAGGGAGATGTGGACTTAGCTTTACAATCCACCTCCCATGACACATATAGGTTAGTCAGAAAATTAGCAGGTGTTAGGAACCGGCGATATACCCGGTTAGCGCTACTTTCTATGTCGCTAGGCGGGTTAGCGATTTCCTTGTTGATAGGGAGAAGCTGTGTTAGCGATTATTTTCGCTGCATTTCAGTCGGGAACGCCTACCTCGCATCTCATATGCGAGGCGAGGCACTAAGAAAATGGGCGCTAAAGCATGGATTCACGCGTTAGCGTGTCCATGCTGATAGGGCGATAAAATTATCGCCGCTTTTCGCCCGGAAACGGACACTAAAGCGGCGATAATTTTAACGCCGGGCCTTGTAGATATGCCCCTCAGTTACCTGACCCTAGGAAAAATCCCACTGCATACTATAAGGAATTGACAGAAGCCGCTTTATCAACAGTAATGACGCTTGCGGATATTGAAATGTTCTTTGGTCTGCTGTGCCCGTCGACATTTGGAGGCAGGTACACACGCAGGACCACGCTGTGGAATTGGGTGGTACATGGGACCAGATTAAAGCATGGGATAAGGAAAGGAAGCCTGGAGAGAAGCCAAAGGCCGAGATACTAGCTTTACCCGGTCTAATTATCAAATATATGCACTCCCTTATTCCTCCGAGAAGGGTAGATTGGGACAAGTTAGCGGCATGTCACCAAAAGAAAGATGAAAGTGTGTCTGATTTTTTTACACGGTTTATGGGGGTGTTTTGGGATTTTAGTGGACAGGATTTGTCAGTAGAAGGGGGTGTCCAGTTGTTCGTCAATAGATTTGTTACGAACTTGCTCCCCGAGATTGCAGCTCGGTTAAAGGCTTCGGAGAGCACTTGGACGACATCCTCCCCTTCCGTTATATTGAGTATGGCGCAGTATTATTAGCACAGGGAGAACGAGGAGAAGGAGAAGGTGGAAAAGAAGCATAAGGAGTTGAAGACAAAGGTGTTGTTACAGCAGGCGTCTAGGGGTAACAGTAGAGGACGTGGAGCTGGTCCGGCCCGGCAGCTTCTCCGTACTAGTAGGAGCACTGCACCTGTGGGGCCGAATCAGTGTGCGTATTGTAAGGAGGAGAGGCACTGGCGCAGTGAGTGTCCGGTGTTGTTGCAGAAGGTTGCGGCGCCCAGAGGACAAGGTTCTCGTGGGCGGGGTCGTGGAGCAAGTGGTCAGGCTGGGGCAGGGGAGGATGGGACATTGCAGGGTCGCTCTGATCAGAATTACTTCGATGACCCTCAAGGGAAACAGTATTATCAGGATGATTATGATCTGGACGAGGTGACAGGGATGACTCACAGCTAGGACAGCCAGGGACAGGGTGAGGGTCCAGTTCAGATACCTGTAGATCAGCGCAGTCCTTATGTCACCGCAGATTTGCAAGGCTCAGTTAAGAAATTCTTAGTGGACACAGGTGCAATGAATAGCTCTGTTTCTCGTTCGCTGGTCCCTGGGGCAGCTCTGTCTGGCCAAAATAATGTTTCGGTAGGCTTTTCTGGTGTGCCAGTTGGGAGCCCCATTTCCAAACCTCTTGCTTTGACTATCGGTCCCTTTACTGTGGATTCGCAATTTCTATTGACATCCAATTGTGGAGAAAATTTGATGGGCCTAGATTTATTAAAGAAGTTGCAAGCAACAATTTTTTGTTCTCCGGATGGTGTTTACATGACAATGGGACCAAATGTGGTTAGCTCTAAGCAGTGCCTGTCCAAAAATGCCCCCCCCCCTGCTGAGTTTCAAGCTGTGCCGCCCACTTTGTGGACAACAGGTGACACGGACGTAGGATTACTGCAGATTCCCCCAGTTTCCATTAAGGTTAAAGATAACGCCATCTTGCCCCGTATTCCTCAGTACAAAATACCACAAGTGGGAGAGCGAGCTTTGTTGCGCATTATACAGGATCTGATTGAGTCGAGGTGGTTGAGGAGACAGCATCGAATGTTTGTAACAGCTCTATTCTTCCTATTCTCAAAAAGACATCCCCAGACTCCCCCGATGACAATCCCGATGTTTATCATTTTGTGATTGACTTGTGCGCAGTTAACAAAATAGTGGTTCCCAGTGATCCCTGACATTACTGCCCTTCTCACAATGATTCCTTCCTCTGCCAAATTCTTCTCTGTCATTGATTTGAAAAATGCGTTCTTCAGTATCCCAATTCCTCCTGATAGCCGCCAATTCCTCCTGATAGCCGCCAATTCCTCCTGATAGCCGCCACCTGTTTGGTTTTACACTAGTTAGATTCTGCCGCGCTCCTCAGGGCTATACTGAGAGCCCTAGTATATATAGCCAAGCCTTGAAAGCCCAATTGGACTCCCTCATTCTTCCCTCAGGTAATGTATTGCTTCAGTATGTGGATACCTACTAATTGCTTCTGACACTGAACAGGGATGCAAAGACAGTACGGTTAAGTTGTTGTTGCATTTGGCCCACCACGGACATAAAGTGTCCCTTTCTAAATTTCAATATTGTTCGATAGGAGGTCACCTACTTAGGTCACCTACTGTCGAAGGAGGGTAGGAGATTAACACCTGAGCGCATTAGTATCATCCTCGACTCCTCCCTCTCCATGGACTGCCAGATCAACGCCGTCGCGTCCACCAGTTTCAACTGCCTGCGCATCCTCCGTAAGACCTTCAAATGGATCCCCCCCGACTGCAGAAGGACCGTCACCCACGCGCTCATAACCAGCAGACTGGACTACGGCAACGCCCTGTACGCCAGAATCAACAGAACCCTTTTACACAAACTCCAAACCATCCAGAACATCGCAGCCAGACTCGTCCTCGGGACACCGCGCCACGAATACATGACCCAACACCTACGAGACCTCCACTGGCTCCCCGTCGAGAAGAGGGTCACCTTCAAACTCCTCACCCACGCCTACAAATCCCTCAACAACATCGGACCCGAATACCTCAACGAGAGAGTATCCTTCCACGTACCCAAGAGGAACCTCCGCTCCGCCGACCTCGCCCTGGCAGAGGTCCTCCGCATCCGCAGAAACAGAACTGGCGGGAGGGCCTTCTCCTAAATCGCAGCCAAGACCTGGAACGAGCTCCCTGTGAACATCAGACGATCCCAGACCCTGCTCACGTTCAGGAAGGACCTCAAGACCTGGCTCTTTGACTGATCCGGAGCAGCTCCCCCCCCCCAGCGCCTTGAGACTCTCACGGGTGAGTAACGCGCTTTATAAACCCCTGATTGATTGATTGTTAAAATGTCCATCCCTAAAACTCAGAGGGATGTACGCGCCTTCATTGGCATCACTTCCTACTGTCGACATTGGATCCCTAATTACTCATTACTAATAAAGTGTCTGCTAGCGCTAACCACTAAAGACGTGCATGAGCCCCTGCCTTGGATGCATGAATGTCAGCAGTCTTTTGAGCAATTAAAAGTTGCGCTTTGCTCTGCTCATGTGCTTGGCACACCTGATTACCTGAAGCTGTTCATGTTGTACGTACACGAGACGGCTGGTTGTGCAATTTCTGTTTTAACACAGGGCTTTGGAGGTAAGCAACGGCCGAGTGCTTATTTTTCCGCTTTGCTTGACCCAGTCGCCAGAGCCCTCCCGAGCTGTCTAAGAGCGGTCGCGGCTGTGGCCAGCTCTATAAGGCAATCGGCTGGGCTCATACTTGATACTGACCTCACAGTTATGGTCCCCCATGCTGCGGATACCCTTTTGAATGAAACAAAGACGCAACACCTTACCAGTGCATGTCTGACCGGTTATGAGCTAACTCTCTTTGCCCCGCATATCACGATCAAAAGATGTGCCACTCTGAACCCTGCCACGTTACTACCCCTCCCTTCTGAGAGTGAAGAAATAGACATACATGATTGTCTGTTTCGAACGGAAGAAGAGACGAAGGGACAGGTAGACCTGACTGATGTTCCCTTATCGGACCCCCAAGGGGAACTATATGTCAATGGCTCTTGTTTCAAATTACCAGATGGCACTACCACCGCAGCATATGCACTCACTACACTGCATGCGGTAGTTGAGACATCACGAGTTCCTTATCAGTCCGCCCAGGCAGCTGAGTTAGTCGCCCTTATTAGAGCTTGTGAGTTGAGTGAGGGACTGGCTGTCAATATCTATACTGACAGCCAGTATGCCTTCGGGGTCGCCCATAATTTTGGGCGACTCTGGTCGGAGAGAGGGTTTCTCACATCCCATGGGACCCGCATTCAGAATGGGCCCCTTATACATAGGCTTTTGTCTGCCCTGACACTCCCTAGGAAATTGGCTATAGTGAAGTGCAATGCCCACAAGGCAATCACCGATGATGTGGGGAGGGGAAATGCATTTGCAGATCAGGTAGCTAAGGAGACAGCTCGAACAAAAATGAAAAAGATGTTTGTAGCGGGTCCTGCCAGGTGGGTACCCAAGGCCGCCATGTTTGAGGACACTCTGGACAATGTGAAAGAAATTCAGAGTGAAGCAACGATTGAGGAGTTAACAGTATGGCAGGACAGTACAGCACGTTTGGATGAGGATGGGTGCTGGACCGACAAATCAGAAAAGCAGAGATGGATGTTAACAGATGCATATGTCCTTCCTGTGGTCACTATGGCGCACAGGCCAGCCCACATTAGTGCGAAGGGAATATGTAAGCTGTTAGATCCTGTATGACAGAATGACAACATTCCTAAGGTTGCTGCTCACTTGGTAAAGTACTGTATGGTGTGCATGATGTATAATCCTGGAAAAGGCACCCCTACACCTCCTGATAATTTCACACCGCCTTCTTTCCCATTCGAGGTTCTCCAGATGGATTTCATTCAAATGGAACGAGTAAACAATTTGAAATATGTGTTGGTGGTTGTGCATTCAGTAAATGGGTTGAGGCTTACCCCACTAAGGAGAATACAGCTATGGCGACGGCGAAGGTGCTCCTAAAGGAGTTCTTCCCGCGCTTTGGTTTGCCACGTTTGATTTGGAGTGACAACGGAAGTCACTTCAATTCAAAGGTTATCCAGCTAGTGTGCGACGGCCTGCACATCAAGCAGAAATTTCATGCCGCAAACCACCCCCAGTCAGCAGGCCTGATTGAGAAGTACAATGGTACTCTCAAACTCAAATTGGTAAAAATCAAGGAGAGCACAGAATTGCAGTGGCAAGATGCTTTACCACTAGCTCGTTTGTCTACAAGAGCTACAGCTCACTCTAGCACAGGAATGTCACTGTACGGTTTTCCGAGATAGAATACCCTTTACTTGTTGAATATTTATATGAGTTGACTAAAAGCTTGCGTTCTATTCACCAACAGATCCATGACGCCTTGCCACCAGCTCCCGAGGGGCCAGGCCATGAAATCCGGCCTGGGGACTACATTCTGGTGACAAATTTTTAGAGGAAAGGCAGTTTGGAGCCCGCTGGAAAGGGCCTATCCAGGTCCTTCTAGTCCCTCGCATGGCAGTGAAGGTGGAAGGTCAAAGGAACTGGATTCACTCTAACCATCTAAAGAAGGTACCTCTTCTGTTGCCCTACGACCAGTGGGTCCTTGATGGGATAGGCGATTCTGAAACAGAACAAGTGCCTCGCTTTGTTCCCTTCTCAGATGCCCAACTGACATGGACACCTACAGAGGAGGAGAACAGCGCAGTGTTGAACGAGGCAGTGCCACCTGAGATCAGGGCCATTTCGGAATCCCAGCCTGCTGGCCCATCTCTGCTTGAGCCCCAGTCCATTGGCCCCTCTGAGTCTGAGCCTTTGTTTGTAGACCCCTCTGTCCCTGGAGTGGTTAGGTACAATTTGCGCCCCGACTGAGGAACAGTGCACCAAAGGAAAAGTCAGACTAGTAGGGATGGACTGCGTGGAAGAAGAATAGGGTGTTTCTTGCCTGTGGTACCAACAGTAGTTTAGGGAAAAGGAGATTGGTGCATTGTTCAGACATTGGACGGGGTGAATTCGATGTGCCTCCCCGATAAAGAAAGGGGGGGGTACACTACCCTGAACGACGTGGGATTCCTTCAGAAAGGGCTACGATCGCGCAGCTCCACCAGAAAGTGCTCAACAGCACCACCGTAGATGAACAATAGGAGTCTGCCAGCGAGACTCTGACGGACGCTGGGAACTTTGCCCCTTTCTTGCTTTATCACTGTTGGCTCCATTGCATGTCCTTTCCTCTGATTCGAAATGTACCCATTTGGTCGCCCTATTATTATCAGGAAGAACAGCCCTTTGCAGCCCCGTGTTTCGGGCAGAATGGGTCTGGTTGGTCTAGTTGGTCTGCTAAGAAAAAAGTGCTCTGTGGTGTTTTTGTATTGTTACTGTTGTTGATTTTGGGAGGGGTGTCCTGGGTTTTGGAGTGCCATTGTAATGCCCCATCATGTGTTATTTACAAGATTGTTTCTCCAGTTCGTGCCAAAAGAACAATACCAAGCAATGTATTTCTAGATACGCACAGGAAATTCTTTCATGAAGGTACAGCTTGCTATCCTACTGAATCTGTTACGAGTTTGTGGACTGCTTACCCATAGTCACTGGTTAATTATACATATGTTCGCCCACTACAATTTATAGAGGTAAAGGGTGAGTTCGGGATGGGATATTCCGGTGCCTGTTTGTATTATAGGAAGCCACGAGGGAAGGGATACCCAGGTTATAACATTAATGTGTATTGTGACAATCTGTATATGAAGGAACAGAACATTACTTTAACGGGTTGGCATAATCAAGATTTGACATTTACTCGAGAGGCAGGTTACTATCCCGCATACTGTCCGATAGTAAATAGTACTGACGCTTTCTTATACATAAATTGTTCTGGGCTGATATTGTTCAAGAATACAATGTCTTTAGTGAGGAAAGATGATCCGAGTACAACGGGGATGAATACCAGATATGCTCCTGTAGATTACCAAGGTCCACTTTATGCACACCCAGGATTTTACCTCTTGTCTAATGGTACTTATTCCAATGTTCATAATGGTACCGAGGACGTAGCTTTGGGAATGGTGCTTCCTCTTGGGGTGCCTTGTAAGTATAGTAAACGAAATATAAGGTGGGTTAAAAGGACGTTAACAAAGGAATTTTGCGACGGAGTGACAGACCCTGAGGTCAATAATTATAGTAATGGTATCACCTTTGGGCATATACTTTCCTCCATTATTACCTTTGGTGGCACTGCTATGGCCAGGGGTGAAAGGGATAGGGAATAGTTTGAATGTAAGCTGCAGATACTATCTAACTCTACAGTAGCGGCTTTACGTGACATCACCACCCAGTTGGAAAGTATGCGAATATACTCTGAGCAAACAAGATATGCAGTTGATTTCATCTTAGCTAAGAGCGGTGGTGTGTGCGCAGTAGTAGGCGACCAGTGTGTAGTCGGGATCACAAATATGGAAAAGAATATTACCCAACACATTTTAGATATTTTGGAGAATGTCAAGGGGATGGAGAGAGGAAATTGGGGTTGGTCCCTCTTTGGTGGATGGGGTTGGATTCTGGAAAAGGGGATCTACTTTATTGTGATTCTAGTTGTCTGTTGCATTCTGGTGCAGTGTTTTCCCTAGTGCTGCTCTTACTGTACAACGCTCCTCACCCCTGAGCCACAGAAGACAGTCCGTGACACTGCTGCGATTATTTTGCAGAAGGATATTCACGAAATGATGCAAATAGATGAGGGCATCTTTGGTGCTACCTCCTCCCTTGCAACTTCTATTCCTAATATTGAATATATGGATAATTTTAAGTGTTGATGTCCCTATGCACCTCGGGCAACGTCCCTAATGAATATGCAGGATGCCCACGACTTAATGTCTATTTCTGGGGGTATTTTTGAATATTACTCATGTGTGTACTGGCATATACTAATAGTCCTTTGCTTTACATATAGCATTAGACAAAATTGTTAGCAAATGCTAAAGGAGGGTCTGTTAGACTGAGAACGCGTCTGGTTGAGTCCTTCTAGCATTGTGCGAGTTAAGTTAGCATTTGCGGCACCATTTTGTATTTAGCCGCCATTTTGTACCATGATCGTAATTAAGCTTCTGTCTCATACTGTCTGCCTCAGCAGAAAGCAGCCTCGATTGTTTCTTTTATTATTCAAGATTGAGCTTCGCTGCACTAATGAATATCTCGTTCTGTTTTGCATGCCTTTCCTTGTAGGTAGCCCTGCTCCCACTGTCAGAGAGACGGGCACGGGCTGAATAACCTTGAAGCTAAGATAGCGTGTTCCTGGTCTCAGGATGGTAGCTCATCCTTCTGTGCCTCCTTTGTTAACCTGCTCCAACTGGAAATTTCCAGTCTGGGCGGGTCCTGTTGGGTATTGGAAATGAATAATATCTGATGTTATGTTGGTGAGGGTCAGTCCCTCGGCACCTATCTAAGGAGGCTGGTCAGACTGGACTCCGCTCGAGCGCATACTAATAAATAACTTTGGTTTGTATTCTCTACTGTCTGACCGACTCTTCATTTATATGGAAGGCTGAGAGGTGGTCGCGAGTGACCCGGGTGGCCCTAAACGGGTCACTTCCTTCAGTCTCCTATCCTTCCAGGCAGCTGGTTTAAGCCAGGTGGCCTCACCTGACCCTAGAGTCCAAGAGGCAATATACAGAAGTCTGGCCGTTTCCCATGGCCCTCGAGCTTGCAGCAAACAGGAAGCTTTACCTAGCCTAAGACCCCCACTAGCAGCCGGGAGCTAAAAGTCCTGTCCTAGCCCTAGACCCTGCGGCCAGCAGCCAGGTTCCAATTGACCTCGTCTAGCTTTACAGCCCGCCAGGCAGTATGCAAAAGTCTGGCAGTTCAACTAATCTTGGAACCTGTAGCTAGCAGGAAGTTGTATCTGGCCGTAGAAACTGCAGCTATCAGCCAGAGGTCAAACGGCCTGCCAGACCTTGCAGCTGGCATTCAGGATCAAGGTGAACTCACCTGACCCTGGAACCCGCAGCTCGGGTCGCTTCCCTCAATCCCACCAGGTAGCAGGCATGAGTGTAGGGGCTTCCCCTGGTCATACTGTCTGCAGCTAGCAGGCGGTTTTCCCTGGTTGTAAGGCCTGCAAATAGAAGCAGGGAATCAGGCGCGTCACCAGACCCTGCACCCTCCAGCGAACTGGCGGGAACAAAGTAGCCTGACCTCCCCTGGAAATATACAGAGTTTTCCTGCCTATCTAGCAGCAGTCAGGAGTGAACAGCCTCCCCTGGGTCTTGAGCCTGCAGCTAGCAAGCATTGTTCTTTAGCATGAGATCCAGCAGCCAGCAGGCAGGGTTCTCTGGTGCTAGAGCCTGCAGCCAGCAGGCAGGGTTTTCTGGCGCTAGAGCCTGCAGCTAGCACACGTGGTTCTCTTGCACAAGAGCCTGCAACTAGCAGGCAGAATTCTCTGGCCCCAGAGCCTGAAGCTAGCAAGCGTGGTTCTCTTGCACAAAAGCCTGAAGCTAGCAGACAGGGTTCTCTGGCCCCAGAACCTGCAGCTAGCATGCATTGTTCTCTAGCGTGAGAACATGCAGCTTGCAGGCAGGGTTCTCAGGCGCGAGAGCCTGCAGCCAGCAGGCAGGGTTCTCTGGCACTGGAGCCTGCAGCTAGCAGCCGTGGTTCTCTTGCACAAGATCCTGCAGCTAGCAGGCAGGGTTCTCTGGGGCGAGAGCCTGCAGCTAGCAGGTAGGGTTCTCAGGCCCCACCCATATCTTGCAACTAGCAGGCAGGATTCTCTTGCCCCAGAGTCAGCAGCTAGAAGGCAGGGTTCTCTGGGCCCAGAGCCTGTTGCTAGTAGGTGGGGGGTCTCTGGTGCAAGAGCTTACAGCTAGCAGGCGGGGTTCTCTGGCACGAGAGCCTGCCGCTAGCAGACAGGGTTCTCAGGCTCCAGAGCCTGGAGCTAGCAGGCAGGGTACTCTGGGCCCAGAGCCTGCTGATAGCAGGCTGGGTTCTCTGAGCCCAGAGCCTGCAGCTAGCAGGCAGGGTTCTCTGGCTCCAGAGCCTACAGCTAGCAGGCAGGGTACTCTGGGCCCAGAGCCTGCTGATAGCAGGCAGGGGACTCTGGGCCCAGAGCCTGCAGCTAGCAGGCAGGGTTCTCTGGCTCCAGAGCCTACAGCTAGCAGGTGGCAGCCCGGTTGCCTCCCGCGCCTGTGAGCCTGCAGATTGGATAAGTTCCCTCTAAGCCCACTTCCTTGCCCTATGGGTCCAAGACTCCCAGACTGTTTGGCAAAAAATGAATAAGTTTGCTCCAGATTAGATACATCCCGATAATGACCAGATTCATCAATGCTTCTTTAGCTTCAGGCATGGTTCAGCAACCAGTAAATCAAGCTTTTACAATCTCAGTGTCAAAACGTCACTTGTTGATAAATACATCCTGGCTTGCAAGAGATCTAACTGGATCCTTCCACTTGTTGAAAATATTCTTACATCATTGCCAACTCTGCAACACTTTGAAATAAGCCGTCTTCTCAATAACTTTTAGCTTCAGATCACGAAGGGGAATAAAAACCACCTTAATGGACCTCAGGGAAGAGTTGTTGCCCAGCAGGTTCCAAGGCAGCACCTTGGCCCTTCTCCACATGTCCAAAGCCTTCGGCACTGGGTCACAGCATCCTTACCTCGCGGCACACCTGCGGCCATCGACCCTGGATCAGGACATCCTTATCTCCCAGCAGATTCAAAGCCTTCGGCACTGGGTCACAGCATCCTTACCTCGCGGCACACCTGCGGCCATCGACCCTGGATCAGGACATCCTTATCTCCCAGCAGATCCAAAGTCTTCGGCACTGGATCGCAGCATCCTTACCTTGCAACCTATCCAGAGCCTTTAGCACTGGTTCACAGCATCATAACCTCCTGACGTATCGCCAGCCTTTGACACTGGATGTCAAGGCCTTGAATCCTCGGAGTCGTACGATGCTCAATGGGGTCCACCTCCTGATAGCCCCGAGGTCTGAGTAATACAACAGACTCAATGGAGTGATCAAGTGAGGGAAGGGAAGGATGGGGTCAGCAGGGAGGGAGATCTGTAACGAGAGCAAACAACTATGAGGTCATAGCACATACACCATGAAGCATAAGAATAACTCTTTACCACATATTGTCTCTGGCACTAATACCTGTAAAGGAAAATAACTGTTCGGATTCTTAGACTGGTGTTCCTTGCGAAGTGAGGCCACTATTAATCTATGGATAGAACAACAGAATCATTATCCAGTCTTACTAATGCCCCTCAGTTACAGTGGGATACGAAATAAGTTCAACATACCAATGGTATCCCAAGTGGCGTTTAACAGGGGGTGCGGAGCTGCCTTCTGGATATGCTCAACAAGCCCCTGCTGTTGGATATATAACAAACGAGCCAAGACAACAGTAGGGTTAGTGATTGCGCCGGGGATTTGGTTAACCCTTTGAAAATATGCATACACATGAAATGCCTTTGAAGACTCCAATCCTTCTTGGAACCTTTTCATGAAACAAACAATTCCCAATGTGCACAATGTCATGTAGCAATATGACCAAAAACTGAATGCCCCTTGGAAGAACTCTTAGGCTTTTTGCCTGTAGGTTAGTAATCCTGTTCCCAGCGTCTTATGCCAAGCAAACCATCTCGGCCAATGCTGGGAATCCAATAGTTTCATACAAAGAAAACTAAAGCACTGGGTTTTACTGCCTGGTACAGAGTAGGCAACGGAGTAACCACACGTGTTGCCAGAGATCACAGTCAAAAGAATACAGAGTTCGGTAGATAGAGTACCGAAGTTCCAGCCCTCTATTGAGGGTTTACAGAAAGCTACTCGATCAGCCATGCAAGAGCCACTACTCGGCTCGTCCAACGGGGCTAACCAGCAGCCGGTCCTGCTTCCGCACGTTACATTAACAGCGGAGCCAACATAAGAAACAGATTGAAGGATTAAGGGGAAAAGTGGTGCGATATGCACCCCTACCGGTCCTCTTCACGTCCTTCTTCTTCTCTGCTCGTAACCAGAATCAACGGCACCCGACCGGTGCCCCGAAGTCGCCATATTCCCGGCTTCCTCGAACGTGGTGACATCACACGCGTCACATTCCCAAGGCCTCATGGGACTTGTGGTTCCTTCAGCTACGTCCGGCAGAGGCAGGGCCGGTTCGTCTCTGCAGTGTTCCACGGCGGCCAGCACGATGCGTCGCGACACTGGATCAGGACATCCTTATCTCCCAGCACATCCAAATCCTTCGGCACTGGGTCCCAGCATCCTTACCTCCCGACACACCTGCAACCATCGACCCTGGATCAGGACAACCTTATCTCCCAGCACATCCAAATCCTTCGGCACTGGGTCCCAGCATCCTTACCTGCCTTTAGCACTGGTTCATAGCATCATACTCTCCAGACCTATCACCAGCCTTCGGCACTGGATCACAGCATCCTTACCTCGTGACCTATCCAGAGCCTTCAGCACTGGTGAACAGCATCATATCCTCCGGACCTATCACCAGCCTTCGGCACTGGATCACAGCATCCTTACCTCGTGACCTATCCAGAGCCTTCAGCACTGGTGAACAGCATCATATCCTCTGGACCTATCACCAGCCTTCGGCACTGGATCACAGCATCCTTACCTCGTGACCTATCCAGAGCCTTCAGCACTGGTGAACAGCATCATATCCTCCGGACCTATCACCAGCCTTCGGCACTGGATCAGGACATTCTTATCTCCCAGCACATCCAAAACCTTCCGCACTGGGCCACAGCGTCGTCACCTCCTGAGCTAACCACAAACTTTGATGCTGGATCAGGGCATTTGGATGTGACATACCCAAATCCTTTACGCTGGGACTTAGCATTGACCCCTCCCCAACTATCCAGAGCCTTTGTCAGTGGATACTTCCTGACCTATCTGAATCCTTTCACATTTGGTCACAACTTCTTTCTCCACTGACCTATCCACAGCCTTCACCACTGGAATAGGGCGTCCTTATGTCCCAGCACATCCAAAGCCTTTGGCAATGGAACACATCTTCATCCACGACCTCTCCTCTGCCTTCACCACTGGATCACAACATCGTCATCCACGACCTCTCCTCTGCCTTCACCACTGGATCACAACATCTTCATCCACGACCTCTCCTCTGCCTTCACCACTGGATCACAATAACTTCATCCTTAACCTATCCACTGCCTTCAACACTGGATCACAACATCTTCATCCACGACCTCTCCACTGTCTTCACCACTGGATCACAACATCTTCATCCACGACCTCTCCACTGCCTTCAACACTGGATCACAACATCTTCATCCACGACCTATCCACTGCATTCAACATTGGATCACAACATTGTTACCGCCTGGTTGCCGCTCTCCTGTACAATAGAGTGGGCGGTTTGCAATGTTTACGCCTTTCTTACCCAACCACATGCAACAGTGAAACTTAGCCACTTCCCCTCCAGTAATATTCAAGGTAGAGTGTCATGTGGAATAAGGTCCATCTCTACCTCAGCTTATTTAATCCATTCCTCATCCCTTATCAAACATTATCAAGATACCACCAGCACTCTGTGCACACTCCAAGATACCACCTGTATGCTGAACACACTCTAAGATACCACCTGCACCCTGAACACATTCCAAGATACAACCTGCACACTGAGCATACTGCAAGATACCACATGCATGCTGAACACACTTCAAGATACCACCTGCACCCTGAACACATTCCAAGATACAACCTGCACACGGAACACACTCCAAGATACCACCTGCACCCTGAACACATTCCAAGATACAACCTGCACACTGAGCACACTCCAAGATACAACCCGTACACTGAGCACACTCCAAGATACGACCTGCACACTGAACACACTCCAAGATACCACCAGCACGATGAACACACTCCAAGATACAACCTACACACTGAACACACTCCAAGATATCACCTGCACGCTGAACACACTCCAAGATATCACCTGCATGCTGAACACACTCCAAGATACCACCAGCACGCTGTACACACTCCAAGATACCACCCGTATGCAGAACACACTCCAAGATACCACATGCATGCTGAACATACTCCAAGATACCACCCGTATGCTGAACACACTCAAAGATACCACATGCACGCTGAACATACTCCAAGATACCACCTGCACCCTGAACACATTCCAAGATACAACCTGCACACTGAACACACTCCAAGATACCACCTGTACGCTGAACACACTCCAAGATACCACCTACACCCTGATCACACTCCAAGATACCACCTGCACCCTGAACCCACTCCAAGATACCACCTGCACCCTGAACACACTACAAAATACAACCTGCACCCTGAACACACTCCAAGATACAACCTGCTCACTAAACACACTCCAAGATACCACCTGCACACTGAACACACACTCCAAGATACCACCTGCACACTGAACACACACTCCAAGATACCACCTGCACGATGAACACACTCCAAGATACAACCTGGATGCTGAATACACTCCAAGATACCACCTGCACACTGAACACAATCCAAGATACCACCTGCACGCTGAACACACTCCAAGATACCACATGTACAATGAACACACTCCAAGATACCACCTGCACACTGAACACACTGCAAGATACCACCTATATGCTGAAAACACTCTAAGATACCATGTGCACGCTGAACATACTCCAAGATACCACATGCAGGCTGAATACACTCCAAGATACCACCTACACCCTGATCAAATTCCAAGATACAACCTGCACACTGAACACACTCCAAGACACCAGCTGCACGCTGACCACACTCCAAGATACCACCTGCACCCTGAACACATTCCAAGATACCACCTGCACGATGAACACCCTCCAAGATACCACCTGCACCCTGAACACATTCCAAGATACCACCTGCACGATGAACACACTCCAAGATACAACCTGCACACTGAACACACTCCAAGATACAACCTGCACACTGAACACACTCCAAGATACCACCTGCACGATGAACACACTCCAAGATACAACCTGGACGCTGAACACACTCCAAGATACCACCTGCACAATGAACACAGGCCAACATACCACCTGCACTCTGAACACACTCCAAGATACCACCCGTATGCTGAACAAACTCTAAGATACCACATGCATGCTGACCATACTCCAAGATACCACATGCATGCTGAACACACTCCAAGATACCACCTGCACCCTGAACACATTCCAAGATACAACCTGCACACTGAACACACTCCAAGATACCACCTGCACTCTGAACACACCCCAAGCTACCACCTGCACCCTGAACACACTCCAAGCTGCCACCTCCATGCTGAACACACTAAATGATACCACCTGCATGCTGAACACACTCCAAGATACCACCTGCACGCTGAACAGACTCCAAGATACCACCGGCATGCTGAACACACTCCAAGATACCACCTGCACGCTAAACACACTCCAAGATACAACCTGCACGCTGAACACACTCCCAGATTCAACCTGCATGATGAACACACTCCAAGATACAACCTGCACACTGAACACACTCCAAGATACCACCTGCACGATGAACACACTCCAAGATACCAACTGCACGATGAACACACTCCAAGATACAACCTGCACACTGAAAACACTCCAAGATACCACCTGCACGCTGAACACACTCCAAGATACCACATGCACGCTGAACACACTCCAAGATACAACCTGGACGCTGAACACACTCTAAGATACCTCCTGCACACTGAACACACTCCAAGATTCCACCTGCACGCTGAACACACTCCAAGATACCACCTGCATGATGGACACACTCCAAGATACAACCTGCACACTGAACACACTCCAAGATACCACCTGCACGCTGAACACACTCCAAGATCCCACCTGCGCGCTGAACACATTCCAAGATACCACCTGCGCGCTAAACACACTCCAAGATACCACCTGTGCGCTGAACACATTCCAAGATACCACCTGCATTCTGAACAGACTCCAAGATACCACCTGGACGCTGAAGACACTCCAAGGTACCACGTGCACGATGAACACATGCCAATATACCACCTGCACGCTGAGCATACTCCAAGATACCACATGCACGCTGAACACACTCCAAGATACCCCCTGCACCCTGAACACATTCCAAGATACCACCTGCACGCTGAAAACACTCCAAGATACCACCTGCACTCTGAACACACTACAAGCTACCACCTGCACGCTGAACACACTCCAAGCTGCCACCTGCACTCTGAACACACTCCAAGCTACCACCTGCATGCTGAACACACTCCATGATACTACCTGCATGCTGAGCACACTCCAAGATACCAACTGCACTCTGAACAGACTCCAAGATACCACCTGCACGCTGAACACACTCCAAGATACCACCTGCACGCTGAACACACTCCAAGATACCACCTGCATGCTGAACACACTCCAAGATACAACCTGCACGCTGAACAGACTCGAAGATACCACCTGCACGCTGAACAGACTCGAAGATACCACCTGCACACTGAACACACTCCAAGATACCACCTGCACACTGAACACACTCCAACATACAACCTGCATGCTGAACACACTCCAAGATACAACCTGCACGATGAACACACTCCAAGATACCACCTGCACGATGAACACACTCCAAGTTCCACCTGCACGCTGAACACACTCCAAGATACAACCTGCACACTGAAAACACTCCAAGACACCACCTGCACGCTGAACACACTCCAAGATACCACCTGCACGATGAACACACTCCAAGATACCACCTGCACGATGAACACACTCCAAGATACCACCTGCACGATGAACACACTCCAAGATACCACCTGCACGATGAACACACTCAAAGATACCACCTGCACGATGAACACACTCGAAGATTCCACCTGCGCACTGAACACACGCCAATATACACCCTACGTGCTGAACACACTCAAGACACCACCTGCACGTTGAACATACTCCAAGATACCACCTGCACACTGAACACACTCCAAGATACAACCTGAACACTGAACACACTCCAAGATACAACCTAGATGCTGAACACACTCCAAGACACCACCTGTGCGCTGAACACATTCCAAGATACTACCTGCATTCTGAACACACTCCAAGATACCACCTGGATGCTGAACACACTCCAAGATACCACATGCACGATGAACACACGCCAAGATACCACCTGCACACTGAACACACTCCAAGATATCACCCGTATGCTGAACATACTCCAAGATACCCCCTGCATGCAGAACACACTCCAAGATACCACCTGCACCCTGAACACATTCCAAGATACCACCTGCACGCTGAAAACACTCCAAGCTACCACCTGCAAACTGAACACACTCCAAGCTGCCACCTGTACTCTGAACACACTCCAAGCTACCATCTGCATGCTGAACACACTCCATGATACCACCTGCACGCTGAACAGACTCCAAGATACCACCTGCACTCTGAACAGACTCAAAGATACCACCTGCATGCTGAACACACTCCAAGATACCACCTGCACGCTGCACACACTAAAAAATATCCCCTGCATGCTGAACACACTCCAAGATACAACCTGCATGCTGAACAGACTCGAAGATACCACCTGCATACTGAACACACTCCAAGATACCACCTGCACGCTGAACACACTCCAAGATACAACCTGCACAATGAACACACTCCAAGATACAACCTGCACGATGAACACACTCCAAGATACCTCCTGCATGCTGATCACACTCCGAGATACCACTTGCACGATGAACACGCTCCGAGATACAACCTGCACGCTGAAAACACTCCAAGACACCACCTGCACGCAGAACACACTCCAAGATACCACCTGCACGATGAACACACTCCAAGATTCCACCTGCATGATGAACACACTCCAAGATACCACCTGCACGATGAACAGACTCCAAGATACCACCTGCACGAGGAACACACTCCAAGATACCACCTGAACGATGAACACACTCCAAGATACCACCTGCACGCTGACCACACTCCAAGATACGACCTGCACGCTGACCATACTCCAAGATACGACCTGGACGCTGAACACACTCAAAGATACCACCTGCACGATGAACACACTCCAAGATACCACCTGCACTCTGAACAGACTCCAAGATACCACCTGCACTCTGAACAGACTCCAAGATACCACTTGCACACTGAACGCACTCCAAGATACCACTTGCACACTGACCACATTCCAAGATACCACCTGTGTGCTGAACACATTCCAAGATACCACCTGTGCGCTGAACACACTTCAAGATACCACCAGCATGCTGAACACATTCCAAGATACCACCCGCATTCTGAACACATTCCAAGATACCACCCGTATGCTGAACACACTCCAAGATACCACCCGTATGCTGAACACACTCCAAGATACCACATGCACGCTGAGCATACTCCAAGATACCACATGCACGCTGAACACACTCCAAAATACCACATGCACACTGAACACACTCCAAGATACCACCTGCACCCTGAACACATTCCAAGATACAATCTGCACGCTGAACACACTCCAAGATACCACCTGGACGCTGAACACGCTCCAAGATACCACCTGCATGATGAACATGAGCCAAGATACCACATGCACACTGAACACACTCCAAGATACCACCCGTATGCTGAACACACTCCAAGATACCACATGCATGCTGAGCATACTCCAAGATACCACCTGCACCCTGAACATACTCCAAGATGCCACCTGCACCCTGAACACACTCCAAGATGCCACATGCACGCTGAACACATTCCAAGATACCACCTGCACGCAGAACACACTCCAAGCTACCACCTGCAGGATGAACACACTCCAAGCTACCACCTGCACAATGAACACACTCCAAGCTACCACCTGCACGATGAACACACTTCAAGCTACCACCTGCAGGATGAACACACTCCAAGCTACCACCTGCACAATGAACACACTCCAAGCTACCACCTGCACGATGAACACACTCCAAGCTACCACCTGCACGCTGAACACACTCCAAGATACCACCTGCACGCTGAACAAACTCCAAGATACCACATGCACGCTGAACACACTCCAAGATACAACCTGCACGCTGAACAGACTCCAAGATACAACCTGCACGCTGAACAGACTCCAAGATACCACCTGCACGATGAACAGACTCCAAGATACCACCTGCACGATGAACACACTCCAAGATACCACTTGCACGATGAACACACTCCAAGATACAACCTACACGATGAACACACTCCAAGATACAACCTGCACGCTGAACACACTCCAAGACTCCACCTGCACAATGAACACACTCCAAGATACCACTTGCACGCTGAACACACTCCAAGATACCACCTGCACGCTGAACACACTCCAAGATACCACGTGCACGATGAACACACTCCAAGATACCACCTGCACGCTGATCACACTCGAAGATACCACCTGCACGCTGAACACACTCCAAGATACCACCTGCATGATAAACACACTCCAAGATACCACCTGCACAATTCACACACTCCAAGATACCACCTGCACACTGAACACACTCCAAGATACAACCTAGATGCTGAACACACTCCAAGATACCACCTGCATGCTGAACACACTCCAAGATACCACTCGCACACTGAAGACACTCCAAGATACCACCTGCATGCTAAACACACTCCAAGATACCACCTGCATGCTGAACACACTCCAAGATACCACCTGCATGCTGAACACACTCCAAGATACCACATGCACCCTGAACACACTCCAAGATACAACCTGCACACTGAACACACTCCAAGATACCACCTGCACGATGAACACACTGCAAGATACCACCTGCACGATGAACAAACTCCAAGATACCACCTGCACACTGAACACACTCCAAGATACCACCTGAATGCTGAACCCACTCCAACATACCACCAGCATGCTAAACACATTCCAAGATACCACCCGCATTCTGAACACATTCCAAGATACCACCAGTATGCTGAACACACTCCAATATACCGCCCACATGCTCAACACACTCCAAGATACCACATGCATGCTGAGCATACTCAAAGATACCACATGCATGCTGAACGCACTCCAAGATACCACCTGCATGATGAACACACGCCAAGATACCACCTGCACACTGAACACACTCCAAGATACAATCTGCACGCTCAACACACTCCAATATACCACCTGGACGCTGAACACGCTCCAAGATACCACCTGGACACTGAACACGCTCCAAGATACCACCTGCACGATGAACACACGCCAAGATACCACCTGCACACTGAACACACTCCAAGATACCACCCTTATGCTGAACATACTCCAAGATACCACCCGTATGCTGAACACACTCTGTTGGACTTGGCCCTTTTGCCCTGAAATTTTTCGCTGTTATTAAGGGTAAAACATGGTGTGTCCGAACAGAAAATGCCAAATGCTGTGCAATGAGGTACACACTGTTAGCTCCACCATTTTAGAAAAGCACTGTGGAAAAATGTCACTGTTAAAATGGACGCCATGCCTGCCTGCCCATGTGACGCCTGACTGAAGTGGGTTGGCAGTCTAGTGGTTTGTTCTCCAGCGCCCTCTGCTTTTGGAGGGAAGCGTCGCACCGAGGGTGCTCTACTCCTCCCCCTGAACCAGGTAGAACCGGTTCCCCAGAGAACCTTCTGGAAGCTGCCAGCCCTGTCTGGTAGGTGGGGTGAGGGGCGTATATATATGGGGGCTGGGATGCCATGTGCTCAGAGAGAGGCAGTGCAGAGCATGGACTGACTGAGGGGGAACTCTGCCAGGAGGTACCGCCAATTGGGCCTGTGTGCTGGCCCCTGTGCCCATCTGCCCCCCTCCCCCCCTGTTGTCCCCTGGGCCAATGAAGAGACATCGCCGGAGTGGAGGCTGCTGTGCTAGCAGGATTGCCACCTTACTGGAGGATGACCGTTCCGAGGAGCTGCTGCTTCAGGACTGGTGAGCCGCCCTGCTAGCCACTGATCTCGCCCTGCACTATTTGTCTCCTGGCCTCTAGCGCCTCGGGAGCGCCATATTGGGACTGCCTTTACTCAAGGAGGTGAGGAGCGTGGACAAACCCCCCCCCCTCTGTGGGCCCTGGACCTGTGAGGTCCCTAGCGCCTTGGGAGCGCTTCCCTGTAATTGACTGTTGCCTGCCTGCACCCTAGCGCTTGGGGAGCGCTATATCTAATGTGCCAGGAGAGGGGCTGTCGCCTGCAGCGCTGCGCTGACAGAGCGCCATCACTGGATGCTGCATTCTGCAGCTAGGCGCCATGTTCTGACTGCCCAGGCGGTGAGGAGCCTGCGCGTCCCTGCAGCGCTGTGCTGCCGAAGTGCCACGAGGAAATTGCCCAGGATCACCGCCGTGGCCGAGCCGCAATTGCCGGAGTTAGCGGGTGCCTACCCCGCACTTGTGCCACCTTGGGGTGCTGCCGAGGAGAGCGACTGGTGGGGAGGGGCAGCGGAGCCTACCCCGTGCCCTGAATCCGCCCAGGATCACCGCCGCGACCCGGGCGTCGATAAAGCCTTGGGCCGCTGCGCTGCTCGCAGCGACCCGGAAGACAGGCAGGCCTGCGCCTGGTTGGAGGCGTGGCTGGCCGGCCGGAGGCGGGAGCCCACCCCGCGCTGGCCAACGCCGCCGGAGACTTCGCTCCGGAAGAGAAGGAAGTGGTGGGGGCTCCCCGTGACCGGAGGAGAGCCCCGGGCGCCGCCGGAGTCGTGTGGAGCCTCGCCGGCTCCAGGACAAAGTCCCGGGTCTCAGGAGGAGCCCGGGTGAAGACGGGAGAAGCGCCGGTGTTGGCGGGGCTCTCGTGAGGAGAGGAGAGCCCCGCGTGTGTGGTAGCTCGGGCCCGGGTGAGGCAGAGAGGCGCTGCTGACGGCGGGGCTCCCATGAGCTGAGGAGGGCCCCCCGACGTCAACCAAGAAGAGGAGGAAGCTGGCCGGCCGACCGGAGCCTCCCCGAGGAGGAGAGCAGAGACGCCTGCAGCCCGATAGTCTGGTGAGTGGGGCTGCGCTGAAAAGTGTCGGGGGCCGGCCGAGGCACATTGTCGGTGCCTAGGGCCCCGGGGAAACCAGCTGTGCTAGTGTTGAGCCCCTTTCCCCAGCGGCGCCGCAGTTGCGGGCCGCTGCCACGTGTTGGGGCCATTTGAGTTTAGAGTCCCGGAGGGGGCATCGGGGTACATTGCCGGTGCCCGCCTCTCCGTCGGTCCCGCTGAGAGGACCACAGTGGCCCTACTGGTCTCCCAGCTGCCCCGCCTGGCAGTGGGCAGCTGCAACGTGCAGCCACACTGGCTTTGAAGCCCCTGTGGGGCTCCACCCCGGACCGGGCCACAGTGCCCCGGGGGCTACACAGCGACGCCGTAGCGGCGGGTCGCTGCAGCGTAGGAGGCATTTAGAGTTAGGAGTCCCGAAGGGGGGGTTCCCAACCCACATATTGCAAGTACCAGTACTCTTTTTGGAGCATTTGTACATTCGAATCCAGAAGAGGAACTCCAACTTGCCCCGTGCCTGGTGGGCCTAATTTTTACAGCTGCACCCTGTGGGCCCTTTGACTTTCAGAGTCCCTGAGCAGGGGCTTCCCGGGCGCAGTGGCGCCAAGGGCTAATCTACAGCGTTGGGGGCAGTGATAATGTGTGCAGCTTGTCCCTAAGACCTTTACCCTGCTGATTTGAGGCCTAACGTATTGCTCAGGGTTTCAGGCCTACTGTGATTTGTACCAATGTGAGGCGGGGGATTACGCTTAATGTCAGGATATGATGTTCTAAGTTTGGGCCTTATGCAGTTTTGCAGAGTGTCATGTTACGGTCTCACCTGGGTATGCCTAAGGTTTTTATGCTGGAAATGCCTACTGTGATGCCAAGGGCGTAGGGGACTTATGCTAAGGAGGTATGCCTCATGGGTTACTCATGCTTTGATCCTAATGCTAATGTTTTCCCCTAACACTTACCAGGTTAATGTTCTGCATCGTGTGCTTATAATGATTCCGGCAGCGGCCCGATTGGCGCTGCCCTGTACATAGTCCCCACGGTTTATGTATACCGGGTGCCGGTTGGCGCCGTGTTACCGCTGTGGTTACCATCTGCTAAGCTGTTGCCTAATACAGATGCTATTTTTCTTACTTAAACTGGTGTGGTCTCCTTTTGTAGTGTGCCTGGTGTGTCGCCTGTGTGTACTGTGCGGATGCTTTACACAATGCTCCTGGTTTAGCCTTCCCGCTCCGCACCACGCTACCCCGTTTCCAACATTGGTGCTCAGCGGTGGGATAGGACTTGTGTTTGCGCAGTACCACAGCGACAACTGGTTGCACTACAAAGGGTGCACCTGAGAGTAATCACAGATGTGGGGATTGTTTTTCCTGATTGGATTTCCCTCCTAAAAGTGTTGTGTTTGAATTGTGTTCCCCTGTTGCACTGTGGGTGGTGTATCCCGAGGGTATCTCACCAGGATGGGGCTAACCTACGACGAGGATTGCCTGGGGAGTACACTGAGCAGGAGGTGATAGACCTCTGCCGGAGAGAGGGATACCCACAGTAGGCAACACCCGCAGGAAGTTGTTCCTCTATGAGGCCCTGAGAAGGGGGAACCCTTAGAGCCCCACGGGGACCTTTCCGATTACCCCTCCGCATATTTAAGGGATGGATTTGGTAGAGACCGTGAGGAGGACTCTGAGAGTGAGGGGTCCCGGTCCATAACCCTGGAGGGTGGTGACTTTGAGGAGGAAGAGGATGTTAGGGCAGAGACACCGGTAGCGAGTGAGGACACCATAGACAGGGAGTCCCGTGCTGGGTCCAGCCCCAGGGGCACTGCCCCACCCCTTTCCCTGTCCCCAGAAGAGTGGGTAGATAGGAGGGAAGAAAGGGAGTATCAGTTGGCACTGGAAAGGCTCAGAGTGGAGCTAGCGCAGCTGAGAGTGGAAGAGAAGAGGCTAGAGACCGAGAGGGTCCTAGCACAGGAGAGAATGGCTGAGGCTGAGAGGGCCTTCGCCAGGGAGAGACTAGCTCAGGGGGTAAGTTGTCCCCTGAGAGTGGTGTCTGTGGTCTGGATTCACCAGTGAGGGTGGGATCCAGTGGTGGCAGCGAGAGTGAAGCCAGTGCGGGAAGTCCCAATCCCAGAGCCCGGAAGATGGTGCCTGATCCCCAGAAGGAGGGGGCAGGTTAGAATTTAGGGGCGGCAAGAAACTGTCCCACCAGTCTTGGGGGAGTATGTGGACGTGTGTTGGACCGCACTGGAGGAGTGGATGGTGTGTGGCGCGGTGACAGATGGGGAAGAGCTGTTCCGCCTGATTATCAGGGAGCATGTGCTCAAGAGTTGTTTTTCCAGGTTGCGCCACCACCTGTTGCAGTGTGGGCTCTCCGACCCCAGGGAGCTTGCACGGGAGGCAGACCTTTGGGTGAGTGCCAGAGAGTCTGAGAGGGCATTGGGGAGTGATCCTGAAGGGAGTGGTGCAGGGATCTCCCAACCCAGCGAGGTGGGAGAGGTGGAGAATAGCCCAGCTAGGTCCCAGGATAGTGAGAGGGTTGTAGGGCCTCACATCCTCTCTATAGGAAGGAGTGAGACGGGGATGTGTCCCGAGGTGCCCCAACCGCAGTTTCAGGGCCTGGAGAGTTCCATAAGGGAACCCCAGGTTGGGAGCCTAGGCTGTCCCGATGGGCCGTCCATGGAAGGGGATCCCCCAGTGTCAGGAGAACCCGGGGCGTCGGTATTCAGAGCTCCAGGGGTTCTGGGGTCTGCTCAGCCACAGGGTTTAGATCCTGGGCTGGGGTGCCAGGTTCAGGGGCTGCCTGACCTGGAGGGAGGGGCACTTGTAATCAAGGTCCCTACCGGTTTGACTTCCAAGGGTACTTCTCCAGGTGGGAGGGTGCGGAACTCTGGAAGGGGGTGCCGAGGGAGGAAGGACTCGCCTCTGGCACCGGCTCAACCACAGGGCTTCGATCCTGGGTTGGGAGGCCCGGTTCAGGTATTGCCTGACCTGGCGGGAGGGACGTCTTTAAGCAGTGTCCCCCTGGAGTTGTCTTCCAGGGGTGCTACTCCAGTTGGGAGGGTGCAGAACTCTGGGAGGGGGTGCAGAGGGAGGGAGGACTCGCCTCTGGCACCGGTGCAACCTAAGGGTTTAGACCCTGGGTTGGGGGAGCGGTTGCAGGGTCACGGCCCTGGAAGATTGAGAGAGTGGTGTGCTGAGGGTGCCCCGCAGAGAAGGAGAGGGCGGAACCCCAGAAGGAGAGGTAGGGGGAGGAGAGCCTCGCCCCTACCTGGTGGACAGTGTGAGAGTGTGGTCCCTAGGTGGGAAGACCATTGGCAGTTTGGGACTGCACGAAGGAGAGGGAGAGTGGTCAAAGGGTACTACGGGCCTGGGGCTACTGCCCCCCACTCTGTGAGACAGCCAGGGCCAGAGACATCTGGATGGCCTAGGGCCCGGTCCTGGCTGCAGCCAACTAGGGAGCACCAGTGGGGTGGCCTAGTTAGGTCAGGAGGAGTGGAGGGAGGGAACCATCGGGTTCCAGAGTGGAGAAGAACCTGCGGGTGTTCCTGCAGTTGTGGGCCTGCGTCCAAGTTCTCTCGCCCTAAGCAGGGAAGCCCATCAAGGCATTGATCGGTCTACCATGGCTTTTGGCTGGGAGGGGTTGTGTTGGACTTGGCCCTTTTGCCCTGAAATTTTTCGCTGTTATTAAGGGTAAAACATGGTGTGTCCGAACAGAAAATGCCAAATGCTGTGCAATGAGGTACACACTGTTAGCTCCACCATTTTAGAAAAGCACTGTGGAAAAATGTCACTGTTAAAATGGACGCCATGCCTGCCTGCCCATGTGACGCCTGACTGAAGTGGGTTGGCAGTCTAGTGGTTTGTTCTCCAGCGCCCTCTGCTTTTGGAGGGAAGCATCGCACCGAGGGTGCTCTACTCCTCCCCCTGAACCAGGTAGAACCGGTTCCCCAGAGAACCTTCTGGAAGCTGCCAGCCCTGTCTGGTAGGTGGGGTGAGGGGCGTATATATAGGGGGGCTGGGATGCCATGTGCTCAGAGAGAGGCAGTGCAGAGCATGGACTGACTGAGGGGGAACTCTGCCAGGAGGTACCGCCACATTGGGCCTGTGTGCTGGCCCCTGTGCCCATCTGCCCCCTCCCCCTGTTGTCCCCTGGGCCAATGAAGAGACATCGCCGGAGTGGAGGCTGCTGTGCTAGCAGGATTGCCACCTTACTGGAGGATGACCGTTCCGAGGAGCTGCTGCTTCAGGACTGGTGAGCCGCCCTGCTAGCCACTGATCTCGCCCTGCACTATTTGTCTCCTGGCCTCTAGCGCCTCGGGAGCGCCATATTGGGACTGCCTTTACTCAAGGAGGTGAGGAGCGTGGACAAACCCCCCTCTGTGGGCCCTGGACCTGTGAGGTCCCTAGCGCCTTGGGAGCGCTTCCCTGTAATTGACTGTTGCCTGCCTGCACCCTAGCGCTTGGGGAGCGCTATATCTAATGTGCCAGGAGAGGGGCTGTCGCCTGCAGCGCTGCGCTGACAGAGCGCCATCACTGGATGCTGCATTCTGCAGCTAGGCGCCATGTTCTGACTGCCCAGGCGGTGAGGAGCCTGCGCGTCCCTGCAGCGCTGTGCTGCCGAAGTGCCACGAGGGAAATTGCCCAGGATCACCGCCGTGGCCGAGCCGCAATTGCCGGAGTTAGCGGGTGCCTACCCCGCACTTGTGCCGCCTTGGGGTGCTGCCGAGGAGAGCGACTGGTGGGGAGGGGCAGCGGGAGCCTACCCCGTGCCCTGAATCCGCCCAGGATCACCGCCGCGACCCGGGCGTCGATAAAGCCTTGGGCCGCTGCGCTGCTCGCAGCGACCCGGAAGACAGGCAGGCCTGCGCCTGGTTGGAGGCGTGGCTGGCCGGCCGGAGGCAGGAGCCCACCCCGCGCTGGCCAACGCCGCCGGAGACTTCGCTCCGGAAGAGAAGGAAGTGGTGGGGGCTCCCCGTGACCGGAGGAGAGCCCCGGGCGCCGCCGAGGTCGTGTGGAGCCTCGCCGGCTCCAGGACAAAGTCCCGGGTCTCAGGAGGAGCCCGGGTGAAGACGGGAGAAGCGCCGGTGTTGGCGGGGCTCTCGTGAGGAGAGGAGAGCCCCGCGTGTGTGGTAGCTCGGGCCCGGGTGAGGCAGAGAGGCGCTGCTGACGGCGGGGCTCCCATGAGCTGAGGAGGGCCCCCCCCCGACGTCAACCAAGAAGAGGAGGAAGCTGGCCGGCCGACCGGAGCCTCCCCGAGGAGGAGAGCAGAGACGCCTGCAGCCCGATAGTCTGGTGAGTGGGGCTGCGCTGAAAAGTGTCGGGGGCCGGCCGAGGCACATTGTCGGTGCCTAGGGCCCCGGGGGAAACCAGCTGTGCTAGTGTTGAGCCCCCTTCCCCAGCGGCGCCGCAGTTGCGGGCCGCTGCCACGTGTTGGGGCCATTTGAGTTTAGAGTCCCGGAGGGGGCATCGGGGTACATTGCCGGTGCCCGCCTCTCCGTCGGTCCCGCTGAGAGGACCACAGTGGCCCTACTGGTCTCCCAGCTGCCCCGCCTGGCAGTGGGCAGCTGCAACGTGCAGCCACACTGGCTTTGAAGCCCCTGTGGGGCTCCACCCCGGACCGGGCCACAGTGCCCCGGGGGCTACACAGCGACGCCCGTAGCGGCGGTCGCTGCAGCGTAGGAGGCATTTAGAGTTAGGAGTCCCGAAGGGGGGTTCCCAACCCACATATTGCAAGTACCAGTACTCTTTTGGAGCATTTGTACATTCGAATCCAGAAGAGGAACTCCAACTTGCCCCGTGCCTGGTGGGCCTAATTTTTACAGCTGCACCCTGTGGGCCCTTTGACTTTCAGAGTCCCTGAGCAGGGGCTTCCCGGGCGCAGTGGCGCCAAGGGCTAATCTACAGCGTTGGGGGCAGTGATAATGTGTGCAGCTTGTCCCTAAGACCTTTACCCTGCTGATTTGAGGCCTAACGTATTGCTCAGGGTTTCAGGCCTACTGTGATTTGTACCAATGTGAGGCGGGGATTACGCTAATGTCAGGATATGATGTTCTAAGTTTGGGCCTTATGCAGTTTTGCAGAGTGTCATGTTACGGTCTCACCTGGGTATGCCTAAGGTTTTTATGCTGGAAATGCCTACTGTGATGCCAAGGGCGTAGGGGACTTATGCTAAGGAGGTATGCCTCATGGGTTACTCATGCTTTGATCCTAATGCTAATGTTTTCCCTAACACTTACCAGGTTAATGTTCTGCATCGTGTGCTTATAATGATTCCGGCAGCGGCCCGATTGGCGCTGCCCTGTACATAGTCCCCACGGTTTATGTATACCGGGTGCCGGTTGGCGCCGTGTTACCGCTGTGGTTACCATCTGCTAAGCTGTTGCCTAATACAGATGCTATTTTTCTTACTTAAACTGGTGTGGTCTCCTTTTTGTAGTGTGCCTGGTGTGTCGCCTGTGTGTACTGTGCGGATGCTTTACACAATGCTCCTGGTTTAGCCTTCCCGCTCCGCACCACGCTACCCCGTTTCCAACACACTCCAAGATACCACATGCATGCTGAGCATACTCCAAGATACCACCTGCACCCTGAACACACACCAAGATGCCACCTGCACCCTAAACACACTCCAAGATGCCACCTGCATCCTGAACACATTCCAAGATACCACCTGCACGTAGAACACATTGCAATATACCACCTGCACGATGAACACACTCCAAGCTACCACCTGCACGATGAACACACTCCAAGCTACCACCTGCACAATGAACACACTCCAATCTACCACCTGCACGATGAACACACTCCAAGCTACCACCTACATGCTGAACACACTCCAAGATACCACCTGCACGCTGAACACACTCCAAGATACAACCTGCACGCTGAACACACTCCAAGCTACCACCTGCACTATGAACACACTCCAAGATACAACCTGCACGCTGAACACACTCCAAGATACAACCTGCACGCTGAACACACTCCAGATACAACCTGCACGCTGAACACACTCCAAGATACCACCTGCACGCTGAACAGACTCCAACATACCACCTGCACGCTGAACACACTCCAAGATACCACCTGCACGATGAAACACTCCAAGACACAACCTGCATGATGAACACACTTCAAGATACAATCTGCGCACTGAACACACTCCAAGGTACAACCTGCGCGCTGAACACACTCCAACATACCACCTGCACGCTGAACACACTCCAAGATACCACCTGCACGCTGAACATACTCCAAGATACCACCCGTATGCTGAACACACTCCAAGATACCACATGCATGCTGAGCATACTCCAAGATACCACCTGCACCCTGAACACACATAAAGATGCCACCTGCACCCTGAACACACTCCAAGTTGCCACCTGCATCCTGAACACATTCCAAGATACCACCTGCACGTAGAACACATTCCAATATACCACCTGCATGCAGAACACACTCCAAGCTACCACCTGCACGATGAACACACTCCAAGCTACCACCTGCACAATGAACACACTCCAAGCTACCACCTGCACGATGAACACACTCCAAGCTACCACCTGCATGCTGAACAGACTCCAAGATACAACCTGCACGCTGAACACACTCCAAGCTACCACCTGCACGATGAACACACTCCAAGCTACCACCTGCACACTGAACACACTCCAAGATACCACATGCATGCTGAACACACTCCAAGATACCACCTGCATGCTGAACACACTCCAAGATACCACCTGCATGCTGAACACACTCCAAGATACCACATGCACCCTGAACCCACTCCAAGATACAACCTGCACACTGAACACACTCCAAGATACCACCTGCACGATGAACAAACTCCAAGATACCACCTGCACACTGAACACACTCCAAGATACCACCTGTATGCTGAACCCACTCCAAGATACCACCAGCATGCTGAACACATTGCAAGATACCACCCGCATTCTGAACACATTCCAAGATACCACCAGTATGCTGAACACACTCCAATATACCGCCCGCATGCTCAACACACTCCAAGATACCACATGCATGCTGAGCATAGTCCAAGATACCACATGCACGCTGAACACACTGCAAGATACCACCTGGACTCTGAACACGCTCCAAGATACCACCTGGACGCTGAACACGCTCCAAGATCCCACCTGCACGATGAACACACGCCAAGATACCACCTGCACACTGAACACACTCCAAGATACAATCTGCACGCTCAACACACTCCAAGATACCACCTGGACGCTGAACACGCTTCAAGATACCACCTGGACGCTGAACACGCTCCAAGATACCACCTGCACGATGAACACATGCCAAGATACCACCTGCACACTAAATACACTCCAAGATATCACCCGTATGCTGAACATACTCAAAGATACCACCCGTATGCTGAGGACACTCCAAGATACCACATGCATGCTGAGCATACTCCAAGATACCACCTGCACCCTGAACACACACCAAGATGCCACCTGCACCCTGAACACACTCCAAGATGCCACCTGCATCCTGAACACATTCCAAGATACCACCTGCACGTAGAACACATTCCAATATACCACCTGCATGCAGAACACACTCCAAGCTACCACCTGCACGATGAACACACTCCAAGCTACCACCTGCACAATGAACACACTCCAAGGTACCACCTGCACAATGAACACACTCCAAGCTACCACCTGCGCGATGAACACACTCCAAGCTACCACCTGCATGCTGAACACACTCCAAGATACCACCTGCATGCTGAACACACTCCAAGATACAACCTGCACGCTGAACACACTCCAAGCTACCACCTGCACACTCAACACACTCCAAGGTACCACCTGCATGCTGAACAAACTCCAAGCTACAACCTGCACGCTGAACACACTCCAAGATACAACCTGCACGCTGAACACACTCCAAGATACCACCTGCACGCTGAACAGACTCCAACATACCACCTGCACGCTGAACACACTCCAAGATACCACCTGCACGATGAACACACCCAAGACACAACCTGCACGATGAACACACTTCAAGATACAACCTGCGCACTGAACACACTCCAAGGTACAACCTGCACGCTGAACACACTCCAACATACCACCTGCACGCTGAACACACTCCAAGATACCACCTGCACGCTGAACACACTCCAAGATACCACCTGCACGCTGAACAGACTCCAACATACCACCTGCACCCTGAACACATTCCAAGATACCACCTGCACGATGAACACCCTCCAAGATACCACCTGCACCCTGAACACATTCCAAGATACCACCTGCACGATGAACACACTCCAAGATACAACCTGCACACTGAACACACTCCAAGATACAACCTGCACACTGAACACACTCCAAGATACCACCTGCACGATGAACACACTCCAAGATACAACCTGGACGCTGAACACACTCCAAGATACCACCTGCACAATGAACACAGGCCAACATACCACCTGCACTCTGAACACACTCCAAGATACCACCCGTATGCTGAACAAACTCTAAGATACCACATGCATGCTGACCATACTCCAAGATACCACATGCATGCTGAACACACTCCAAGATACCACCTGCACCCTGAACACATTCCAAGATACAACCTGCACACTGAACACACTCCAAGATACCACCTGCACTCTGAACACACCCCAAGCTACCACCTGCACCCTGAACACACTCCAAGCTGCCACCTCCATGCTGAACACACTAAATGATACCACCTGCATGCTGAACACACTTCAAGATACCACCTGCACGCTGAACAGACTCCAAGATACCACCGGCATGCTGAACACACTCCAAGATACCACCTGCACGCTGAACACACTCCAAGATACAACCTGCACGCTGAACACACTCCAAGATTCAACCTGCATGATGAACACACTCCAAGATACAACCTGCACACTGAACACACTCCAAGATACCACCTGCACGATGAACACACTCCAAGATACCAACTGCACGATGAACACACTCCAAGATACAACCTGTACACTGAAAACACTCCAAGATACCACCTGCACGCTGAACACACTCCAAGATACCACATGCACGCTGAACACACTCCAAGATACAACCTGGACGCTGAACACACTCTAAGATACCTCCTGCACACTGAACACACTCCAAGATTCCACCTGCACGCTGAACACACTCCAAGATACCACCTGCATGATGGACACACTCCAAGATACAACCTGCACACTGAACACACTCCAAGATACCACCTGCACGCTGAACACACTCCAAGATCCCACCTGCGCGCTGAACACATTCCAAGATACCACCTGCGCGCTAAACACACTCCAAGATACCACCTGTGCGCTGAACACATTCCAAGATACCACCTACATTCTGAACAGACTCCAAGATACCACCTGGACGCTGAACACACTCCAAGGTACCACGTGCACGATGAACACAGGCAAATATACCACCTGCACGCTGAGCATACTCCAAGATACCACATGCAAGCTGAACACACTCCAAGATAGCCCCTGCACCCTGAACACATTCCAAGATACCACCTGCACGCTGAAAACACTCCAAGATACCACCTGCACTCTGAACACACTCCAAGCTACCACCTGCACGCTGAACACACTCCAAGCTGCCACCTGCACTCTGAACACACTCCAAGCTACCACCTGCATGCTGAACACACTCCATGATACTACCTGCATGCTGAGCACACTCCAAGATACCAACTGCACTCTGAACAGACTCCAAGATACCACCTGCACGCTGAACACACTCCAAGATACCACCTGCACGCTGAACACACTCCAAGATACCACCTGCACACTGAACACACTCCAAGATACAACCTGCACGCTGAACAGACTCGAAGATACCACCTGCACGCTGAACAGACTCGAAGATACCACCTGCACACTGAACACACTCCAAGATACCACCTGCACACTGAACACACTCCAACATACAACCTGCATGCTGAACACACTCCAAGATACAACCTGCACGATGAACACACTCCAAGATACCACCTGCACGATGAACACACTCCAAGATACCACCTGCACGCTGAACACACTCCAAGATACAACCTGCACACTGAAAACACTCCAAGACACCACCTGCACGCTGAACACACTCCAAGATACCACCTGCACGATGAACACACTCCAAGATACCACCTGCACGATGAACACACTCCAAGATACCACCTGCACGATGAACACACTCCAAGATACCACCTGCACGATGAACACACTCAAAGATACCACCTGCACGATGAACACACTCGAAGATTCCACCTGCGCACTGAACACACGCCAATATACACCCTATGTGCTGAACACACTCAAGACACCACCTGCACGTTGAACATACTCCAAGATACCACCTGCACACTGAACACACTCCAAGATACAACCTGCACACTGAACACACTCCAAGATACAACCTAGATGCTGAACACACTCCAAGACACCACCTGTGCGCTGAACACATTCCAAGATACTACCTGCATTCTGAACACACTCCAAGATACCACCTGGATGCTGAACACACTCCAAGATACCACATGCACGATGAACACATGCCAAGATACCACCTGCACACTGAACACACTCCAAGATATCACCCGTATGCTGAACATACTCCAAGATACCACATGCACGCTGAGCATACTCCAAGATACCCCCTGCATGCAGAACACACTCCAAGATACCACCTGCACCCTGAACACATTCCAAGATACCACCTGCACGCTGAAAAAGACTCCAAGCTACCTCCTGCACCCTGAACACACTCCAAGCTGCCACCTGTACTCTGAACACACTCCAAGCTACCACCTGCATGCTGAACACACTCCATGATACCACCTGCACGCTGAACAGACTCCAAGATACCACCTGCACTCTGAACAGACTCAAAGATACCACCTGCATGCTGAACACACTCCAAGATACCACCTGCACGCTGCACACACTAAAAATATCACCTGCATGCTGAACACACTCCAAGATACAACCTGCACGCTGAACAGACTCGAAGATACCACCTGCATATTGAACACACTCCAAGATACCACCTGCACGCTGAACACACTCCAAGATACAACCTGCACAATGAACACACTCCAAGATACAACCTGCACGATGAACACACTCCAAGATACCTCCTGCATGCTGAACACACTTCGAGATACCACTTGCACGATGAACACACTCCGAGATACAACCTGCATGCTGAAAACACTCCAAGACACCACCTGCACGCAGAACACACTCCAAGATTCCACCTGCATGATGAACACACTCCAAGATACCACCTGCACGATGAACAGACTCCAAGATACCACCTGCACGATGAACACACTCCAAGATACCACCTGAACGATGAACACACTCCAAGATACCACCTGCACGCTGAACACACTCCAAGATACCACCCGCACGCTGACCACACTCCAAGATACGACCTGCACGCTGACCACACTCCAAGATACGACCTGGACGCTGAACACACTCAAAGATACCACCTGCCACGATGAACACACTCCAAGATACCACCTGCACTCTGAACACACTCCAAGATACCACCTGCACTCTGAACAGACTCCAAGATACAACTTGCACACTGAACGCACTCCAAGATACCACTTGCACACTGACCACATTCCAAGATACCACCTGTGTGCTGAACACATTCCAAGATACCACCTGTGCGCTGAACACACTTCAAGATACCACCAGCATGCTGAACACATTCCAAGATACCACACGCATTCTGAACACATTCCAAGATACCACCTGTATGCTGAACACACTCCAAGATACCACCCGTATGCTGAACTCACTCCAAGATACCACATGCACGCTGAGCATACTCCAAGATACCACATGCACGCTGAACACACTCCAAGATACCACCTGCACCCTGAACACATTCCAAGATACAATCTGCACGCTGAACACACTCCAAGATACCACCTGGACGCTGAACACGCTCCAAGATACCACCTGCATGATGAACATGAGCCAAGATACCACATGCACACTGAACACACTCCAAGATACCACCCGTATGCTGAACACACTCCAAGATACCACATGCATGCTGAGCATACTCCAAGATACCACCTGCACCCTGAACATACTCCAAGATGCCACCTGCACCCTGAACACACTCCAAGATGCCACCTGCACGCTGAACACATTCCAAGATACCACCTGCACGCAGAACACACTCCAAGCTACCACCTGCAGGATGAACACACTCCAAGCTACCACCTGCACAATGAACACACTCCAAGCTACCACCTGCACGATGAACACACTCCAAGCTACCACCTGCAGGATGAACACACTCCAAGCTACCACCTGCACAATGAACACACTCCAAGCTACCACCTGCACGATGAACACACTCCAAGCTACCACCTGCACGATGAACACACTCCAAGCTACCACCTGCACGCTGAACACACTCCAAGATACCACCTGCACGCTGAACAAACTCCAAGATACCACATGCACGCTGAACACACTCCAAGATACAACCTGCACGCTGAACAGACTCCAAGATACAACCTGCACGCTGAACAGACTCCAAGATACCACCTGCACGATGAACAGACTCCAAGATACCATCTGCACGATGAACACACTCCAAGATACCACTTGCACGATGAACACACTCCAAGATACAAACTGCACGATGAACACACTCCAAGATACAACCTGCACGCTGAACACACGCCAAGATTCCACCTGCACGATGAACACACTCCAAGATACCACCTGCACGCTGAACACACTCCAAGATACCACCTGCACGCTGAACACACTCCAAGATACCACTTGCATGATGAACACACTCCAAGATACCACCTGCACGCTGATCACACTCGAAGATACCACCTGCACGCTGAACACACTCCAAGATACCACCTGCATGATAAACACACTCCAAGATACCACCTGCACAATTCACACACTCCGAGATACCACCTGCACACTGAACACACTCCAAGATACCACCTGCACGCTGAACAGACTCCAAGATACCACCTGCACGCTGAACACACTCAAGATACCACCTGCGTGCTGTACACACTCAAGAGACCTCCTGCGCACTGAACACATTCTGCAAGATTCCACCTGCGCGCTGAACACACTCCAAGATACCAGCTGTGCGCTGAACACATTCAAAGATACCACCTGCACAATGAACACACTCCAAGATACAACCTGTAAAATGAACACACTTCAAGATACCACCAGCATGCTGAACACATTCCAAGATACCACCAGCATTCTGAACACACTACAAGACACCACCTGCGCACTGAACACACTCCAAGATACACCCTACGTGCTGAACACACTCAAGATACCACCTGCACGTTGAACATACTCCAAGATACCACCTGCACACTGAACACACTCCAAGATACAACCTGCACACTGAACACACTCCAAGATACAACCTAGATGCTGAACACACTCCAAGATACCACCTGCATGCTGAACACACTCCAAGATACCACTTGCACACTGAAGACACTCCAAGATACCACCTGCATGCTAAACACACTCCAAGATACCACCTGCATGCTGAACACACTCCAAGATACCACCTGCATGCTGAACACACTCCAAGATACCACATGCATGCTGACCATACTCAAAGATACCACATGCACGCTGAACGCACTCCAAGATACCACCTGCATGATGAACACACGCCAAGATACCACCTGCACACTGAACACACTCCAAGATACAATCTGCACGCTCAACACACTCCAAGATACCACCTGGACGCTGAACACGCTCCAAGATACCACCTGGACACTGAACACGCTCTAAGATACCACCTGCACGATGAACACACTCCAAGATAACACCTGCACGATGAACAAACTCCAAGATACCACCTGCACACTGAACACACTCCAAGATACCACCTGAATGCTGAACCCACTCCAACATACCACCAGCATGCTAAACACATTCCAAGATACCACCCGCATTCTGAACACATTCCAAGATACCACCAGTATGCTGAACACACTCCAATATACCGCCCGCATGCTCAACACACTCCAAGATACCACATGCATGCTGAGCATACTCAAAGATACCACATGCACGCTGAACGCACTCCAAGATACCACCTGCATGATGAACACACGCCAAGATACCACCTGCACACTGAACACACTCCAAGATACAATCTGCACGCTCAACACACTCCAAGATACCACCTGGACGCTGAACACGCTCCAAGATACCACCTGGACACTGAACACGCTCTAAGATACCACCTGCACGATGAACACACGCCAAGATACCACCTGCACACTGAACACACTCCAAGATACCACCCGTATGCTGGACATACTCCAAGATACCACTTGTATGCTGAACACACTCCAAGATACCACATGCATGCTGAGCATACTCCAAGATACCACCTGCACCCTGAACACACACCAAGATGCCACCTGCACCCTGAACACACTCCAAGATGCCACCTGCACGTAGAACACATTGCAATATACCACCTGCATGCAGAACACACTCCAAGCTACCACCTGCACGATGAACACACTCCAATCTACCACCTGCACGATGAACACACTCCAAGCTACCACCTGCACAATGAACACACTCCAAGCTACCACCTGCGCGATGAACACACTCCAAGCTACCACCTGCATGCTGAACACACTCCAAGATACCACCTGCATGCTGAACACACTCCAAGATACAACCTGCACGCTGAACACACTTCAAGCTACCACCTGCACACTCAACACACTCCAAGGTACCACCTGCATGCTGAACAAACTCCAAGCTACAACCTGCACGCTGAACACACTCCAAGATACAACCTGCACGCTGAACACACTCCAAGATACCACCTGCACGCTGAACAGACTCCAACATACCACCTGCACGCTGAACACACTCCAAGATACCACCTGCACGATGAACACACTCCAAGACACAACCTGCACGATGAACACACTTCAAGATACAACCTGCGCACTGAACACACTCCAAGGTAAAACCTGCACGCTGAACACACTCCAACATACCACCTGCACGCTGAACACACTCCAAGATACCACCTGCACGCTGAACACACTCCAAGATACCACCTGCACGCTGAACAGACTCCAACATACCACCTGCTCCCTGAACACATTCCAAGATACCACCTGCACGATGAACACACTCCAAGATACCACCTGCACGCTGAACACAGTCCAAGATACCACCTGCACGATGAACACACTCCAAGATACAACCTGCACACTGAACACACTCCAAGATACAACCTGCACACTGAACACACTCCAAGATACCACCTGCACGATGAACACACTCCAAGATACAACCTGGACGCTGAACACACTCCAAGATACCACCTGCACAATGAACACAGGCCAACATACCACCTGCACTCTGAACACACTCCAAGATACCACCCGTATGCTGAACAAACTCTAAGATACCACATGCATGCTGACCATACTCCAAGATACCACATGCATGCTGAACACACTCCAAGATACCACCTGCACCCTGAACACATTCCAAGATACAACCTGCACACTGAACACACTCCAAGATACCACCTGCACTCTGAACACACCCCAAGCTACCACCTGCACCCTGAACACACTCCAAGCTGCCACCTCCATGCTGAACACACTAAATGATACCACCTGCATGCTGAACACACTTCAAGATACCACCTGCACGCTGAACAGACTCCAAGATACCACCGGCATGCTGAACACACTCCAAGATACCACCTGCACGCTGAACACACTCCAAGATACAACCTGCACGCTGAACACACTCCAAGATTCAACCTGCATGATGAACACACTCCAAGATACAACCTGCACACTGAACACACTCCAAGATACCACCTGCACGATGAACACACTCCAAGATACCAACTGCACGATGAACACACTCCAAGATACAACCTGTACACTGAAAACACTCCAAGATACCACCTGCACGCTGAACACACTCCAAGATACCACATGCACGCTGAACACACTCCAAGATACAACCTGGACGCTGAACACACTCTAAGATACCTCCTGCACACTGAACACACTCCAAGATTCCACCTGCACGCTGAACACACTCCAAGATACCACCTGCATGATGGACACACTCCAAGATACAACCTGCACACTGAACACACTCCAAGATACCACCTGCACGCTGAACACACTCCAAGATCCCACCTGCGCGCTGAACACATTCCAAGATACCACCTGCGCGCTAAACACACTCCAAGATACCACCTGTGCGCTGAACACATTCCAAGATACCACCTACATTCTGAACAGACTCCAAGATACCACCTGGACGCTGAACACACTCCAAGGTACCACGTGCACGATGAACACATGCAAATATACCACCTGCACCCTGAGCATACTCCAAGATACCACATGCAAGCTGAACACACTCCAAGATAGCCCCTGCACCCTGAACACATTCCAAGATACCACCTGCACGCTGAAAACACTCCAAGATACCACCTGCACTCTGAACACACTCCAAGCTACCACCTGCACGCTGAACACACTCCAAGCTGCCACCTGCACTCTGAACACACTCCAAGCTACCACCTGCAAGCTGAACACACTCCATGATACTACCTGCATGCTGAGCACACTCCAAGATACCAACTGCACTCTGAACACACTCCAAGATACAACCTGCACGCTGAACAGACTCGAAGATACCACCTGCACGCTGAACAGACTCGAAGATACCACCTGCACACTGAACACACTCCAAGATACCACCTGCACACTGAACACACTCCAACATACAACCTGCATGCTGAACACACTCCAAGATACAACCTGCACGATGAACACACTCCAAGATACCACCTGCACGATGAACACACTCCAAGATACCACCTGCACGCTGAACACACTCCAAGATACAACCTGCACACTGAAAACACTCCAAGACACCACCTGCACGCTGAACACACTCCAAGATACCACCTGCACGATGAACACACTCCAAGATACCACCTGCACGATGAACACACTCCAAGATACCACCTGCACGATGAACACACTCCAAGATACCACCTGCACGATGAACACACTCAAAGATACCACCTGCACGATGAACACACTCGAAGATTCCACCTGCGCACTGAACACACGCCAATATACACCCTATGTGCTGAACACACTCAAGACACCACCTGCACGTTGAACATACTCCAAGATACCACCTGCACACTGAACACACTCCAAGATACAACCTGCACACTGAACACACTCCAAGATACAACCTAGATGCTGAACACACTCCAAGACACCACCTGTGCGCTGAACACATTCCAAGATACTACCTGCATTCTGAACACACTCCAAGATACCACCTGGATGCTGAACACACTCCAAGATACCACATGCACGATGAACACATGCCAAGATACCACCTGCACACTGAACACACTCCAAGATATCACCCGTATGCTGAACATACTCCAAGATACCACATGCACGCTGAGCATACTCCAAGATACCCCCTGCATGCAGAACACACTCCAAGATACCACCTGCACCCTGAACACATTCCAAGATACCACCTGCACGCTGAAAAGACTCCAAGCTACCTCCTGCACCCTGAACACACTCCAAGCTGCCACCTGTACTCTGAACACACTCCAAGCTACCACCTGCATGCTGAACACACTCCATGATACCACCTGCACGCTGAACAGACTCCAAGATACCACCTGCACTCTGAACAGACTCAAAGATACCACCTGCATGCTGAACACACTCCAAGATACCACCTGCACGCTGCACACACTAAAAAATATCACCTGCATGCTGAACACACTCCAAGATACAACCTGCACGCTGAACAGACTCGAAGATACCACCTGCATATTGAACACACTCCAAGATACCACCTGCACGCTGAACACACTCTAAGATACAACCTGCACAATGAACACACTCCAAGATACAACCTGCACGATGAACACACTCCAAGATACCTCCTGCATGCTGAACACACTCCGAGATACCACTTGCACGATGAACACACTCTGAGATACAACCTGCATGCTGAAAACACTCCAAGACACCACCTGCACGCAGAACACACTCCAAGATTCCACCTGCATGATGAACACACTCCAAGATACCACCTGCACGATGAACAGACTCCAAGATACCACCTGCACGAGGAACACACTCCAAGATACCACCTGAACGATGAACACACTCCAAGATACCACCTGCACGCTGAACACACTCCAAGATACCACCCGCACGCTGACCACACTCCAAGATACGACCTGCACGCTGACCACACTCCAAGATACGACCTGGACGCTGAACACACTCAAAGATACCACCTGCACGATGAACACACTCCAAGATACCACCTGCACTCTGAACAGACTCCAAGATACCACCTGCACTCTGAACAGACTCCAAGATACAACTTGCACACTGAACGCACTCCAAGATACCACTTGCACACTGACCACATTCCAAGATACCACCTGTGTGCTGAACACATTCCAAGATACCACCTGTGCGCTGAACACACTTCAAGATACCACCAGCATGCTGAACACATTCCAAGATACCACCCGCATTCTGAACACATTCCAAGATACCACCTGTATGCTGAACACACTCCAAGATACCACCCGTATGCTGAACTCACTCCAAGATACCACATGCACGCTGAGCATACTCCAAGATACCACATGCACGCTGAACACACTCCAAGATACCACCTGCACCCTGAACACATTCCAAGATACAATCTGCACGCTGAACACACTCCAAGATACCACCTGGACGCTGAACACGCTCCAAGATACCACCTGCATGATGAACATGAGCCAAGATACCACATGCACACTGAACACACTCCAAGATACCACCCGTATGCTGAACACACTCCAAGATACCACATGCATGCTGAGCATACTCCAAGATACCACCTGCACCCTGAACATACTCCAAGATGCCACCTGCACCCTGAACACACTCCAAGATGCCACCTGCACGCTGAACACATTCCAAGATACCACCTGCACGCAGAACACACTCCAAGCTACCACCTGCAGGATGAACACACTCCAAGCTACCACCTGCACAATGAACACACTCCAAGCTACCACCTGCACGATGAACACACTCCAAGCTACCACCTGCAGGATGAACACACTCCAAGCTACCACCTGCACAATGAACACACTCCAAGCTACCACCTGCACGATGAACACACTCCAAGCTACCACCTGCACGATGAACACACTCCAAGCTACCACCTGCACGCTGAACACACTCCAAGATACCACCTGCACGCTGAACAAACTCCAAGATACCACATGCACGCTGAACACACTCCAAGATACAACCTGCACGCTGAACAGACTCCAAGATACAACCTGCACGCTGAACAGACTCCAAGATACCACCTGCACGATGAACAGACTCCAAGATACCATCTGCACGATGAACACACTCCAAGATACCACTTGCACGATGAACACACTCCAAGATACAAACTGCACGATGAACACACTCCAAGATACAACCTGCACGCTGAACACACGCCAAGATTCCACCTGCACGATGAACACACTCCAAGATACCACCTGCACGCTGAACACACTCCAAGATACCACCTGCACGCTGAACACACTCCAAGATACCACTTGCATGATGAACACACTCCAAGATACCACCTGCACGCTGATCACACTCCAAGATACAACCTGTAAAATGAACACACTTCAAGATACCACCAGCATGCTGAACACATTCCAAGATACCACCAGCATTCTGAACACACTACAAGACACCACCTGCGCACTGAACACACTCCAAGATACACCCTACGTGCTGAACACACTCAAGATACCACCTGCATGTTGAACATACTCCAAGATACCACCTGCACACTGAACACACTCCAAGATACAACCTGCACACTGAACACACTCCAAGATACAACCTAGATGCTGAACACACTCCAAGATACCACCTGCATGCTGAACACACTCCAAGATACCACTTGCACACTGAAGACACTCCAAGATACCACCTGCATGCTAAACACACTCCAAGATACCACCTGCATGCTGAACACACTCCAAGATACCACCTGCATGCTGAACACACTCCAAGATACCACATGCATGCTGAGCATACTCAAAGATACCACATGCACGCTGAACGCACTCCAAGATACCACCTGCATGATGAACACACGCCAAGATACCACCTGCACACTGAACACACTCCAAGATACAATCTGCACGCTCAACACACTCCAAGATACCACCTGGACGCTGAACACGCTCCAAGATACCACCTGGACACTGAACACGCTCTAAGATACCACCTGCACGATGAACACACTCCAAGATAACACCTGCACGATGAACAAACTCCAAGATACCACCTGCACACTGAACACACTCCAAGATACCACCTGAATGCTGAACCCACTCCAACATACCACCAGCATGCTAAACACATTCCAAGATACCACCCGCATTCTGAACACATTCCAAGATACCACCAGTATGCTGAACACACTCCAATATACCGCCCGCATGCTCAACACACTCCAAGATACCACATGCATGCTGAGCATACTCAAAGATACCACATGCACGCTGAACGCACTCCAAGATACCACCTGCATGATGAACACACGCCAAGATACCACCTGCACACTGAACACACTCCAAGATACAATCTGCACGCTCAACACACTCCAAGATACCACCTGGACGCTGAACACGCTCCAAGATACCACCTGGACACTGAACACGCTCTAAGATACCACCTGCACGATGAACACACGCCAAGATACCACCTGCACACTGAACACACTCCAAGATACCACCCGTATGCTGAACATACTCCAAGATACCACCTGTATGCTGAACACACTCCAAGATACCACATGCATGCTGAGCATACTCCAAGATACCACCTGCACCCTGAACACACACCAAGATGCCACCTGCACCCTGAACACACTCCAAGATGCCACCTGCACGTAGAACACATTGCAATATACCACCTGCATGCAGAACACACTCCAAGCTACCACCTGCACGATGAACACACTCCAATCTACCACCTGCACGATGAACACACTCCAAGCTACCACCTGCACAATGAACACACTCCAAGCTACCACCTGCACGATGAACACACTCCAAGCTACCACCTACATGCTGAACACACTCCAAGATACCACCTGCACGCTGAACAGACTCCAAGATACAACCTGCACGCTGAACACACTCCAAGCTACCACCTGCACTATGAACACACTCCAAGATACAACCTGCAAGCTGAACACACTCCAAGATACAACCTGCACGCTGAACACACTCCAAGATACAACCTGCACGCTGAACACACTCCAAGATACCACCTGCACGCTGAACAGACTCCAACATACCACCTGCACGCTGAACACACTCCAAGATACCACCTGCACGATGAAACACTCCAAGACACAACCTGCACGATGAACACACTTCAAGATACAACCTGCGCACTGAACACACTCCAGGGTACAACCTGCACGCTGAACACACTCCAACATACCACCTGCACGCTGAACACACTCCAAGATACCACCTGCACGCTGAACATACTCCAAGATACCACCCGTATGCTGAACACACTCCAAGATACCACATGCATTCTGAGCATACTCCAAGATACCACCTGCACCCTGAACACACACAAAGATGCCACCTGCACCCTGAACACACTCCAAGATGCCACCTGCATCCTGAACACATTCCAAGATACCACCTGCACGTAGAACACATTCCAATATACCACCTGCATGCAGAACACACTCCAAGCTACCACCTGCACGATGAACACACTCCAAGCTACCACCTGCACAATGAACACACTCCAAGCTACCACCTGCACGATGAACACACTCCAAGCTACTACCTGCATGCTGAACAGACTCCAAGATACAACCTGCACGCTGAACACACTCCAAGCTACCACCTGCACGATGAACACACTCCAAGCTACCACCTGCACACTGAACACACTCCAAGATACCACATGCATGCTGAACACACTCCAAGATACCACCTGCATGCTGAACACACTCCAAGATACCACCTGCATGCTGAACACACTCCAAGATACCACATGCACCCTGAACACACTCCAAGATACAACCTGCACACTGAACACACTCCAAGATACCACCTGCACGATGAACACACTCCAAGATACCACCTGCACGATGAACAAACTCCAAGATACCACCTGCACACTGAACACACTCCAAGATACCACCTGTATGCTGAACCCACTCCAAGATACCACCAGCATGATGAACACATTGCAAGATACCACCCGCATTCTGAACACATTCCAAGATACCACCAGTATGCTGAACACACTCCAATATACCGCCCGCATGCTCAACACACTCCAAGATACCACATGCATGCTGAGCATAGTCCAAGATACCACATGCACGCTGAACACACTGCAAGATACCACCTGGACTCTGAACACGCTCCAAGATACCACCTGGACGCTGAACACGCTCCAAGATACCACCTGCACGATGAACACACGCCAAGATACCACCTGCACACTGAGCACACTCCAAGATACAATCTGCACGCTCATCACACTCCAAGATACCACCTGGACGCTGAACACGCTCCAAGATACCACCTGGACGCTGAACACGCTCCAAGATACCACCTGCACGATGAACACACGCCAAGATACCACCTGCACCCTAAATACACTCCAAGATACCACCCGTATGCTGAACATACTCCAAGATACCACCCGTATGCTGAGCACACTCCAAGATACCACATGCATGCTGAGCATACTCCAAGATACCACCTGCACCCTGAACACACACCAAGATGCCACCTGCACCCTGAACACACTCCAAGATGCCACCTGCATCCTGAACACATTCCAAGATACCACCTGCACGTAGAACACATTCCAATATACCACCTGCATGCAGAACACACTCCAAGCTACCACCTGCACGATGAACACACTCCAAGCTACCACCTGCACAATGAACACACTCCAAGCTAGCACCTGCACAATGAACACACTCCAAGCTACCACCTGCACGATGAACACACTCCAAGCTACCACCTGCATGCTGAACACACTCCAAGATACCACCTGCATGCTGAACACACTCCAAGATACCACCTGCATGCTGAACAAACTCCAAGCTACAACCTGCACGCTGAACACACTCCAAGATACAACCTGCACGCTGAACACACTACAAGATACCACCTGCACGCTGAACAGACTCCAACATACCACCTGCACGCTGAACACACTCCAAGATACCACCTGCACGATGAACACACTCCAAGACACAACCTGCACGATGAACACACTTCAAGATACAACCTGCGCACTGAACACACTCCAAGGTACAACCTGCACGCTGAACACACTCCAACATACCACCTGCACGCTGAACACACTCCAAGATACCACCTGCACGCTGAACAGACTCCAACATACCACCTGCACGCTGAACACACTCCAAGATACCACCTGCACGATGAACACACTCCAAGACACAACATGCATGATGAACACACTTCAAGATACAACCTGCGCACTGAACACACTCCAAGGTACAACCTGCGCGCTGAACACACTCCAACATACCACCTGCACGCTGAACACACTCCAAGATACCACCTGCACGCTGAACACACTCCAAGATACTACTTGCATGATGAACACACTCCAAGATACCACCTGCACGCTGAAAACACTCCAAGATACCACCTGCACGATGAACACACTCCAAGATACCACCTGCACGATGAACACACTCCAAGATAATACCTGCACGATGAACACACTCCAGGATACCACCTGTGCGCTGAACACATTCTCCAAGATACCACCTGCACGCTGAACACACTCCAAGATACCAGCTGCGCACTGAACACATTCAAAGATACCAGCTGCACAATGAACACACTCCAAGATACAACCTGTAAAATGAACACACTCCAAGATACCACCTGCATGCTGAACACATTCTAAGATACCACCTGCATTCTGAACACATTACAAGATACCACCTGCACGCTGAAAACAATCCAAGATAGCACCTGTGCGCTGAACACACTCCAAGATACACCCTACGTGCTGAACACACTCAAGATACCACCTGCACGCTGAACATACTCCAAGATACCACCTGCACACTGAACACACTGCAAGATACACCCTACATGCTGAACACACTCAAGATACCACCTGGGCGCTGAGCACACTCCAAGATACCATCTGCATTCTGAACACATTCCAATATACCACCTGCACGGTGAACACACTCCAAGATACAACCTGTGCACTGAACACACTTCAAGATACCACCTGCATGCTGAACACACTCAAGATACCACCTGCGCGCTGAACACACTCCAAGAAACCACCTGCATGCTGAACACATTCCAATATACCACCTGCACGCTGAACACACTCCAAGATACCACCTGCGCGCTGAACACACTCCAAGATTCCACCTGTGCGCTGAACACACTCCAAGATACCACCTGTGCGCTGAACACATTCCAATATACCACCTGCACGCTGAACACACTTCAAGGTACCACCTGCAGCCTGAACACACTCAGGCTCACATAACCCCTCACAGTGGGCACTCACAGTATTGTCAAAGGCTGTCTCTCATACACACATCAATGGACAAACCAAAACTGGCATTTTCTCAACAAGGAAGAATTATTCCGAACTGACTCACGGGGATATGTACAATGAAGTGGCGAAGCGTGTCGGTAGCCTCCTTGGCTTAACAACACGCTCCGCCACTTTGGAAACGCAAGGCTGCACCATATTTACAAGAATGTGGTGCAGCCTTGCATTTCCCCCTGCGATGGCGCTAAGTTTCACAACCTAGCGCCAATGCAGGCACCCTTGCATCAGAGTGCAATGGTGTCTGTGTGCAGGGGAGGATTGGTTATGTGTAGGAAGGTGTCCCTTCCTGCACATAAACAATCCTAAAATGCCATTTTGTAACTTTCATGTGTGCTGCTCAGCATACATGAAAGTTACAAAATGGCATTTTTTTAAAGTTTTGTTTATGTACAGGAAGGGACACCTTCCTGTACATAAACAAACCATGGCATTTTGCTTTTTCCTTGTGTGCTGCACAAGGCAGCACACATGGAAAAGCAAAAACGAGGAGAAATAATGCATTTCTCCTCGTTTCGCCAACTTAAGACCCGGGTTTTCCTGGTCTTAATTTTGGCGCTGCCTCCTATGTACGCCACCCTTGGACATAGGGGGCAGCGTCAAGTACAATGGGTGTTGCGGTGGATCGCCCACCGCAACACCCACTGCCCACCCCTTTCACGCTAACCATAGCATGAAAAGGGGCCTTATGTACAAGGCAGCGTTAAGCCACGTTAAGTGGCTTAACGCTGCCTTGTACATAAGGCAAGGCCCCTATCGCCATGGGAACGTCACAAAAAGTGACGTTCCCGTGGCGATAGGGGCTTGTACATATGCCCCACAGTTACTTCAGCCTGATAATTACCATTGTCACCGCTACACTGACTTCATCATTATCACAATCACCATTTTTCCAATCTAACCGTTACCAGACATACCATTGCTCTGTCCTGGCTATTACCAGACTCACTGTTACTGTGGCAGGACCATTACCAGATTCACTATTTCTCCAAACTGAACTTTAGTGTACTCACTATTACTCTGACCTGGCCATTACTAAACTCACCATTACTTTGAGTTGACCATTACCTGACTCACCGTTATTCTGACCTGAACATTACTAGCGTCACTGGTACTCAGACGTGACCAATACTAGATTTACTGTTATTCAGGCTCAACCATTACTAGATTCTCTGTTACTCAGACCTGACCATTACTAGATTTACTGTTACTCAGATCTGACCAACAATTACCAGGTCCACTGTTTCTCAGACCTGACGATTTCAAGAATCACTGTTACTCAGATCTGACCGACAATTGCTAGATTTGCTGTTACTCAGACTTGATCATTACTAGATTCACTGTTACTCAGACCTGACCATTGCTTGATTCACTGTTACTCAGATCTGACCATTGCTTGATTCACTGTTACTCAGATCTGACCATTACTAGATTCACTGTTACTCAGATCTGACCGACAATTACTAGATGCACTGTTAGTAAGACTTGACCATTGCAATATTCACTGTTACTCAGATCTGATCATTGCTAGATTCACTGTTACTCAGACTTGACCATTACAAGATTCACTGTTACTAAGACTTGACCATTACAAGATTCACTGTTACTCAGACCTGAGCATTACTAGATTCACCATTACTCAGACTTGGCCATTACTAGATCACTGTTACTCAGATCTGACCATTGCTAGATTCACTGTTACTCAGATCTGACCATTGCTAGATTCACTGTTACTCAGACTTGATCAGTTCTAGATTTACTGTTACTCAGACCTGACCATTACTAGATTCATTGCTACTCAGATCTGACCGACAATTACTAGATGCACTGTTACTTAAACTTGACCATTACTAGATTTATTGATACTGAGACATGACCATTACTAGATTCAATGTTACTCAGACCTGAGCATTACTAGGTTCACTGTTACTCAGACCTGAGCATTAGTACTTTATCTATTACTAGAACTTAGTTAAATTACTATTTTAATTCCTTGTTCTGGTCCAAGTAAAAGTACTCTAAATTTTGTTTGGGATTCGAAGGGCTTTGCAGCTTCATCTTAATTCGTTTTCAATCAAGACTCACTTTATATCAGAGTATATTTCACACAAAAAGCCCTCTCCCCAGGTCTAACTCTGCTTGTCCATCATTCTACAAACAAGTAACGGAACCAAAGTCATTTTACAGCACCTTTGTTACATCCAAGGCATTCTTCAGCTCCTGCAGGCATAAAATCACTTTAGGGCCTGCCGCGACCTTGTCTCACCTTGATATTACCATGGTGTTAGGGTAGAACTTCCTACCAAACATTGATCAATCTTCAAACAGTAGAAGCACTTTGCAAAGCTGGCAATCTCTTACCAGCTCTGGTGGTTGCTGGTCGAGTGTACTTCGAAAACCTCTTCTTTGCCAACGTGGCCTGCATGGTACTGCGCTAGACCTCCTAAATAAGTTGGGGGTCCGGTACCACGTGGCCAGAAGTCTAAGGTCGGCTTCCCAGGATGGCTTTCTCTGTACCCTTCTAGATACAAGAGATTCAAGGTCTTGGCTTCCCCAAGGCTCCACTCTCTGGACCCCTCCATCACTCCCTGGAGATCACGCTACCGTGAAGTCCACATGAGCATCTCTTTCACCAGCTTATGGGCCAGGCTCAGCTGAAATGTTCTGTTGCATGCATTACACAATGCTGTGCTAAATCACATATCTTTTTTTCCCAGATTAACACAAAATGTCAGGAAACGTATGCATAAATTACACAAAATGCCCTTTGAAGCATCTCGAGTGAAAACTGAACACGAGGGCCTACTGACCATTCAAAAGTCACTTGTGATGCTGTTAGGGGAACCGGATCAAGGTGAAGGAAGTGACCCGATTAGGGCCTCTCAGCCTTCCATACAAATGAAGAGTCGGTCAGACAGTAGAGAATACAAACCAAGTATATTTTATTCAGGTACACTCGAGCGGAGTCCAGTCTGATCAGCCTCCTAGGATTGCTGCAGAGGGACTGACTTCAGCAAGCATGGCGATACATTAAGTACAAATCGGAACCAATAAAGACCCGCCCTAACTGGAAATTTCCAGTTAGGAGCTGATGAACAAAGGATGTACAGAAGGATGAGCTTCGATTCTGGGACCGGGCACATGCTATCTCAGTACCAAGGTCACTCTGCCTGAGCTCACCGCTCTAAGGGTCGGAGCAGGCCTATCTAGTGGGAAAGGTATGCACAGACAAGAGCAGTGTATTCATTAGTACTGCAAGACTCAACCTTGAAGATACGAAAACTATCGCAGCTGCTTTCAGCTGAGGCAGAGAGTCAGAAGTTAGCTTCGATCATGGCTCAAAATGGTGGCTGAATATAAAATGGTGCCGCGAATGCTAACTTAAGACATACAATGCATGTTAAAACATTTTTATTCCAACAGACCCTCCTTTTAGCAATGGCTAAACCATTTTATTACTACCTAGAAACAGATATCATTTTACAGGAATAAGAGCTATCACTACAAGCTGAGGAGTGCATTGTCAATATTCAAAGATACCCTCATCAATCAACATAATGTCGTTAATATCCTTCTGCAGCATGATCGCATTACTAGTGTCAGGAACTGACTTCTTTTTCTTAAGGGTAAGAGCATGTATACAATAAGTGCAGCAGGTAGGGAGGCAGTGTATGCAAAGGCAACATGTGAAGAAAATACCAGCAATCACAGCTATGAATATTAGGATCTTCCAACCCCAGGATGTGAGCATACCCCAGAACCACCCAGATAGAGTCCAAGTACCATTTTCTTGGTGTATGTCAGATGAAAGTCTATGCAACTTCTGTATGGCAGCATACACATTGGGGGCGTGGTCAGGTATGTACACAAGTGACAAGCCCCTCCCCGATCAGCAAGGATGACGTCTAACACCATCCTGTTTTGTAAAGTAAGGAACCTCGTAGCCTGGAGCTCAGCAGTAATGTTAGTCAGTATACCGGCTGTGGTATTAATAACCCCTTCAACAACCCTTGTTAATCTACAAATATTAAGGCTATTAGATATTGGGCCCCAAAAAGGTACAATACCCTTCATAGCATCCTCAAACTGTTGCAAGATAGTATCTGTCTGATCTATATTCTTCGTGTCAATGACCCTTCTGACTCGGGACAGGTATACACTCCTACGCTGCAGTCGGTGATCTTTATGGTACGAGGGTGGAGCAACATACACCGGCGGAAGGAGAAAAGAGAGGTAACATCTACCTGACCATCCCCTAGGAAGCCAGACATAAGCTTGGGACCCGCAGACAAAATAGACATTAGGGGGCAAGATCAAAGGAGGACTATTGATCGTGCTGAGTAGGTAGGTGAAATTACATTCGCTTTACCCCACCTCTTTCTCCCCCCTTCCTTGGACACAGAAGGCTGCTGCTGAGCTAACCACAGACACCGGTATTGGTTTGTCCTTGGTGACATTACGGTCTTGGAAAGATCGGAAATACTCAGAGGTATTACATTTCTGGAAATCAGCCATTTCCATTTGAAGCCATGTGTTGTTCTTTACCTTGTCATATTTGCTCATACAGGAATTTGGGGACAAAGTACCAGAAATATTTAGACCTGCCTTACCTATAGGAGTAAACCCATGATGAAAACGTATATAATCAGTCACAGTGCGGGAATCCGCAGGTGTCATAACCAAAGTGGAGCGGGGGAAGTGGTAGTGACCATAACAAACAATTCAAACCAGCGCTCAGAACGTCCAAGGTATGACAATGGCATAGACAACAAATTATCACTTTTATGAGTAACTGAGGGAAACAATACACAAACCCAACATTTTGTTGTATTGGACACGTCATGAGCTTGATGCAACATTTGTATAAAAACATTATGGGGGATATTCACAAGAACGTGCGATAATCATCGCCAAAATAGGCTAACGCAATTTTTCATATCGCCGTCTATCGCGGGAAAATAACTCTGTGTCAACGTCGTATTCCCAACACGGCGGTAAAATGCGATAGGTTCCTGAGAACGCCACAAATGTCCGCGATACAACTACCGCGACGGCGATAAAAAAGGAAACCCGAACGTGAAAAAAAGCTGCGATGGGCCCAACTGCGATAAAAATCCAGCGAAAAGCAGTGCCAGGCCCGCAAGTCCCACAAGCAAGGCGGAAACAAACACTACAAAAGCTGCAAAAAAAAACACCTACAAAACACAAACAACTGCGAAGCACCATGGAGGGAGCCGGAGCAAGTACAGAGGACAACCAGAACCCCACAAGCCACACGGAGGACCAGCCTGGGACCTCGGGGACAGGGAAGGGCAAGGAGAAGAAGAAGAGGAAGACGAGTCTCAGTCCGCAGGGAAACAGGATGCTCATTACGGAGGTGACAGAACACCACCACCAACTGTTCATCACCTCTACTGTGACATTGGCAACTAAAAATACAATATGGCAGTCCATCTTGGCCAAGGTGAATGCAGTCGGAGTGAAGAGAAGGGAAGTGGACAACTGCAAGAAGCACTGGACTGATGTGAAGCGCAAAACCAAGCTGAAAACCGCTGCCAACCTGAGAGCAGCAATGCAGACTGGAGGAGGGAGTCCAGCGACACACCAGGAGCTGGATGAGATGGAGGGAATGGTGACCCGAGTCATCATTGGGGAGACGGTGGCAGGAGTTGGTGGACCGGACACTGCACAACATGACCTGAGCCAACAGCAACAGGGTGAGTAACGACCAGGGACTGGGGGGACGGGGGAGATGGGCACAATGGCACACATGCACAAGTAAGTAGAGCACATCTGCGGACAAACCATGCCCAAGAGTCACAACACCAATCAAGAGCCCAATTTACCCAAGTCTGCAACATCTCAGCACTGTATAAGCACAGAAATGAAAGGCACACCGCCTGAAAGGGAGAAGGGCCAGCCAAATCAGAGCTGAAGGGGCAACACACCCACAATGCAGCACACACATAAGAATCAGAGCACCTCAACATTGACAACAATGTGGCACAAACTGCAACACTCTCACAACAGAACAGAGGACACAACTGCTGCCGCTTGTGTGTAGTAAATGGCCATTCGCATTTGGCATAGCAGGAAACTGTGAGATGACAATGGACAAGTACAACCACACATCCCTGATGGTGTAGAAATGTCAACTGTCCCGCATCAAATAGGCATCTCACCACAAACAGTCACAATGTACATTGGCATGCAGTCCGTTAGTAAACTTGTACAATGCGTGGACATGCATGTGAACACAGTGTCAATCTGCATCTCCCCTTCACATTGAAGAGGGAGAATCAACACCTCCTGCAGAGCAGACACAACAACTCAGCACTGATGACGAAGAGGACCTCCCCAACATCGACACCGACGCCCTCCGGCAGCACATGGACAGCTTCTGCACCCCACCTCCAGGAGCAGGGCAGCCCAGCTGCATCGAGGAGACCCCACCCCCTGCACAGACCACACAGCAGGAAGCACCCACCACCACGGCTGGCTCTCAGGACCCCCACGACCAACACATGGCATTCCAACGCCGTGTGTTAGGGTGCCAGGAGAAGATGGCTGATCAGCTGCGGGTGGGGTTCGACCTCATGGCAGCCAAACTAGATGCCATACGTGGGTGTCTAAGTCCCATCAGGGTCCACTTACAGTCCCTAACGGACACCCACTGTCCGCTCTATGCTCTCCAACAATACATGGCTGACATCGCTGGAGTCATGACTCGGAGACAAGAACAACTGTCTAGTCCGAGTGGCTCCAGCGATGTCAGCCGGGAGTTGGGGCACATGCGTAGGATCATGGAGAACATGGAGCGGATGCATGCGGAACGATTGGCTGCCACGGCTGCACACCAGCGAGATGTAGCTGGGAACTTCCATGCCCTGCAGATCCTCATCATGGCATTGCCGCCACACGGCCTGGCGCGGATGACTGCTGCTGCTACTACTCCATCCACATCTCCGCCCCCTAAAGTGTCCGTGCCACACAGTGCGGCAGACCAAACACCACCACCCACATGTGAGGCACTTGACACATCAGAGGACGAAGATGACGATGAATCTGGCTTGGTGGCAAGATTGAAGTGGTAGCATACATCACCACCATATGGCCTGTTTCAGCTTGTTACTGCCCTCTGCATCATGCCCTGGAATAACATCTTCCACTGTCCCCCGTTACACTCAGCGACACTCACCTTGGACCTCGACATGGACTGCCATATTTGGATTGGTTACCAATGACACAGCAATCACACTGCGGACTGAAGTCTTCCTCTCCCGATGAACCTGTCCATCCCTAAAGGACTCTGGCTGGCCCTCCACGGGGCGACAATGTAAAGTGGGGTTTGCATGGCCCTGTACTGGTCCAGCTGAAACACCCCACTGAATGCGAATAAAACATTCAAATTCACACTGATGTGTCATGGCCCTGATCAATTAAGCATGAAAGTATTGATGAATGTAGGGACAGTGATTCCACATAAATGGTACTCCCTGGGTGATGCTACCAATGCGCATGTATGGCCGTGACCCAGCTCGGCAGTGAGACACACATCGTCATTCAAAACAACTCACATCACAGTTGAAAACAAGTGAATGTGCGTAGACTTTATTAGCATATGCGTGCCAGTACGGGCAAGATAAGTGCCACAACATGCGGACCAATGCAGCAGTATGTCAGAATGAGGAACGTTGCCAAGCGCCGCTGTCCACTCCGGAGGAGTGCCTCACCTTTCACAGGTTTGTGTTACCCCGCGTGGTTGTCCGCCCACGTATTCGGGGTCCAGGTGAATGCAGCCATGTCCACTGTTGTTGTGGGATATGTGACCAGAACCCCAAGATGCAACAAGGTGTCGGGACATGTGCAATGGGTTCCAAACTGTTGTGGCTGCAGGTACGTAGTTACACGTCCATGAAAGCGAGTGCAGCTTTGTAGGCAATCATTTCCAACATGAGGTCGTTGTCGACTCCATCGAACAGGATGGCGAGGCTCACCATAAGCAGGTCCAGACAGATGTGCTGCGTCCACCCCCTCTCACCAATTAGCACTACAACCCAATAGGGGAGCGGCTCAATGTGGTCACTGCACACGAGGAGTTCTGCAATTTCCCAGGTCCAGCTGCCAGCATGTATGCCAAGTATCCAGGCATCCCATAGACGAGTATCACGGTGACACTCCTGGTCGTGGGCCAACAGGGGGCGCACACACATGTCGAAATCCAGTTCGGCTACCGTCCTGTTGGATAGGCAGACATCCATGGACCACTCGAATATGCACGATCGACAATGCAACACAGGCTGAACGCAGATGACGTTGGCAAGGCGGAAGCTCAGCCGGTAACTGACCTGCAGCACTACCAATGGCAGTGCCCCCAGTAAATGCAGCATATGTGCACGGTAAAGTTCCACGTGACAGGGGCTGTGCATGTGTCCGGGATGTTCTGCCATTGCGTTAGTGGCCCTGGTTGAAGCGGCACTGTTCTGACCTGCGCCAGTCCTGTGGATGAAATGTCACAGCTCGGATCAATGAGTTGTTTAAGTGTGCAACGGTTGTACGCCTGGGATGGAGTGGGAGTAAGTGTGAAGGCCATTCCATGCAAGATAACTCTGAGCAAGGACTTCTGTGTGTGGGGTGTGTATACGTTGGTCTGTCGTTGGGCTGTGCGTAGTGTGGGTGTCGTCCTCAACTGCTATCGTTTCTGTCAGGGCATGCCGGGCACATGCAATTCCGGGGTCGGAGGTGCAGATGTGCTTCCGCCTGATAGTTTAGACAATGGAGCTTTCATCCCTAATGTCAGTACGTCATCTGCTTGCATCCATGAAGTGTGATGTGGCTTGTTGGGTGTGGGGTGGGATGTGTGCGACTTTGGGATTCATGTTTGACATGACTTGCATGTGGCAAGTGAGCGGCATCACTGTGTGTTACGTTGCCTCACAGCTGCTCCTCCCTCCCCCCGGGCCTATTCACTTGTGTACGCTGCGCGGTTGCATCACTTGCACTCCAACGGCACACCATTGTCATGCCTGTCTGCGCATGTTCACAAGCCTGACAACGACACTGTGATGTTGGCCGTTGAAGGTGGGCGGCCACGTGAGTGTAGGCCTGTGGGAAGGATAGGGCGGACACAGACATAGAGTTCATGCCTGGCTGAACTCGCGCTGCGATTAAGGCTAGGCATTTGGCTCATGCTGCGGCAATACAGATACACACTGTGAGAAGTTGGCCTGGCATATGCTGTCCACTAGTTATAGTGGGCACCTTGCACCAGTCCAAACGACCCTTATTGATGATAGGTTTAAAGACAACCTTTATTGAAAGCTATCCTAGTGGTAGCTATGGAGAGCAGCCTTCAGGCTAAGTCTTGAAGGAGTGTAAAGCAGCTTGGTTTACCAGATTATAACCTCTTGAATGACCAAATGAAAGGAGAACCACACCAGGTATATATATAAAATATTTGTATTTATTTCTAAACACTCACTACTAATCTCTTTATGAGATTAGAGTCCAAGATACACAATATCACAGTATTAAAACAACAGTAAAGAGCACAATATACAATGGGCCCCAGGGGGGAACCAAACCATATATTAAGAAAGTGGTATAAGAATCACGACTTGACTAGACACAGTGCCTAGAGCACGTAGAATCGCTGGGACCCCAAGGAACCTTGAGAGGAATCACAAAATGGCGGCCCACGGAACACTCATTGAGGGTAGGCCGGCAATCTTCGGTGTGATCACTGCTCGTGGTCAGGGCTACAAGTAACCCAAAGCTCAGCCTCAGGGGTTGCCGGAAAGCTGATGCTTCTGCAAATGGACGCGGTGCCCAGGGGTTCGGGTTGCACGGTCACCACGAGGGATACGGGCCTCAGACTTGCTGTGGGCACAGATCGACCTCTAAGAACTCGGAAAACCCACATCCTGTATGGCAATATTCTTCGGAGTCCGTCGGAGCTTCAGAGATGCCAACCGGTCAGTTGCATTAAAGGTGCCTGCCTTGCAGGGGAGTAACTCCTTTACTCCAAGGGAGATTCTTCAGTCATCCAGCATAGTGTAGATCGTCGAAGTACTTGGTTTCTGTGTCAGAGTTTAGTCCAGGTGTAATCTAAAGTCCTGTAGTCAGGGGTTCCTACTTTATACCCAAGGAAGGTGTGGGACAAACTCTGGGGACCCACCTATGGGAGGGTCAGGAAAGAGGGTGGCTACACCCATTTCCTTTGTCCAGTTTCGTGCCAGAGCAGGGGCTGGTAGCCCCTGCAACCGGTTTGAGCTGGACTATGCACAGGGACACCAAATGTGCCCCCAGTGCAGACTTCAAAGCACTCTTGGAGTGCACCCACCCAGCCCCAATACACTAAAGCCTGTCTGGGAGGTGGTCACACCTCCCTGTGACAGGAAACCTATTGTCCAGGCCTCCCCTGCCGGAGTTTCGTCCAGCAGCAGGAGGGCAGACTCGTGTCTGTGGCTGCAGCATCCATTTTGTGATGCCAGGGTTCTGTTAAGCTGGTACCGGGTGAACCGGTGGTGCCATGTTTCTCCCTCTAGTAGGGTGGAATCATACCTCCAACCCCAGTTACTGGGGTGGAGGTATGATTCCAAGGTGTTTGACACCAAACACGACATGTTTCCATGCAGCCATTCTCAAGTTAGCATTTACCGCAAGGTTATAATGCACTTAAGAGTATATGGTCTGGCTGCATCACAAACAACCCTGGAATGAAGATTCCGAAAGCTGCAGAGGGGCTCTGCTCATGCATGGGCACCCTCTCACATGAAACCCAGCACCCTGCCTTCTGGATTGTTAAAGCCTGCCATAGGGGTGACTGATAGGTTTCATATGGCGAGATATAGGGAACCTATATCTCAGTAAGGGGTGGATACACCACCTTACACATGTTGCTGTAGCAGACCTGTTGTGTCATTTTAACAGGCTTCCCAGGGGTGGCATAATACATGCTGCAGCCCCTGGTAGGCCTCTGGGGTACCTATGCCCTGGGTACATAGTATACCATATACTAGGGACTCACAAGGGTACCCCAGAATCCAATCTGGAGTGTACCTAAAGTACATACAATCAATTTAGAGTAGAAAGCAGATAGACTGGGGTCCTGATTAGCAGGGCCTCAGTCTGGCTAAGTCGAAAAACAGTGAAACATCAGCAAAAAGTGGGGGTAACTATAAGAAGCAGATCCTACTCTCCTACACACACAACACTTGGCATGTATGAGACAAGACCCCGAGCGGTCTTGCGTTCCTTCATTTCTCCGTTCGTGCGAGACTGCCCTCCGAGTGCATGCTACATTGCAACATTGTCAATTGCGGGCCGGGTGGCGCGGACACTACAACAGAGACACACACATTAGTTACTTCCTTGTCCAGGCCAGAACTGAACCACGCCCTGAGCCCCGGGCAAATTCTACATACCCCTGCGCTGGACTGACGTACGCCGGCCCAGCCCACTCCGCTTACGCTTACAGGGGGGGAGGAGAGAGCTACATGTCCAAGGTCTTACCCACTGCCTGAGGTGACATGCTTGCGTCCGCTGTCCACAGCACGATGTGATGTGGTAGGGCCAGGGGCCATCACGCATACATAATGACCACACGGACACACTTAGATGTATGGTGGAACTGGCTACGGGCACGTGCGCCCGGCCCCTTTTTATTACCAGGGTCACATGTCCAGTGACGCCTGTGCTATGGGTGTGGGGTGAGTGTAAGCCAGCCCTCAGGGAGTGGTTGGTGCTGGCAACAACTAGAACAGTGATCATCGGATCACACACACAGATTCAATCCTAAAGGGTCCATGACTTGCAGTGCACTGAGGTAGGGGCACCAGCTCTGACATCACACACAGAAGATTCAATCATGAAGGGTCCATGACTTGCAGTGCACTGAGGTAGGGGCACCAGCTCTGACATCACACACAGAAGATTCAATCATGAAGGGTCCATGACTTGCAGTGCACTGAAGTAGGGGCACCAGAACTGGTCTCACACACAGAATATTACATCATGAAGGGTCCATGACCTGAGCTGCACTGAGTTCGTGGCACCGGAATCGCTCGGCGGGTGCGCGGCCTGCGATGATGTGTCGTCCGGGCGGGCCGCCCTGGAAGCAATGTCTGTTGCCTACTGGACTGCGCCATAAATAAATATAGACTCAATTTGAATTGTGAGCCCTGCTGACCGCAGTGTAGGCCGGAGGCAGCGGTCAGAAAGGGCCCACAGCCACGTGACGATGTCTTGTGGTGCACTGAGTTAGTGGCACCTGGAGCGCTCAGCGGGTGTGCAGCCAGCGATGATGGCGTGTCCTCGCAGGTCAGTATTGGATTTGATTTGAGCGCCCTGCTGACCGCAGTGTAGGCCGGAGGCAGCGGTCAGCAAGGGCCCACAGCCACGTGGCGATGACTTGAGCTGCACAGAGTTAGTGGCACCTGGAGCGCTCAGCGGGTGCGCGGCCTGCGATGATGCGTCATTTGACTTGGGGGACCTGCTGACCGCAGTGTAGGCTGGAGGCAGCGGTCAGAAAGGGTCCACAGCCACGTGACGATGACTTGTGGTGCACTGAGTTAGTGGCACCTGGAGCGTTCAGCAGGTGCGCGGCCTGCGATGATGCGTCGTTTGACTTGGGGGAGCTGCTGACTGCAGTGTAGGCCGGAGGCAGCGGTCAGCGAGGGCCCACTGCCACGTGGCAATGACTTGTGGTGCACTGAGTTAGTGGCACCTGGAGCGCTCAGCGGGTGTGCAGCCAGCGATGATGGCGTGTCCTCGCAGGTCAAGATTGGATTGGATTTGAGCGCCCTGCTGACCGCAGTGTAGGCCGGAGGCAGCGGTCAGCAAGGGCCCACAGCCATGTGGCGATGACTTGAGCTGCACAGAGTTAGTGGCACTTGGAGCGCTCAGCGGGTGCACGGCTGGCGATGATGCATCGTCCGGGCGGGCTGCCCTGTGAGGAAAAGTGTTCTTCTGATCGGTATCATTTGTACCAGGACTCCATTGTTTTTTCATTGCCATTTCGTGTCAAACACTTCCACACGACCCACCTGGTCGTTTCTGCTGATGCCTGAGGAAATTCTAACTAACACGACAAAAACCATCTTGCAGCCTGCATTTCTGCCCAGGAACTGTCGCACACCCAACCCCCTGTTCTTTGCAGTTCGACAGAAAACCATGAGACACTCACGCCCTGTGTAAATGATTTGTTTCCCATCTCCTGCTCCCTGCCTGGTAAACATCCTTGACACCGTGATCAGGTTATCTGGACAATGGTCTGACTGCTGGGCCTTGATCAGGGTGATTGGACAATGGTTTGAATGACCGAGCTTTGATCAAGCTGATCGAACAATGACCTGAATGACCGTGCTTTGATCAAGCTGAGTGAACAATGATTTGAGTACCAAGCCTTGATCAGGTCACCAACTACAAACACAGTCTGGATCTGGTTATCAACTGCAAACACTGCCCTGATTGAACAATGGACTAACAACCAAAAGACTGGAATGAAAAAGTATAAAAGGCTTGTAAGCTGCGGAGTAAAGCAGCAGCCTCCTCTGTCTTGTTTCTAACGAGCTTGGGACTCTGTTCCATAGCCCGGGCTATTTGAATAAATCTGGGTTCCTCCTGCAGACGAAGGCTCCTGTGTCTCCTTTTACTACGTATGAAGGGTATGGAAGACTTGGGCAATTCCCCCGCCGCCGAGACCCAGTGAGTGGGTTATTCCGGTTCTTCAAATGGCGCCCGAATAGGGACTCCACGAGTACGAAGGTCAGGCCCGGTGGATGTGAGGAGGTGCACGGAGAGACTCCGACGGAGGCGCCCTACCCGAGGGATTCTTGCAATCCGGTAAGCCGAACGACTCGCCCGCTGTTCCTCCCCACCCGGTCTGGGCCACATGACCGCGTCCTCGCTGGAGTCCCCTAGCAAATAATTTCTGGAGCAGGACACAGCCCTACGTCTGCAGAAGAGAACTACCCCTGTAAGGTAAGGGTGGACTGATCACCCACCAAGTCTGTATGATTCTGCTGTTATTGACCTTTGCAAAAGCCAAGCAGGCGAGGTGAATTTTAAAACCCGCCGGTGTCTGTTACCTATTTACAAGCATGCCAGTCAGTAGTAAGTTTAAGAAATTATGTTGTTGTATGTGTACGCAGGACTCCCAGCTGGAGGCGGCTTGTCCGCTTCCTCCAGAAGGGACCCCTGGCCATACGATGTATGTTAAACATGGCCCTTCTGCCATAATGTTTTCCTCATTCTGGGTAAAATATACGAAACAAAGTAACGCGGAATTACAGTGGCCACTTTTCGGCTCCTTTAATTCCCAAGTTCTCGCCAACTTAGAGGAACAATTAATGAAAAGAAAACGCGCCCGTCTATGTTTGAATCTGTCCGATTTTGGAGGAAAGAGATAGAGCAGAGAGCTAGAAAGCAGAAGGCTCAAGAAAGAAAACAGGAACGCATGTCAATGGCCGACCACGCCAGAGTAAATTTACAAAATCAAATGACAAAATTGGTAGAAATAGCCAACAGGGAGCATGGGGCCCGGGTACAAAAATGCTATCCAGCTCGTGAGGAGAAAAGAAAGGGCCATATGGATGGGGAAGAAGAAGGTGATTCCTTGCTTGATACCTTGCTAGAAAGCCCTCCTGCATATGCCCCAATGTACCCTGCCCTGACGCCTCACACCCCACATGTCCCCCCGCCACCGCCCACTCCTGCCCCCACTGCCCCTCCTACTGTTCTTCCTGTCACACCAACCATCCCGATTTTTCCTATGACACCGACCACGCCCGCTAACCCTGTCCTCACTGCGGGAATGACAACAAGTCTCCATCCGCCCAACCCCTGCGGCTTTACCCCTACCCGCCCTTTTCCTACTTCCCCGTGGTCTACAGTTAAGCAGGATTTATATAAAATGTTCAATTCCCCCGACTGGCCTCCTTGCGCTCTGCAGTCAGCTTTTCGTCCCTTCGAGAAAATGACCTACAGAAGCAACAGTGTGAATGTTGGATAAAGAACGGGAATATTTATGCCTTTAAAGACATATGGTCCACCTTTTCCCAGTGGACGATTATGGAACAGACCACCTGGGCTGAATACATGTGTACGCTGGTCATGCAAAAATTTGAGAATGCGCTTATGCAGATACCCACTGGATTAATGGACCTTAGGTCACAAATAAGAAGAGGCGATGTTCAGGGAGAGGGGATGTTTGGTGCTGTGTCTGCTTCAATGGCTTACCGTGATATGACCGCTTTTTCCAACACCCCTCTAGAGACAGCTATGCCAATGAGAGAGGCGGCCCCTGTCTTTGTTAACGCACTTACTGATGCTCAAAATAATGGCCGAGGGGCTGTTGAGGCACACTGGTGCAGGCTTTGGGTTCATGTTCCTTGGAAAAGGTCAGAAGTAAAGCAGTTAAAAGAACAATTACCAGATCCCCGGAAGAATCCGGCTGCCTTTTACAGAGAATTAGGTCAGATTATATCTGCAGGTACTCTCGTTCTTGAGGATATAGATTTACTTTTTGGTACGGTTGTTCCCACTGAAATTTGGGACAAGATTCGACATACTGATCATGAAGTGGCGTTGGGAGGTAAATGGGCTGACCTAGAGGCTATGGAAGAAGCAAGGGTAGGAGGGACTAAACCTGAAGCTGCCATCCTGACTTTGCCCGGTAAAATAATAACGTTTATGAAAACACTTTTGCCGGAAACTGTCATTAACTGGGATAAAATAAACGCCTGTAGGCAGCGAAAAGATGAGAATGTGGCTGACTTCTTTACCCGTTTTGAGACAGAATACAAGGGACATAGTGGTTTGGATCCCCGGACCCCAGGTTCTGGCCCAGTGTTTGTCGATAAGTTTGTCAGCAACTTGCTTCCTGAGATTTCCACCAGGCTTAAGAAAGTTGAAAGTACGTGGTCTGCCCAAACTATCACTGGTATCTTGGCTATGGCACAATATCATGAGAATAGGGAGAATGAAGATAGAGACAAGGAGAGTAAGAAGGTTAGGGATCTTAAGACTAAGGCACTTCTGCAGCAGGCTTACCCTCCCCGAGGTCCCGATGCCCGCGGGAATTTCAGACCTCAACCCCAACACCCTCCGAGGGCTCGCCAGTCTACCCCTCCAGCCCTCAACATACGGGAGCCCTCCAAACAGATCAGTGTGCTTATTGTAAGGGGTACGGCCATTGGATAGACGAGTGTCCCGTGTTAGCTGAAAACATCCGAACAGGGAAGACTCGGCCTCGCGCTCCCAGGGAGGGAAGGCCGACTAGGGACCATGGCCCGCCCCATCCACAGGATAAAGAACGTAGGCCCAGGGATCACGTTCCCGTCCGGCCGCGCCCGGCCAATAGGTTTGATGGGTACGAAGCAACACGCACTTATTACAATGATGATTATGACGAAGTTGATGAGATAGGGTCCTACCAAGCATAGGACAGCCAGGAAAGGGGTATTACCAGAGTGCAAATTCCAGTGGATCAAAGGGGCCCGTATGTTCAAATGTCAGTTGTGGGGAACGATCAGAATTTTCTTTTGGATACTGGGGCCACCAGGTCTTCTATTGCACGTCTGTCAGTCCCGGAGGCACCCCTTTCTGGCAAAATAAATGTCTCCGTGGGTTTTGCAGGAACACCTGTGACGAGCCCTGTCTCTGAACCCCTCCCTCTCGATATTGGCCCTGCACATGTTGACGCTCCCTTGGTCCTTACTACAGGTTGCAGTGAAAACTTGTTAGGCATGGATTTACTGAAAGCTCTGTATGCGACCATATCATGCAGTCCCCAAGGTGTATCCCTAACAATTTCTCCCACCGCAGCTTCCTATATGTATCTGTCTGGTCCCCTCCCACCAGAATTGCAGTTTTTACCTTCCTCCCTCTGGGCATCATCAGACACTGATGTAGGGTGTCTCAACATATCCCCTCATGTGGTACGCATCCAGCCAGGTGCACTTCTCCCCGCCTCCGGCAGTATCGACTACCCGCGGAAGGAGAAATGGCCCTTTTAACAATAATATCTGAATTAATGGACAAGGGCGTAGTGGAGGAAACACGTGGCAATATCTGTAACAGTCCCATTATTCCCGTTCTTAAAAAGACCAATGGAGATGCTCTCTCCCCTAAAATATACAGATTCGTGATTGACCTGAGAGCCCTTAACAAAATAACAATCTCCCAATATCCTGTTGTCCCCGACATTACAGCCCTCTTAACGGTGGTCCCTTCTGACGCAACGCACTTTTCTGTCATAGACCTGAAGAATGCTTTTTTCAGCATTCCTATACATCCTGACAGCAGACATTTTTTTGGTTTCTCCCTTGGTGGGCGAAGCTTTAGATTCTGCCGCGCCCCTCAAGGTTTCACCGAGAGCCCCAGTATCTATAGTCAAGCCCTCAAAAGTCAACTAGATTCCTTGGAACTCCCTGATAACTCCACACTATTACAATATGTAGATGACCTCCTCATTGCTGCAAATTCTGCCCCATCATGTAAAGAAGCTACTCTCTGTTTGTTACGCCACCTTGCCCTCCATAATCACAAAGTCTCTTTAAAAAAGCTTCAGTTTTGTCAAGAGAAGGTGACCTATTTAGGTCATCTCCTCTCGAAGGAGGGAAGACAGCTCACCGCTGATCGTGTAGCCATTATCAATGCTATGACGGCCCCACGAACACAAAAGCAGGTGCGAGCCTTCATAGGCCTAACCTCATACTGTAGACAGTGGATTTCCAACTTTTCGGCCATGGTCAAACCTCTTCTTGCCCTCACCACTAAAGACATATCAGACAGTTCCTTTCCATGGACTAGAGAGCATGCGCAGGCCTTCCAAGATTTAAAGAGGGCTCTGTGTACTGCTCCAGTCCTCGGTACTCCTGATTATAGCAAGCAATTTTTTCTTTTTGTACATGAGACAGACGGCTGTGCATGCGCTGTCTTGACCCAGATGTTCGGAGGTCACCATCGGCCATGTGCCTATTTTTCAGCCACCTTAGATCCTGTTGCAAGGGCTCTCCCAGGATGCCTACGGGCGACCGCTGCGGCCGCCCTCATGGTCCGTCAGAGTGCGGGCATCGTCATGAACTCCCCCTGACTCTGATGGTCCCCCATTCTGTAGATACCCTCCTTAATAACACCAAGACACAGTACCTCACTAGCGCACGACTCACAGGATATGAACTGACACTCTTTTCCAGCCACATTAACATCAAGAGATGCACTGTACTGAACCCCGCAACATTACTCCCTCTGGATACTCAGGATTCCCGCTTAGACCCACATGACTGCATATTAAGGACAGAGGAGGAGACGAAGGGACGGGTTGACTTACAGGATACCCCGATAGCAGAACCAGAAGGTACACTATATGTGGACGGATCATGTCTCAGAGGGCCAGATGGTAACACCTCAGCCGCCTATGCCCTCACGACATTAGGACAAGTAGTAGAAACAGCTCAGATTCCGCAGTGCTCTGCTCAAGCAGCAGAATTAGTGGCCCTCACTAGAGCCTGTGAGTTAAGCAAAGGGATGACGGTAAATATTTATACTGACAGCCAATATTCCTTCGGGGTGGCCCACAACTTCGGGAGGTTATGGAAAGAAAGGAATTTCCTTACTTCCCATGGGACCAAGATTCAACATGGCCCCCTAATTCACCGATTGTTAGACTCCCTGACACTCCCCAGAAAGGTGGCCATTATAAAATGTAAGGCCCATAAGAAAGTGACAGATGATGTTGGGAAAGGCAATGCCCTGGCTGACCAGACGGCCAGACAAACAGCTCTTAGGAAAAGGGAAGGAATGTATGTAGGAGGTCCCGCTAGGTGGGTGGCAGACGAGGGCATGGTTGAAAACACAGTACAGAGTGTGATCGATATTCAGTCCCATACTACTCCTGAGGAACTACGGGTGTGGAAGGAGCAATTAGCAAAGGAGGGAATTGATGGTTGCTGGGTCCGCACGACTATGGAAAGACAATGGATGTTACCTGACAGTCATGTGCTACCAGTAGTTACGATGGCCCATGGTCCTGCTCACATTAGTGCAAAAGGGATATGTAAACTGTTGGAACCTACATGGTACAACTCTAAGATACCAACATATGCTGAAAAGCTGGTTAAAACATGCATGATTTGCCTAATGTATAACCCAGGAAAAGGCACAGTTACTCCTAAGGGAGGATTCTCTCCTCCTACCTTCCCTTTTGAAGTCCTCCAAATAGATTACATCCAGATGGACCGATGTAACAATTTAAAATATGTCCTAGTGCTGGTCTGTACCTTCAGCCGATGGGTGGAGGCCTACCCCGTCAAAGACTGCACCGCTATCACTACCGCCAAAATGCTATTAAAAGAGTACCTCCCATGATTCGGTTTGCCCCGCTTGGTCTGGAGTGACAACGGGACACACTTTACGGCTCAAATTATGGAATATATCTGTACAGCATTGGGTATAAAACAAAAATTTCATGCAGCTAACCACCCCCAGTCAGCAGGTCTAGTGGAGGTGTACAATGGCATCCTAAAAACTAAAATGGCCAAAATAGTAGCCGAGACAGGTGTCACTTGGGTTGATGCTCTGCCCTTGGCCCTATTGTCTACAAGAACAACAGCCCACACCAGGATAGGGCTATCCCCCCATGAGATTGTGTTCGGGAGGCCTGCCAATGTATGGGGTGTCCCGCGGCCTAAGAAACTGTCTGATGTTGAATACCCTGTATTAACTGATTATCTGTACAGTCTAACTAATACCTTTCGTACTCTTTATCACCAGGTGCATGAGGCCATACCTGACAAAAGCGAGGGCCCAGGACACGTTATCCAACCTGGTGACTGGGTCTTGGTGAGAAATTTTCAACGGACTAAGAGCCTTGAACCCCGCTGGACACAGCCCCGTCAGGTGTTGCTGGCCACCCGCACCGCCGTGAAAGTAGAAGGTCGGAAGAATTGGGTGCATTCGTCCCACTGTAGGCGTGTGCCTCTGCCCCTCCCCTACGATCAGTGGGTGAGGGAAGGACAAGGAGACTCAGAAACAGAAACAGTCCCGACATTTGTCCCGTTCAGCGATGCCAGACTGCATTTTACATCTACAGAAGCAGAGAGTGACAGCGTACTGAAAGGAAGGGTGGAACCCTCCCTTAACTCTGCTCAACGTCCAGAACAATTGTTTCCCGACCATACTGACCCTACTTCCGACCGATATAACTTGCGCTCCCGAGGGAAGGCTTGCCTTTGACTTCGCCAAGTGCCTATAGGCTGTAGAGCTGTGATCTCCCCGGCCGAGAGTAGTGCTGGTGTGTCAGACTAAGGTACGCCATAGGGCTCTTGGCACCTGCGCCCAGTGAAGCAACCACCAATCACAGACAGCCACTAGAGGTCCCTGGCTTAGCACAATGGCTGCCGTCCAAAACACTCGAATCCAGAAACAATATGTCAGTCTCCGACATAGTAAATGCTTCATGGCCACCGTGGTGACGCTGTTTGTCTCCCTCATCCTGTCTATTCTTGGTTGGCTGTTACTAATCTACCATCCTGTTACCTCACCAACCCCTACCCCAACTCCTACAGAGCACCAGTATTACACGCTACCAGCCCACGAGTTACCCCGCCGTGCAGAATTCTTCAATAACACCTTCATCCAAATGTTGCATCATCATCAGCTGATCATGAACACTTCCAACTGCTGGGTTTGCGGACTGATGCCGCATTCCATGATACACCCTGTCCCATTCTTTCCCTACCCCTTTTCCATCTCTGGGTCTTGTCTTGCATGGTGGATGTTGATACAGGAGGCCTACACTGTCAATGGTACTGCCAATTCTGCCCTTGGAACATTTCAGGATGACTTCTGGCGGAACAGATCTGGCCATGCCAATGCTCCTTTTTGCCCGACCAGCTCATCCACATCGCTACTATCACCAGATGAACTCGGTGAGATGGTAGTATTCAACTCAACCACTCGACGAACATTTTCCAGATTCCGCACAAGAAGGATACTGCCCGATGAACGAGACACTGTGAATGTCATAAATGTGCAAGGCCGTGTCTGCATCCATGGCCTAGGGACTAAGAAAGTTGGTACCAGTACTTGTAATATCACAAAATCTTTAAACTCTACATCTCCTCCGAAGCTGGTGGCATCCCCCAACACCTATTTTATCTGTGGCACTGCCGCCTACACTTGGCTCCCCCGTAACTGGTCTGGTACCTGCTATCTGGCCTTCCTCCTTCCGCCAACGTATTCTACCCATGGGAGTTACCACCTGTTGATGAAGGGCGCTCTGCGTCGCTCACGTAGGGGCGTCATATCAGCCGAGGATACAGCAGGCCAGGAAACCGGGGACTTCCTTAAAGGTTTCCTTCCATTCTGGGGCCCCATGGCAAACAGTCGGGCTGTACGAGGACTGACCAAGGTCCTTGAAGCCACCATCACAGTAACAGCTGGTGCCCTCTCCAACATCACTGCAGAACTACAGGCGGACCGCCTTATAACACTGCAGAACCGCATGGTCCTAGACGTCCTCCTTGCTGATCGTGGTGGTGTGTGTAAATTGATCGGCTCCAGCTGCTGCGTGTACATCCCAGACAACGCACCTTCAGTGTACTATGCCATCCAACGTCTGCATCGCCTTTCTTCCGAAATTCATCTGGATAAAGGCAACTGGTCCCTCACAGGCTGGATCTGGGGCCTCCTTTCCCAGTGGGGGTGGAGGGTCCTCATCTTCCTTGCCTTGGGAATAACTGTCCTGGTCTCCTGCTGTTTGTGCTTTCAGTGCCTGCCAGTTCTCTGTACAATGTGTGTCCAGACCATCCAGCCTCCACCCTCCAACATTCACAACACCAATATGATGATGATGCTCCAACAAGAAACCGATGGCCTTATGAACATTGACATTTCTTAAAGTATTTGCCACTCAATGGCAAAAGGAGGGTCTGAGGAAAAGTGTTCTTCTGATCGGTATCATTTGTACCAGGACTCCATTGTTTTTTCATTGCAATTTCGTGTCAAACACTTCCACACGACCCACCTGGTCGTTTCTGCTGATGCCTGAGGAAATTCTAACTAACACGACAAAAACCATCTTGCAGCCTGCATTTCTGCCCAGGAACTGTCGCACACCCAACCCCCCTGTTCTTTGCAGTTCGACAGAAAACCATGAGACACTCACGCCCTGTGTAAATGATTTGTTTCCCATCTCCTGCTCCCTGCCTGGTAAACATCCTTGACACCGTGATCAGGTTATCTGGACAATGGTCTGCCTGCTGGGCCTTGATCAGGGTGATTGGACAATGGTTTGAATGACCGAGCTTTGATCAAGCTGATCGAACAATGACCTGAATGACCGTGCTTTGATCAAGCTGAGTGAACAATGATTTGAGTACCAAGCCTTGATCAGGTCACCAACTACAAACACCGTCTGGATCTGGTTATCAACTGCAAACACTGCCCTGATTGAACAATGGACTAACAACCAAAAGACTGGAATGAAAAAGTATAAAAGGCTTGTAAGCTGCGGAGTAAAGCAGCAGCCTCCTCTGTCTTGTTTCTAACGAGCTTGGGACTCTGTTCCATAGCCCGGGCTATTTGAATAAATCTGGGTTCCTCCTGCAGACGAAGGCTCCTGTGTCTCCTTTTACTACGTATGAAGGGTATGGAAGACTTGGGCAATTCCCCCGCCGCCGAGACCCAGTGAGTGGGTTATTCCGGTTCTTCAAATGGCGCCCGAATAGGGACTCCACGAGTACGAAGGTCAGGCCCGGTGGATGTGAGGAGGTGCACGGAGAGACTCCGACGGAGGCGCCCTACCCGAGGGATTCTTGCAATCCGGTAAGCCGAACGACTCGCCCGCTGTTCCTCCCCACCCGGTCTGGGCCACATGACCACGTCCTCGCTGGAGTCCCCTAGCAAATAATTTCTGGAGCAGGACACAGCCCTACGTCTGCAGAAGAGAACTACCCCTGTAAGGTAAGGGTGGACTGATCACCCACCAAGTCTGTATGATTCTGCTGTTATTGACCTTTGCAAAAGCCAAGCAGGCGAGGTGAATTTTAAAACCCGCCGGTGTCTGTTACCTATTTACAAGCATGCCAGTCAGTAGTAAGTTCAAGAAATTATGTTGTTGTATGTGTACGCAGGACTCCCAGCTGGAGGCGGCTTGTCCGCTTCCTCCAGAAGGGACCCCTGGCCATACGATGTATGTTAAACATGGCCCTTCTGCCATAATGTTTTCCTCATTCTGGGTAAAATATACGAAACAAAGTAACGCGGAATTACAGTGGCCACTTTTCGGCTCCTTTAATTCCCAAGTTCTCGCCAACTTAGAGGAACAATTAATGAAAAGAAAAACGCGCCCGTCTATGTTTGAATCTGTCCGATTTTGGAGGAAAGAGATAGAGCAGAGAGCTAGAAAGCAGAAGGCTCAAGAAAGAAAACAGGAACGCATGTCAATGGCCGACCACGCCAGAGTAAATTTACAAAATCAAATGACAAAATCGGTAGAAATAGCCAACAGGGAGCATGGGGCCCGGGTACAAAAATGCTATCCAGCTCGTGAGGAGAAAAGAAAGGGCCATATGGATGGGGAAGAAGAAGGTGATTCCTTGCTTGATACCATGCTAGAAAGCCCTCCTGCATATGCCCCAATGTACCCTGCCCTGACGCCTCACACCCCACATGTCCCCCCGCCACCGCCCACTCCTGCCCCCACTGCCCCTCCTACTGTTCTTCCTGTCACACCAACCATCCCGATTTTTCCTATGACACCGACCACGCCCGCTAACCCTGTCCTCACTGCGGGAATGACAACAAGTCTCCATCCGCCCAACCCCTGCGGCTTTACCCCTACCCGCCCTTTTCCTACTTCCCCGTGGTCTACAGTTAAGCAGGATTTATATAAAATGTTCAATTCCCCCGACTGGCCTCCTTGCGCTCTGCAGTCAGCTTTTCGTCCCTTCGAGAAAATGACCTACAGAAGCAACAGTGTGAATGTTGGATAAAGAACGGGAATATTTATGCCTTTAAAGACATATGGTCCACCTTTTCCCAGTGGACGATTATGGAACAGACCACCTGGGCTGAATACATGTGTACGCTGGTCATGCAAAAATTTGAGAATGCGCTTATGCAGATACCCACTGGATTAATGGACCTTAGGTCACAAATAAGAAGAGGCGATGTTCAGGGAGAGGGGATGTTTGGTGCTGTGTCTGCTTCAATGGCTTACCGTGATATGACCGCTTTTTCCAACACCCCTCTAGAGACAGCTATGCCAATGAGAGAGGCGGCCCCTGTCTTTGTTAACGCACTTACTGATGCTCAAAATAATGGCCGAGGGGCTGTTGAGGCACACTGGCGCAGGCTTTGGGTTCATGTTCCTTGGAAAAGGTCAGAAGTAATGCAGTTAAAAGAACAATTACCAGATCCCCGGAAGAATCCGGCTGCCTTTTACAGAGAATTAGGTCAGATTATATCTGCAGGTACTCTCGTTCTTGAGGATATAGATTTACTTTTTGGTACGGTTGTTCCCACTGAAATTTGGGACAAGATTCGACATACTGATCATGAAGTGGCGTTGGGAGGTAAATGGGCTGACCTAGAGGCTATGGAAGAAGCAAGGGTAGGAGGGACTAAACCAGAAGCTGCCATCCTGACTTTGCCCGGTAAAATAATAACGTTTATGAAAACACTTTTGCCGGAAACTGTCATTAACTGGGATAAAATAAACGCCTGTAGGCAGCGAAAAGATGAGAATGTGGCTGACTTCTTTACCCGTTTTGAGACAGAATACAAGGGACATAGTGGTTTGGATCCCCGGACCCCAGGTTCTGGCCCAGTGTTTGTCGATAAGTTTGTCAGCAACTTGCTTCCTGAGATTTCCACCAGGCTTAAGAAAGTTGAAAGTACGTGGTCTGCCTAAACTATCACTGGTATCTTGGCTATGGCACAATATCATGAGAATAGGGAGAATGAAGATAGAGACAAGGAGAGTAAGAAGGTTAGGGATCTTAAGACTAAGGCACTTCTGCAGCAGGCTTACCCTCCCCGAGGTCCCGATGCCCGCGGGAATTTCAGACCTCAACCCCAACACCCTCCGAGGGCTCGCCAGTCTACCCCCTCCAGCCCTCAACATACGGGAGCCCTCCAAACAGATCAATGTGCTTATTGTAAGGGGTACGGCCATTGGATAGACGAGTGTCCCGTGTTAGCTGAAAACATCCGAACAGGGAAGACTCGGCCTCGCGCTCCCAGGGAGGGAAGGCCGACTAGGGACCATGGCCCGCCCCATCCACAGGATAAAGAACGTAGGCCCAGGGATCACGTTCCCGTCCGGCCGCGCCCGGCCAATAGATTTGATGGGTACGAAGCAACACGCACTTATTACAATGATGATTATGACGAAGTTGATGAGATAGGGTCCTACCAAGCTTAGGACAGCCAGGAAAGGGGTATTACCAGAGTGCAAATTCCAGTGGATCAAAGGGGCCCGTATGTTCAAATGTCAGTTGTGGGGAACGATCAGAATTTTCTTTTGGATACTGGGGCCACCAGGTCTTCTATTGCACGTCTGTCAGTCCCGGAGGCACCCCTTTCTGGCAAAATAAATGTCTCCGTGGGTTTTGCAGGAACACCTGTGACGAGCCCTGTCTCTGAACCCCTCCCTCTCGATATTGGCCCTGCACATGTTGACGCTCCCTTGGTCCTTACTACAGGTTGCAGTGAAAACTTGTTAGGCATGGATTTACTGAAAGCTCTGTATGCGACCATATCATGCAGTCCCCAAGGTGTATCCCTAACAATTTCTCCCACCGCAGCTTCCTATATGTATCTGTCTGGTCCCCTCCCACCAGAATTGCAGTTTTTACCTTCCTCCCTCTGGGCATCATCAGACACTGATGTAGGGTGTCTCAACATATCCCCTCATGTGGTACGCATCCAGCCAGGTGCACTTCTCCCCCGCCTCCGGCAGTATCGACTACCCGCGGAAGGAGAAATGGCCCTTTTAACAATAATATCTGAATTAATGGACAAGGGCGTAGTGGAGGAAACACGTGGCAATATCTGTAACAGTCCCATTATTCCCGTTCTTAAAAAGACCAATGGAGATGCTCTCTCCCCTAAAATATACAGATTCGTGATTGACCTGAGAGCCCTTAACAAAATAACAATCTCCCAATATCCTGTTGTCCCCGACATTACAGCCCTCTTAACGGTGGTCCCTTCTGACGCAACGCACTTTTCTGTCATAGACCTGAAGAATGCTTTTTTCAGCATTCCTATACATCCTGACAGCAGACATTTTTTTGGTTTCTCCCTTGGTGGGCGAAGCTTTAGATTCTGCCGCGCCCCTCAAGGTTTCACCGAGAGCCCCAGTATCTATAGTCAAGCCCTCAAAAGTCAACTAGATTCCTTGGAACTCCCTGATAACTCCACACTATTACAATATGTAGATGACCTCCTCATTGCTGCAAATTCTGCCCCATCATGTAAAGAAGCTACTCTCTGTTTGTTACGCCACCTTGCCCTCCATAATCACAAAGTCTCTTTAAAAAAGCTTCAGTTTTGTCAAGAGAAGGTGACCTATTTAGGTCATCTCCTCTCGAAGGAGGGAAGACAGCTCACCGCTGATCGTGTAGCCATTATCAATGCTATGACGGCCCCACGAACACAAAAGCAGGTGCGAGCCTTCATAGGCCTAACCTCATACTGTAGACAGTGGATTTCCAACTTTTCGGCCATGGTCAAACCTCTTCTTGCCCTCACCACTAAAGACATATCAGACAGTTCCTTTCCATGGACTAGAGAGCATGCGCAGGCCTTCCAAGATTTAAAGAGGGCTCTGTGTACTGCTCCAGTCCTCGGTACTCCTGATTATAGCAAGCAATTTTTTCTTTTTGTACATGAGACAGACGGCTGTGCATGCGCTGTCTTGACCCAGATGTTCGGAGGTCACCATCGGCCATGTGCCTATTTTTCAGCCACCTTAGATCCTGTTGCAAGGGCTCTCCCAGGATGCCTACGGGCGACCGCTGCGGCCGCCCTCATGGTCCGTCAGAGTGCGGGCATCGTCATGAACTCCCCCTGACTCTGATGGTCCCCCATTCTGTAGATACCCTCCTTAATAACACCAAGACACAGTACCTCACTAGCGCACGACTCACAGGATATGAACTGACACTCTTTTCCAGCCACATTAACATCAAGAGATGCACTGTACTGAACCCCGCAACATTACTCCCTCTGGATACTCAGGATTCCCGCTTAGACCCACATGACTGCATATTAAGGACAGAGGAGGAGACGAAGGGACGGGTTGACTTACAGGATACCCCGATAGCAGAACCAGAAGGTACACTATATGTGGACGGATCATGTCTCAGAGGGCCAGATGGTAACACCTCAGCCGCCTATGCCCTCACGACATTAGGACAAGTAGTAGAAACAGCTCAGATTCCGCAGTGCTCTGCTCAAGCAGCAGAATTAGTGGCCCTCACTAGAGCCTGTGAGTTAAGCAAAGGGATGACGGTAAATATTTATACTGACAGCCAATATTCCTTCGGGGTGGCCCACAACTTCGGGAGGTTATGGAAAGAAAGGAATTTCCTTACTTCCCATGGGACCAAGATTCAACATGGCCCCCTAATTCACCGATTGTTAGACTCCCTGACACTCCCCAGAAAGGTGGCCATTATAAAATGTAAGGCCCATAAGAAAGTGACAGATGATGTTGGGAAAGGCAATGCCCTGGCTGACCAGACGGCCAGACAAACAGCTCTTAGGAAAAGGGAAGGAATGTATGTAGGAGGTCCCGCTAGGTGGGTGGCAGACGAGGGCATGGTTGAAAACACAGTACAGAGTGTGATCGATATTCAGTCCCATACTACTCCTGAGGAACTACGGGTGTGGAAGGAGCAATTAGCAAAGGAGGGAATTGATGGTTGCTGGGTCCGCACGACTATGGAAAGACAATGGATGTTACCTGACAGTCATGTGCTACCAGTAGTTACGATGGCCCATGGTCCTGCTCACATTAGTGCAAAAGGGATATGTAAACTGTTGGAACCTACATGGTACAACTCTAAGATACCAACATATGCTGAAAAGCTGGTTAAAACATGCATGATTTGCCTAATGTATAACCCAGGAAAAGGCACAGTTACTCCTAAGGGAGGATTCTCTCCTCCTACCTTCCCTTTTGAAGTCCTCCAAATAGATTACATCCAGATGGACCGATGTAACAATTTAAAATATGTCCTAGTGCTGGTCTGTACCTTCAGCCGATGGGTGGAGGCCTACCCCGTCAAAGACTGCACCGCTATCACTACCGCCAAAATGCTATTAAAAGAGTACCTCCCATGATTCGGTTTGCCCCGCTTGGTCTGGAGTGACAACGGGACACACTTTACGGCTCAAATTATGGAATATATCTGTACAGCATTGGGTATAAAACAAAAATTTCATGCAGCTAACCACCCCCAGTCAGCAGGTCTAGTGGAGGTGTACAATGGCATCCTAAAAACTAAAATGGCCAAAATAGTAGCCGAGACAGGTGTCACTTGGGTTGATGCTCTGCCCTTGGCCCTATTGTCTACAAGAACAACAGCCCACACCAGGATAGGGCTATCCCCCCATGAGATTGTGTTCGGGAGGCCTGCCAATGTATGGGGTGTCCCGCGTCCTAAGAAACTGTCTGATGTTGAATACCCTGTATTAACTGATTATCTGTACAGTCTAACTAATGCCTTTCGTACTCTTTATCACCAGGTGCATGAGGCCATACCTGACAAAAGCGAGGGCCCAGGACACGTTATCCAACCTGGTGACTGGGTCTTGGTGAGAAATTTTCAACGGACTAAGAGCCTTGAACCCCGCTGGACACAGCCCCGTCAGGTGTTGCTGGCCACCCGCACCGCCGTGAAAGTAGAAGGTCGGAAGAATTGGGTGCATTCGTCCCACTGTAGGCGTGTGCCTCTGCCCCTCCCCTACGATCAGTGGGTGAGGGAAGGACAAGGAGATTCAGAAACAGAAACAGTCCCGACATTTGTCCCGTTCAGCGATGCCAGACTGCATTTTACATCTACAGAAGCAGAGAGTGACAGCGTACTGAAAGGAAGGGTGGAACCCTCCCTTAACTCTGCTCAACGTCCAGAACAATTGTTTCCCGACCATACTGACCCTACTTCCGACCGATATAACTTGCGCTCCCGAGGGAAGGCTTGCCTTTGACTTCGCCAAGTGCCTATAGGCTGTAGAGCTGTGATCTCCCCGGCCGAGAGTAGTGCTGGTGTGTCAGACTAAGGTACGCCATAGGGCTCTTGGCACCTGCGCCCAGTGAAGCAACCACCAATCACAGACAGCCACTAGAGGTCCCTGGCTTAGCACAATGGCTGCCGTCCAAAACACTCGAATCCAGAAACAATATGTCAGTCTCCGACATAGTAAATGCTTCATGGCCACCGTGGTGACGCTGTTTGTCTCCCTCATCCTGTCTATTCTTGGTTGGCTGTTACTAATCTACCATCCTGTTACCTCACCAACCCCTACCCCAACTCCTACAGAGCACCAGTATTACACGCTACCAGCCCACGAGTTACCCCGCCGTGCAGAATTCTTCAATAACACCTTCATCCAAATGTTGCATCATCATCAGCTGATCATGAACACTTCCAACTGCTGGGTTTGCGGACTGATGCCGCATTCCATGATACACCCTGTCCCATTCTTTCCCTACCCCTTTTCCATCTCTGGGTCTTGTCTTGCATGGTGGATGTTGATACAGGAGGCCTACACTGTCAATGGTACTGCCAATTCTGCCCTTGGAACATTTCAGGATGACTTCTGGCGGAACAGATCTGGCCATGCCAATGCTCCTTTTTGCCCGACCAGCTCATCCACATCGCTACTATCACCAGATGAACTCGGTGAGATGGTAGTATTCAACTCAACCACTCGACGAACATTTTCCAGATTCCGCACAAGAAGGATACTGCCCGATGAACGAGACACTGGGAATGTCATAAATGTGCAAGGCCGTGTCTGCATCCATGGCCTAGGGACTAAGAAAGTTGGTACCAGTACTTGTAATATCACAAAATCTTTAAACTCTACATCTCCTCCGAAGCTGGTGGCATCCCCCAACACCTATTTTATCTGTGGCACTGCCGCCTACACTTGGCTCCCCCGTAACTGGTCTGGTACCTGCTATCTGGCCTTCCTCCTTCCGCCAACGTATTCTACCCATGGGAGTTACCACCTGTTGATGAAGGGTGCTCTGCGTCGCTCACGTAGGGGCGTCATATCAGCCGAGGATACAGCAGGCCAGGAAACCGGGGACTTCCTTAAAGGTTTCCTTCCATTCTGGGGCCCCATGGCAAACAGTCGGGCTGTACGAGGACTGACCAAGGTCCTTGAAGCCACCATCACAGTAACAGCTGGTGCCCTCTCCAACATCACTGCAGAACTACAGGCGGACCGCCTTATAACACTGCAGAACCGCATGGTCCTAGACGTCCTCCTTGCTGATCGTGGTGGTGTGTGTAAATTGATCGGCTCCAGCTGCTGCGTGTACATCCCAGACAACGCACCTTCAGTGTACTATGCCATCCAACGTCTGCATCGCCTTTCTTCCGAAATTCATCTGGATAAAGGCAACTGGTCCCTCACAGGCTGGATCTGGGGCCTCCTTTCCCAGTGGGGGTGGAGGGTCCTCATCTTCCTTGCCTTGGGAATAACTGTCCTGGTCTCCTGCTGTTTGTGCTTTCAGTGCCTGCCAGTTCTCTGTACAATGTGTGTCCAGACCATCCAGCCTCCACCCTCCAACATTCACAACACCAATATGATGATGATGCTCCAACAAGAAACCGATGGCCTTATGAACATTGACATTTCTTAAAGTATTTGCCACTCAATGGCAAAAGGAGGGTCTGAGGAAAAGTGTTCTTCTGATCGGTATCATTTGTACCAGGACTCCATTGTTTTTTCATTGCAATTTCGTGTCAAACACTTCCACACGACCCACCTGGTCGTTTCTGCTGATGCCTGAGGAAATTCTAACTAACACGACAAAAACCATCTTGCAGCCTGCATTTCTGCCCAGGAACTGTCGCACACCCAACCCCCCTGTTCTTTGCAGTTCGACAGAAAACCATGAGACACTCACGCCCTGTGTAAATGATTTGTTTCCCATCTCCTGCTCCCTGCCTGGTAAACATCCTTGACACCGTGATCAGGTTATCTGGACAATGGTCTGCCTGCTGGGCCTTGATCAGGGTGATTGGACAATGGTTTGAATGACCGAGCTTTGATCAAGCTGATCGAACAATGACCTGAATGACCGTGCTTTGATCAAGCTGAGTGAACAATGATTTGAGTACCAAGCCTTGATCAGGTCACCAACTACAAACACCGTCTGGATCTGGTTATCAACTGCAAACACTGCCCTGATTGAACAATGGACTAACAACCAAAAGACTGGAATGAAAAAGTATAAAAGGCTTGTAAGCTGCGGAGTAAAGCAGCAGCCTCCTCTGTCTTGTTTCTAACGAGCTTGGGACTCTGTTCCATAGCCCGGGCTATTTGAATAAATCTGGGTTCCTCCTGCAGACGAAGGCTCCTGTGTCTCCTTTTACTACGTATGAAGGGTATGGAAGACTTGGGCAATTCCCCCGCCGCCGAGACCCAGTGAGTGGGTTATTCCGGTTCTTCAAATGGCGCCCGAATAGGGACTCCACGAGTACGAAGGTCAGGCCCGGTGGATGTGAGGAGGTGCACGGAGAGACTCCGACGGAGGCGCCCTACCCGAGGGATTCTTGCAATCCGGTAAGCCGAACGACTCGCCCGCTGTTCCTCCCCACCCGGTCTGGGCCACATGACCACGTCCTCGCTGGAGTCCCCTAGCAAATAATTTCTGGAGCAGGACACAGCCCTACGTCTGCAGAAGAGAACTACCCCTGTAAGGTAAGGGTGGACTGATCACCCACCAAGTCTGTATGATTCTGCTGTTATTGACCTTTGCAAAAGCCAAGCAGGCGAGGTGAATTTTAAAACCCGCCGGTGTCTGTTACCTATTTACAAGCATGCCAGTCAGTAGTAAGTTCAAGAAATTATGTTGTTGTATGTGTACGCAGGACTCCCAGCTGGAGGCGGCTTGTCCGCTTCCTCCAGAAGGGACCCCTGGCCATACGATGTATGTTAAACATGGCCCTTCTGCCATAATGTTTTCCTCATTCTGGGTAAAATATACGAAACAAAGTAACGCGGAATTACAGTGGCCACTTTTCGGCTCCTTTAATTCCCAAGTTCTCGCCAACTTAGAGGAACAATTAATGAAAAGAAAAACGCGCCCGTCTATGTTTGAATCTGTCCGATTTTGGAGGAAAGAGATAGAGCAGAGAGCTAGAAAGCAGAAGGCTCAAGAAAGAAAACAGGAACGCATGTCAATGGCCGACCACGCCAGAGTAAATTTACAAAATCAAATGACAAAATCGGTAGAAATAGCCAACAGGGAGCATGGGGCCCGGGTACAAAAATGCTATCCAGCTCGTGAGGAGAAAAGAAAGGGCCATATGGATGGGGAAGAAGAAGGTGATTCCTTGCTTGATACCATGCTAGAAAGCCCTCCTGCATATGCCCCAATGTACCCTGCCCTGACGCCTCACACCCCACATGTCCCCCCGCCACCGCCCACTCCTGCCCCCACTGCCCCTCCTACTGTTCTTCCTGTCACACCAACCATCCCGATTTTTCCTATGACACCGACCACGCCCGCTAACCCTGTCCTCACTGCGGGAATGACAACAAGTCTCCATCCGCCCAACCCCTGCGGCTTTACCCCTACCCGCCCTTTTCCTACTTCCCCGTGGTCTACAGTTAAGCAGGATTTATATAAAATGTTCAATTCCCCCGACTGGCCTCCTTGCGCTCTGCAGTCAGCTTTTCGTCCCTTCGAGAAAATGACCTACAGAAGCAACAGTGTGAATGTTGGATAAAGAACGGGAATATTTATGCCTTTAAAGACATATGGTCCACCTTTTCCCAGTGGACGATTATGGAACAGACCACCTGGGCTGAATACATGTGTACGCTGGTCATGCAAAAATTTGAGAATGCGCTTATGCAGATACCCACTGGATTAATGGACCTTAGGTCACAAATAAGAAGAGGCGATGTTCAGGGAGAGGGGATGTTTGGTGCTGTGTCTGCTTCAATGGCTTACCGTGATATGACCGCTTTTTCCAACACCCCTCTAGAGACAGCTATGCCAATGAGAGAGGCGGCCCCTGTCTTTGTTAACGCACTTACTGATGCTCAAAATAATGGCCGAGGGGCTGTTGAGGCACACTGGCGCAGGATTTGGGTTCATGTTCCTTGGAAAAGGTCAGAAGTAAAGCAGTTAAAAGAACAATTACCAGATCCCCGGAAGAATCCGGCTGCCTTTTACAGAGAATTAGGTCAGATTATATCTGCAGGTACTCTCGTTCTTGAGGATATAGATTTACTTTTTGGTACGGTTGTTCCCACTGAAATTTGGGACAAGATTCGACATACTGATCATGAAGTGGCGTTGGGAGGTAAATGGGCTGACCTAGAGGCTATGGAAGAAGCAAGGGTAGGAGGGACTAAACCAGAAGCTGCCATCCTGACTTTGCCCGGTAAAATAATAACGTTTATGAAAACACTTTTGCCGGAAACTGTCATTAACTGGGATAAAATAAACGCCTGTAGGCAGCGAAAAGATGAGAATGTGGCTGACTTCTTTACCCGTTTTGAGACAGAATACAAGGGACATAGTGGTTTGGATCCCCGGACCCCAGGTTCTGGCCCAGTGTTTGTCGATAAGTTTGTCAGCAACTTGCTTCCTGAGATTTCCACCAGGCTTAAGAAAGTTGAAAGTACGTGGTCTGCCTAAACTATCACTGGTATCTTGGCTATGGCACAATATCATGAGAATAGGGAGAATGAAGATAGAGACAAGGAGAGTAAGAAGGTTAGGGATCTTAAGACTAAGGCACTTCTGCAGCAGGCTTACCCTCCCCGAGGTCCCGATGCCCGCGGGAATTTCAGACCTCAACCCCAACACCCTCCGAGGGCTCGCCAGTCTACCCCCTCCAGCCCTCAACATACGGGAGCCCTCCAAACAGATCAATGTGCTTATTGTAAGGGGTACGGCCATTGGATAGACGAGTGTCCCGTGTTAGCTGAAAACATCCGAACAGGGAAGACTCGGCCTCGCGCTCCCAGGGAGGGAAGGCCGACTAGGGACCATGGCCCGCCCCATCCACAGGATAAAGAACGTAGGCCCAGGGATCACGTTCCCGTCCGGCCGCGCCCGGCCAATAGATTTGATGGGTACGAAGCAACACGCACTTATTACAATGATGATTATGACGAAGTTGATGAGATAGGGTCCTACCAAGCTTAGGACAGCCAGGAAAGGGGTATTACCAGAGTGCAAATTCCAGTGGATCAAAGGGGCCCGTATGTTCAAATGTCAGTTGTGGGGAACGATCAGAATTTTCTTTTGGATACTGGGGCCACCAGGTCTTCTATTGCACGTCTGTCAGTCCCGGAGGCACCCCTTTCTGGCAAAATAAATGTCTCCGTGGGTTTTGCAGGAACACCTGTGACGAGCCCTGTCTCTGAACCCCTCCCTCTCGATATTGGCCCTGCACATGTTGACGCTCCCTTGGTCCTTACTACAGGTTGCAGTGAAAACTTGTTAGGCATGGATTTACTGAAAGCTCTGTATGCGACCATATCATGCAGTCCCCAAGGTGTATCCCTAACAATTTCTCCCACCGCAGCTTCCTATATGTATCTGTCTGGTCCCCTCCCACCAGAATTGCAGTTTTTACCTTCCTCCCTCTGGGCATCATCAGACACTGATGTAGGGTGTCTCAACATATCCCCTCATGTGGTACGCATCCAGCCAGGTGCACTTCTCCCCCGCCTCCGGCAGTATCGACTACCCGCGGAAGGAGAAATGGCCCTTTTAACAATAATATCTGAATTAATGGACAAGGGCGTAGTGGAGGAAACACGTGGCAATATCTGTAACAGTCCCATTATTCCCGTTCTTAAAAAGACCAATGGAGATGCTCTCTCCCCTAAAATATACAGATTCGTGATTGACCTGAGAGCCCTTAACAAAATAACAATCTCCCAATATCCTGTTGTCCCCGACATTACAGCCCTCTTAACGGTGGTCCCTTCTGACGCAACGCACTTTTCTGTCATAGACCTGAAGAATGCTTTTTTCAGCATTCCTATACATCCTGACAGCAGACATTTTTTTGGTTTCTCCCTTGGTGGGCGAAGCTTTAGATTCTGCCGCGCCCCTCAAGGTTTCACCGAGAGCCCCAGTATCTATAGTCAAGCCCTCAAAAGTCAACTAGATTCCTTGGAACTCCCTGATAACTCCACACTATTACAATATGTAGATGACCTCCTCATTGCTGCAAATTCTGCCCCATCATGTAAAGAAGCTACTCTCTGTTTGTTACGCCACCTTGCCCTCCATAATCACAAAGTCTCTTTAAAAAAGCTTCAGTTTTGTCAAGAGAAGGTGACCTATTTAGGTCATCTCCTCTCGAAGGAGGGAAGACAGCTCACCGCTGATCGTGTAGCCATTATCAATGCTATGACGGCCCCACGAACACAAAAGCAGGTGCGAGCCTTCATAGGCCTAACCTCATACTGTAGACAGTGGATTTCCAACTTTTCGGCCATGGTCAAACCTCTTCTTGCCCTCACCACTAAAGACATATCAGACAGTTCCTTTCCATGGACTAGAGAGCATGCGCAGGCCTTCCAAGATTTAAAGAGGGCTCTGTGTACTGCTCCAGTCCTCGGTACTCCTGATTATAGCAAGCAATTTTTTCTTTTTGTACATGAGACAGACGGCTGTGCATGCGCTGTCTTGACCCAGATGTTCGGAGGTCACCATTGGCCATGTGCCTATTTTTCAGCCACCTTAGATCCTGTTGCAAGGGCTCTCCCAGGATGCCTACGGGCGACCGCTGCGGCCGCCCTCATGGTCCGTCAGAGTGCGGGCATCGTCATGAACTCCCCCCTGACTCTGATGGTCCCCCATTCTGTAGATACCCTCCTTAATAACACCAAGACACAGTACCTCACTAGCGCACGACTCACAGGATATGAACTGACACTCTTTTCCAGCCACATTAACATCAAGAGATGCACTGTACTGAACCCCGCAACATTACTCCCTCTGGATACTCAGGATTCCCGCTTAGACCCACATGACTGCATATTAAGGACAGAGGAGGAGACGAAGGGACGGGTTGACTTACAGGATACCCCGATAGCAGAACCAGAAGGTACACTATATGTGGACGGATCATGTCTCAGAGGGCCAGATGGTAACACCTCAGCCGCCTATGCCCTCACGACATTAGGACAAGTAGTAGAAACAGCTCAGATTCCGCAGTGCTCTGCTCAAGCAGCAGAATTAGTGGCCCTCACTAGAGCCTGTGAGTTAAGCAAAGGGATGACGGTAAATATTTATACTGACAGCCAATATTCCTTCGGGGTGGCCCACAACTTCGGGAGGTTATGGAAAGAAAGGAATTTCCTTACTTCCCATGGGACCAAGATTCAACATGGCCCCCTAATTCACCGATTGTTAGACTCCCTGACACTCCCCAGAAAGGTGGCCATTATAAAATGTAAGGCCCATAAGAAAGTGACAGATGATGTTGGGAAAGGCAATGCCCTGGCTGACCAGACGGCCAGACAAACAGCTCTTAGGAAAAGGGAAGGAATGTATGTAGGAGGTCCCGCTAGGTGGGTGGCAGACGAGGGCATGGTTGAAAACACAGTACAGAGTGTGATCGATATTCAGTCCCATACTACTCCTGAGGAACTACGGGTGTGGAAGGAGCAATTAGCAAAGGAGGGAATTGATGGTTGCTGGGTCCGCACGACTATGGAAAGACAATGGATGTTACCTGACAGTCATGTGCTACCAGTAGTTACGATGGCCCATGGTCCTGCTCACATTAGTGCAAAAGGGATATGTAAACTGTTGGAACCTACATGGTACAACTCTAAGATACCAACATATGCTGAAAAGCTGGTTAAAACATGCATGATTTGCCTAATGTATAACCCAGGAAAAGGCACAGTTACTCCTAAGGGAGGATTCTCTCCTCCTACCTTCCCTTTTGAAGTCCTCCAAATAGATTACATCCAGATGGACCGATGTAACAATTTAAAATATGTCCTAGTGCTGGTCTGTACCTTCAGCCGATGGGTGGAGGCCTACCCCGTCAAAGACTGCACCGCTATCACTACCGCCAAAATGCTATTAAAAGAGTACCTCCCATGATTCGGTTTGCCCCGCTTGGTCTGGAGTGACAACGGGACACACTTTACGGCTCAAATTATGGAATATATCTGTACAGCATTGGGTATAAAACAAAAATTTCATGCAGCTAACCACCCCCAGTCAGCAGGTCTAGTGGAGGTGTACAATGGCATCCTAAAAACTAAAATGGCCAAAATAGTAGCCGAGACAGGTGTCACTTGGGTTGATGCTCTGCCCTTGGCCCTATTGTCTACAAGAACAACAGCCCACACCAGGATAGGGCTATCCCCCCATGAGATTGTGTTCGGGAGGCCTGCCAATGTATGGGGTGTCCCGCGTCCTAAGAAACTGTCTGATGTTGAATACCCTGTATTAACTGATTATCTGTACAGTCTAACTAATACCTTTCGTACTCTTTATCACCAGGTGCATGAGGCCATACCTGACAAAAGCGAGGGCCCAGGACACGTTATCCAACCTGGTGACTGGGTCTTGGTGAGAAATTTTCAACGGACTAAGAGCCTTGAACCCCGCTGGACACAGCCCCGTCAGGTGTTGCTGGCCACCCGCACCGCCGTGAAAGTAGAAGGTCGGAAGAATTGGGTGCATTCGTCCCACTGTAGGCGTGTGCCTCTGCCCCTCCCCTACGATCAGTGGGTGAGGGAAGGACAAGGAGACTCAGAAACAGAAACAGTCCCGACATTTGTCCCGTTCAGCGATGCCAGACTGCATTTTACATCTACAGAAGCAGAGAGTGACAGCGTACTGAAAGGAAGGGTGGAACCCTCCCTTAACTCTGCTCAACGTCCAGAACAATTGTTTCCCAACCATACTGACCCTACTTCCGACCGATATAACTTGCGCTCCCGAGGGAAGGCTTGCCTTTGACTTCGCCAAGTGCCTATAGGCTGTAGAGCTGTGATCTCCCGGCCGAGAGTAGTGCTGGTGTGTCAGACTAAGGTACGCCATAGGGCTCTTGGCACCTGCGCCCAGTGAAGCAACCACCAATCACAGACAGCCACTAGAGGTCCCTGGCTTAGCACAATGGCTGCCGTCCAAAACACTCGAATCCAGAAACAATATGTCAGTCTCCGACATAGTAAATGCTTCATGGCCACCGTGGTGACGCTGTTTGTCTCCCTCATCCTGTCTATTCTTGGTTGGCTGTTACTAATCTACCATCCTGTTACCTCACCAACCCCTACCCCAACTCCTACAGAGCACCAGTATTACACGCTACCAGCCCACGAGTTACCCCGCCGTGCAGAATTCTTCAATAACACCTTCATCCAAATGTTGCATCATCATCAGCTGATCATGAACACTTCCAACTGCTGGGTTTGCGGACTGATGCCGCATTCCATGATACACCCTGTCCCATTCTTTCCCTACCCCTTTTCCATCTCTGGGTCTTGTCTTGCATGGTGGATGTTGATACAGGAGGCCTACACTGTCAATGGTACTGCCAATTCTGCCCTTGGAACATTTCAGGATGACTTCTGGCGGAACAGATCTGGCCATGCCAATGCTCCTTTTGCCCGACCAGCTCATCCACATCGCTACTATCACCAGATGAACTCGGTGAGATGGTAGTATTCAACTCAACCACTCGACGAACATTTTCCAGATTCCGCACAAGAAGGATACTGCCCGATGAACGAGACACTGGGAATGTCATAAATGTGCAAGGCCGTGTCTGCATCCATGGCCTAGGGACTAAGAAAGTTGGTACCAGTACTTGTAATATCACAAAATCTTTAAACTCTACATCTCCTCCGAAGCTGGTGGCATCCCCCAACACCTATTTTATCTGTGGCACTGCCGCCTACACTTGGCTCCCCCGTAACTGGTCTGGTACCTGCTATCTGGCCTTCCTCCTTCCGCCAACGTATTCTACCCATGGGAGTTACCACCTGTTGATGAAGGGCGCTCTGCGTCGCTCACGTAGGGGCGTCATATCAGCCGAGGATACAGCAGGCCAGGAAACCGGGGACTTCCTTAAAGGTTTCCTTCCATTCTGGGGCCCCATGGCAAACAGTCGGGCTGTACGAGGACTGACCAAGGTCCTTGAAGCCACCATCACAGTAACAGCTGGTGCCCTCTCCAACATCACTGCAGAACTACAGGCGGACCGCCTTATAACACTGCAGAACCGCATGGTCCTAGACGTCCTCCTTGCTGATCGTGGTGGTGTGTGTAAATTGATCGGCTCCAGCTGCTGCGTGTACATCCCAGACAACGCACCTTCAGTGTACTATGCCATCCAACGTCTGCATCGCCTTTCTTCCGAAATTCATCTGGATAAAGGCAACTGGTCCCTCACAGGCTGGATCTGGGGCCTCCTTTCCCAGTGGGGGTGGAGGGTCCTCATCTTCCTTGCCTTGGGAATAACTGTCCTGGTCTCCTGCTGTTTGTGCTTTCAGTGCCTGCCAGTTCTCTGTACAATGTGTGTCCAGACCATCCAGCCTCCACCCTCCAACATTCACAACACCAATATGATGATGATGCTCCAACAAGAAACCGATGGCCTTATGAACATTGACATTTCTTAAAGTATTTGCCACTCAATGGCAAAAGGAGGGTCTGAGGAAAAGTGTTCTTCTGATCGGTATCATTTGTACCAGGACTCCATTGTTTTTTCATTGCAATTTCGTGTCAAACACTTCCACACGACCCACCTGGTCGTTTCTGCTGATGCCTGAGGAAATTCTAACTAACACGACAAAAACCATCTTGCAGCCTGCATTTCTGCCCAGGAACTGTCGCACACCCAACCCCCTGTTCTTTGCAGTTCGACAGAAAACCATGAGACACTCACGCCCTGTGTAAATGATTTGTTTCCCATCTCCTGCTCCCTGCCTGGTAAACATCCTTGACACCGTGATCAGGTTATCTGGACAATGGTCTGACTGCTGGGCCTTGATCAGGGTGATTGGACAATGGTTTGAATGACCGAGCTTTGATCAAGCTGATCGAACAATGACCTGAATGACCGTGCTTTGATCAAGCTGAGTGAACAATGATTTGAGTACCAAGCCTTGATCAGGTCACCAACTACAAACACCGTCTGGATCTGGTTATCAACTGCAAACACTGCCCTGATTGAACAATGGACTAACAACCAAAAGACTGGAATGAAAAAGTATAAAAGGCTTGTAAGCTGCGGAGTAAAGCAGCAGCCTCCTCTGTCTTGTTTCTAACGAGCTTGGGACTCTGTTCCATAGCCCGGGCTATTTGAATAAATCTGGGTTCCTCCTGCAGACGAAGGCTCCTGTGTCTCCTTTTACTACGTATGAAGGGTATGGAAGACTTGGGCAATTCCCCCGCCGCCGAGACCCAGTGAGTGGGTTATTCCGGTTCTTCACCTGGAAGCAATGTCTGTTGCCTACTGGACTCTGCCATAAATAAATCAAGACTCAATTTGAATTGTGAGCCCTGCTGACCTCAGTGTAGGCAGAAGGCAATAGTCAGCGCACACATTACTCTGCGGTGCTGTGCCGCTGGGTGTGCTGGGGCCCTGTGTCGCAGAAGGCAGCGATCGGCTGAGGAGGCTGGCGGTCACGGTGCCGGACTCGTGGCAGGGTGAGGGGCGCCACCCTGGTAAACGCGTTGGCCATCCCGAAAGTGAACCACGCCCAGTGCCCCGGTCTATTTATTCACACTCCTATGCTGGTGTGGTGTACGCCGGACCAGCCCACTGCGCTTCCGCGTACAGGGGACGACGACACAGCTACATGAGCGAGGTCTTCCCCACTGCCTGAGGTAAGATGGTTGCGTCCACTGTCCACAACACTGCACACCAGCACTATGTGTCCACAGGGACATGTCTGTGCTCTGCATACTGGAGTCTGTCCAGCACATCACTTGGCATTGTGTACATTCTTATTCATGGGTGACTTGCCTCCTTCACACATACTTGGTTCCCACCTCTCCCCACATTCTGCAATTGTGTGGCTGAGGGGCCATGCTGTTTTCGGAAGGTCAGCTGTCTTGTTCTGCGCTGCCTCGGTGGTAGTCTGGGGGGGGGGAGTGAGGGGGGGTCTGGGGGTGGTGGCGGTGGGTGTTGTGGACCTCTTGGGTCTCCGAGCTGCATGATCATTAGATCCATGACATGTGTTGGTCTTCAGATGTGGCTCTGGCCTGGGCTCTCTCTGTACTGCAGGTTTTCGTCCTACTTAAGACCAGTAGTGAGCAGGTGTTAAGTCCCTGCTGCTAACGCGCCTTATCGCCTGTTTTTGTCCGGCATCGCAGATCTGGCTGGTCGTTAAGAATATCGCGAAGTGGTGTTTTCGTGTGTTTCTGCACGGGAATGCCTACTCTGCATGTCATTAGCGTTGTTTGTCGCTCTCATCCGTGGCGATGTGTTTTGCAGCAGCTATCGCAGGAAAACTGGCGATGTCGAACAGTTTGCACCAGCTTGTGAATGGGGCGATAAGTCTATCGCTACTTTTGCGGCGCTAAAGTGCCGATAAATTGGCGATGGCTCCTTGAGAATATCCCCCCTATCTGTATAAGACTTTCGGTGTTCTCCTTTGTGAGGGGCCAAAGTAACAACAAGCATTGGCATAGCCAATAGGTCTCGCCTTTTGTACCTTATAAGTATTTAGCCATGCAGCATATTATCCTGAGTGCTACAACATCTACTGTTCTTTAATTTGGAAGCTTTGACAGTAATAGGTACATTTTAGCACTGCATTGAGAAGTACTTAAAGTGTTATTTATGTACAACTGGTAGTCTGAACTCACATATCTGGAAGTGCTTTCATATGCGATAATGAAGAAAAAAGATATTCTTAGTGAAATAAATAATTTGCTTGATAACACATTTTAAGTGCGGAAGACAATGTGTCCAGGTAGCGAAGAAGACACAATGTGCCCAGGTTTTCTGGTTTAACTTTGTACAATTCAGCTAATAAATGGGTATCAATGGCTCTGATCTGCGATTCTACAAACACAGTCTGAACTCTTGGTCACTGAAAGTATGGCTTTACATGCAAGGTTGTGGGAGCTCCAGGGTGGGGAGTGCACCAGATGCAAGGGTGCTCCAGTTTCCTCGGCTGCTGGGGTGCTTCGAGGTAGCTTCTGCTCCAGAGTGTGAAGTTGCTCCAGGGTGCACTGCTGCTTCAAGGGTCGAGGATTGTTCGATTTGTAGTTCTTTTAGGTTGGGCTGGTGATAGGGGGGAAAAGGCATAAATTCTGCGGGTATCTAGAGTGGGTGCGGAAGGGCACATAGAGAGGTCAGGGGAATAGAGACATACAAGGGGCATAAAGCGAGACAAACAAGGTGGTACGGATATGAAGACAGGGAGACAGACAAGAGCAATCCCGCGTGACAGAGACAGTGGTATGTAGGGAGGCCACAAAATCAAGACAGAAGAAAAGAGACAGACAGCGTGACAGAGTTAGATAAAGGAACAAAGAGGGGTGACTACAAGCATGGCAGGAGGGAGGACACCAGTAAGCAATGAAGAGGGACAGGAGCGGGCAAAAACAATCTTTTTGCCCCACAGAAATAACCCGGAGGAGTTCTGTGCGGAGCACCAACAAACTTTGCCACCTCACCCCGCTCACCGACGTTCGTAATGCTGCCAGTCAGTGCTTCCCTCTTCACGAGCGCTTGAGGGGCAGCAGTTCTCTCTTTACAAGCGTTTGAGGATCAGCGCTGCCCCATGCGAGAAAGTGAGAGCTGTTGTGAACGCAGACCGACATGTGTGCACCGATCCTACCTCAGATGTTGGAGCACCCCGGGCAGATGCTCCCCCTTGGTTCATGGCCCCTCCTTGTTGTGGTGGCAACCTAGACGCGCTGAACGCCAGATGACCATGTGCCTCACTTCCGTCCACGAAAGGAGCCGCAGCGCGACTCGCCAAACTGCAGCTTTTGTTCAGCAACAAAGGTACCGTGAGCACCAGGGGCAGTGAGGTCTCAACCACTGACCCACGCGACATTGCAGGCATTAAACCACAGATAGGAGTAAAGTGAAAAGACTTACTTCTCTTGATGGCTGCGCGGATGGACGAAAGGGCTCCCTGGCTGCAAACAAACGAGGCTGCAAACTTTCACGAAAGTGAAAGCTTATAAGACAAGCGGCGAGTGTTGCTCGCGCGTGCGCTCGTGTGAAATCTGACACAACAGATGGCACACTGCGCGCCGCTGCTCGTAACCGCAAGCCGTAGGCCTTTTCACACGCACGAGCGTCAGAGCGATTCCAAGAGGTCGTTTTCCTAGAGCAGCGCATGCGCGCTGCGCTAGGCTCGACCTAAAAATGTGCTCAGGTGGAATGGGCGTTGTACCAACCAAAGTATGCACAGGATACTTCTCATCCAGGAACCAGGATATCCCCAATACAATTATTAGTGCAATCACTATTGATGCAAAAACTATTTTACTCTTTGTGGACCAGTGTTAAATTAATCGGATGAGAGGCAATATATTGAAATAAAGAATTCAAGCAAAATCAGTAACCAAACCACATCAAAGACAGACATGCGTATATCAACATTTTTTGATCTTTTTATTCTCTGATGTGCTTGGTAAGACTGAACCAGCCAACGCGTTTCGCCCAAACTTGGGCTTCTTCAGGGCTGTAAAAGCATACAACACGAATATAGATAAGACCGTTGGTATAAAAGTACAATCAAAAGCAAAAAATTATTTTTAATAAACAAATGAAAAAAGTATAACAATTTAATAGAAAGAAGAGAGAAAGGACAAAGAGAAAAGAAAAATGAAGATGAGTACTGATAGAACTGAGAGAAAATAGAGAAAAGTAAGTCATATGTGTTCAGAAAGGAGCAGAAAAAGTAGTAAAACACCAATGTGCAAAACACTAAAATGCAGTGCCTGGATCCGAAAAATATAAAAAGGTGGTGAGTGTATTCTTTGTCAAGACGTGAACCCATAGAAAAAGTTCTAACCAACCAATGCCGGTATCCAAAGTGATTTTATACAGCTAGATGAAAACTAGCTTACCAAAAACAAGGAGGAATAAGATGTATCCTCAAACGTTGGGTCATTAAAGGTTAGATCAAGTCCTGGAAAATGTCAGAAAAATAACATGAGCGTACGTACAACTAACCTAACAGGTAAGAGCAGTTGCTACTTGAAAAGTGAAGCCATGACATACCTAGAACACATGGATGAGGATCATAGTAGACAAATATCCAAAGGTATATGAAAGATTAAAGTACCTGCAAAACAGGAAAATGTCGGACTTCATACATGAGGAAATAGCATCACTTAGGTGAGAACAATAATGGCTGAAACAATATATCGCCTACGCTGATGCAAGAACAAGAAAAGGGGGAACCGCCATGAAGTCAAAAAATGTGCAATGGTAAGTGAACCACCCAAATCACAGTCCATTTAAAAACACCAGCGCACACCACCAATAGAACAAATGCACATAACAATAACGTCATGCCATACTGAGCTCTTGGCGTGCCGGGTGCACAATAAAAGATCAAATACCCTAGAATTCCGGGTTACCAACCAAAAGTATAAAAAATGTGCTCATAAAAAAGGGGAAGAATGTTGAAGGGTGAAAGTCCGCGTAAACCTCATAGTACACATAACAAGTGAAAGGCACTGGACTCTATTGCTCCGGTACCGGAGTAAATGGCGGGCTATGGATCGGGAAAAAGTGCGCTGGGACCAGAGCTACCTGCCGATACACACAAACTTTAAAAAGCGCGCTGGGACCACAACAAAAAAAGGAGCAGCGACAATTACTCACATCAAACAGTATTAGCCGTATGTGTACGCGAAGCCGTGTCCGGGAAACGTTCAGTAACCAGCAGAGTATTTGGAAACTAAGACCCACCCACTCTTATCCTTATAAAGCTTCCGTCCCGCGCGAATAATCTGAGGGTCTAGACTGCGCCACCGGATGTAAAGTATATACTCACTTCCGGATGCAGCAATGGCGCGAAGCGAGCGGTGCATTAAAAGCTAGTCCGCAGTGCTATGTGCAGCATCAAGGTCCTCACTTCCGGTATCGGCTTCTATAATGCCGTAACAATGAAAGATTTAACTAAAAGATAAAATATACGGAGTGCAGCCCTGAACCCTGAATATAAAAGCAAAAAACGCCAAAAATTAGCAATGAAGGTAAAATAGCCAATCACAAGTTCTACCATGCAATGATGATGTCAGACAACGACAAGAATCCACAAAGTGGTTGAATAATTGAAGCCACAACGCTTAAGTACTAGACAGCAACGATATCGTGATCTACGCAATCCAACCCGTCCAAAAGTTTCAATTTGTATTATTAGCTAGCGTTTGCGTAACTAGTGTGCATCGCTTACTTACTGTTAAATAAATGACAGAGAAAAAGAACAGAGAAAGAATCCATGAGAACACTGAGTTCAGTTCTTTGTGGAACAGGCCTGCACTGGACGCAGGGGTGCAAATGGCTGTTCCTCCTCAGTAACAGGCCGACCAAACGGATGCATTATGAAGCAAGGAAAAGGGAATGCAATAAAACTGACAACAAAGGGGCAAGTGTTCCCAGTGTCCGTCTGAGCCTCACTGGTAGACTCCTATTGTTCATCAACGTTGGCGCTCTTGAGCACCGGCGGTGGAGCTGCTCAGTCCTAGCTCGCGATGAATCCCATGTCGTCCAGGATAATGTAACCCCCTCCAGGGGAGCACGTTCGATCTATCCTGTCCAATGTCAGGTCAATGCACCAATCTCGCCTCACCCCAAACTAACACTGTTGGTACTACTGACAAAGTAAACCCTGACTTGTACAGTCCATCCCTAACTAATCTGACTTCTCCTTTGGTGCACTGACCTTCACCCGAGGACGCAAATTGTACCTGGTGACTCCATGCATAGAGGGGTCAACGAAGAGGGGCTCAGGCGGGTCAGTGGAAAGGGGCTCCTTAATGGCTCTGATCTCCGGAGGGACTGACGCATTTAACACTTCGTTATTTTCAGCATCGTTTTGGATCCACGTTAAAATCGCATCCCTAAATGGGATGAACTGGGGCACCTTCTCATGCTCGGAGTCCCCAATGCCCTCCCTTACCCACTGATCATAGGGCAAAGGCAGGGGTACTCTGTGTCAGTGGGTGGAGTGGATCCAATGCTTTCGGCCAGCGACCTTGATGGCAGTGCGGGTAGCTAGGAGGACCTGGGCAGGTCCCTTCCAGCGAGGCTCCAAACTCTTTTCCACTGGAAATTCTTCAACAAGACAAAGTCACCAGGCCGAATATCATGTCCGGGCCCCTCAGGTACAGGTGGTAGAGACTCGTGTATCTGTTAGTGAATAGAACGCAGATCTTTAGTTAACTGGTACAGGTAATCGGTCAGTAAAGGATACTCAATCTCAGAAAATTTACGAGGCCGCAGGACGCCCCAGACGTTCGCCGGGCGTCCAAACACGACCTCGTAAGGGGACAATCCTGTCCTAGAATGTGCTGTTGTTCTTGTGGACAAAAGAGCTAATGGTAAAGCGTCTGGCCACTGTAACCCTGTGGTCTCCTGAATCTTTGCCAATTTCAGTTTGAGGGTACCATTGTACTTCTCAGCCAAACCTGCTGACTGGGGGTGGTTCGCAGCATGAAACTTCTGTCTAATGTGTAGTCCCTCACAAACTAGCTGGATAACCTTGGCATTGAAATGACTTCCGTTATCACTGCAGATCAAATGGGGCAAGCCGAAGCGAGGAAAGAACTCCTTCAGGAGTACCTTTGCAGTTGCGATGGCTGTATTTTCTTTAGTGGGGTAAGCCTCAACCCATTTGCTGAATGCACAGACAACCACCAACACATACTTAAAATTATTGACCCTGTCCATTTCAATAAAGTCTTTCTGGAGGACCCCAAAAGGGAAAGTGGGAGGTGCAAAATTACCGGGTGGTGCAGGGGTACCCTTGCCAGGATTGTGCATCATGCACACCATGCAGTGTTTCACCAGGTGTGTAGCTGTCTTGGAAATGTTGTCATTTTGCCATACAGGGTCTAGCAACTTGCAAATACCCTTAGCACTGATATGAGCTGGGCCATGGGCCATTGTTACTACAGGAAGAACATATGCATCTGGCAACATCCATCTCTGCTTCCCTGACTTATCAATCCAACATCCCTCATCATTCAAATTTGCTGTACTTTCCTGCCACACCGCTAATTCCTCCATAGTGGCCTCACTCTGGATTTCTTTTACATTCTCAAGTGTATCCTCAAACATGGAGAACTCGGGCACCCACCTAGCTGGACCTGCTACAAACATTCTTTTCATCTTAGTTCGGGCTGTCTCCTTAGCTGTCTGATCTGCAAAAGCGTCCCCCTCACCCACCTTGTCAGTAACTCTCCTATGTGCGCTGCAATTCACAACCGCCAACTTCTCAGGTAGTGTCAGAGCGGACAGAAGCCTATGTATAAGAGGACCATTCTGAATGTGCGTCCCATGGGAAGTAAGGAACCCTCTCTCTGCCCAGAGCCGCCCAAAATTATGGGCGACCCCGAAGGCGTACTGGCTGTCAGTATAAATATTAACAAACAGTCCCTTGCTCAACTCACAAGCTCGAATAAGGGCGACTAATTCAGCTGCCTGGGCGGACTGATAAGGAACTCGTGATGTCTCAACTACCGTACGCAGCGTAGTAATTGTGTATGCTGCAGTGGTGATGCCATCTGGTAATTTGAAACAAGAGCCATCGACGTATAGTTCCCCTTGGAGGCCAGATAAGGGAACATCAGTCAGGTCTACCCGTCCTTTCGTCTCTTCTTCCGTTCGAAAGATATAATCATGTATGTCAATATCTTCATTCTCTGAAGGGAGGGGTAGTAACGTGGATAGATTCAGAGTGGCACAGCGTTTAATCGTAATGTGCTTTTGAAAGAGTGTTAGCTCATAACCGGTCAGACGTGCATTGGTGAGGTGCTGCGTCCTTGTTTCATTCAAAAGTGTATCCACAGCATGGGGTACCATGACTGTGAGGTCGGTATCAAGTACGAGTCCCGCCGATTGTCTTATTGAGACAGCCACAGCCGCGACCGCTCTTAGACAGCTCGGAAGGGCTTGTGCGACAGGGTCAAGCACAGCAGAGAAATAAGCACACGGTCGTTGCTTATCCCCAAATTTTTGTGTTAAGACAGAAAGCGCACAGCCAGCCAGCTCATGGACATACAATACAAAGCTTTTAGTATAGTTAGGGGTACCAATCACTGGAGCCGAGCCAAGCACAGTTTTTTATTGCTCAAAAGACTGCTGACACTCTGGCGTCCAAGGCAGGGGCTCCTGCACATCTTTTAGTGTTAGTGCAAGCAGGGGCTTAACAAGCAGTGAGTATCCAGTATCCACTGCCTGCAATAGGTAGTGATACCTATGAAAGGACGTACATCTTTCTGAGTTTGCGGAATAGGCATTTTCACAATGGTACTGATGCGCTCAGGGGTCAATCTCCTACCCTCCTTCGACAGCAGGTGACCTAAATAGGTGACCTCCTGTCGACAATACTGAAATTTGGAAAGGGATACCTTATGACCATGGTCAGCTAGATGGAGCAACAATTTAACCGTACTAGCTCTGCAACCTTGCCCACTCTGAGGCGATGAGCAGGTCGTCGACATATTGAAGTAATACATTACCTGTGGGGAGCGACAAGGAATCCAGCTGACTTTTCAATGCCTGACTATAAATACTCTGACTCTCTGTATAGCCTTGAGGAGCGCCACAGAATCTAAAGCTTCTACCAGCTAGGGTGAACCTGAACAGATACCTGCTATCTGGATGGATGGGAATACTGAAGAAGGCATTTTTCAAGTCAATGACAGAAAAGAACTTAGCAGAAGAAGGAACCATCGTCAAGAGAGTCGTAATGTCAGGGACCACTGGAAGTTACCACTGGAAGTCACTATCTTGTTAACTTCTCGCAAATCAATCACAAAGCGATAAACATCTTCGTGATACTCAGAGGGACCCGAAGGTGTCCATTTGAGAATGGGAAGAATAGGGCTATTACAAACGGTTGTATGATTAAACAACTACCTCTGAAATCACGAATGCCTAAACCACGAATGCTAATCAACGACCAAATCCTAACCACTAAGTATTGAACCACGACGTACTGAGCCACGAAAAAAATTCTATTGACATGCAAACCGATTCTACCATGCTATATAAAACTACAAAACAAAATTTGTGGCATGAATGACAGGTGGCCCTGATCACTATCCTGCCCTGCTGCAGTCCAACGGTCGCTTTCAGTAAACAATATTTTTAAACTGGTGGAAATGAAAACCTGCTATCTTTGAAAATGCCACTCTTACAGTGTTTTTCTTTTTAACAATACTAATATTTACACGTAGACGCTTACCTCAGATTTTAATGACATTATCTACAATGCTACTAAGCATTAATCTCCAGACTTGAATTAAAGAAAAATATTGCTAGTATTGACGTTTGATTACGGAAAATCTATTTTCACTTTGTGTACTTGGCCACGCTGTTTTAGGATGTTGTCATTGAACATGAAAATACTCGTACAGTAGGCATTCCTAGACCTTAAGAAATAATGGTACAAAAGAGAGAAGAATGGAGGAAAAGAAAGTAAGGAAACCCGTGAAAAGGGCGATCGTAGTGATGACAAAGAACATGGTAGAATCATAGAAAGAAAGAGGAAGTGCTGGGTGGTCTGTTAAAATTATAATATATATTCCAGTAGCTGCTTGATGCAGCAGGCCACATCAACTTACTTTATTTCTAAGCACTGAGTTATAGAATCTGAATAAAAAAGTGCAAAATGCGAGAGATCGATTAAACAAAAATACAAGTCAGCATAAAAACATCATTTGAAAACAAGCTTACAGTGCCATCTACTGTCCTCACAAGGTAAATTAAAACTGTCTCTGTTCAAGATTATTTATTAAATGTCGGAGTCGTTGTTAAGGCCACTCGTTGTTTAATGAAGTAGTTGTTGAGCACATCGTGGTTCAGTTCCAGGTCATTGTTTATGAGTCGTTGTTAAGGCCACTCGTTGGTAAAAAATCGTTGTTCAGGCTGTTTCCCATTACAAACATTAGCAGTCGTCTCCTCAACCACCCCTCTTTCAATCAAATCCTGCACAATCTTTATCAAAGCTCGCTCACCTGCCTGCGGTATCTTACACTGAGGAATATGGGGTAAAATAGCACCTTCCTTTACACGAATCGAAACAGGCGATATCTGCAACAAACCAACATCTGTGTCGCCCATTGCCCAGAGTGTGGGTGGCACATCTTTAAATTCCACGGAGCCGCGGCGAGGCAGTGTCCTGGTGAGGAGGTAACCTTGATATTTGTGTGACTATAGGTACCCTTTCCCTCCCATTTTGAAGGCTCATGGGGCATTATCTGGGCGATATAGGAAACCCATTCAGCAATATACCTACTGGGGTATAGTATACTGTGCATGTTAAATTTATGTGCACCACGTAGTTAGGATTATATGTAAATACACAGTTGTTTTGATTTGAGTGTAGAAGGGATCTCTTCTAGGTCCTGATGAGAAGCCAGGGGAGGGCTTCGAAACATGTCGACACAGGAGACACTGCTCATTAAAGCATAGTATCTCCATCTCATTCCCCACTTTTAACGATACCAGCTCAAAGGAACATTAAAATTTATTTTTTCCACTGAGCCAGGTATTTTTTAATTTTTCACCATTCACACTTCACTTACTTCTGACCCTTCCACTCACACTCCTACACCACACATAGTATTGTTTTTCATAACCAGTGGTCCCACATAGTCGTAGGTCGTAGCACGCCCCGTCCCGCAGCGGGGCGGGAAGACCCCGATGATGAAGCATGCCACCAAGGGTCCTTTTGGTGGGTGAGGGGTATTTAAACAAAACTGTGTGCTTTCCACCATTGTAGGAGACACATGTAGTCTGGAGGAACACTTCTATACTTTCTGATAAGGGTGGATCCCTTTGTTTTTTGACAATATAACTTGAGGAGGACGTATCCACCTCTTCTGCTCTTTTGAGCATTACCTCTTCACTCCCTTCTTGTGTTACTTTGACATCTTTAAATTCAACAGGGAGGGGTGCATTTTTGGACAGACACTGCTTAGTGCACACCACATCAGCACCCATTGTCATATAGATGCCGGCCGGGGAGCAGTAAATCGTGGCATGTAATTTCTTCAACAAGTCAAAACCCATCAAATTCTCTCCACAATTGGACGTCAACAAGAATGGCGAATCCACAGTGAAAGGACCAATCGTCAACGCAAGAGGCTTTCTAATGGGGCTCACAACCGGTACACCAGAAAAACCTACCGAAACATTATTATGGCCAGACAGAGCCGCCCCAGGGACCAAGGAATGAGAAATAGAGCTCTTTATTGCACCTGTATCCACCAAAAACTCCTTAGTCGAACCATGCACATCCGCATTCACGTACGGACCTTGTTGGTCTACAGGTATCAAAACTGGTCCCTCACCCTGTCCCCTGCTGTCCTAGCTGTAAGACATCCCAGTCACCTCATCCGTATCATAGTCATCATGATAGTACTGTTTGCCCCGAGGGTCGTAACAGTAGTTCTGATCAGTTCGACCCTGCGATGTCTCAGCTGTCTGAGCCCTGTCCTGGCTACCATCTCCACGACCCTGTCCATGAGGCCCTCGTCCTCTCGGTACCACCACTTTCTGCAAAAGTACAGGGCACTTGCTGCGCCAGTGTCCCTCCTCCTTACAATACGCACACTGATTCGGCCCTACCGGCGTGGTATTCCTGCTAGTACACAGAAGCTGTCGGTCCGGACCACCACGTCCTCTACCATTCCCTCGAGAAGCCTGCTGCAACAACACCTTTGTCTTCAAATCCTTATGCCTGTTCTCCATCTTTTCCTTATCCTCATTTTCCCTGTGCTCATAATACTGCGCCATATTCAAGGTAACAGAAGGAGAAGAGGTGAACCAAGTGCTCTCGGAAGCCTGTAATCGAGTCGCGATCTCGGGGAGCAAATTTGAAACAAATCTACTAACAAACAAATGCATACCGCCCTTAATCGACAAGTCCTGTCCACTATAATCCAAAAACACACTTTCAAACCGAGTGAAAAAATCAGACACACTCTCATCTTTCTTCTGACGACAGGCCGATAGCTTGTCCCAATCAATCTTTCGGGGTGGGATAAGGGAGTGCATATAAGTGATAATACGGCCAGGCAGAGCAAGTATCACTGCCTTAGGCTTCTCACCAGGCTTCCTGTCTTGAGCCCATACTTTAATTTGGTCCCAGGTACCACCCAATTCTGCAACGTGATCCTGTGTATGTACCTGTCTCCAAATATCAACAGGAAGCAACAAACCAAAGAACATTTCGATATCCGCTAGCGTCATTACTGTCAATGAAGCTGCCTCAGTCAATTCTTTATAATATGCAGTAGAATTTTTCCTTGGGTCATGTAACTGCGTTTTAAGGGACAAGACCTCACTTCTTTTCCATGGAGTATAAACCCACTGTTCCTGGAAACAGGCCGCTACCCCTGGTCTAGTAACATTACCATGCTGATCCCGTAGCTCCGGTATCTCAGGATGATATATAGGATGTACCTCCCTCATCGGATACTGAGATACCGGGGTGGGGCTCTTCTCCAGTAGCCTTCCCCGATAAGCAACCAATGTTGCAACATTACCAAAGACATGAGCAGGCTCCATATCAGTAACATACACATGATCCCTAATATTGTATATGATTTGCGGTGCTGCACCCTTGAACTGCTGCTCCCAAAGACCGATCAGAGTAGCCGAAAGTGCATAATCTTTCATCAAACTCCACACATCTTCCACACTGTAAATGGGGTTACGAGCCCACTGTGCTGCCTGATTAGCCACCGCCTTCTTCTCTGCATCTCCCACATCAGATCGGACCAGGGTCTGCCCCATGCGCTCCTTAAATTTCATCCAATCTCTATCCTCAGGGCCGCGCACCGGTGTCTCACTACTCGGTGATGTCGAAGAGTGAAGGAACACAGTGGGGGTGACAACAGAGAAAGCAGGCACTAACGTCATTGTCTGTTGCATCGTGGGTGTAAGAGCTGGAGAGAGAGACGCCGAAGCAATAGGCGTCGCAGGAGTACTAACAGTCACAGTTGCCACAGACGGCAAAGACAAAGAGAGGACAGGAGGTGCCGTGGCCAAGGCAGTTTGATCAACAGTAACAGAAGCAGAAACAGCAGAGGCAGAAGAACTGGGTAGCTGGGCCTGTTGGGGAAGAGCGGGATATACCCTCTATGGGGCATACGGGGTGGAGGTCGAGCATCTAGCAGTTCCTCTACAAAGGCGTCATTTTCTTCTCGGGCTACATAAGATTTATCGATATTCAGTCGAAACCTCCTATCTTCACATTCTATTCCTATCTCTTGCTACTCTCTATCATGCGCTACAGCTTTCTGAGTCAATGTTTGCATTCTCCCCTTCCGGGCCTCTTTCTCTGCTTTCATTCGCCTCTGTTTAGCCTCTTTTTGCGCTGTTCTGAGGGAATCAAACATCGACTGCCTACTTCTTCTCGCAAACCACTTCTCCAGCAAGAAACCAATTTTTTGTTCATCAAAAGTGCCCGTCAACAGCCACTGCAACTAGGCATTGTCCCTCGTATATTTGTGCCATAGCGTACTAAACATAATAGGGCCAATGCCATGCTTCACATACATATCAAAATTAGGAGTGCGTTCCGGAGGCGCTGGCTGACTTTCTTCCAGTCGAGCATCAGCAGAACAACAAGGACAACAAGAAACCAAAAAACGACTAAACACCGGCATTTTCAAAAGTAGGCCAAATTCGCTATGTTGCCGGGCAAAGTGTTCACAAACACTTTGTATCCAAATCGGTCCTCAGACCGTCCCAAATGCAAACCAAAATCGGCCCTCAGACCGTACCAAAGACATACCAAAATGGTACCATATCTACAAAGAACCAAAACAAACTCACCTGGTGCACACAGGTCAAACAAATTTATTCTCCACTGCCGACTCTTCGGACCAAATGGTCAGATCCAAGGGTTTCGCCGTTCAGGACCCCAGTCGGGATGACCGCTGGGCGAGGCACCGACCGGTCAGACAGACGGGGCAGCTGCGAGTTCAGGACTCTCTTGTGCAGGGATCCCTGGTCCGCCCGTCCGACCCGACGTGGCCCCGACCTCCTCACCCGTCCGCGGGCGAGGATGGGTCACCCGATGAAGTCCCTGTTCGGGCGCCAACTGAAGGAAGTGACCCGATTAGGGCCACCTGAGTCACTCGCGACCACCTCTCAGCCTTCCATACAAATGAAGAGTCGATCAGACAGTAGAGAATACAAACCAAGTATATTTTATTCAGGTACACTCGAGCGCCGTCCAGTCTGACCAGCCTCCTAGGATTGCTGCAGAGGGACTGACTTCAGCAAGCATGGCAATACATTAAGTACAAATCAGAACCAATAAAGACCCGCCCTAACTGGAAATTTCCAGTTGGAAGCTAGTGAACAAAGGAGGTACAGAAGGATGAGCTTTGATTCTAGGACCGAGCACATGCTATCTCAGTACCAAGTTCACTCTCCCTGCGCTCACCGCTCTAAGGGTGAGAGCAAGCCTATCTAGTGGGAAAGGTATGCATAGACGAAAACAGTGTATTCATTAGTACAGCAAGACTCAACCTTGAAGAAACGAAAACTATTGCAGCTGCTTTCAGCTGGGGCAGAGAGACAGAAGTTAGCTTCGATTATGGCTCAAAATGGCGACTGAATATAAAATGGTGCCGCGAATGCTAACTTAAGACATCCAATGCATGCTAGAAAATTTTTATTCCAACAGAGGGGAAGTGGACATTTTTACAAAGGCCTTCGTTACGCTGGCCTCTTTCTCCCATAAGTGCTCTGGTTGTTTAAACTCACTACAAAAAAAAATAAAGATAACAGATTTATTGTGGAAGAACTTGTAACACCCAACTCTGAAGCAGCAAGAGGAGGCAAGTGTTGCTTAAAAAGCACCTATCATAACATAATTTGTCATGCTAGTAAATGATTGTATGTATTGCTTGTGAGCAGCCAGTGTGCACAGTCCTGCTCCAGTTGAAGCAAACATTTTTAGGTCTTACCTTCTAGGCGGCACTTACACTGTCTGTTGCGAGATATATTGTGGGCTAAAGAGCATATAGAGGCTTGGAGCCCGCCCGTTCCTTAACCTTGGTTGGCTTTCCCGTCACTCGTATTTGCCTGCTTCTTATTCCTGCTCCAGCTTGTCGGTTTTGTGTTTGTCCCTTCCAAGGAGCACTCACCTTACCACCTCTTTTGGTTGGCTGACTTTTGAGTTTCGACTGCTTGCCTTTCAAGCACTACTTTTTTCAGACACCTCTGGTGGAGTTCATCTTTAAAAGGGCATTAAAACCTTTTCCGACGGGTCAGCGGTACGTGCACGGGCAGCCATATATGCATAGACCTTCTTTTACTTTACTAAAAACATTCAAAAATAGCAACCACTAAAGTCCCTATTACAAGTCATACAAAGCCTCCCTCTGCTAGGAAAAACGCCCACTTCCCTTCCCTACTTCTCCCACCCCCTCCCTCACACTAGTCTCCGTGCAACGGGCCAGCACACATGTACCAGTTGAAGAGGTGTGGAGCAGCGGCCAGAGTGGCTGACTCCGGAGCGTGGGACTCACGGTTCGATCGCCGGTGGCAGCTCAGCTCAGCTCAGCATCATGTGACTCTGGGCAATAGCTCACTTTATCTGCCCGATGGCCCCCAGCGCCTTGAAACCTTAAGGCGTGATATGTGCGCGCTTTAGAAATAGGAATTATTATTATTAGTACCAGCCGCTCATGGAACGACCAGTTCGGTGTGGTTTTACAACTAGACAACTTGTCCCCACAAGCTAATTCTCCATTCCATGGGATTTAACTCGTAATTACACAGCACTGGTTGGATTTACCACACATTAATGGAAAATTCACATGCAAACTTACTGTGTTGTATATCCGCCCCCAGTACTCTGCATCTGTTAATTGGAGCCTATTTACTCCCACACAAGTGACTGTCTTGATCTGTTTATATTAAAGTTTAACAAAAACCATTCAATTATGGCAGCCCGTGAGTGCCTGGATGAGGGCACACTCGCAGCAGTTTTAGAACGGATTCTGCTCTACTGACTAGAAACAATTCCAAGATGGCCCTCTGTACTGACACATGCACCACAGCCATCTTTTTTGTGATACTTTACTACAAACCATTCAAAGGAAACAAAAAACAGCAAAGCCAAATGCTGGGCAGCCAAAAGCAGACCTGTTTATTTTGCCAATGCTTTTTTTTTATTTTAGCACCTGTCTTTTCAGCTTGATGATTGCCCTTCCATGCACACCATTGATTGGTTTCTGATGTTGGTGACTTGGACTTATTTCTCATTATAACACTTAGAACCAGACCAAGAGTGTGGAAGCCAGAAGAGGGAGACGCAGAAGAAAGAGAAAGATGGGACAGTCGCAGAGGGTGACCACAGGGTTGAAAAGGAAGCTGCAAGAGTGAGATAAAGAGACAGGAAGCCTCGGGTGGTGAAAGAAAGAGGCATGAGTTGGAATCAGAATGAGGCGGCCTTGGTGTTCATCAACCCTGGAGATCAGCAGTGCGGGCCGCAGGCTCCTACGAAAAAACTTTTGGGCTCTGCACTATTGTTTGAGGGGCATATTAGCAAGAACATGCGAAAAATATCGCAAACCTTGCTTAGCGCGCCTTTATTTATCGCCGGCTATCGCTGGATATTACCGCGGAAATAACATGCTATTAGCAAGCTTTATCTCCATTGCGATAAAATATCCAGCGATAGCGGCGAAACCCAGCTTTAACGAGAGAAATCCAGCGATAAAATCCTATCGCTAAATCTGGGGACTTAACCTTACAATCCACCTCCCATTGACTTTCATTGCTAAGTCATGTTTTTATCAGTTCTAAAAAACAAGCGCTAATCGGGGTTAGCGCGCGTTTTTTTATCGCTTCGCGGGTATTGCTAATAGGCGATATGTATGTAAGCGACTGTTTTCTGTCGCTTTTAGTTGGGAACGCCTCCTTTGCATGTCATTAGCGATAAATATCGCTGACATGTAAAGCGGCACCCAAACCGGTCGCTAACGCCTAAAAACTGTCGCTAACACCTGTTAGCGACAGCTTGCTAATAGGGCGATAAAAATATCGCCGCTTTAGCAGGAAAAAGTCCCGCTAAAGCGGCGATAGAGCCCTTGATAATATGCCCCTTAATTTATTAAAAATTGAACACTGCTGCGTCAAGAAAAAATCTCTTTCACATCTGTGAGTGGCCCTATGAAAGGGATGATTTTTCTTTGGCGGACGTAGGGTGCTCCTTCAGTATGGTGGAGGGCATTGCCCTTTTCATCAAGCCCGCCAAAATCTAGAGCTGTCCGCCACCCCATGGACAACTCATAATATTGACAGGAACCGCCATAATGGCAATTCCTGTCAATGTTACAAAAGTTAGACGGATGGCTTCATCAAACTTTTACACAGTTTTTAACTTTTCGAAAACAAACTTCCAAGGAGGATGTTTGTTTTTGATAAATCAAAACCCAATAACCTACTCTCCATGAGAGTTTTCCCCCATGGTGACAAGTTATTTTTTTTATTATCCCTCACCACCAGGTTTTATCTGGCAGTGACAGACAGCATAAAAAGCCATCCGATCGTCCACTCGAAATTAGCCGGGCAGTCGGATGGCTAACCTCCGAGGGTCTGTACTCCGTCGAGCCGTCGGAGGAGTATGTTGGCGACGGAGCCAGAGTAGGCTCGATTGTTGACATACTTTTGGTCTGCCCACCTCTAAATAGGATAGGTGGATCGTGAGTTTGGCAGAGAGGGTACTCCGTCGCTGTTGCCATGAAGTGCCCTCTAAATGAGCCCCCTGGTTTCTTGAGTACAGGTTATGGAGCACAAACCATCTCAACAATAATGCTAGATAAGTTGGAAATATATATAGTTTATGTCTGTATGCATTCCAAAGACCATAGGTAGGAACCCTCTCCCAGAGATAGATGTGTAAATGAACACAGCATGCAGACACTGCAATATCAAACAGCGGCAATCAGTGCTTTGGATTCATTTTGATATCTAGCAACAACTGGACACTTTTGGTAGTCAGTTTATTCTTCATTCTTCAAAAACTTGATGTTACGTCGTCAGGTATGATTTAGTTCCATTCAGCATCTAACAGCTACAGCCAGCACGTGTTTCGCCCTTACGTCTTAATGACCTTGGGCTTTCTCAATCCGAGATGGTCATGGGAAGGTGGCCTTGTAGTCATTTGATAACAGTAGGTTTTCCTCTGTTGGAGCTTTCACAGTAAAGTCAATAAAAGTCACTTCGAAGAGTTGTAGTCGCTGTCGGTGGATGGAAGAACCTGAGTATATGCAGAGTAAGATCAGGACAGGCCGCAGGTGTGGTGCAGTCTGTGCTAGTACACAACTGCATTAGTAATAGCACAGACCACAGCACCGAGACAGCCCTGATCGCCGCAACAGATGACATCCGCACCCTACTCTACAGAGGAGAATCAGCCGCGCTGATCCTCTAGGACCTCTGCAGCTTTCAACACTGTTTCCCACATCACACTCATCAATCGACTATGCCAGATTGGAATCACAGACGACGCACTTAGATGGATGGCATCCTTTCTCACAGGACGCACCCAGGGAGTCCACCTCCCTCCCTTCACCAACCCAAGCACATCATCTGCAGCATACCGCAAGGCTCACCCCTCATTTCCACCTTTGCTGACCATCTTCAGGAAGGGACTCAAGACCTGACTTTTCGACTGAATCCTGCAGCACAGCGCCTGGATACCCTCGGGGTTATAAGCCGTGCTATACAAGTACTACTTGATTGATTGATTGACAGACCGATCAGAAAGGACCGCTCAACAACCGTCACAACACACACCGGGGCATATTTACAAGGAGCTTGCGCCACCACTGCGTCATTTTTTTTTACGCTGTGGCAGCGCTTTCTTTGCTCCATATTTTGCCAAGTGACACATCTAAACAGACGCGTCACTTTTTGTCGGGATGCGTTGTTTTTTTTCCTTTGTCGGAACCGGCTGCGTCACTTTAGAATTAATATATGCAAGGAAGGCGTTCCTTCGTAAAATCCCCCGTAAAACTGATAGTGGCATTCATGACTTTTTCCAAAAGTCACGCATCGTCAGGAAGTGGCCGCTGTGCTTGAGATGCATCAAAATTCCTGCACCTTTAAAACCCACCCATAGGAATGGATCGTTGGCTGTTGCAGAGGAATTTGACCAGCTGAAGAGCTGCTCTCTCCATCCTGTGGTTCTCCCTACAAACGATCCCCTCCCTGTGCTCTGCGCTGCTCTCTTCCTCTTGTGGTTCTCCCTCCAAACGATCCCCTCCCTGTGCTCTGCGCTGCTCTCTTCCTCTTGTGGTTCTCCCTACAAACGATCCCCTCCCTGTGCTCTGCGCTGCTCTCTTCCTCTTGTGGTTCTCCCTACAAACGATCCCCTCCCTGTGCTCTGCGCTGCTCTCTCCATCCTGTGGTTCTCCCTACAAACGATCCCCTCCCTGTGCTCTGCGCTGCTCTCTCCCTCCTGTGGTTCTCCCTGCAAACGATCCCCTCCCTGTGCTCTGCGCTGCTCTCTCCCTCTTGTGGTTCTCCCTGCAAACGATCCCCTCCCTGTGCTCTGCGCTGCTCTCTCCCTCCTGTGGTTCTCCCTACAAACGATCCCCTCCCTGTGCTCTGCGCTGCTCTCTCCCTCTTGTGGTTCTCCCTGCAAACGATCCCCTCCCTGTGCTCTGCGCTGCTCTCTCCCTCTTGTGGTTCTCCCTGCAAACGATCCCCTCCCTGTGCTCTGCGCTGCTCTCTTCCTCTTGTGGTTCCCCCTACAAACGATCCCCTCCCTGTGCTCTGCGCTGCTCTCTCCCTCTTGTGGTTCTCCCTACAAACGATCCCCTCCCTGTGCTCTGCGCTGCTCTCTCCCTCTTGTGGTTCTCCCTACAAACGATCCCCTCCCTGTGCTCTGCGCTGCTCTCTCCCTCTTGTGGTTCTCCCTACAAACGATCCCCTCCCTGTGCTCTGCGCTGCTCTCTTCCTCTTGTGGTTCTCCCTGCAAACGATCCCCTCCCTGTGCTCTGCGCTGCTCTCTCCCTCTTGTGGTTCTCCCTGCAAACGATCCCCTCCTGTGCTCTGCGCTGCTCTCTCCCTCCTGTGGTTCTCCCTGCAAACGATCCCTCCCTGTGCTCTGCGCTGCTCTCTCCCTCCTGTGGTTCTCCCTGCAAACGATCCCCTCCCTGTGCTCTGCGCTGCTCTCTCCCACTTGTGGTTCTCCCTGCAAACGATCCCCTCCCTGTGCTCTGCGCTGCTCTCTTCCTCTTGTGGTTCCCCCTACAAACGATCCCCTCCCTGTGCTCTGCGCTGCTCTCTCCCTCTTGTGGTTCTCCCTACAAACGATCCCTCCCTGTGCTCTGCGCTGCTCTCTCCCTCTTGTGGTTCTCCCTACAAACGATCCCCTCCCTGTGCTCTGCGCTGCTCTCTCCCTCTTGTGGTTCTCCCTACAAACGATCCCCTCCCTGTGCTCTGCGCTGCTCTCTTCCTCTTGTGGTTCTCCCTACAAACGATCCCCTCCCTGTGCTCTGCGCTGCTCTCTCCCTCTTGTGGTTCTCCCTACAAACGATCCCTCCCTGTGCTCTGCGCTGCTCTCTTCCTCTTGTGGTTCTCCCTACAAACGATCCCCTCCCTGTGCTCTGCGCTGCTCTCTCCATCCTGTGGTTCTCCCTACAAACGATCCCCTCCCTGTGCTCTGCGCTGCTCTCTTCCTCTTGTGGTTCTCCCTACAAACGATCCCCTCCCTGTGCTCTGTGCTGCTCTCTCCCTCTTGTGGTTCCCCCTGCAAACGTTCCCCTCCCTGTGCTCCATGTTGCTCTCTCAATGGTGTGCTTTTCAACACATAACACCCACACACCAAGCAGCACTGGCAAAGTCAATAGGTACAAAGACGAGACCTATTGGCTTTGCAAATGCTTGTTTTTTTCTTGCTTGCATTAGGGTCCATGGAACCCTTGCTGAGCCACTGAATTCAACTGACCCGGTTGCCTCATAGTGCTTTGAAGAGGCTTTTTGGAGGCGTGCCCGCTTTATAAAAGTCCTTAGATAAATAAATAAATACATTGGGATTCGCATGTGGACAGAGGCCTGTGTTACAAAGTTACCAGCAGCGCTTTAATGGGCCTCAAAGCACCTCAGCTCGTGAACGCAATAAACAGGCGGATGGGGTACCCAAGGTGGGGGGCTCGGCGAGTCTAACTGACGGAAGAGAGACCCCCCCCCCCTTGGAGAAGGAGGGACCTTGTCCGGTGCGTGGGATGTCGGCAGGGGTTGGGGGAGGGGTGTGGGGACAGTTGTAGAGGGGGTGAGGGGTCTCTGGGTGGCGGGGACTTTCCCGCCACTTCAGCGAGTGGGGTGTCTGTTTAGAGCCCGGGGGGCCCGGGGTTCTCCTTATCTCCTGTCTCTGTGTTGTCGGAGGGGGCGATGCCCCTCTGCCCCCATCTCTGCTGGTTAATTTGTTATTTCTCGTTGGTCGAGCGGGAGAAGGCGCGCGAGGGCAGATCTGGGTGGGGCAGGGAGGGCAGTGCTGGTGAGCACCGAGGAGACGGGGCTCTGCGGGGGGGGGGGAGGGGGAGGGAAGCTGCTCACATGCAGGGCTTTCTGTACCTATTACTAGTGCTGTGTGTGTTCAGTAAGTGCTACGAAGTGCGTGTGGGAAAGTGCTCTGTGATAAGTAGAAGCGGGCGAGCCAACAAGTTAATAGGGAGAGCCGAGCCAAGGGTCGGCTCGGCTCGGCTCTTAGAGCCCGTCCACGAGCCGAGCACAGAAAATGTTTGCTATGAAAATCACACAGCAAACATCACGCATATGAGAAAGTCTCTACAAAAGTCAAATAAGTGTATTCCTGTAACATGTGGAAGCTTTGGCATTAATAAGTCACATTACACTGCGAAATACTCATTAAAGCTGTGAGTGAGCTAAGAGGCAAGACAGTTGTTATGTAAACCCTGTACCTGGCCCAGAGCAACATTAAAGTCGATTAAATCAAACGCAATAGGTTTTTGTACAACTGGTATTCTGAACGTACATATTTGAAAGTGCTTTCATGCAGGATAATGACGAAAAACGAATTTTGGTGAAGTAAAATATTTGCATAAGATCACACAATTTAAGTGGGAAAGCTGCAATCGATCCACGTTTTCTGGTTTTACTTTATACAAATCAGCCCCTACAAGTGCGAAGATTAGTGACAAACTGTCTGTTAGCTCACTTGTTCACTCGCTAATTTACAAATGCGACCCTGTGGAGTCAATCCTGCTCTCCATTCACAGTGGTGCAGTCATTGTACCGTGAAACACACACATATGCGCTACTGCTAAGCAAATGTGTCCCAGTTCACAGTAGTGCAGTCCTTGTACCGTGAAACACACACATATGCGCTACTGCTAAGCAAATGTGTCCCAGTCGGAAACCTGACCACTTCATGCGTCCCTTAGCATTAGGTGAATGTTTTATCATCTACTGGACTCTATTCTGATATTAGACCGAGACATCTTTCCATTCTACAGCCAGTCTGACTTCAAGGCCTTATTGGGTTTTGTTGAATAAAGGGGGCGCATCTTTTAATTGTCTCCTGGCATTCGACAGGCTTCGCCTCAGTCGATTAGCCCTTCAGAGCCACGGACATGTTTCTTTACAGGCCAGTCCATATCTGCATATGTGTGTCAACGATTTGTATTTCCTTTTGTTAATCTTACCACTTTGTTTTTAACTCTTTGTGCAGTTTTATATAGCGCCAACTGGGCCCGAAGGTATTGGAGTACTTTACGTGAGCACCAGTTACATTACAAAAGGTCAAAGTCATTTTCATAGGAACTGGGAAAGTAAGTGATTTGTCTAGAATAAACAGAAATTGAGGCGACGCTCAATCAATCAATCAGGGGTTTATAAAGCGCGCTACTCACCCGTGAGGGTCTCAAGGCGCTGGGGGATGGGGGGGGGGTTCAGTCGAAGAGCCAGGTCTTGAGGCTCTTCCTGAAGGTGTTCAGAGTGGGGGAGCGTCTGATGTTGACTGGGAGCTCGTTCCAGGTCTTTGCTGCGACGTAGGAGAAGGCTCTTCCACCTGCTCTGGTTCTGCGTATGCGTGGGGTCTCTGCCAGGGCGAGGTCGGCGGAGCGGAGGTTCCTTTTGGGTACGTGGAAGGAGACTCTTTCGTTGAGGTATTTGGGTCCGATGTTGTGGAGGGATTTGTAGGTGTGGGGGAGAAGCTTGAAGGTTACTCTCTTCTCGACGGGGAACCAGTGGAGGTCTCATAGGTGCGTGGTCATGTGCTCGTATCGTGGGGTTCCGAGGGCGAGTCTGGCCGCGGTGTTCTGGATGGTTTGGAGCTTGTGCAGCAGGGTTTTGTTGATTCCGGCATAGAGGGCGTTACCGTAGTCCAGTCTGCTTGTTATGAGTGCGTGGGTGACGGTCTTTCTGCATTCGTGGGGAATCCACTTGAAGGTCTTTCGGAGGATGCGGAGGGAGTTGAAGCAGGTCGAGGCGACGGCGTTGATCTGGCGGGTCATTGTGAGGGAGGAGTCTAGGATGATGCTGAGGTTCCGGGCGTGGCGCTGAGACTCAAAGGGATATATTTACTAAGCTTTAATGCCGTGTATGCGTCACAAAAGTGTTGCAAAACGATGTTAAATCTTTTTTACTAATTTACTTTCTGGCAAACAGTCAAAAGTAGCGCAGAGCAGCGTGCGCTGTTCTTCATTACTTAGCGCCAACGGGCCGTAACATGGGTTGTGCATTGGCGTGCCCATGCAACCTCCCAAGGCTTCAGTTGCTAAAGCGAATTTACTTAAAAAAGTGGGCAGGTTTTAGTGTGAGAAAATAGTTCCCATTTCAAATAGGCGCTACAAAGAAGAAATGTTTTCATTTCTCCTTTCTTTTCCGACTTTGTATGTTTGCTGCACTGTACAGCACACATACAAAGTGGGAAAAGGTTTCAAGTTAGTCTAAGTATGTTAATTTTGTACGGGAAGGGTTCCCTTCAAGTACAAAACCTATGCTAAACTCACAGAGACACCCTTGCACTACAGTGCAAAGGGGTGTCCGTGGCGCACAGCAGCACATTTCTGCACCGGCGCGAGGGAGAGGGGAGGAGAGCGCTATATTTCTGCACCGGCGCGAGGGAGAGGGGAGGAGAGCGCTATATTTCTGTAATTATAGCGCTCTCCTGCTCTCTCTTTCTCAAGTAGTGCAGCGCAGCATTTGCGACTGCTGCACTGCGCTGTATGAGAAACTAGTAAATCTGCCCCGAACTGTTTCCCCAGTTCCAAAGTCTACAACTCTGGCTGTAATGCCACATCCTGGGTAGATGGAGGATGACGGCAGAAGCCACATGAAAGCTACACTCGTCAGGGGCTCGAGGTTCGAAAGGGGCCGTGATCTGAGCTTGAGTCATGCTTCAGGCTGGAGCCTGGCTCGAGATTTCAGCGCTCACCCACCTCTAGTGAGAAGCACTCCTTTGAGTGCGAAGCAGTGCTGTCTACGAGGTGCAGTGCAAGCGGTATAGTACACAAGGAGCAGTATAGTGCACATGGAACAGTGCTTTGTGGGAAGAAGTGCTGTGTGCAGGAGCAGCACTGTGCAGGGCAGTCGTGTGTGGTTACAGTGTTATTCAAAGGACTGCATTGCAGGTGGCACAGGAAGATTGAGGATAGTGCATTGGTGGCATAGTGTGTATGATGGTAGTGCATTGCAGGTGTCACAGTGTTATGATGATAGTGCATTGCAGATGGCACAGTGTTATGAGGGTAAAGCATTGCAGGTGGCACAGTGTTATGATGGTAGTGCATTGCAGGTGGCACAGTGTTATGATAGTAGTGCATTGCAGGTGGCACAGTATTATGAGGATAGTGCATTCCAGATGTCACAGTGTTATGAGAGTAGTGCATTGCAGGTGGCACAGTGTTATGATGGTAGTGCATTGCAGGTGGCACAGTGTTATGAGGATAGTGCATTGCAGGTGGCACAGTGTTATGAGGATAGTGCATTTAAGATGGCACAGTGTTATGAGGGTAGTGCATTGCAGGTGGCACAGTGTTATGAGGATGGTGCATTGCAGATGGCACAGTGTTACAAGGGTAGTGCATTGCCGGTGGCACAGTGTTATGATAGTAGTGCATTGCAGGTGGCACAGTGTTATGATGGTACTGCATTGCAGGTGGCACAGTGTTATGAGGATAGTGCATTGCAGATGGCACAGTATTATGAGGGTAGTGCATTGTAGGTGGCACAGTGTTATGAGGATAGTGCATTGCAGACAGCACAGTGTTATGAGAGCAGTGCAGGTGGCCCAGTGTTATCAGGATAGTGCATTGCAGATGGCACAGTGTTATGAGAGTAGTGCAGTGCAGGTGGTGCAGGGTTATGGGGGTAGTGCAGTGCAGGTGGCCCAGTGTTATGAGGTTATTGCATTGCAGACGGCACAGTGTTATGAGGGTAGTGCAGAACAGGTACACACCTACAATCCTACAGCAGCACACACTAATCTCCTAACACACAGCCATGTACTTACAAGCCTTCAGCCCCCCCCAATACTCTTCTCATACAAGGCACTCACCTACCAGCCTTCAGACACACACACTACTCTTCCCATACACAGGCACGCACCTATAATCCTTTAGGGGCACAGACTACTTTCCTCATACAAGGCACACACCTGCAATCCTTCTGAGGAAAAGTGTTCTTCTGATCGGTATCATTTGTACCAGGACTCCATTGTTTTTTCATTGCCATTTCGTGTCAAACACTTCCACACGACCCACCTGGTCGTTTCTGCTGATGCCTGAGGAAATTCTAACTAACACGACAAAACCATCTTGCAGCCTGCATTTCTGCCCAGGAACTGTCGCACACCCAACCCCCTGTTCTTTGCAGTTCGACAGAAAACCATGAGACACTCACGCCCTGTGTAAATGATTTGTTTCCATCTCCTGCTCCCTGCCTGGTAAACATCCTTGACACCGTGATCAGGTTATCTGGACAATGGTCTGACTGCTGGGCCTTGATCAGGGTGATTGGACAATGGTTTGAATGACCGAGCTTTGATCAAGCTGATCGAACAATGACCTGAATGACCGTGCTTTGATCAAGCTGAGTGAACAATGATTTGAGTACCAAGCCTTGATCAGGTCACCAATTACAAACACCGTCTGGATCTGGTTATCAACTGCAAACACTGCCCTGATTGAACAATGGACTAACAGCCAAAAGACTGGAATGAAAAAGTATAAAAGGCTTGTAAGCTGCGGAGTAAAGCAGCAGCCTCCTCTGTCTTGTTTCTAACGAGCTTGGGACTCTGTTCCATAGCCCGGGCTATTTGAATAAATCTGGGTTCCTCCTGCAGACGAAGGCTCCTGTGTCTCCTTTTACTACGTATGAAGGGTATGGAAGACTTGGGCAATTCCCCGCCGCCGAGATCCAGTGAGTGGGTTATTCCGGTTCTTCAAATGGCGCCCGAATAGGGACTCCACGAGTACGAAGGTCAGGCCCGGTGGATGTGAGGAGGTGCACGGAGAGACTCCGACGGAGGCGCCCTACCCGAGGGATTCTTGCAATCCGGTAAGCCGAACGACTCGCCCGCTGTTCCTCCCCACCCGGTCTGGGCCACATGACCGCGTCCTCGCTGGAGTCCCCTAGCAAATAATTTCTGGAGCAGGACACAGCCCTACGTCTGCAGAAGAGAACTACCCCTGTAAGGTAAGGGTGGACTGATCACCCACCAAGTCTGTATGATTCTGCTGTTATTGACCTTTGCAAAAGCCAAGCAGGCGAGGTGAATTTTAAAACCCGCCGGTGTCTGTTACCTATTTACAAGCATGCCAGTCAGTAGTAAGTTCAAGAAATTATGTTGTTGTATGTGTACGCAGGACTCCCAGCTGGAGGCGGCTTGTCCGCTTCCTCCAGAAGGGACCCCTGGCCATACGATGTATGTTAAACATGGCCCTTCTGCCATAATGTTTTCCTCATTCTGGGTAAAATATACGAAACAAAGTAACGCGGAATTACAGTGGCCACTTTATGGCTCCTTTAATTCCCAAGTTCTCGCCAACTTAGAGGAACAATTAATGAAAAGAAAAACGCGCCCGTCTATTTTTGAATCTGTCCGATTTTGGAGGAAAGAGATAGAGCGGAGAGCTAGAAAGCAGAAGGCTCAAGAAAGAAAACAGGAACGCATGTCAATGGCCGACCACGCCAGAGTAAATTTACAAAATCAAATGACAAAATCGGTAGAAATAGCCAACAGGGAGCATGGGGCCCGGGTACAAAAATGCTATCCAGCTCGTGAGGAGAAAAGAAAGGGCCATATGGGTGGGGGAGAAGAAGGTGATTCCTTGCTTGATACCATGCTAGAAAGCCCTCCTGCATATGCCCCAATGTACCCTGCCCTGACGCCTCACACCCCACATGTCCCCCCGCCACCGCCCACTCCTGCCCCCACTGCCCCTCCTACTGTTCTTCCTGTCACACCAACCCTCCCGATTTTTCCTATGACACCGACCACGCCCGCTAACCCTGTCCTCACTGCGGGAATGACAACAAGTCTCCATCCGCCCAACCCCTGCGGCTTTACCCCTACCCGCCCTTTTCCTACTTCCCCGTGGTCTACAGTTAAGCAGGATTTATATAAAATGTTCAATTCCCCCGACTGGCCTCCTTGCGCTCTGCAGTCAGCTTTTCGTCCCTTCGAGAAAATGACCTACAGAAGCAACAGTGTGAATGTTGGATAAAGAACGGGAATATTTATGCCTTTAAAGACATATGGTCCACCTTTTCCCAGTGGACGATTATGGAACAGACCACCTGGGCTGAATACATGTGTACGCTGGTCATGCAAAAATTTGAGAATGCGCTTATGCAGATACCCACTGGATTAATGGACCTTAGGTCACAAATAAAAAGAGGCGATGTTCAGGGAGAGGGGATGTTTGGTGCTGTGTCTGCTTTAATGGCTTACCGTGATATGACCGCTTTTTCCAACACCCCTCTAGAGACAGCTATGCCAATGAGAGAGGCGGCCCCTGTCTTTGTTAACGCACTTACCGATGCCCAAAATAATGGCCGAGGGGCTGTTGAGGCACACTGGCGCAGGCTTTGGGTTCATGTTCCTTGGAAAAGGTCAGAAGTAATGCAGTTAAAAGAACAATTACCAGATCCCCGGAAGAATCCGGCTGCCTTTTACAGAGAATTAGGTCAGATTATATCTGCAGGTACTCTCGTTCTTGAGGATATAGATTTACTTTTTGGTACGGTTGTTCCCACTGAAATTTGGGACAAGATTCGACATACTGATCATGAAGTGGCGTTGGGAGGTAAATGGGCTGACCTAGAGGCTATGGAAGAAGCAAGGGTAGGAGGGACTAAACCAGAAGCTGCCATCCTGACTTTGCCCAGTAAAATAATAACGTTTATGAAAACACTTTTGCCGGAAACTGTCATTAACTGGGATAAAATAAACGCCTGTAGGCAGCGAAAAGATGAAAATGTGGCTGACTTCTTTACCCGTTTTGAGACAGAATACAAGGGACATAGTGGTTTGGATCCCCGGTCCCCAGGTTCTGGCCCAGTGTTTGTCGATAAGTTTGTCAGCAACTTGCTTCCTGAGATTTCCACCAGGCTTAAGAAAGTTGAAAGTACGTGGTCTGCCCAAACTATGACTGGTATCTTGGCTATGGCACAATATCATGAGAATAGGGAGAATGAAGATAGAGACAAGGAGAGTAAGAAGGTTAGGGATCTTAAGACTAAGGCACTTCTGCAGCAGGCTTACCCTCCCCGAGGTCCCGATGCCCGCGGGAATTTCAGACCTCAACCCCAACACCCTCTGAGGGCTCGCCAGTCTACCCCCTCCAGCCCTCAACATACGGGAGCCCTCCAAACAGATCAGTGTGCTTATTGTAAGGGGTACGGCCATTGGATAGACGAGTGTCCCGTGTTAGCTGAAAACATCCGAACAGGGAAGACTCGGCCTCGCGCTCCCAGGGAGGGAAGGCCGACTAGGGACCATGGCCCGCCCCATCCACAGGATAAAGAACGTAGGCCCAGGGATCACGTTCCCGTCCGGCCGCGCCCGGCCAATAGGTTTGATGGGTATGAAGCAACACGCACTTATTACAATGATGATTATGACGAAGTTGATGAGATAGGGTCCTACCAAGCATAGGACAGCCAGGAAAGGGGTATTTCCAGAGTGCAAATTCCAGTGGATCAAAGGGGCCCGTATGTTCAAATGTCAGTTGTGGGGAACGATCAGAATTTTCTTTTGGATACTGGGGCCACCAGGTCTTCTATTGCACGTCTGTCAGTCCCGGAGGCACCCCTTTCTGGCAAAATAAATGTCTCCGTGGGTTTTGCAGGAACACCTGTGACGAGCCCTGTCTCTGAACCCCTCCCTCTCGATATTGGCCCTGCACATGTTGACGCTCCCTTGGTCCTTACTACAGGTTGCAGTGAAAACTTGTTAGGCATGGATTTACTGAAAGCTCTGTATGCGACCATATCATGTAGTCCCCAAGGTGTATCCCTAACAATTTCTCCCACCGCAGCTTCCTATATGTATCTGTCTGGTCCCCTCCCACCAGAATTGCAGTTTTTACCTTCCTCCCTCTGGGCATCATCAAACACTGATGTAGGGTGTCTCAACATATCCCCTCATTTGGTACGCATCCAGCCAGGTGCACTTCTCCCCCGCCTCCGGCAGTATCGACTACCCGCGGAAGGAGAAATGGCCCTTTTAACAATAATATCTGAATTAATGGACAAGGGCGTAGTGGAGGAAACACGTGGCAATATCTGTAACAGTCCCATTATTCCCGTTCTTAAAAAGACCAATGGAGATGCTCTCTCCCCTAAAATATACAGATTCGTGATTGACCTGAGAGCCCTTAACAAAATAACAATCTCCCAATATCCTGTTGTCCCCGACATTACAGCCCTCTTAACGATGGTCCCTTCTGACGCAACGCACTTTTCTGACATAGACCTGAAGAATGCTTTTTCAGCATTCCTATACATCCTGACAGCAGACATTTTTGGGTTTCTCCCTTGGTGGGCGAAGCTTTAGATTCTGCCGCGCCCCTCAAGGTTTCACCGAGAGCCCCAGTATCTATAGTCAAGCCCTCAAAAGTCAACTAGATTCCTTGGAACTCCCTGATAACTCCACACTATTACAATATGTAGATGACCTCCTCATTGCTGCAAATTCTGCCCCATCATGTAAAGAAGCTACTCTCTGTTTGTTACGCCACCTTGCCCTCCATAATCACAAAGTCTCTTTAAAAAGCTTCAGTTTTGTCAAGAGAAGGTGACCTATTTAGGTCATCTCCTCTCGAAGGAGGGAAGGCAGCTCACCGCTGATCGTGTAGCCATTATCAATGCTATGACGGCCCCACGAACACAAAAGCAGGTGCGAGCCTTCATAGGCCTAACCTCATACTGTAGACAGTGGATTTCCAACTTTTCGGCCATGGTCAAACCTCTTCTTGCCCTCACCACTAAAGACATATCAGACAGTTCCTTTCCATGGACTAGAGAGCATGCGCAGGCCTTCCAAGATTTAAAGAGGGCTCTGTGTACTGCTCCAGTCCTCGGTACTCCTGATTATAGCAAGCAATTTTTTCTTTTTGTACATGAGACAGACGGCTGTGCATGCGCTGTCTTGACCCAGATGTTCGGAGGTCACCATCGGCCATGTGCCTATTTTTCAGCCACCTTAGATCCTGTTGCAAGGGCTCTCCCAGGATGCCTACGGGCGACCGCTGCGGCCGCCCTCATGGTCCGTCAGAGTGCGGGGATCGTCATGAACTCCCCCTGACTCTGATGGTCCCCCATTCTGTAGATACCCTCCTTAATAACACCAAGACACAGTACCTCACTAGCGCACGACTCACAGGATATGAACTGACACTCTTTTCCAGCCACATTAACATCAAGAGATGCACTGTACTGAACCCCGCAACATTACTCCCACTGGATACTCAGGATGCCCGCTTAGACCCACATGACTGCATATTAAGGACAGAGGAGGAGACGAAGGGACGGGTTGACTTACAGGATACCCCGATAGCAGAACCAGAAGGTACACTATATGTGGACGGATCATGTCTCAGAGGGCCAGATGGTAACACCTCAGCCGCCTATGCCCTCACGACATTAGGACAAGTAGTAGAAACAGCTCAGATTCCGCAGTGCTCTGCTCAAGCAGCAGAATTAGTGGCCCTCACTAGAGCCTGTGAGTTAAGCAAAGGGATGACGGTAAATATTTATACTGACAGCCAATATTCCTTCGGGGTGGCCCACAACTCGGGAGGTTATGGAAAGAAAGGAATTTCCTTACTTCCCATGGGACCAAGATTCAACATGGCCCCCTAATTCACCAATTTTAGACTCCCTGACACTCCCCAGAAAGGTGGCCATTATAAAATGTAAGGCCCATAAGAAAGTGACAGATGATGTTGGGAAAGGCAATGCCCTGGCTGACCAGACGGCCAGACAAACAGCTCTTAGAAAAAGGGAAGGAATGTATGTAGGAGGTCCCGCTAGGTGGGTGGCAGACGAGGGCATGGTTGAAAACACAGTACAGAGTGTGATCGATATTCAGTCCCATACTACTCCTGAGGAACTACGGGTGTGGAAGGAGCAATTAGCAAAGGAGGGAATTGATGGTTGCTGGGTCCGCACGACTATGGAAAGACAATGGATGTTACCTGACAGTCATGTGCTACCAGTAGTTACGATGGCCCATGGTCCTGCTCACATTAGTGCAAAAGGGATATGTAAACTGTTGGAACCTACATGGTACAACTCTAAGATACCAACATATGCTGAAAAGCTGGTTAAAACATGCATGATTTGCCTAATGTATAACCCAGGAAAAGGCACAGTTACTCCTAAGGGAGGATTCTCTCCTCCTACCTTCCCTTTTGAAGTCCTCCAAATAGATTACATCCAGATGGACCGATGTAACAATTTAAAATATGTCCTAGTGGTGGTCTGTACCTTCAGCCGATGGGTGGAGGCCTACCCCGTCAAAGACTGCACCGCTATCACTACCGCCAAAATGCTATTAAAAGAGTACCTCCCACGATTCGGTTTGCCCCGCTTGGTCTGGAGTGACAACGGGACACACTTTACGGCTCAAATTATGGAATATATCTGTACAGCATTGGGTATAAAACAAAAATTTCATGCAGCTAACCACCCCAGTCAGCAGGTCTAGTGGAGGTGTACAATGGCATCCTAAAAACGAAAATGGCCAAAATAGTAGCCGAGACAGGTCTCACTTGGGTTGATGCTCTGCCCTTGGCCCTATTGTCTACAAGAACAACAGCCCACACCAGGATAGGGCTATCCCCCCATGAGATTGTGTTCGGGAGGCCTGCCAATGTATGGGGTGTCCCGCGGCCTAAGAAACTGTCTGATGTTCAATACCCTGTATTAACTGATTATCTGTACAGTCTAACTAATACCTTTCGTACTCTTTATCACCAGGTGCATGAGGCCATACCTGACAAAAGCGAGGGCCCAGGACACGTTATCCAACCTGGTGATTGGGTCTTAGTAAGAAATTTTCAACGGACTAAGAGCCTCGAACCCCGCTGGACACAGCCCCGTCAGGTGTTGCTGGTCACCCGCACCGCCGTGAAAGTAGAAGGTCGGAAGAATTGGGTGCATTCGTCCCACTGTAGGCGTGTGCCTCTGCCCCTCCCCTATGATCAGTGGGTGAGGGAAGGACAAGGAGACTCAGAAACAGAAACAGTCCCGACGTTTGTCCCATTCAGCGATGCCAGACTGCATTTTACATCTACGGAAGCAGAGAGTGACAGCATACTGAAAGGAAGGGTGGAACCCTCCCTTAACTCTGCTCAACGTCCAGAACAATTGTTTCCCGACCATACTGACCCTACTTCTGACCGATATAACTTGCGCCCGAGGAAGGCTTGCCTTTGACTTCGCCAAGTGCCTATAGGCTGTAGGGCTGTGATCTCCCGGCCGAGAGTAGTGCTGGTGTGTCAGACTAAGGTACGCCATAGGGCTCTTGGCACCTGCGCCCAGTGAAGCAACCACCAATCACAGACAGCCACTAGAGGTCCCTGGCTTAGCACAATGGCTGCCGTCCAAAACACTCGAATCCAGAAACAATATGTCAGTCTTCGACATAGTAAATGCTTCATGGCCTCCGTGGTGACGCTGTTTGTCTCCCTCATCCTGTCTATTCTTGGTTGGCTGTTACTAATCTACCATCCTGTTACCTCACCAACCCCTACCCCAACTCCTGCAGAGCACCAGTATTACACGCTACCAGCCCACGAGTTACCCCGCCGTGCAGAATTCTTCAATAACACCTTCATCCAAATGTTGCATCATCATCAGCTGATCATGAACATTTCCAACTGTTGGGTTTGCGGACTGATGCCGCATTCCATGATACACCCTGTCCCATTCTTTCCCTACCCCTTTTCCATCTCTGGGTCTTGTCTTGCATGGTGGATGTTGATACAGGAGGCCTACACTGTCAATGGTACTGCCAATTCTGCCCTTGGAACATTTCAGGATGACTTCTGGCGGAACAGATCTGGCCATGCCAATGCTCCTTTTGCCCGACCAGCTCATCCACATCGCTACTATCACCAGATGAACTCGGTGAGATGGTAGTATTCAACTCAACCACTCGACGAACATTTTCCAGATTCCGCACAAGAAGGATACTGCCCGATGAACGAGACACTGTGAATGTCATAAATGTGCAAGGCCGTGTCTGCATCCATGGCCTAGGGACTAAGAAAGTTGGTACCAGTACTTGTAATATCACAAAATCTTTAAACTCTACATCTCCTCCGAAGCTGGTGGCATCCCCCAACACCTATTTTATCTGTGGCACTGCCGCCTACACTTGGCTCCCCCGTAACTGGTCTGGTACCTGCTATCTGGCCTTCCTCCTTCCGCCAACGTATTCTACCCATGGGAGTTACCACCTGTTGATGAAGGGCGCTCTGCGTCGCTCACGTAGGGGCGTCATATCAGCCGAGGATACAGCAGGCCAGGAAACAGGGGACTTCCTTAAAGGTTTCCTTCCATTCTGGGGCCCCATGGCAAACAGTCGGGCTGTACGAGGACTGACCAGGGTCCTTGAAGCCACCATCACAGTAACAGCTGGTGCCCTCTCCAACATCACTGCAGAACTACAGGCGGACCGCCTTATAACACTGCAGAACCGCATGGTCCTAGACGTCCTCCTTGCTGATCGTGGTGGTGTGTGTAAATTGATCGGCTCCAGCTGCTGCGTGTACATCCCAGACAACGCACCTTCAGTGTACTATGCCATCCAACGTCTGCATCGCCTTTCTTCCGAAATTCATCTGGATAAAGGCAACTGGTCCCTCACAGGCTGGATCTGGGGCCTCCTTTCCCAGTGGGGGTGGAGGGTCCTCATCTTCCTTGCCTTGGGAATAACTGTCCTGGTCTCCTGCTGTTTGTGCTTTCAGTGCCTGCCAGTGCTCTGTACAATGTGTGTTCAGACCATCCAGCCTCCACCCTCCAACATTTGCAACACCAATATGATGATGATGCTCCAACAAGAAACCGATGGCCTTATGAACATTGACATTTCTTAAAGTATTTGCCACTCAATGGCAAAAGGAGGGTCTGAGGAAAAGTGTTCTTCTGATCGGTATCATTTGTACCAGGACTCCATTGTTTTTTCATTGCCATTTCGTGTCAAACACTTCCACATGACCCACCTGGTCGTTTCTGCTGATGCCTGAGGAAATTCTAACTAACACGACAAAAACCATCTTGCAGCCTGCATTTCTGCCCAGGAACTGTCGCACACCCAACCCCCTGTTCTTTGCAGTTCGACAGAAAACCATGAGACACTCACGCCCTGTGTAAATGATTTGTTTCCCATCTCCTGCTCCCTGCCTGGTAAACATCCTTGACACCGTGATCAGGTTATCTGGACAATGGTCTGACTGCTGGGCCTTGATCAGGGTGATTGGACAATGGTTTGAATGACCGAGCTTTGATCAAGCTGATCGAACAATGACCTGAATGACCGTGCTTTGATCAAGCTGAGTGAACAATGATTTGAGTACCAAGCCTTGATCAGGTCACCAACTACAAACACCGTCTGGATCTGGTTATCAACTGCAAACACTGCCCTGATTGAACAATGGACTAACAGCCAAAAGACTGGAATGAAAAAGTATAAAAGGCTTGTAAGCTGTGGAGTAAAGCAGCAGCCTCCTCTGTCTTGTTTCTAACGAGCTTGGGACTCTGTTCCATAGCCCGGGCTATTTGAATAAATCTGGGTTCCTCCTGCAGACGAAGGCTCCTGTGTCTCCTTTTACTACGTATGAAGGGTATGGAAGACTTGGGCGGTTCCCCCGCCGCCGAGACCCAGTAAGTGGGGTATGTCCGGTTCTTCACTTCAGGGGCATACACTACTATTCTCATACTCAGGCAGTGCTTTGTTTAAGCCAGTGGTTTCTGGTGCTCAGCACTGGCACTTAATTGTCAACACCGCACTTAGGACAGTCTGCCACATGGTGGCGCTGCTCAACTAATTTAGAGATGAGCAGAACAACAGTTGTTTATGAATACAACATACATTAAAAAGTACTAATACCTGCCTCCCAGCCATTCCTTTAGCTTTGGGGACCTGGAATGATCTGAGCTGTCGCACTTTCAGGAGAGAGAGATGGATAGTAGTTGTTTTAGTAGCGATGATAGGGGCGATGGGTGGTGCAAGCTGCAGTGGCCTCCCGGTCATGGCCCTGGCACTTATTATTTTCCAAATTATGCACAGTGCACAGGCATGCACCTGCAATCCTTCATGGGCACACACTATTCTTCTCATACATAGGCACGCACCTACAAGCCTTCAGGGGCCCCCAATACTCTTCTAACACAAGGCACACACCTACAAGTCTTCAGGGGCAAACACTACTCTTCCCATACATAGGCACGCACTTACAAGCCTTCAATTTCACCCCAATAATCTTCTTGTACACAGGCATACACCTACAAGCCTACAGGGGCACACACTACTCTCTCTAGCCTTCAGGGGCACACACTACTCTTCTCATACACACGCATGCAACTACAATCCTTCAGGGGCACACACTGCTCTTCTTATACAAGGCACGCACCTACAATCCTTCAGAGGCACACATTACTCTTTCCATACACAGGTACACACCTCCATTCATACAAGGGCACACACTACTCTCATACACAGGCATGCACCTGCAAGCCTTCAGGGGCCCCCCCAATACTCTCCTCATTCAAGGCATTCACCTACAAGCTTTCAGGAGCACACACTACTCTTCCCATACACAGGCCCGCACCTGCAAGCCTTCAGAGGCACACACTACTCTTCTCATACACTGTCACACACATACAATCCTACAGGGGCACACACTATTCTTCTCATACACAGGCATAAACCTACAATCCTACAGGGGCACACACTACTCTTCTCATACACAGGCATAAACCTACAATCCTACAGGGGCACACACTGCTCTTCTCATACACAGGCCTGCACCTACAATCCTTCAGGGGCACCTACTACTTTTCTCATATGCAGGCATGCACCTACAATCTTTTGGCGGCAGCCACTCTATTAAAGCACTGGAGCGCTGTCCCCCACCACCACCAGCAAATAAAACGATAATAAAACGAGTTTTAAACCCGTTTTATTATCGTTTTATCTTAATCCCCTGGACCCGCCCCCAGGACTCTGACAACTCCTGGGGGCGGGTCCAGGGGATGCCACTGCAGGTGGGGGATTGGTGGGCACCCCCTTCACTGCACATGAGGTGTTTGGCCAGCCGGCCGTCTCAGGACGGCCAAACCCTCATGCGCAGTGAAGCTCTCTCCAGCCCAGCTGCGTTGCTGGAGAGAGCAGGCACAGGCTCCCAATCTGCCTGGGAGCGCAAGTTGCCGGCGCTCAGTCCAATCCTGGTGCTGCTTTCCTGCAGCGCCAGGATTGGCCGCAGTGCATTCTGGGAGCCTGTGCCCAGAATCAGGAAGAGCACACTGCGGCGACTTCAGGTAACTTTTTTTGTTTTTTATTTTTTTGGACCCCGACCCCCCCCTCACCTCACTTCCCTCCTTCAGCCTCTGGCCCGGTCCGCCCCACCACTTTGGTAGGGGATGGGCCGCTATTGCAATCTTTCAGAGGCACACACTACTCTTCTCATACAAGGCACACACCTACAATCCTGCAGGGGCACACACTACTCTCCTCATACACAGGCACACATCTACAATCCTTCAGTGGCTCACACTAATCTTCTCATACACAGGCAGTGCTTAATTTGAGCCCGTGGTTTCCGGTGCTCAGCACCGGCACTTAATTGTCAACACCGCACTTAGGACAGTCTGCCACAGAGTGGTGCTGCTCATCTAATTTAGAGATGAGCAGAACAACTGTGGTTTTTAATACAACATACATTAAAAATTACTAATACCTACCCCCCCCCCCCAGCCATTCCTTTAACTTTGGGCACCTAGAATCATCTGAGCTGCCGCACTTGCAGGAGAGTTGTTTTGGAAGCGATGACAGGGGCAATGGGTGGTGCAGACACTACTCTTCCCATACACAGGCCTGTACCTACAACCCTTCATGGGCACACACTACTCTTCTCATACACAGGCAAGCACCTACGATCCTACAAGGGCCCACACTACTGTTCTCATTTACAGGCACACACCTACAATCCTTCATGGGCACACACTACTCTTCTCATACAAGGCACACACCTACAATCCTTCAGAGGCACACACTACTCTTCTCATTCAAGGCACACACCTACAATCCTACAGGGGCACACACTACTCTTTTCATACAAGGCAGGCACCTACATTCCTACAGGGGCACACACTACTCTTCTCATATACAGGCACACACCTACAATCCTTCATGGGCAGACACTACTCTTCTCATACACAGTCATGCACCTACAATACTTCATGGGCACACACTACTCTCCTCATACAAGGCACACACCTACAATCCTTCATGGGCACACACTACTCTTCTCATACACAGTCATGCACCTACAATACTTCATGGGCACACACTACTCTCCTCATACAAGGCACACACCTACAATCCTACAGGGGCACACACTACTCTTTTCATACAAGGCAGGCACCTACAATAATTAATGGGCACACACTACTCTTCTCATACAAGGTACACACCTACAATCCTACAGGGGCACACACTGCTCTCCTCATTCAAGGCACACACCTACAATCCTACAGGGGCACACACTACTCTTCTCATACAAGGCAGGCACCTACAATCCTACAGGGGCACACACTACTCTTTTCATACAAGGCAGGCACCTACAATAATTAATGGGCACACACTACTCTTCTCATACAAGGTACACACCTACAATCCTACAGGGGCACACACTACTCTTCTCATACAAGCTACACACCTACAATCCTACAGGGGCACACACTACTCTTCTCATACACAGGCACACACCTACAATCCTACAGGGGCACACACTACTCTTCTCATACAAGGCAGGCACCTACAATCCTACAGGGGCACACACTACTCTTTTCATACAAGGCAGGCACCTACAATAATTAATGGGCACACACTACTCTTCTCATACAAGGTACACACCTACAATCCTACAGGGGCACACACTACTCTTCCTCATACAAGCTACACACCTACAATCCTACAGGGGCACACACTACTCTTTTCATACAAGGCACATACCTACAATCCTACAGGGGGCACACACTACTCTTCTCATACAAGGTACACACCTACAATCCTACAGGGGCACACACTACTCTTCTCATACAAGGCATGCACCTACAATCCTTCAGAGGCACACACTACTCTTCTCATACAAGGCACACACCTACAATCCTACAGGGGCACACACTACTCTTCTCATACAAAGCACATACCTACAATCCTACCGGGGCACACACTACTCTTCTCATACACAGTCATGCACCTACAAGACTTCATGGGCACACACTACTCTCCTCATTCGCAGGCACACACCTACAATCCTTCAGGGGCACACACTACTCTTTTCATACAAGGCAGGCACCTACAATAATTAATGGGCACACACTGCTCTTCTTATACAAGGCACGCACCTACAATCCTTCAGAGGCACACACTACTCTTCTCATACACGGCACACACCTACAATCCTTTAGAGGCATACACTACTCTTCTCATTCAAGGCACACACCTACAATCCTACAGGGGCACACACTACTCTTCTCATACAAGGCAGGCACCTACAATCCTACAGGGGCACACACTACTCTTCTCATACAAGGCAGGCACCTACAATAATTAATGGGCACACACTGCTCTTCTTATACAAGGCACGCACCTACAATCCTTCAGAGGCACACACTACTCTTCTCATACAAGGGACACACCTACAATCCTTCAGAGGCACACACTACTCTTCTCATTCAAGGCACACACCTACAATCCTACAGGGGCAAACACTACTCTTCTCATACAAGGCACACACCTACAATCCTACAGGGGCACACACTGCTCTCCTCATTCGCAGGCACACACCTACAATCCTTCAGGGGCACACACTACTCTTTTCATACAAGACAGGCACCTACAATAATTAATGGGCACACACTGCTCTTCTTATACAAGGCACACACCTACAATCCTACAGGGGCACACACTACTCTTCTCATACAAGGCACACACCTACAATCCTTCAGGGGCACACACTACTCTTCTCATTCAAGGCACACACCTACAATCCTACAGGGGCACACGCTACTCTTCTCATACAAGGCACACACCTACAATCCTACAGAGGCACACACTGGTCTCCTCATTCGCAGGCACACACCTACAATCCTTCAGGGGCACACACTACTCTTCTCATACAAGGCACACACCTACAATCCTTCAGAAGCACACACTACTCTTCTCATACAAGGCACACACCTACAATCCTTCAGAAGCACACACTACTCTTCTCATACAAGGCACACACCTACAATCCTACAGGGGCACACACTACTCTTCTCATTCAAGGCACACACCTACAATCCTACAGGGGCACACACTACTCTTCTCATACAAGGCACACACCTACAATCCTACAGGGGCACACACTACTCTTCTCATACAAGGCACACACCTACAATCCTACAGGGGGCACACACTACTCTTCTCATACACAGTCATGCACCTACAATACTTCATGGGCACACACTACTCTCCTCATACAAGGCACACACCTACAATCCTTCATGGGCACACACTACTCTTCTCATACACAGTCATGCACCTACAATACTTCATGGGCACACACTACTCTCCTCATACAAGGCACACACCTACAATCCTACAGGGGCACACACTACTCTTCTCATACAAGCTACACACCTACAATCCTACAGGGGCACACACTACTCTTCTCATACACAGGCACGCACCTACAATCCTTCATGGGCACACACTACTCTTCTCATACACAGTCATGCACCTACAATACTTCATGGGCATACACTACTCTCCTCATACAAGGCACACACCTACAATCCTACAGGGGCACACACTACTCTTTTCATACAAGGCACATACCTACAATCCTACAGGGGGCACACACTACTCTTCTCATACAAGGTACACACCTACAATCCTACAGGGGCACACACTACTCTTCTCATACAAGGCATGCACCTACAATCCTTCAGAGGCACACACTACTCTTCTCATACAAGGCACACACCTACAATCCTACAGGGGCACACACTACTCTTCTCATACAAGGCACATACCTACAATCCTACCGGGGCACACACTACTCTTCTCATACACAGTCATGCACCTACAATACTTCATGGGCACACACTACTCTCCTCATACAAGGCACACACCTACAATCCTACAGGGGCACACACTACTCTTTTCATACAAGGCAGGCACCTACAATAATTAATGGGCACACACTGCTCTTCTTATACAAGGCACGCACCTACAATCCTTCAGAGGCACACACTACTCTTCTCATACAAGGCACACACCTACAATCCTTCAGAGGCACACACTACTCTTCTCATTCAAGGCACACACCTACAATCCTACAGGGGCACACACTACTCTTCTCATACAAGGCAGGCACCTACAATCCTACAGGGGCACACACTACTCTTCTCATACAAGGCAGGCACCTACAATAATTAATGGGCACACACTGCTCTTCTTATACAAGGCACGCACCTACAATCCTTCAGAGGCACACACTACTCTTCTCATACAAGGAACACACCTACAATCCTTCAGAGGCACACACTACTCTTCTCATTCAAGGCACACACCTACAATCCTACAGGGGCAAACACTACTCTTCTCATACAAGGCACACACCTACAATCCTACAGGGGCACACACTGCTCTCCTCATTCGCAGGCACACACCTACAATCCTTCAGGGGCACACACTACTCTTTTCATACAAGACAGGCACCTACAATAATTAATGGGCACACACTGCTCTTCTTATACAAGGCACACACCTACAATCCTTCAGGGGCACACACTACTCTTTTCATACAAGGCACATACCTACAATCCTACAGGGGGCACACACTACTCTTCTCATACAAGGTACACACCTACAATCCTACAGGGGCACACACTACTCTTCTCATACAAGGCACACACCTACAATCCTTCAGGGGCACACACTACTCTTCTCATTCAAGGCACACACCTACAATCCTACAGGGGCACACGCTACTCTTCTCATACAAGGCACACACCTACAATCCTACAGAGGCACACACTACTCTTCTCATACAAGCTACACACCTACAATCCTACAGGGGCACACGCTACTCTTCTCATACAAGGCACACACCTACAATCCTACAGAGGCACACACTGGTCTCCTCATTCGCAGGCACACACCTACAATCCTTCAGGGGCACACACTACTCTTCTCATACAAGGCACACACCTACAATCCTTCAGAAGCACACACTACTCTTCTCATACAAGGCACACACCTACAATCCTTCAGAAGCACACACTACTCTTCTCATACAAGGCACACACCTACAATCCTACAGGGGCACACACTACTCTCATTCACAGGCATGCTCCTACAAGTCTTCAGGGGCACACACTACTCTTTTCATACAAGGCAGGCACCTACAATCCTACAGGGGCACACACTACTCTTCTCATACAAGGCACACACCTACAATCCTACAGGGGGCACACACTACTCTTTTCATACAAGACAGGCACCTACAATCCTACAGGGGCACACACTGCTCTTCTTATACAAGGCACACACCTACAATCCTACAGGGGCACACACTACTCTTCTCATACACAGTCATGCACCTACAATACTTCATGGGCACACACTACTCTTCTCATACAAGGCACACACCTACAATCCTACAGGGGGCACACACTGCTCTCCTCATTCGCAGGTACACACCTACAATCCTACAGGGGCACACACTACTCTTCTCATACAAGGTACACACCTACAATCCTACAGGGGCACACACTACTCTTCTCATACACAGTCATGCACCTACAATACTTCATGGGCACACACTACTCTTCTCATACAAGGCACACACCTACAATCCTACAGGGGCACACACTACTCTTTTCATACAAGGAAGGCACCTACAATCCTACAGGGGCACACACTGCTCTTCTCATACAAGGCACACACCTACAATCCTTCAGGGGCACACACTACTCTTTTCATACAAGGCAGGCACCTACAATACTTCATGGGCACACACTACTCTTCTCATACAAGGTACACACCTACAATCCTTCAGGGGCACACACTACTCTTTTCATACAAGGCAGGCACCTACAATCCTACAGGGGCACACACTACTCTTCTCATACAAGGCACACACCTACAATCCTACAGGGGCACACACTACTCTTCTCATACAAGGCACACACCTACAATCCTACAGGGGCACACACTACTCTTCTCATACAAGGCACACACCTACAATCCTACAGGGGGCACACACTGTTCTCCTCATTCGCAGGCACACACCTACAATCCTACAGGGGCACACACTACTCTTCTCATACAAGGTACACACCTACAATCCTACAGGGGGCACACACTGCTCTCCTCATTCGCAGGCACACACCTACAATCCTACAGGGGCACACACTACTCTTTTCATACAAGGCAGGCACCTACAATCCTACAGGGGCACACACTACTCTTCTCATACAAGGCACACACCTACAATCCTACAGGGGGGGCACACACTACTCTCATTCACAGGCATGCTCCTACAAGTCTTCAGGGGCCCCCATAGCTCCTCGCACACAAGGCAGGGCTTGCTTTCTTAGCACCGCCTCCCCCTCCAATGACCTCTTACTCTACAGGATCCATCACTACCACCCTCCAGCTGGTCCCCTCATCTTTCCAAAGCCACTCTCACATCATAAGAATGCATTTCTCCCCAAACTAACCCTATTTAGCAACATTAGGATAAGGAAAAACTGGGGAAAGCAGGGCTGTCTAACTTATACCATGCGGTCTGCATGCAGCTCTTTGATAGCAGTTCTTAGCTCACTGAGCTATATTAGGACTCTTACTTATGAACTGCAAGTAACAAAAGGGTCTCTGTGACAAAAGCAGCTACACGTCGCAGCAGGTACATTATCCCTCTGCACTATTTTATGATGAGTTAAAAGTGCCATTAGAAAAAACTCTGATCTCTCTCCAGCATGAGCAATAACCACTTGAGTTATCCTGACATTTACATTTTTGCCTGAAAAGTGCTGGCTAGCCAAGGAACTCTGAAGCAGGTGCTTTAAAACCCATTAAGTATTTCTACATACAGCGCCCCCTCCCGAGATCAGTGTCAGGTGCGGCTGCACCGGTCACACCGCCCTAGAGCCGTCCCATGCACCCACAAGCCTTCAAGGGCAGTCTAACACTGCTTTGGAAGTCACTAGCAGTATCAACACTATTTATAAATGACATTGACAATGATGATGGTGTTTGAAATAGCAAATAAAACAAATGAGGTTTTATCAGAAGGCGAAGTACTGTTAATATTATGTTGTATGTTACATAATGGTAGCCTAGCTCCAAGAGCAGAAAGCACCTTAAATGGAACATTTTTATTGCAGCAGGAGCTTCTCAAACACAGATGTTATAAATAGGATACCTCCCTCGCATGCAGCAGGGCCCATGACATGTCCTGCCAAGTCATTAATTTAGGGGGACATGCAATGGTAACACTACAAGACAGGGCATTATTTTCAAAATGTACATGTTTAAGACCTAAAGTATTAAAAGGGAAGACAGAGGCTGTGATTATAAGTAGGTCAGAGTTTTCTGACCCATGAGCAAACCCTGCTTTGTGCCATAGTCGGAATCCAAAGTTGTGAAGTGTTTTACCAGGTGTAATAAAAACATAAGAATTGTTTAAGTTTCAGCCGATCAAACCTGCTGGGATTTAAAAAGACGAAAGTGTTCAGTATTTACCTTAACATGTGGATCATGGTGTGGCAAGAGTCAAAATCCACCTGTCATGTCGCAAAACTTGGAATATGCAATAATTATCGCATCTGATAAATTAAGAACCCTCCATGTTAGATTTTCATGATATGCCATAATTATCAAATCCAGCCCAGGCCACTCGTCATCCGGCCCAAACTTATGTGCTAAGTCTCAACTTTTTGGGAAGGTGCTAAAAACGAGTCTAGAACCCTGATCCCCCAGATGCTTACATCCAAACTCCTCTTCCACACACCCCAGCAGCCTCCTCCCCATATGGCCAGGTACTACCTACACCCCCCCCTCCCATAACTGGACCCAGATTAAATGACATGAGAAGGGTTTTGGATGTGGGGGTCGTAAAACCCCCGGCCGTATTTATTAAACAAAATGAAAACATTATTAATATATGCAAGATTTACAAATTACACAGAAAATTATGCATTACACTGATTACAATTGATAAGTACATATGTCGGTTGGCTAACCTTAACATGACTCTAATACAAAGGTTTTCCTATCCGAATCTAACATATCTTTAATAATCATCACAGCATTTTACTTTTCTGCGTATCCTATTTGGGCCTACGGCAAGGTCACTAACTGGTGTCAGATCCTTATCAAATTTTTAACCACGCCTCCAGCCGGAGTGCGCATGCGCAGAGGGCCCATTTACCGTGAGGGTACTCCCCCGGTTACCCCCGTACGCTCTGTATATCATCTCCATAAAGGGGCCCTTGCAGTTCTGCGCCGTTTACTGGCGACCTTGTGCACGTGCGGGGTGGCCAACCAGCCTAGGGAAAGCGTGACTCCCCGCACCCATCCAGCCAACCGGCTGTAAACTGCCCCTGGAGTTCTAGGAGAGACCACCTGTCCCTTCCACTTGGGCGACCCCATTCAAGAATGGCGCCGCCCTCTAAGGACCTTAAATTTACTGCTCACCAATCATGACCTTACCGCCTGACCTAGGAATAGCACTAAATACTACGATTGAAGACCTGTAAACAGAATCAGTTGGTGGGAAAACACAAGTTTGATACACCTACAACCAAATACCTATACCAGTTTGTTGCTTATACATTGCTCACAAAACCCCAATACATTTGCTTTAGGGGACGGTGGGTGGGCAAATTGAAGTTAAAGCCTCCTAGCGAGGCTGGTGTGGGGGGGCTGGGGAGCGGGGAGCGAAGAGACCTACTCCTGCGCTCACCAGCCTTTTAAAGGGTTTCCCTGCCAGGCCGGTTCTAACCGGCCTGGCGCTATCCTCTCGCGTGACCCGGAAGTAATTCCAATCACTTCCGGGGCACGCCCAGGACACGGGACCAATCAATGGTGAGGCTCGCCTGTCGCGTCACCAAAGTGCGCGACAGGCTTGCCTCTGTGGTCGCCGGAGGGGTCCGGCACGACCGCCATACTTTTGGCGTGGCCGATGCCGGCCCCGCCGTTCTCTATGGCCAGGTACTACCTACACCCCCTCCTCCCATAACTGGACCCAGATTAAATGACATGAGAAGGGTTTTGGATGTGGGGGTCGTAAAACCCCCGGCCGTATTTATTAAACAAAATGAAAACATTATTAATATATACAAGATTTACAAATTACGCAGAAAATTATGCATTACCCTGATTACAATTGATAAGTACATATGTCGGTTGGCTAACCTTAACATGACTGTAATACAAAGGTTTTCCTATCCGAATCTAACATATCTTTAATAATCATCACAGCATTTTACTTTTCTGCGTATCCTATTTGGGCCTACGGCAAGGTCACTAACTGGTGTCAGATCCTTATCAAATTTTTAACCACGCCCTCCAGCCGGAGTGCGCTGCGCAGAGGGCCCGCTTACCGTGAGGGTACTCCCCCCCGGTTACCCCGTACGCTCTGTATATCATCTCCATAAAGGGGCCCTTGCAGTTCTGCGCCGTTTACTGGCGACCTTGTGCACGTGCGGGGTGGCCAACCAGCCTAGGGAAAGCGTGACTCCCCTCCCCGCACCCATCCAGCCAACCGGCTGTAAACTGCCCCTGGAGTTCTAGGAGAGACCACCTGTCCCTCCCACTTGGGCGACTCCCATTCAAGAATGGCGCCGCCTCTAAGGACCTTAAATTTACTGCTCACCAATCATGACCTTACCGCCACAGGCCAGCATAGTTGACCGACTATCTGGCCCCCCCCTGCGCTCACTAGGAGGTCATACCATGCCCCTGGAGACCGAACCATGCTAGAAGATTTTCTAGGAAAGCCTCATTGCCTACTCTTGACAGATGGACCCCGTCCTTTACAAAGCAAGACTCACCCCTGATACACCCGTGGGCGATTGTCTGTAGACGAGGAGCCCTGAAGAGCCTCTCTATTTTGTTATTTATTCTCCTTACTGAGTGAGTCAGTGCTCTTACCGACTCCCCCCCCTCCATTGGAATCTTGGAATCATTTGTGACCATACAATGGTACACCCCTGGCATGTCTTGGCTAACCAACTCACTTCTGATATTATAGCTTCCACTAGCCCCTTTCTACCGAGGCTTGCCAGATCATTCCCCCCTAGGTGTAAGATAATAATACTGGGACGGGGACCACCCTTCTCTAATAGCCCCAATGTACTTTTGGCGTGGCCGATGCCGGCCCCGCCGTTCTCAGACAAGAGTGTCATCAGGGCTACTGGAATTATGCGATTGTGTGGCTCCGTGTTTTCCACATAATTATGGATTGCTGCATTTGCCACATAATCCATCGTCTGTTGCATGATATGCAGATTTTTTTAAAGTTCAAAAGTAAGTTTATTTAAGAATAGCAATTAATCAAGAATACTTCGTACAGATAATCAGGTGAAGGAAAGATAAATAAATAAATAAGTAAATATAGGATTTCGATGATACATAGTTACATTGGAATTGAAAGAAAAAACACATTAGAAAATATATAAATCTAAAGGTAAAGAAGATCTGGTTCATGTTAAACAACAGCAAAGAACAAAAGGAAGATATAATGCAAATTTAATATAGTATCCTGTACAAATTACTAGGAGGGGATATTAAACAATGTTAATACAAAAGAAAGGAAGTCAAGGAGGCTTAGCAACTTCTTGTAATGAAGGTTGGGGAGAAAATGATTTTTTCGCACTACCATCTAAAAATTATGTGACAGGAGACCATAGGTGTAATTGTTTTGTGGCGAGAGAAATTGGATGAACAAGAGTCGTGTCTAATCTGTGATTGTGACAAATAGCATACCACCAGGCGAGATATGATAATTTGGAGGTGTCTTTCCAATTCTTTGTTATCTGCTGAAAAGCATGATATGCAGATTTTAACGAAAAAAGTTTTTGTTTCTAGCTCAAATAGTTAAAAAGTGACTGAAAAAGCAGCAACGTGTTGGCGCTAAGAAGAAAGCCCTTTGCAAAGGTTGAGTGCTCACCTTTCTGTTGCTTATTGGTGTATTTTGGTTTTAAACCGTAATCAATGAGGTGAAATCAATGCCCAGACAATGTTAAACAGTATAGAAATGAGAAAATAATCAAGTAATACTATCACACAAATACATTCACCGTATTTATTACACGCCCGCGCGCCTGCACCGCCTGCGCCTCCGTGATAGCGACCGCTGCGATCGCTGCGGGAGTGAAGGAGCAGACTTTAAACACGTGGCATGGGACTGCCCACCCATCCGTAGTTTCTGGGCGGAAGTGCTGACAGCGCTGGACCACATGACAGGGCTACATATCCCTGATGACCCCCTGACAACGCTGCTAGGTTACACTGAGACGCTGGCTGTTAAGGCGCGTAGGTACGCCTCTCTTGCACTCCTTCTCGCCAAAAGGCGGATTGCTTGCAGGTGGAGTAGAGGGAGGGCACCCAAATTCAAAGAGTGGCTACAAGATCTTATATACTGTCAAGAACAATTACACATCTACGCAGAACTCCTGCCCCCCTCCTCCCGCCCACGGGACATATGGGCCCCCCTCCAAACATATTTACTGGAACACACTGACGACACAGACCCAGCTGCCACTGCCGGCGTCCCTGCGGACGACCCGCGCCCCAAGAAGGTGAATTGACGCATTGAAGGCTCCGCCTAGGACGGGAAACAGCATTTGGAAGAGCGACATGAGGACAGGGGACACTACTACATCACTCACTGATCAGACTAGGTATTATACACTGGGGCACCTTCCATTCATAAATATATATATAAGTGGTACTGTTTGTCCGTTTTTGTTTGTTTATTGGTTTAAAGGCAAAGTGTTTATGGAACAAAGAAGATACTAACATGACTCGTCCCACCTGACGCGGCCGGCCCAAAGTGGTTGTAGGCGGCTTGCTGTGTATCCCTCCTCCCGCCTACAATGTTTCATGATTCATTACTCTGCGATGCCGGCCCGCCTAGGGATGTAGGCACCACGCTGTGCTTATTGCCTATTGCCTCTAATAAAGGTTTTGGGAAAAAAAAAAAAAAAAAGTAATACTATCACACAATGTACCGCATTACACCGCATAATTTGTCTTTTTTTGTTGCATAATTTAGGCAACCCTCTTGCATAATTTGGCCCTCCCCTGCCGCATAATTCCAGTGGCCCTGACTGTGATGCTTGGATACGGTCATGCGGCCTTTTGCGGTCGGTAGGGGAGCTGCGCGGAGTGAGGGGGCAGATTTACAAGCCCCTTGCGCCACTTTTGCGTCACTTTTAACATGGGAAAAATGACGCAAAAGTGGCAAGGGGCTTGTAAATAAGCCCCGAGGTTTCTGATGTTTCTAGTCCAGAACTTCAAACAACATGTAACCATCCGCGCACTTCTTCAGGCGCCAGGATCCTCTTTTCACGGAAGAAGCCCTGAGGAGGGCAGATAGGAGGCAGAGTTTCAATGTTCAGGCAACTTTTATTTGTTTAGTCCACCGGTAACAGGGACATATTTATCAGGGGTCTAAAAAGGTTTTTTTCTACTCATAAAGTTTTACGAAGTTTCTGGTTTTTCACTCGACATGTGGAATGCTGTTTTTCAGTTGGCAACTTTTTACCCATGACCATTTATGCAACGTTTCCTAGTTTAACTTAGTCTTCCTTCGTACATTTTTTTTCGTATCGAAAAATGACTTCCACGGCATAGTAAGAGACCTTTTATTTTAATTAACCTCAGCCAACATACAAAATCTACAAAGAGTTTTTCTCAGTAAGTTTTCCATTTGCAGAGCCCTCCTCTACATAAAGTCAAAGTCGGCTGAATTTTCTCTGAGGCCCAGTTTTAGTAGGACTCTGCCACCACAAAGTGATGCACAGAGACGTAGTGGCATCTTTATATGTCACTCAACCACAGACGCTTGCATGGCATGAGAGGGCGAGAGCAGGTCAGCTCCACATCTACTAAGATATGTTGCTGCCGCCGGTGCACTTTTGTGCTCCTCGTGCCGTGCACGCACCTTTACACCATAGTGCAAGGCCCTTGCCTGCATGAGCCTAATACAGGTTTTGCATCGGAGGTACCCTTCCAGTTCACAATACTATGCTCATATATACTTTAAAACTTTCCCCACTTTGTATGTGAGCTGTACTGTACAGCACAAACCCAAAGCTAGCAAAGTTTGGGAAAAAAGCAAACTTTTGTCCAATTTTGTGCCTTCCTCGTGGAGGCATACACTTTGGAGAAACGCTCTGCCAATAAATGTTGGTAAACCAGGCTTTCGGTCAAGATTCATGTGTCATTTCATGCGGACGCCAATCTGACCAATGGGCACTTTCTTGATGCGACGCAGCTCAAAGTGCGACTTTCCCTTACTTTAGGGCTACTTTCCAGAGCAAGACTTGTTTTGTGGTAGAAAATAATTTACAAATGAACATTTTGAGTCTGTGCTGTCACTGATGGTGACTTTGCACTGATTCAAAGTGTTGAGGAATGTGGCCTACAAAGCAGTGTGTGCTGCTCCCTTTGCAGCGTAAAAGGCGTTTTGAGCTGGAAAGGTGCCCTTTTCTCACCATAAAAACCAATTTGCACCAAAGGTTCGACACAGAGTAGGATCTACTTAAATATCCAGACCGGGCTTTGCTTCAAAAACTGCTGCCCACTTGATGCAGGAGCAAACAAGGGGAAAGTGTTGCATGTGCGGTGCAGGGCACAGCGCATAAGTAATCCACGCAATCCTTCTTACTTGTCTGGGAATGGAGATGTGTACTGACGGGCATGCTTCCAGTGCAAATTCCCTGCAGGACAGAGCACACTCACCTGTGCATGGTGCGAGGCAGTTTGCCATGCAAGGAAGCATGGGTATGCAAGGAAGCATGGGTATGCAAGGAAGCATGGGTAGAGCGACACTCCATGAGGTGGCGGCAGCTGCGGGCGATCTTAGTAGACGTGGCTCTGTGCTGTTCCCCCTTGTACAGCACAGTGCAGCGCATTGGGATTCTGATCTGTGCTGCTTGAATAACTGGTGAATCTGTGCATGTGGTGCTGTGAAATACATCCGCTCAGTACCAATTTGTTGACATTCAACAAAATATATGCCAACTAAATTGTCACAAAAGCCCAGATTTTCACCCAAAAGCTGCAAGGTTAAGTAACTCGTACACTTCATCAATTTCCAGTTTTCTACAAATCTTCCTGACGGCTGCAACGGAAGTGAATCCCTGTATCTTACTAAAACATGATGAATCAATCGAGCCAAACTGTTTGCCGTTTGAAAAGGAGACCTCCCACCCGGGTATAAATAAACCCCTCCCTTAGAATAAAAACTTACGAACCGGCGACCCAACAACATCCCATTCCTATGTGTCAACCCACTCCCGGCTTCTCCGCCGGTGAGAGTTTGGAAAAATCCTTTCGAAGACTTGTTTTCTGCACCATAATCTCTTCCATCTTTAGGGGCTTATCTATGAGAGGCTTGCGCCGCCGGAGCGTCACTTTATATGGCGCTCCGGCAGGGCAGGCCTCTCAATCAAATCTATGACGTGACGCAAAGCCACCCTGCGTGGCTATTCATGGCCTCATAGATATGGAGTAAGACAGAGCAGCACAAGTCGCTGCCTTGCCTTTTTCACCGGCAAGAAGGCATTGCATTGGCATTGCAGTGGGTGTTCCCACGCAGCACCCATGGATTTTGACCCTGCCCCAGATTTACTTAATCATGTAAACCTGGTCCAGGGCCAAAATCTTACACCTCCCCAGAACAGGCGTAACGAGGAGAAATCTTTAATATATTTCCTCGTTAATTCCTCTTTCCATGTGTGATGGATTCTGCAGCGCACATAGAAAGAGGAATACGCCTCTCTGGATTGTTTTTGTGCAGGAAGGTGCTCCTTCCTGCACAAAAACAATCCTGCCTGCAAGGGAAGCACCCTTGGCAGTAGGCAGCAAATGGTGCACAAGCCCTGGCTGAAAAGACAGGAATGCACCATATTTCATAAATACAGTGCATCCCAGCCCTTTCACATTGGTGCAGTGCATCCAAACAGCTTGCGGCGCTGTCTTACGTTGATTCCTCATAAATGAGGCCCTTAGTTTGGGACTGAATATTGGAGTGAAGTGCCCCTGCTAGGAAGGCTGTCATCTTTGTAACTCCTGAGTATGAACAGCAGCCAGGTCTACTGAGGGGGTCACTGGCAAACACTTCTGCAAATCTGCCGGGTGACGTCAGCTCTTCACGCGCTGGTACTTAAGGGATGGAGTAAATATGTGGTAGCCGTTATAAGGTGAATCATGGGTTTGGTGCTAACATTGCATTTTGGCGCACAGGTATGACGCTCCCCATCCGCGGGCCCTTAGGAAGAGCTGATGACAGTCGCAGTGAGTGAGGGCGCCGCGCACCCCACAAAGAGGCGCTAATCGGTTCGCCATGGCGGAGACCATAGCAGAGCGCCTCAGGAATCCGGGCCAAGCGCATCCGTCAAGAGCCATCAGCCCTTGTGGAGGAAATAAAGGGCTCTGAGGGTCTGTATCTCATTCAGGCAGATAAAGTGGCCACCACCGGGCTTCTGGCCGCAGCCAGCCTTCCTTATTGTGGTGCTGGCCATCACGTGGGAAGGCTGGCCGCGACGTGGGCCATTGTGGCTAGCAGCAGGTAGCCATGGCCGGCTGGGTCACTGCTCAGACCAGCTTCCAGACCCTTTGTGTCGCTCCCCCAGCCTCCACTGAAGCGCAGATGTGAAAGGTCACCTCCCCAGAGAGCCCCCATACCTGGGCTTTTGTTGGCTAGTTCCAAAGAACCCACAAAATCAAATTTATTTCTCAATTACAGCTTGACGCTCCTCGGCCACCGATCGTTAACAGTTAAAATTCCTGCAGACAATATGTGCGCAGAGAGCTTTTCTCGGGAGAAGAAAGAGGCCCCTTTGACTCGAGGGTCTATTTATCAGCCTAAAATGAGAGCCTTGGATATGAAAACACATGTCTGCGGTGTGAATGGGGCTCTCCCCCATTCTTTATGTGTGATGTAAACAGAATAGCAGGGCCCCCCCTCCTGCCCCCCCACGTCTTCCTTCGGATTGCCTTCAGTGTTTGGGGCAAACAAGCAGCTCCAGGGCTCTGTTACTGCTGAGAAAAGAAATATTAACTGTTTTGTGTCAGGAAATGGGGTGCTGCTTTGCGAAAACCCCAAGAAGAAAAAGAAAGTTGGTTCCCCCATGATCAGCACAAACTTCTGTCAGTATCTCTTCAACTAATTCTTGTCTCCACCAGATACTGAAAGGAGGTTTATCAGTGACGAATAAGGGTGAGGCATAAATCTGACTCCATTAATACAGGAGTAGCACAGCGTTTTCAGTTGTGAATACTCGTGAGCAGTGCTTTGGAAGAGGCAATAAGTGCTCCTGACGATAATTTGGGAAATAGTCGTTAAGTCACCTAATGCTATCTACAGTGCCTGGTTGGGTGTGGAAGATGTTGATGGGCGAGCGTTGGCCAAAGTTGTGTTGAGAAGATGGTGATGGGCACGCGCTGGCCAACCTTGAGTTCAGAAGACATTGATGGGTGAGCATTGGCTAACTTTGAGAAGACGTTGATGGGCGAGCGTTGATGGGCTAGTGTTGGCCAATGTTGAGTTGAGAAGACGTTGATGGGCGAGCGTTGGCCAACGCTGAGTTGGGAAGATGTTGATGGGCTAGTGTTGGACAATGTTGAGTTGAGAAGACGTTGATGGGCGAGCGTTGGCCAACGCTGAGTTGGAAGACGTTGATGGGCTAGTGTTGGCCAATGTTGAGTTGAGAAGACGTTGATGGGTGCGCGTTGGCCAGCGCTGAGTTGGGAAGATGTTGATCGGCCAGTATTGGCCAACATTGATTTGGATCGATGGATAAGGCCACTGGCCAACAGAATCCAAGAACAAAAAGTGATATTGAGTGGCAGGGTGCAAACCATGTGAAAGCCAATATCACCCCTAATAATAGCTCAAAACCCTACCTGAAGCCGGCACTGGGCCCACCTCTCACCCTGCTTGCACCAGCACGCTTCACAAGAGGGTGACAACAAAGGGCAGCGCGTAATGCGGTCTGGAGCTTGTGATGGCTTATATCCGGCCAGCCCCTCTATGCAGAATGTTTTAATGTTAAAGCTTTTAGTGAATGTTACCTGCTCTTTTTAAAATCAACACAAGCATGTGTGAGAACTAATGCTTAGCCTCTCGACTCACCACCAGCACTAGCTCTGAAATAAAATCACCCTATGTACAAGAGGAGGCTGAGAGAACAGGGCAGAGGCTGAGAGAGCAGGGCAGAGGCTGAGAGAGCAGGGCAGAGGCTGAGAGAGCAGGGCAGAGGCTGAGAGAGCAGGGCAGTGGCTGAGAGAGCAGGGGAGGAGGCTGAGAGAGCAGGGGCGGAGGTTGAGAGAGCAGGGCAGAGGCTGAGGGCAGAGGCTGAAAGAGCAGGGCAGAGGCTGAGAGAGCAGGGGAGAGGCTGAGAGAGCAGGGGAGAGGCTGAGAGAGCAGGGGAGAGGCTGAGAGAGCAGGGCAGAGGCTGAGAGAACAGGGCAGAGGATGAGAGAACATGGCAGAGGCTGAGAGAGCAGGACAGAGGCTGAGAGAGCAGGACAGAGGCTGAGAGAGCAGGGGAGGAGGGGAGGAGGCTGCCTCGCTGGTTTGGTGCTCTCGTAAGTCCAGTATGCGTCTTATCTCCTACGCAGTGGGTCTGGGCAGGGGGGGGAGCAGAGACTGGACAGAGCATCTTATTTTAATATTAACATGTTCGAGGACCCTTGGCAGAGGGGTTTCGTGCTTTGGAGGGTGTCTGGAAGTGTCGGCCTCTCTTGGTTCCCAAGGCGCTCCGCGCAGCGCCTCCCACAGGCTCCAACACAAAGGGCACCGTGGCCTTTGCTGTAAAGTTTTCCACTTGGCGGGGAGGCGTCAGTGCCCTGAATGAGCTCCCTTCACACACAGCCCCACTGAGGCCTAATCGAGTGAGGGAAGCAGCATGGCGCTGGCCCCGGTGGACCCCCAGCATGGGCCAGGGGGGGCGCGCAGAGGTTACAGGTACCTTTCAGCCGCCCCCCAGGGCACCGCCCGCTCCTGCTGATAGAAATTTGTCCGCCATGTTGTCTCTTTGAGAGGAGTGACCGGGCCTGTGATGGGGGGATGATAACTGGATTAGAGCAGCGACAGATGAGGTGGCCCCAGCTCAGCGGGCCCTGCTCCAGCCCTTAACCTCTCCCCGGGAGTCGACAAATCATGTCTGTTAATGTATGAGCCCCCTGGAATCATACTAATAGCATGTCTCGTTAGTGTACGTCAGTCCCTCGTGTCTCGCTGCATTGAATCCGTGGCGCTGATGGCGCGGTGCCATGGAGGGAATAACACGGGGCCCTGATTTACATCTATATAGAGAGAGCGAGGATCGGTATTTCTGGCATTTAATTAAAATAATAAATAAACACGTTCATTTGGGTTTGCAAAAACGACAACATATATATACACTGCAGATTTCAGGACTCTGGCGTGTTCACAGCGAGCTCTGGCAGTGAAATCTACGTCATTGCACATTAATTACAGTCAGCTGTACAAAAGCGTTGGCAAACTTGTGACATTTGAGGAGGGTTAAGAGTGGGCCTTATAGAAAGTTCTTACGTGTGGCGAAATATAGTTATTCTGGGACCATTTTTATTTGTCTTCTGAGAAAGAAGGTGTTTAGCTCTAATAGACTGGACGCAATCTTGTGACATGGTTTGTAATGTTAGGTTGAAAACCTTAAGTGGCAGTATGGGCGCAAAAATGCTGTAAATGTAGCGCGTGGATGCAGGGCGTAGGTTCAGGGGGGTGTTTGGGATGTTACACCCCCCCAATGAATGTATTTTGTGATAAACAGCTGGGTGCAGGTGCTTTCAGTCGGGCATGGTGAGGTGTCTGTCGGACTGCACCAGAAATATTTACACACAGACAAAAACGCACACAGACTCTCTGTCTCTCTGTTTGGAAATACTTCAAGAATGTTGGTTATTTCACAAAATAATGTGCTTTCTCTCACTTGCACCCTTGCCTATCCGCATTTCTCTCCCTTTCCACTGCCCCTCAAGCTCCTCTTGCGCACCCTGCTTGTCCTATAATGTATTATAACATTATATGCCAGCGTAATTGTTGGTAAAATCTGAAGAGCTCACCCCCCCCCCCACTCTTACTGACCAGGCTACGCCCCCGCATGGATGACATTTTCCGCCGCGCTCAAAGTGCCAGGCTTCTGAAGCGGTAACACCACAATATGATGAAATGAACATCAGAAATAAGGACAAATGCCACATGGAGGAGGTGCTTCTGTCAGAGAGAAGATAGACTGCCAGCAGGGCTGGAGCAGCGGCAGTAACCAAGGCTGTGAAAACAAGCATTGGCAAAGCCAATAGGCCTCGCCTATGAGAGCTATTGACTTTGACAATGTTTTGTAGCCATGCTGTACAGCAGCATGAGTGCATTGCAGTGCACCTAAAACTAATGTAGGCCTAGAGCGCTTTGTTTGTTTTTTCAGAGCATTAGTGCTGGATGCATTGTATTTTTCTTTGTTATTATAATTATTTTTAGCCATGCTGCACTGCAGCCATGTTGCTGTACAGCATGGCTACAAATCATTGCGAAAGTGGGCAATGCCCATGCTGTACAACATGAACAAAAGTCAATGACAGAGCCAAATCTCAAAGGTGAGACCTATTGGTTTTGACAATGTTTGTTAGGTCTCAGTTCAACACCCCTGTGAGTCTGAGCACATCAGTTATTCTCCCGATGCATGAAAAACAAAATATTATGCCAATTGGTAAAAAAAAATCCTATCACAAAAAAAAGCAATTACACCCATATCTTAGTGAAAATAAATATAGAAGCAGATAACATCTGTTGCCACATCATAATAAAAGCAGATGACATCTCTTGTCACAATGCACATCCATTTCAAAGGAGAAAAGTGCTTTCGTGAAGTAAAACTTAACTACAAATGGCAAGAGATTCAACAAGGACGACAGGGAAAAATAAAAATAAAAGTAGTACCTCTATTACAGCTCAATCAGTGGAAGGACAGCACTGAAGCTGAAGCAATCAGTACTTGGTCCATGCTCCAATCAAAAGAAGAGGAAGTGAAGCCAGCTCATGCTGACTAACTAGAAGGCAGCAAATAAGAGTGACAATGAAGCCAACAAATGTTACGCAATGGGCGGGCTTAAAACCCCTTGAATACAATATCTCTCACAAGTAAAAGCGTATACAAAGCATGCACTGCTGCACGCAAGACCTAAAAACATGAGACAAATCAGTGGCCATTGGTAACAAGAAAAAAATCCCACAAGCCAGGAAAAATAAAGGTTTACAGAATGACAGCCAGGGCAAAACATATTGAATAAACAATTAGAGGGACTTTTTATGTAAACGGGGGGGGAGGGGCAGGAATATACAACATACTGGGCATACTTATGAAAACTTTTAAAAGGGGAGGTTATCTGAACAAGAGACCCTGGACCACTCAGTCAGAATGCGTCAGTGTACAGTGCTTAGAAAACTCAGTTAATATATATAAGGATTCAATATCTCAGAATACTAAGTTAATATGTATAAGGATTTAATATCATACAGTACTCATTGAATAAATACATAGTAGCATTGAATACCGTAGCATATGCAGTCAATAGGTAGCAGGATTATATACCTAAGACAACACGTCAAAACCTACTAGCATCCATACTTTACACTACAGAGTCAGTATGCAGCAGCATCTGTTACCCTAGAGCACTCAGTTAAGATGCAGATCCAGTCAGGACCCAGGAGTGCTCAGTCAATATGTAGCAGTATTCAATAGACTAGAGTATCCAGGTATTATGTATCAGTATTCAATAGACTGGAGTACTCAGGTAATATGTAGCAGTATTAAATAGACTGGAGTACCCAGGTAATATGTACCAGTATTCAATAGACTGGGGGATCCCATGTAATATGTAGCTGTATGCAATAGGCTAGAGTACGCAGGTAATAAGTAGCTGTATTCAGTGGGCTGGAGTACCTAGGTAATATGTAGCAGTATTCAATAAATTCGAGTACCTAGGTATTGTGCAATATTATTCAATAGACTGGAATACCCAGGTATTATGTAACAGTATTAAATAGATTGGAGTATCCAGGTAGTATGTATCAGTATTCAATAGACTAGGGGATCCCAGGTAATATGTAGCAGTATTCAATAGACTAGAGTACAGAGGTAATATGTATCATTATTCAATAGACTAGAGTATCCAGGTAATATGTATCATTATTCAATAGACTAGAGTACACAGGTAATATGTATCATTATTCAATAGACTAGAGTATCCAGGTAATATGTATCAGTGTTAAATAGATTGGAGAACCCCAGTAATATGTAGCAGTATTGAATAGACTGTAGAACCCAGGTAATATGTAGCAGTATTCAATAGAATGGGGGATCCCAGGTAATATGTAGCTGTATTCAATAGACTGGAGTACTAGGTAATATGTAGCAGTATTCAATAGACTGGAGTACCCAGGTAATATGTACCAGTATTCAATAGACTGGGGGATCCCATGTAATATGTAGTAGTATTCAATAGCCTAGAATGCCCAGGTAATAAGTAGCAGTATTCAATATACTGGAGTACTCAGGTAATATGTAGCAGTGTTCAATAGACTGGAGTACCCAGGTAATATGTAGCCATAGTCAATAGGCTGGAGTGCCTAGGTAATATGTAGCAGTATTCAATAAATTAGAGTACCTAGCTATTATGCAATAGTATTCAATAGACTGGAGTACCCAAGTAATATGTAACAGTATTCAATAGATTGGAGTACCCAGGTAGTATGTATCAGTATTCAATAGACTGGGGGATCCCATGTAATATGTAGCAGTATTCAATAGACTAGAGCACACAGGTAATATGTAGCAGTATTCAATAGACTGGAGAACCCAGGTAATATATAGCAGTATTCAATAGACTGGAGTACCCAAGTAATAAGTAGCAGTATTCAATATACTGGAGTACCCAGGTAATATGTAGCAGTGTTCAATAGACTGGAGTACCCAGGTAATATGTAGCGATAGTCAATAGGCTGGAGTGCCTAGGTAATATGTAGCAGTATTCAATAAATTAGAGTACCTAGCTATTATGCAATAGTATTCAATAGACTGGAGTACCCAAGTAATATGTAACAGTATTCAATAGATTGGAGTACCCAGGTAGTATGTATCAGTATTCAATAGACTGGGGGATCCCAAGTAATATGTAGAAGTATTCAATAGACTAGAGCACACAGGTAAGATGTAGCAGTATTCAATAGACTGGAGAACCCAGGTAATATATAGCAGTATTCAATAGACTGGAGTACCCAAGTAATAAGTAGCAGTATTCAATATACTGGAGTACCCAGGTAATATGTAGCAGTGTTCTATAGACTGGAGTACCCAGGTAATATATAGCGGTATTCAATAGGCTGGAGTACCTAGGTAATATGTAGCAGTATTCAATAAATTAGAGTACCTAGGTATTATGCAATAGTATTCATTAGACGTGAGAACCCAGGTAATATGTAACAGTATTCAATAGACTGGAGGACCCAGGTAATATATAGCAGTATTCAATAGACTGGAGTACCCAAGTAATAAGTAGAAGAATTCAATATATTGGAGTACCCAGGTAATATGTAGCAGTGTTCAATAGACTGGAGTACGCAGGTAATATGTAGCAGTATTCAATAGGCTGGAGTACCCAGGTAATATGTAGCCATAATCAATAGACTGGTGTACCCAGGAAAAATTTATCAATATTCAATATACTGGAGTACCCATGTAATATGCAGCCATATTCAATAGACCGGGGGATCCCAGGTAATATGTAGCAGTATTCAACATGCTAGAGTACACATGTAATATGTATCTGTTTTCAATAGACTGCAGAATGCAGGTAATATGGAGCAGTATTCAATAGACTGGAGTACCCAGGCAAAATATATTCAATAGAATGGAGTACCTTGGTAAAATGTATCAGTATTCAATAGATTGGAGTGTCCAGGTAAATTGTAGCAGTATTCATTAGACTGGAGTACCCAGGTAATATGTAGGAGTATTCAAGAGACAGGGGTACCCAGGTAATATGTAGCAGTATTCAATATACTTGAGTACCCAGGTACTATGTGGCAATATTCGATAGACTGGAGTACCCAGGTAATATGTAGCCGTATTCAATAGATTGGAGTACCCAGGTAATATGTAGCCATATTCAATAGACCGGTGTACTCAGGAAAAATGTATCATTATTCAATAGACTGGAGTGCCCATGTAATATGCAACCATATTCAATAGACTGGAGTACACAGGTAAAATGTAGCAGTATTCAATAGACTGTAGTAACCAGGTAATATGTAGCAGTATTTAATAGACTGGAGTATTCAGGTAAAATGTAGCAGTATTCAATAGACTGGAGTACCCAGGTAACATGTTACCTTAGTCAATAGACTGGAGTACCCAGGCAACATTTTACCTTAGTCAATAGACTGGAGTACCCAGGCAACATGTGGCAGTATTTAATAGACTTGAGTACCCAGGTAACATGTAGCCGTATTCAATAGACTGGAGGACCCAGGTAACATGTAGCCGTATTCAATAGACTGGAGTACCCAGGTAATATGTAGCCGTATACAACAGACTGTAGTACCCAGGGAATATGTAGCATTACTCAATAGACTAGAGTACCCAGGAAATATGTAGCCATATTAAATAGACTGGTGTACTCAGGAAAAATGTATCATTATTCAATAGACTGGAGTGCCCATGTAATATGCAACCATATTCAATAGACTGGAGTACACAGGTAAAATGTAGCAGTATTCAATAGACTGTAGTAACCAGGTAATATGTAGCAGTATTTAATAGACTGGAGTATTCAGGTAAAATGTAGCAGTATTCAATAGACTGGAGTACCCAGGTACCATGTTACCTTAGTCAATAGACTGGAGTACCCAGGCAACATTTTACCTTAGTCAATAGACTGGAGTACCCAGGCAACATGTGGCAGTATTTAATAGACTTGAGTACCCAGGTAACATGTAGCCGTATTCAATAGACTGGAGGACCCAGGTAACATTTTGTGTTATTCAATAGACTGGAGTACCCAGGTAATATGTAGCTGTACTCATTTGACTGGAGTACCCAGGTAACATGTAGCCGTATTCTATAGACTGGAGTACCCAGGTAACATGTTACCTTATTCAATATACTGGAGTACCCAGGCAACTTCTGGCAGTATTCAGTAGACTGGAGTACCCAGGTAACATTGATCATTATTCAATAGACTGGAGTACCCAGGTAATATGTAGCCATATTCAATACACTAGAGTACCCAGGTAACATGTAGCCATATTCAATAGACTGGAGTACCCAGGTAATATGTAGCCATATTCAATAGACTGGTGTACCCAGGAAATATTTATCAGGATTCAATAGACTGATGTACCCAGGAAAAATATATCAGTATTCAATAGACTGGAGTGCCCATGTATTATGCAGCCATATTCAATAGACTGGAGTACCCAGGTAAAATGTAGCAGTATTCAATAGACTGGAGTAACCCGGTAATATGTAGCAGTATTCAATAGATTGGAGTACTCCGGTAAAATCTAGCAGTATTCAATAGAATGGAGTACCCAGGTAACATGTAGAAGTATTCAATAGACTGTAGTACCCAGGTAACATGTTACCTTAGTCAATAGACTGGAGTACCCAGGCAACATGTGGCAGTATTCAATAGACTGGAGTACCCTGGTAACATTTAGGATTATTCAATAAACCGGAGTACACAGGTAAAATGTAGCAGTATTCAATAGACTGGAGTAACCAGGTAATATGTAGCAGTATTCAATAGACTGGAGTACTCCGGTAAAATGTAGGAGTATTCAAAAGACTGTAGTACCCAGGTAACATGTTACCTTAGTCAATAGACTGGAGAACCCAGGCAAAATGTGGCAGTATTCAATAGACTGGAGTACCCAGGTAACATTTAGCATTATACAATAGACTGGAGTACCCAGGTAATATGCAGCCATATGCAATAGACTTGAGTACCCAGGTAACATGTAGCCGTATTCAATAGACTGGAGGACCCAGGTAACATGTAGCCGTATTCAATAGACTGGAGTACCCAGGTAATATGTAGCTGTATCCAACAGACTGTAGTACCCAGGGAATATGTAGCATTACTCAATAGACTAGAGTACCCAGAAAATATGTAGCCATAATAAATAGCTCGGAGTACCCAGGTAACATGTAGCATTATTCAATAGACTGGAGTACCCAGGTAATATGTAGCTGTACTCATTAGACTGGAGTACCCAGGTAACATGTAGCTGTATTCTATAGACTGGAGTACACAGGTAACATGCAGCTGTATTCAACAGACTGGAGTACCCAGGTAACATAGCAATATTCAATAAACTGGAGTACCCAGGTAACATGTAGCCGTATTCTATGGACTGGAGTACCCAGATAACATGTAGCAGTATTCAATAGACTGGAGTACTCAGGTAACACGTAGCATTAATTAATAGACTGGAGTACCCAGATAACATGTAGCAGTATTCAATAGACTGAAGTACCCAGGTAACATGTAGCCGTATTGAATAGACTGGAGTACCTATGTAATATATGGTCATATTCAATAGACTTGAGTACCCAGGTAATATGTAGCAATGTTCAATAGACTGGAGTATCCAGGTAATATATAGTCATATGCAATAGACTGGAGAACCCAGGTAAAATGTAGCAGTATACAATAGACTGGAGTACCCAGGTAACATGTAGCATTAATTAATAGACTGGAGTACCCAGGTAACATGTAGCCGTATTCAATAGACTGAAGTACCCAGGTAATATGTAGCCGTATTCAATAGACTGGAGTACCCAGGTAAAATGTAGCAGTATTCAATAGACTGGAGTACCCAGGTAACATGTAGCATTAATTAATAGACTGGAGTACCCAGGTAACATGTAGCCGTATTCAATAGACTGAAGTACCCAGGTAATATGTAGCCGTATTCAATAGACTGGAGTACCTGGGTAATATGTAGCCATATTCAATAGACTGGAATACCCATGTAATATGCAGCCATATTCAATAGACTGGAGTACCCAGGTAAAATGTAGCAGTATTCAATAGACTGAAGTACCCAGGTAACATGTTACCTTATTCAATAGACTGGAGTACTCAGGCAACATGTGGCAGTATTCAATAGACTGGAGTACCCAGGTAACATTTAGCATTATTCAATAGACTGGAGTACCCAGGTAATAGGTAGCCGTATTCAATAGTCTGGAGCACCCAGGTAACATGTAGCTGTATTCAATAGACTGGAGTACCCAGGTAATACGTAGCCATATCCAATAGACTGTAGTACCCAGGTAACATTGATCATTATTCAATAGACTGGAGTACCCAGGTAACATGTAGCCGTATTCAATAGACTGGAGTTCCAGGTAACATGTAGCAGTATTCTTTAGACTGGAGTACCCAGGTAACATGTAGCATTAATGAATTGACTGGCGTACCCAGGTAACATGTAGCAGTATTCTTTAGACTGGAGTACCCAGGTAACATGTAGCCGTATTCAATAGACTGGAGTACCCAGGTAACATGTAGCAGTGTTCTTTAGACTGGACAACCCTTGTAACATGTAGCAGTATTCAATAGACTGGAGTACCCAGGTAACATGTAGCCTTATTCAATAGACTAGAGTACCCAGGTAACATGTTGCCTTATTCAATAGACTAGAGTATCCAGGTAACACGTTGCCTTATTCAATAGACTAGAGTACCCAGGTAGCCTTATTCAATAGACTAGAGTACCCAGGTAATATATAGCAGTATTCAATAGACTAGAGTACCTAGGTAACATGTTGCCTTATTCAATAGACTAGAGTACCCAGGTAACATGTAGCCTTATTCAATAGACTAGAGTACCCAGGTAACATGTTGCCTTATTCAATAGACTAGAGTACCCAGGTAACATGTTGCCTTATTCAATAGACTAGAGTACCCAGGTAACATGTAGCCTTATTCAATAGACTAGAGTACCCAGGTAACATGTTGCCTTATTCAATAGACTAAAGTACCTAGGTAACATGTTGCCTTATTCAATAGACTAGAGTACCTAGGTAACATGTTGCCTTATTCAATAGACAGGAGTACCCAGGTAATATATAGCAGTATTTAATGCCCAAGATTTCTCTTTTATCATGTCACAGAATTCAGCTACATTAAAAGACTCAGTCAATATGTATCTGTATTCAGTGCCTTGAAGCACCAGTCATCCTGAAGAACCATTGAACACACTAAAGCACTGAGTCCAATCAGCAGCAATAAGTGGCTTAGAACACTTAGTCGACATGTAGCAGCATTCAATGCCACGGAGCACTGAGTGAATCTATAATCAGTGCAGGCGATCACAAAGACATTCAATTCACTACATCACTCACTCAGCCCCAGATCTACAGACACTTCGCAGAGGGTTTGCATTACTTTTTTCAGATAAACCTGACACAAAGTCTTGTGGTAGGATTACCAATCCAATTTAAATTATGATTTGCGCTTTATGGTAACCCAAGTAACACAAAGCTGCAGAATATGCTGCCCTGTGTTACTTTGTGTTACGGTGTGGTCCATAGGTGGATCATGGTCACTCCCGTGCTACCACCCATGGGTTTCGACGCAAAAACCTGTCTACAAAGAGTTGTGGAAAGAGATTTGCTCCAAAATCCTGCACCTCTTCGAGGCAGGTGCAATGAGGAGAAAAATTCTCATTTCTCCTTTTTTCCCACTTTGAATGTTTGCGACATTGTACGAAGTGGGAACACCCTTAAAGCTTAGTTGTTGTACTTCCAGCACAAAACATATGCTTCCCTCAATGCCAATACCCTTGCACTATGGTGCAAGGATGTCTGCATTGCCATATGACAGCCGAAAGTGCACCAGCGTGGGGCGAGAACAGAACGGTGCAACACCTTAGTTGGTGTGGTGCTGTTCTGCTCTCTCCCTTTCACACAACACAGCAACTTTACTTGTTGTGCAGTGTTGCTTTAGTTCCCTGTACATCTGGGCCTCAATGTACAGCATTCAATTCTGCAGACCACTCACGTAACATGTAGCAGTATTCAATACTTCAGAGCACTTAGTCAATGTGAAGCAGCATTTAAAAAATCAGCACTTTCAGTTAATATGTACCAGTAATCAACATCCTCACACCCTCAGTCAATATCTGGGTGCCTTCCCAATACACTGCATCACTCACTCAATATGTCACAGCAGTCATTCCCCAACAAAACTAAGGGTCTCATTTATGGCATTTTGGCGTAGGTCAGCACAGCGAGGCACCTTGCTGCACTGCCCTACGCCAAAGTGAAAGGGCAGGAATGTACTGGATTTAAGCAATACGGTGCATTCCGGTCCTTCCTGCTCGCGCTGGTGAAGTTTTGGCAGCCTAGCGCTAACTTAGGCACGCTTGCACCATGGTGAAAGGGGGCCTCCATTGCAGGCAGGATTGTTTTTTGTGCAGAAAGGGGCACCTTCCTCCACAAAAGCAATCGTACGAGGTGTTTTCCTCTTTCTATGTGCGCCGCAGAATGCAGCACACATGGAAAGAGGAAAAATGAGGAGAAATTAACATATTTGTTATGCCTCACCTCAGGAGGCGTAAGGACCTGATGCCGCCCCAGGTTTACATCACTTTCTAAATCTGAGGCAGCGTCAAATTCCATGCGTGTTGCGTGGGAAAACCCACTGCAACGCCCATGGAACGCCTCCTGGGGGCAGAGTAAAGAGATGCAGCAATTTGAGCTGCGTCGCCTTACTCGTGATTTATGGGGCCACTCAAAGCCACGCTGGGTGACTTTGAGTGGCTTCATAAATCTTTCTAGAGCACTGTGTCAGGCATGTACCACTTTACATGGTGCAAAAGTGACACAGGACTCTCATAAGTAAGCCCCTAAGTCAATATATGTATCAGTATTCAATACCTTAGAACACTCAGGGCCTCATTTATGGGATTTTGGCATAGAGCAGCGCAGCAAGGCACGTTAATGTGCTGCCCTACACCAAAGTGAAAGGGCAGGAATGCACCGTATTTAAGCAATACAGTGCATTCTTGTCCTTTCTCTCTGCGCTGGCGCCGTTTCAGCAGCCTAGCGCCAACGTAGGCCCCCCCTGCACCTTAGTGCAAGGGCGCCTCCATTGCATGCAAGATTGTTTTTCTGCAGGAAGGGGCACCTTCCTGCACATAAACATTCCATTGAGGTGTTTTCCTCTTTGGAAAACACGAGGAGAAATAAACATATTTCTCCTCGTTACGCCTCACCTCGGGAGGCGTATAAATCTGGTGCTTCCGCAGGTTTAAAATGACTTTGTAAATCTGGGGCAGCATCAAATTCCATGGCTGTTGCATGGGAAACCCATTGCAACGGCCGTGGAACGCCTCCCGGCGCAGAGTAAGGCAACATAGTGATTTGCTCTGCGTCGCCTCGCTCATGATTTATGAGGCCACTCAAAGCCACCCAGTGTGGCTTTGCGTGGCTTCATAACTCCTTATGAGAACCGTACGTAACGCATGGACCACTTTACGTGGTGCAAACGTGGGGCAGGGCTCCCATGAACAAGCCCCTCAATCACCAAGTAACAGCATTCAATGCCTCAGGGGCCTGTTTATCAGAGCCCTGCGTCACTGTTGCACCACGTAAAGTGGTACATGCGTGATGCAGGGCTCTCAATGCGATTTATGAAGCCCCAAATAGCCACCCTGTAGGGCTTTGAGTTGTCTCATAAATCGTAAGGTGAAGCAGCATAAATTGCTGCGTCTCCTCGCTCTGTGCCCGGGAGGTGTTCCATGAGCGTTGCGGTGGGTGTTTCCATGCAACACTCATGCAATTCGAAGCTGCCCCAGATTTACGAAGTCATGTAAACCTGCCAAATCCGTACACATCCTGAGGTGAGGAGTAACAAGGAGACAGCTGTTTATTTCCCCCCTTTTTTTACTCTTTCCATGTGTGCTGCATTCTGCAGCACACATGGAAAGAGGAAAACGCCTCAATGGGTTGTTTTTGTGCAGGAAGGTGCCCTCTAGGGGTCTCTTAATACTGCAGAGAATTACAAACATTTTCAGAAATTACCAGCAGGTCTGAAGGTGCACATACAAATATTTCCAAAACTCTGTGGTTGCATTTAGTTGCTGGAGCACAGATGCTAAAATAACAGCAACTTTCAAAGCCACCTTCTAAATATGGAAGGTCCACTTCTGGACACTGTGAGAAACGAGGAGAGCCCACTGCATCTCTCTGCTGTCCAGGGTCTCAGGAGCATGCAGAAGTGTCCATTCCATCTCCCTGCAGTCCACACACTCAGGAGCAAGCAGAAGTGGCCCTGCCCAGCTCCCTGCGGTCGACGCACTCAGGAGCAAGCAGAAGTGGCCCTGCCCAGCTCCCTGCGGTCGACGCACTCAGGAGCATGCAGAAGTGGCCCAGTCCATCACCCTGCAGAGCTCGACCCAGGCGAGCCACTGAGAGCTCGAGCCAGGCTTGACCCAAATCCCTGGCTCCGGCTCAGCTCGCGGTTCTCTTTGATACTCAAGTCCAACACAAGCCGAGCCCTTGTTGGCTTCAGCTTGCCACCATGCTCTAACCTCATGCTTTGTTCTAAAATGGGTGAGAGACAGAGATACCAGTTTAGAGGCTGAACTCCACAATGTGGAACCAGAGAACCTGCAATCATTCCTGGCTTCCTCGCTTCACCATATTGTGTGATCCTTGACAAATATTTTATTTCACTGAGCCTTATTTTTCTTCATTGTCACTTAAGAGAACACCTTGAAATACATGAGTTCTGGATGTGCAGCCTGCACAAACCTTTTCTGTTTGATTTTATACAGTATAGGGGCATATGTACAAGGAGTTAACACCTCCGTAGCGTCAATTTTTTTAACGTTACAGCTGCTTTTTTTTTATTGCCGTATTTACAAGTTGCCGCTAACCGCAGTTAGCGGCAGTTTTCAGGCGTAAACGTGAATTTTTAGGATTGCCACTTCTGTTAGCGGTACTTAACGAAAATTAGATGCAAGGTAGGTGTTCCCGGGCAAAAACTGCAGCTAACCCCACTTCGCACTATTTACTAGGAATTCCTTGTATGGTGCAAAACCAAAAAAATTGCCTCTAACTCCAGTTAGAGGCAGTTTTTTAAGACCAGAAAATAGCTGGTCTTAAAAATGGTGCAAACACCTGGGGCCTCATTTCAGAAGGTTTTGGTGCTGGACAGCGCTGCGACAAAACTACAGGGCAGGAATACGCACCATCAATAAGATAGGGTGCATTCCTGGGCCTCATTCATGAAAAGTGTTGCATTGCTGCTACAAAACAGTGTTGCAACAACTTTTCACTACGCCCTTCTTGCGACACCATGGATGCGCTGTATTTACTGTACAGCGCTCCATGTCGCAATTAATGACAGACACGTCTGGAATCCTGATGTATCTGTCAGCGCTAAAGTCACGCAGTGCTGCAGTTGTGTCACAAGCATGACGCAACTCCTGCAATGCATGGGGCCATCCTATCCCTGTGGCACTGTGTCACCCTTACGCCTGCCATGAGGCAGGCGTGAGGTACTGACGCAGTGGCATCCACAATTGTTGCAGTGAAATCTGATGGACTTCACTGCGCCACTCCTATGAGGCTTTGTTGCGTGGGAACGCCCACCCTGCATACATCATACCTGATGCAGGTATAATGTGGCACAGGGCTTCACAAGGTCACGCATATGCCTAGATGCGTCACTTTGCAAATACGGCACAACGTGGTGCAAGAATCACGCTGCAAGTACGTCAAGAAAATGACACACTTGCGGGGTGACACTGTCAAAAGGGGCTCATGAATAAGCCCCCCTGTCTTTTTCCCCTACGCTGGGGCACAATGGCTGCCATGCGCCAATGCAGGCACCCTTGCGCCATGGTGCAAGGGTGACTGTGTTGCGGAGTTGATTGATGTTGTGGCTCCATCTCTTCACGAGACGCCTGTAGGTGGGGCTGGACTAGTGGAGGGCAGGAGTGAACCAGTTGGCCTTCTTGGGGTGTTGTTTGCATGGTCTTTTCTTGAGGGGTGCCAGGGTGTCGTTTGCAGTTGGAGATCCATCGGTGGAGGTTACGCACTGCGGTGTTGGCGTCTGTAAGCGTTGATGGAGTGGTGGTGCTGAGGGAGTTGACAGGAAGTTCTTCGGTGGCCTTGATCGACCCACGACGGGGGGGCAATAATGGCGATGGTGTACGGTGCGCATGGTGAAGGGGTGATGTAAACATTGATGGTCAGTACAGGAGAGTCCTGTGGTGTGGCTGTAGTTGAAGTTCCCGCAGGTGGGGAAGACGGGCTTGAGCGTGTGTCAGGCTATGTGGGTTGGTGTGGTGACTAGCTGCTTGAGTCCGATTTTGGCGAGATTCCCCAGGAGGGGGGTGGTGTTCTGGTCACTGGGATTGTCCAGGTGGAACTTGAGGTCTCCGAGTAGGATGTAGTCGGTGGATGGGAGAGCCTGGGGTGCGATGAGGTCTACAATGGCATTGGTGAATGGGGTTCATGGCCCGGGGGGCCTGTAGATGAGGGTGCCGCGGAGGGTGGTGTTGGTCCGGATCTGGAAGTGGAGGTGTTCCATGGTCACCGTCGGGACATTAGAGTGCGTGGTCAGTCAGAGTGTGCTTTTTTATGCGATGGCAATACCTCCTCCTGGGTGCTCAGAATGCTCCATGCTGGTGAATTTGTAGCCGTCGTGGATGGTGATGGCGATGTCCAGTCCAGAGCAGAGGTTGGTCCAGGTTTCCGTGAAGAAGGCTTTGTCTGAAGAGGTGGTGTCGAGGAGGTCCCAGATTTTGGTTGCGTGTTTGTGGGGGGACTGCACGTTGAGGAGGATGCAATTGAGCTGGTCAGCTGCGCAGTTGGTCGGCTGGGCGGCAGGAGGCACTGGTGTGCTGATGTGGCAGAAGGTGCGTTTGCAGTTTTGACAGGCGCAGGGTGCAAGAGGATTCTACAGTGTTGCTAGATGGCAGGCAGTGTGGCATCCAGGGTTGATGGCGAGGAGGGTGCTGGTGGAGTGATCGAGAGGAAAGGTCCTTGGTGCTGGGCGCGGTCCAGGGGCGGACGGACGCAGACGGGCTTGCCTTTGGCTTGCCTTTGACACACCATTGGTACGCCCGCTGTGCATGGCCGCACAGCGGCCACCATTAAGTAGTGCTGCGGGGGCACTGAATAGCTGCGAGGCGGGAAACGCGTGTAAGGAAACTGGAGGGGGTGGGGACGTGGGGGGAAAGCTGGGTTTGTGAATATATTTATTTTTTTAATTCTTACCTCGAGGCCGGGTCCTGCGTCTTCTGTGCTCCTGCTCTCCTGAGTCTGCTTCCAGGAACAGGAAGCAGGCAGCCAGGCCCCCTCCTCTAAGTCAATCACAACGCTGCAATGCGACGTTGATTGATCTTGAGCGCTGTGACAAGGCATTCAGCCAGGGGCTGGAGGTGTGGGCATGTTCTCCATGCAGACTGTAATGCAGCCTGCATTGCAAACAGGGAAGTGCGCATGACTGCTTTGGGCGGCCTGAAAGGGCCAACCAAACAGTAATTGCGCACTTGAATGGGCATACCACTCCGCCCCTGCCCTGCTCCGTGAGTAGAGCAGCCCTACCCACCCTCCCGCCCGCAAAGGAAACATAGCAGGAGAATATCAGAAAGTTATCATCATGTTATGTTTCCTCTTCTAGCACTGCTTGAAAGCAGTGGGGTGACGCTCTTCCGCCATAGCGTATGAGCCGCCACTGGGGGTGCTTCACCCACAGGTGCTTGGCCTGGGCCCGACTCGACCCCCGGGCCTCCTGCGCTACGCGTCCCACCTTCTCCTCACCTGGACATTGACACCGTGGCGCAATCCGCTGCACTCTCTCCAAATCTGTGACTCAGCCAGCAGGAGCCTCAGCCAGGTGGGATTTCACAAGCCTGGGTTCAGCAGTCGACGCCAAGTCCACTGGGGAACCTCCCGATACAGGTGATGCAACAGGGACCCCTTAGGCATGAAGTTGCAGCGCTCCCGCCACACAAGTTCGGTGCAGCTCAGGGGCCTCACCCTCCACAGCGTCCAGCCAGCGCAACATCCTCTGGCCTGTGATGCATAGAGGCGCGGCCCACCATTGGTAATCCCCTCCGTGCACCCCGGTGTGCTGGTGGCGCGTGGTATGCACTGCAGACCTCCCTACGTTGGTGCGCAGGAGCGCCTCTACCGTTCACAGCTCCAAGGGGCACCAGGTGATCTTTTCACACAGGTCAGCAGCGTGTCTCCATGCGACCTGGCAGACTTCACCACCAGGTAAGGGTGATCGCAAATGCCTCACTGTCTACCGCCACGGCCCAGCAACTCCACTGCACCTCTGCCTCCCACTCTGGGTCCCAGACGCAGGCCCAGCGAGGCCTCCGGGCCCTGGGGACTGTCCGTGCTTTCAAGGTTTTGGATGCCATGGTGTTGCAAGGAGTGCACAATGATAAGTGATGCATCACTGGTTTTGCCCAGCGATGTGCCCCTTTTCATGATTGTAGCCCTGAATTTCCTCTTCCCCTGGGACTCTGGCTGGTCATCCTGGCTGTTGGGGGGTTTGGGGGGGTGGGGGGGGGTGTTGATCAGTGCTGCACTTGGCCCTGGCTGCTCCATTCTGCATTCCATTGGCTTTGGTTCCTATATTTAATTAGAGGTGGACTTATAGGCTATTTTTGCCTCTAGAGGCAAAAAAAGTCATGTTGGGCTGACTAACGTTAGTTTTTTTGCCGCTAATGGGCCTTTCGTCAGTTTTCGCCTGCTAATGTCAGAATTTGTATCGTCTTCATGCTAGTGTTAGCAGCAGTTTTCATTGCGGCTACCTGAAACTATCGCCATGTAGCGACATATTTGAAATACATTGCTAACAGGGCGATAGTTTTTGGTGATAGGCCGCATTAAGAAAACTGCCGCTAACTAGCGATAGCGTTAGTTAGCGGCAGTTCTTGTACATATGCCCCATAGTGTTTCTATGATAAGAATCAGGCCACATGTGGGGCGCAAATGAAAAGTGAACTGCCTCTTGGTGCACCAGTGTTATGTTCGTCAGGATGATGGGCGTGAATATATCTATGTGCATGTTTGAAAACTGTCACTTTAGCTAAATGCCTGTCAATGCATTGCTCTAATCTGATGTGCTAAGGTGAAGCTTTTCCGAGTGGTAATGAAATGTAGTTGTTTGAATTTTGAAGTGACTTTACCATATTTTATAGGATGTTTGTTGCATAATTTGTATACCAAAAATGTTCGGGGCTTGGCTCGAGCACAGGCTCTTAGAGCCAAGCCCATATCCTTGGATCAACTCTTGCTGTTCGTTGTTTCTTGGCTCGCCCATCTCTGCCATGTATCCTTCACTGCATTGGAATGTAACTTGAAGCGCTGCAAGAGGTGAAATGCGGAGCTGCCTTAGAACGATACGAGAGATGAAATGTAGTCCGTGCCCTGAAGTGAAGTGAGAGAGGAAATGCGGAGTGTGCCCTGGAGTGAAATAACAGATGAAACACAGGTTGTGCCGCACAGTGATAGGAGATGAACTGTAGCCTGTGCCCTAAAGAGGTACTAGAGATGAAATGCGTAGTGTGCCCTATAGTGCTACAAGTGAACAAATGCAAACTGTGATCTAAAGTGATATCAAACATTAACTGTATGTAGGCTGGGCCCTAAAGTGATAACTGGAACGAAATGCAGAATGTGCCCTAAAGAGATACAAGCGATGAAATGAAGAGTGCCCTAAAGTGACAACTGGGATGAAATGCAGAGTGTGCCCTAAAGAGATAGAAGCGATGAAATGCAGTTTGCCCTAAAGGGATACAAGCGATGAAATGCAGAGTGTGCCCTAAAGAGATACAAGCGATGAAATGCAGAGTGTGCCCTAAAGAGATACAAGCGATGAAATGCAGTGTGCCCTAAAGAGATACAAGCGATGAAATGCAGTGTGCCCTAAAGAGATACAAGAGATGAAATGCAGTGTGCCCTAAAGAGCTACAAGCGATGAAATGCAGAGTGTGCCCTAAAGAGATACAAGAGATGAAATGCAGTGTGCCCTAAAGAGCTACAAGCGATGAAATGCAGAGTGTGCCCTAAAGAGATACAAGCGATGAAATGCAGAGTGTGCCCTAAAGAGATACAAGCGATGAAATGCAGTGTGCCCTAAAGAGATACAAGCGATGAAATGCAGTGTGCCCTAAAGAGATACAAGCGATGAAATGCAGTGTGCCCTAAAGAGATACAAGAGATGAAATGCAGTGTGCCCTAAAGAGCTACAAGCGATGAAATGCAGAGTGTGCCCTAAAGAGATACAAGAGATGAAATGCAGTGTGCCCTAAAGAGCTACAAGCGATGAAATGCAGAGTGTGCCCTAAAGAGATACAAGCGATGAAATGCAGAGTGTGCCCTAAAGAGATACAAGCGATGAAATGCAGTGTGCCCTAAAGAGATACAAGCGATGAAATGCAGTGTGCCCTAAAGAGATACAAGAGATGAAATGCAGAGTGTGCCCTAAAGTGATACTTGAGATGAAATGCAGAGTGTGCCCTAAAGTGATACAAGAGATGAAATGAGGAGTGTGCCCTAAAGTTATACTTGAGATGAAATGCTGAGTGTGCCCTAAAGTGATACAAGAGATGAAATGCAGTGTGCCCTAAAGTGATACAAGAGATTAAATGAGGAGTGTGCCTTAAAGTGATACTTGAGATGAAATGCTGAGTGTGCCCTAAAGTGATACTTGAGATGAAATGCAGCGTGTGCCCTAAAGTGATACAAGAGATGAAATGAGGAGTGTGCCTTAAAGTTATACTTGAGATGAAATGCTGAGTGTGCCCCAAAGTGATACTTGAGATGAAATGCATAGTGTGCCCTAAATTGATACAAGAGATGAAATGAGGAGTGTGCCCTAAAGTGATACTTGAGATGAAATGCTGAGTGTGCCCTAAAGTGATACTTGAGATGAAATGCAGAGTGTGCCCTAAAGTGATACAAGAGATGAAATGAGGAGTGTGCCCTAAAGTTATACTTGAGACGAAATGCTGAGTGTGCCCTAAAGTGATACTTGAGATGAAATGCAGAGTGTGCCCTAAAGTGATACAAGAGATGAAATGAGGAGTGTACTCTACAGTGATGCAAGAGATGAAATGAGGAGTGTGCCCTAAAGTGATACAAGAGATGAAATGAGGAGTGTGCCCTAAAGTTATACTTGAGATGAAATGCTGAGTGTGCCCTAAAGTGATACTTGAGATGAAATGCAGAGTGTGCCCTAAAGTGATACAAGAGATGAAATGAGGAGTGTACTCTACAGTGATGCAAGTGAAGAAAATGCAAACTGTGATCTAAAGCGATATAAAACATGAACTGTATGTAGGCTGTGCCCTAAAGTGATAATTGACATGAAATCTAGAGTGTGCCCTAAAGTGATAATTGAGATAAAATGTAGAGTGGGACCAAACGTGATAATTGACATGAAATGTAGCGTGTGCCCATAAGTGATAATCCGGATGAAATGTAGAGTGGGCCCTAAAGTGATACAAGAGAAGAAATGCAGAGTGTGTCCTAAAGATATGAGATACTAGTGAAGAAACTCAGGCCGTGCCGTGCACCCCGACCTTCGAGCTCACTGTGCCACTGGATTCAAGCTAGCCTGGCTGAAGAAGGGTGACATACCCTGAAACCGGTCCCAGGATGCTTGTTTCCGGTCCAGGGAGGACCTGGCCTGGCAGTTCGGTCTGGACTGTTCCCATGGGGCACAGGGTCAAGACTGATTTGCATATGGCTGGGTCTAAACTGGGGTGGGGTAGTGGGCAAAAGAATGATGGATTTAACCCAGATCTTTTGACTGGGGGAGAATGTTTGCATTGTCAGCATTCCGTCCATCATTTGTTTGCTGTAACACTTTTGGACTGGGCCACAGCAGAAGCGAGTTCTGTTTCCAGCACCGCTCCCAGCCCGCAGCGCCCCACAGCGCCCCGCAGCTCCCCCATACACGTCCACACAGAACTAAGGAATTCAAACTTTGCAGTTCAGAGACAGTTTCCCCGCATTTGCCACAAAAATCTGTATTTTGAACATCAAACGCCAGCTCCTTTGAAGGCTGTCACGGGACACGGGGGTGATTTACAAACTTTGCCCAGAACAGTTCATTAAGATCACATTTCAGTGTTTCCGAAGTGCCCATGAATGGGATTAGTGGTGTACAAAGAAGGGCGGCCAGCCCCTTGAGGAGGCCTTCTGGGCGCTCAAAGGCGCCCGAGACAAAGCGTTCGCGAGGTGTTTTCTCTGCGCCCTTTGTCCCGGGTCTAACTTCTGAATCACGGGGAGGGAGGGGGCGCTGTTAATGGTCCAGTGGGCGTGTTTAATAGTCCGGACCGGACAATGGGGCAGAGCCGACTGGCCTCTTTACAAAACCATCTGAAGTCCCGGGGACGCGTTCCCAGCCATTACCATAACCGGCAGAAAGGGCCTGTGACGGGGTGGGCAGGTTGCATCTGCCCCCGACATGTTCTCACCTTAAAGCCCCAATGGAGCCACTCCCCCCGCACAATGCAGCGGCCTGCAGAACTAAGCGCCCAGACACCAGCGCCCGGGCCTCACTGAGCCAAATACCAACACGGCCGGCGCCATGTTTATTCATGGGCCCCCCACTTCTGGGCCGAGCGCCCCTTCCTTTGTGCAGTAGTCAGCCTTTCACACCCTTCAGGATGGGGGAGCCCGCACCTTGCAAGTGGGCAGAGCCCCCTAATTGTGTTTGCTCTGCCCTCACAGCTCCAGAATATGGGGTCAGGTATCCGAAATTGGATTATCGGCCATCAATCACTGCTCTCTGACAGCTCCTGGGCCAGCTATGCGGTCCTTGGGGCAACCTTCTCATGCCAAAGGGTACAGACGTGCGAGGACGGCTCTTCGCTTGAAGTGACTGACATGATGGCGAGTGACGTGCCAGGCAGTGGGGCTGTTGTGACATTTCCAACCAATTGCACGCGAGCACCAGTGAGCACTGGTACACGAATGTGTTTAGAGGGCAGATGCAGGGGGTGTTCACCTGCGAAGGGCTAGCCTAGCATCTTTAAAAAAAAAATGAAATCAGCGAACTTTACTGCACAATTATCACCAACATTTACTAAAAAAACCAGAGGGCCCAATTCACAAAGGTAAACTTTGACCTGAAGTCTAAATTTTAGACCTGAAGTCTCAGGGCCTGACTTAGGAGTTGGCGGTCCTGGCACCACCGTTGCTTTTTGACGGTCCAACGGCCCACATACCTGGCGGTCTGACCGCCGAATTAGGATGCGGGTGGTGAGACCACCAGAACACCGCCTCAAGATCGCCGCCACGATCTCGGGTCCCACAGTGGCGCTGGTGGCAAAGCGGTGGTGTATGAAGGCGGTGCCGGCATCAGCACCGCCTTGGGGATTACGATCTTCCTTCCTGCTAACCTTTTCATGGCTGGGACCCCGCCATGAAAAGGTCAGCAGGAAGGAAGGTAAAGGGGCCCCAAACAGGGCCCCAGGGCGATTCATCCCAGTGGGTATAGCAGCCAGGGGCACATGTTGTGCCCCCCTATGCTTCCACTGGCGTGCACACACTGTTCGCCATGCATGGCCTGGTGCATGGCAACAGTGACCCCAACAGTGGAGGTGCTGCATTGCGGTGGCATTGCCCTCTGGTTCGGTAGATGAGCCGAAGCATGCCGCCGCCGCAACGCCACAGACACACCGCCAGCCCCGGCATGGGAAGTCATAATCCAAGAGTTGGGATGCCGCCTGCTTGTCGGAGTTTTCCCGACCCCCGCTGCAGCGAGCTGGCGGTGTGCCCGCCAACTCTTAAATCAGGCCCTTAGTTTAGACCTGAAGTCTAAATTTGACCTGAAGTCTCAGGGCCTGACTTAGGAGTTGGCGGTCCTGGGACCACCGTCACTTTTTGACGGTCCAACAGCCCACATACCTGGCGGGCCAACAGCCGAATTAGGATGCGGGCGGTGAGACCACCATAACACAGCCTCAAGATCGCCACCACCACTAAGATCTCGGGTCCCGCAGCGGTGGCAAAGCAGCGGCGTATGAAGGCAGTGCCTGCATCAGCACTATGATGGGGATTACGATCTTCCTTCCTGCTAACCTTTTCATGGCTGGGACCCCGCCATGAAAAGGTCGGCGTGAAGGAAGGTAAGGGGCTCCAAACACGGCCCCAGGGCAATTCAGCCTAGTGGATATAGCGGCTGGGGGCACATGTTATGCCCCCCTATGCTTCCACTGTCATGCGCACACTGTGCGCCATGCATGACATGGTGCATGGCAACTGTGAGCCCACAACAGTGGAGTTGCTGCAGTGCGGCGGCATGCTACGGCTCGTCTGCAGAGCCAGAGGGCAATGCCGCAGACACACCGCCAGCCTTGACATGTGAAGTCATAATATAGCAGTTGGGATACCTCCTGCTTGTCGGAGTTTTACCGACCCCCGCTGCAGCGAGCTGGCGTTGTGCCCGCCAACTCTTAAATCAGGTTCTTAGTTTAGATCTGAAGTTTAAGTTTAGACCTAAAGTCTAAGTTAGATCTGAAGTCTAAGTTTACCTCTGTTAAACGGGCCCACTGAACCTAAGCCGTACTCCAAATAATGTCAAGGTGAGCCAAGTAAGTCTGACTCTCCCCAAGATGCAGAGGGATCCCTGGCTCCAAGAAATCTTTGGAAAAAACGGAGGCAAAATGGTGCATTTTTCAATAATAGTTCTAATGAAATGTCTGAAAAGGGATAGGTTATAAGGAAGTTCAAAAAATGCAATAACACTTAACGGATTATTTTCTTTTAGTTTATTTTGATCAGTTTCATATTGTGCATCTGCGCCACAGGGGGCAGTGAAGGGTTCCGCATACAACATGTTTGAATTGCTTCACAGTAGACAGGAATGACATAGAGCCTGTGGTGTTCAAGCGGGCGGGGCTAAGTAACTGTAACAAACGACACACATTCCCAGTATTTGGGTTTCATGCGCAGACCACACACGCCAGAGGCCCCGCCTTTTATTTACTTCACCATACCACATTGCAAGGACTTAACCATTATGCACCACTTTCCTAGGGGAAAACAAGTAGGCACCCTCTCCTGATGGGCTAATCTTCTGATAGACACAGGAACATTACATTCCTCCCACAATATCAAAACGTTAAATAAACCACACAAACCAAACGATTCACAAAAAAGACAACCAGGATTGGTCAGTCTTCAAAACCCATTCTCACATCTCAAAGCCCTGGTGACGACGGACAGGACCGTATTGGATCACAGATTGAATCGAGAGTGATCGCCTCACAAGGAGGTTATTTAGGGCGAGGGCTGGCCATCAGGACCACCCAAACTCACTCGGAAATCTCCTTCACTCGTGAGGTCGCTTTGCTGCTCACTTCCTTTGTCCATTTTTGAGCTCAGCTGGAGATCTCTTGGGACCTCAAAATCTCCTCCTCTCATCGGCCTCCATATTCAACTCTATTCTTTAGGCAATAGACTCCGGAATCTTTTGAAAAATGAAACATTCCCAGTGACAACCTCCGACTTACCTTTCGATGCATAATGTTCCATGACTTCAAATATCCCTCCATCTCCTGTCCTCGAAACCGAGGTTTATTATGAGTACAAAGATCCTGTACCAGGCCGTGTGTGGCTAGGACTTTCTCCATCTTTGGGATGACCTCACTGGCTGATGTAGTAGGCACTTCTACTTCTGGACATTTCGAGTAGTCATACACTAGCACCAACGTGTGACTCCCATCAGGAAGACTACAAAAATCAGCACTGGTGCTGACCCAGGGACCTCTTGGGCCATTCTTAGTTATGATACGAGCCGGCAGTACTTAATTTGAGGCAGTGGTTGCAGGTGGGGCCCAGCGTAACTCATTTTTGGGGACCAGCCCTTATTTTTCCTCATCAGACTTTGACCCAGAGCTAAAAATGTTAAAACAAACTGGGGGAGAGAAGGAGGAAGAGAAAGACAGAGGGAACCTGCAGGAGTGAGATAAATGGGCAGGGAGTGTCTGGTGGGGGATTAAAGAGGCATGAGGTGGAATGAAGACAATGCAGACTTGGTATTCCGCATCGCTGACATTCAATTGTGTAGTCCCAGGGCTTCTGAGTAAAGCTTTTGACCCAGTACTTACTCTCTACAAATTAAGTACTGGGAGCTGGAGAATCAGAGCTCCTAGCAGATTGGCACATATGACTTGTTTTCACCATCATTTCCACCAGTTTGTCCAATTGTGGGAACCCCACTTTACTCCTAATGCGTTTTTTAGTTTTTACCATCTCTTGATGCCCCATCTGTGCCAACTGAATCACCAATGCAGCCAGACTTCTTGACCTGACCAGCCTATGTCTCCTGATGATACCGCCTTCATTAGCGACCCCCAGTTCATGGCAGACATTATACAGTGAGTCCAATATTTGCTGAGGGCCAGGAGTCCATCCATACACATTCAATTTCAGAGTTTTCCAGTGCCCGTTTTCTGGGCTGTCAAAGCTGTTTGTGGTCAATTGTCCTCTGTGGCGGCTTTCAGAATCTTCTCTAGGGATATCGGCAACAGTTGAGTACTTTTGGCAACAAGACCCAAAGAAACTATTGCAGGACTGTAGTCTCACATTTCTCTTGGTGCAATGTAAGATCACTTTCGCAAAGAATTTACAACACTTTCGGGAGGCTTACATGGCACTCTTACAGTGAGGACGCGTACACTAGAATGTCATCACTCATGTTGGTGACCACAGACAGTGCTGATGATATGTCTTGTATCGTATTTTGAAATACCTCTGCCACACTTGAAATTCCAAAATTCAGACGTTAGTAACAGCGTAGGCCTATATGCGAGGGGAATGTTATATATCTCAACTCTGGATCTAACAGGATTTGATGGTGCCCTAATTGGAGATTCATCTTAGAGAACCAGCTGACTCCACTTATCTCATTAACTATATCGTCGACCGTAGGGATGAGGTGCTGCTCTTGCCGGTTACTTGATTGTATGGTTAGGGAGGCACATGTCCACACACACATGCACCTCTCCTGGCTGTTTTTGCTTGCAAGTTATGACAACGGGAGACAACCATAGAGTGGGTCCGTCTGTCTTCTCAATGAGATCGGCCACTTTCAGCCTCCTCAGCTCAGCTTCCACTTTTGGCTGCAGATGGAAGGCCTCCTATTGGTGCCTTAGAGCGTGAGGCTGTAATGAGTGGCCAATATGCAGCTTAATTGTCCCCCCCACCCCTTCACACTGCCTATCTCTTGAAACAGGTCTCAGAATTCCATAAGCAAACCACCAAAACAAGTGGGCACCCCATCTCCTGGTGGGCTAATTCACTGATCAACACAGGGATGTTACAGAGCATAAACAGGAAGTAGGCAAACAGTAGTAGAAAATAGGCAAAGCAAGAGTATGTTTTTAGTTCAGGTAGAAGCAGAAGAGGTGAGTTTTTAGATGTCGGCTGAATGTGGAAGGAGAGCGCTTAGTTCTAATATCAGTGAGTAGAGAATCCCAGGTAGAAGTAGCATCACTGCGCATGAGCGGTGTTGAAGCATAGATCTTCCAACTGTAGTGACCTTTCTGCTTCTTACATCCCTCTGTTTGCTAGAGATGGAGAATGGCCTCACGGCTTTACATGTTAGACCGCAAAATATCAGTGTTAATCTTGCTGGAATAGAAAGGTAGCGCAGGTCTCGTCAAATCAGCAAGATTTGGTTAAATGTTTATTTTCAGTGATTATTCTTGCTATTGGATGTTACCTTTGCTTTCAGACCACCCTTCTTCATTCCAACTAGATTCTCAGTCATATTGAATGACTGAGAAACTCCTTAAATAGGGCAGAGAGGAAACTTAAACAAAACAAGCATTGGAAAAGCTAATAGGTCTTATCTTTAGGACCTATCGTCTTTGCAATGGGTTTTAGTCATGCTACACAGCATGCCTGATGCTGTGCAGCATGGGTAAGAATTAAACAAGCATAGAAAATGCAATAGGTCTCGCCTTTGATTAAGTTAAAGCCATTTGCTTTGCTAATGGTATTGTATAGCAAAGCAAATGGCTTTAACTTAATGAAAGGCGAGACCTATTGCATCAGCAATGCAGCAGCCTTTAGGCTCTTACTTTTGTGTCAGGCACTGGGATGAGGCACAATCAGCAAGAACCGGCGTAGGACAGCAAGCAGTACCCTACCAGTGGTGGAGGGGCTCACGGAGAGTCTAGACTTTTTATACTGGTTTCTATAGAAACAGAAACCCGTCAAAAATGAGAATACCCGATACCTCGATCACTGCCACACAAAGTGCAGTAAAACTGAGGAAACGGCACACATTGTGTCCACGCAAGGTAAAACATGTCGCCAAAGGAGCCTCATACTTGAAACAAGGGTCCATCCTGTATTAGGGGGCGCAAACATACAATCGTCTTCTCTAAAAGCAAGACATAAAAGGTGAAAAAGTTATTTTTACGTTGTATACTCAAAAGAAGGTATTTATTCCTATGAAAAGGAAATAAAAGCGTTTAGATTGCCACGAGAATACTTGGTATGCAGATGTTAAACAGAGGATTGTGGGTATGATGCACACACAGCCCTCTCATTCATCTCCGTCCCTCACTAAGGTCTGACGCACGATCGGGGGATCTTTCAAAGCACACTGCTGCCGTATGGGGAGCCCAGAAATACAAGTTTCCAGACAGAATTTGCGTACAATTACACGCATGCGCACAGGAGGCAATAGGGCACAAACAGACGGGGAGGTCCGACCAACGGAGCCTCTCATAGTCAACAGTGGAAGCAATGACTTCTGCATACCCACAATCCTCAGGGTGGCAGTGATCGAGGTATCGGCTTCCAAGTTTATGCAAGGTTTCTGATTCTAAAGAAACCTTAACGACTTGTTTATGAAATAAGATTAGGTAAAGTAAAGGGTGATTCAATACAGAAAATAAAGCTAATTGAAAATTTACCGTTAAGTTTTCTAACAATGTCGCTCTGAATAAGCAGGCAATTCTAGTCTGTATTTCTACAAATATCTGCTTTAAATCGTTCTATATAAATGAATTATGTTTGCCGCTATTTTGGCAGAAAAGCGCATTTAATTTAATACACACACAAAACAAGCTGTCGCCATTGCGTCTCCAAAAAAAAAGTGCATACACCGAGTAATGAAGGGGAGAGTGTCACGCCGCCAGTAAAGCATCCAGTCCAGGTGGGCGTGGAAAAAAGTGGACAGGGTGGTAACCAGGAGGGACTAAAAAACCTCCGGAGCAATAATAACACCACGTTTAGCATAATAGGTGATGCAAAATGACGCGCACCAATGGGAAACATGGGCGGAGCACAAAGCGATCTTCTGGAACCGTATTGATTCCAAGAAGCCCTCGCATGGCGAGAGCAGCGCATGCGCGCTGCCAACGCCAGGCGAGACCTAAAAAAAACTTTTGACTCGGACGGCCGCGTCAATTTCTAATGCACACACTACGCAAGTGCAAGCCTACAAATTGACAACAGCACTTTAAAAAAAAATTGTTAGTTATCATTTTGAGTTGGATTGTTAACTATAAAATGAAAAATACAGAATGTCAGGGAGTGATGCAGAAGCAAAATGGGGTAAAAGAGTGGGTGGGAAAGGAACAAGGGGGACGAAAACAATACCGGAGGGGCAGAGAAGCACACTGTGAGACAAAGAAACTTGGAGTGGGGCACAGATGCATACGGCACAGAGAGCAGAGCACAGAAGCACACGGTGAGACAGAGCAACATAGAGGCGGGAGAAGCAACATAGGGACGGAAACAACATCAGAGGGGCAGAGAAGCACACTGTGAGACAAAGAAACTGGGAGGAACACAGAGCCATACGGTGAGACTGAGCAACATAGAGACGGGGAAGGAAGACAGGGATGGAAACAATACAGGTGGGACAGAGAAGCACACAGTGAGGCCGAGCAGCGCAGAGACCCGAGAGCAGAGCACAGAAGCACAAATCGAGATGGAGAAATATGGAGACCATGGATGAGAGACAGAGAAGCAGATGGCGAGATTAAGCAACACAGAGACAGGGTGGCAGAGAAGCACATGAGGGAGACAGCTGAGAAACACACACTCTCACAATAGGCTTAAATAAAAAGAAAAAAGTACCAAAAAAAGAGCTGTGTAAGAACACAGTAATGCATCCGTGCTCCAGGGGTGGAACTAACTCACAACAGGGATGTAAATCCCACATAGGCTACCAAATACGAAGCACGCAAATGAAAGTGACAATGAGGCACACCAATAGTAAGCAATGGGCAGGCTCTAATCCCACTGTCATCTAACAAAATGACTCGCAATAGATTGTATTGTATTGTATTGTAATTGCATTTATATAGTGCTTACTACCCCTGACGAGGTGTCAAAGTGCTTTTTCGGTGAGTAGCAAGCCACTCCGGAACCAATAAAGGATTAGTGGTGAATTAGTATAGTGAAATATGAAAGTAATTTGAGTGGTGGATATGTTAGTGAGTTATTTGGATTGAGAAGGATAGTGGAGGGATAGAAGAGGAAAAAGGTTTGAATTTATATAACGCTTGCTACCCCTGATGGGATAGCACATGCGCTGTCTTAGCCAAGACCCAAAAACACAAATCTCACAATTTCAGGCCATAAACAGGTGAGTGAGACTGATGTAGATGGCTCATACAGTACTACTGTGCCTCAAGTTACAGAGAAGTCACAGGCTCAGACAGCAGACTAGTTACACAAATCAAGCAGGCTAGGTCTTAAAAAGCCATAAAATGTATCACTCAAATATCAGATTTATTTTCTCCAGAGCTAAACGATGCATCCCAGTCCATGAAGCCTACTTTGAGGGGTTATGGTGTGCCTACCAATATCTCCAGAGCATCCAGACCACAATTCCATTGCAGCATGTGCTGGTCCATGCACAAAGGCCACGGTACTCTCTATGTGCTAGAAGAAAAGCGCTATGGAATGAATAACTGAGTGAGGATCAGTGAGCGAATGAGAGAGTGGGCGAGCAAGTCCTTGAGTGTAAGTGGGTTAGTGAGTGACCAAGTAAGTCTGAGTGAGTGAATGATTAAGTTACTGTGAAACAATTAGCAGGCAAGTGAGTGAGGGACTAAGTGACAGTGAGTGAATAAACAACTGTTAGTGACCAAGTGAGTATGCAGGCCTCTGAGTAAGTCGAGTAAGAGAATGACTGTCAGGCAGAGAATGACTGAGTGAGTGTATGACTGAGCAAGCATGATTGATCAATTGAGTAAGAGTGAGTGAGTTAGTGAGTGAGCAAGTGAGTGAATGAGTGTGAATGAGTAACTGAGTGAATGAGTGAGCAGGTGATTGAGTTTGAGCGAGAGAGTGAGTCAGCAAGTTATTGACCATGTGTTTAAGGGTTAATTTATATTCTGGTTGTATGTATATTCTATCGCAACGGAGCAGTTGAGATTGGACGGCCAAATGAATGAGCCAGTGACACAGTAACTCTGACTGAGTTAGTGAATGACTGAGTGAGTGGATGAATCAGTCAAATGAGTAATTGAGGGAGACTAAGAGCCTTATTACGAGTGTTGCGGTCCAACCCTCCGGAGAACCGTGTCCACCCCCGACAGTAGCCCACGGCGCCGGCTGTCCAAAGACCCCCGTATTACGAGTTGACAACGGTGCTGGCGGTGTGGCTGCGGAGATCTTGTGGCGGTGGTGAGTACTTTTTCCAAATATATCGATGCCTGTGTGTGCATTTCGACTGCATATGTGTCGGATGCACACATATGCATGATACACGTGGAAAAATACCATCTACCCATTGCCGGGTTTCGGCCCATATGTGGGCAGTCCTGGCAATGGGTATATGGTACGAAAAGTACTCACCTGTAGATCGTCGCAAATGGGGTCCTAATCCTCGGAGTGAAGATCCTGCTGTGAAGGGGGGACCTGAAGAAAGGGATCCATGTTAGAATCTGCCTGGAAGAACAGGAAAGGGGTGAGTATGCACCCCAAATCCTTAGTCACCGCCACCTTGAAGTAGGCAGTCAAACCGATGTCATCAGCTCGTGGAAAAGGCAACTCGTATTACGCATGGCAGTGCTACTCCCCTGTACCACCCTATGGTGGCTGCCTATCCCCGACTGTGAGCCTGGCAGTCAGCGGTCTGCTGTCATTCTCGGAGGTTCAACCACGGTCTTTGCAAAGGCCATCCGCCCAACTCGTAATACGAAGGTCGGACTGCCAAGCTCCAAGGGACCGATAAACTCGTTATAAGGCCCTGAGTGAGTATTTTCTTTGGTTGCTGAATACGACAGCTGCAATCTTGACTCACAGTAAATCAGCCTGGACCCCGATACAAAGTTTTCAAAGCTCCTAAGGGATGTTATATTTGAACTGAAGAGCTGTTCAGAGTTTGTTTTTGTGAATATAGGGAGGTTTTCGTATATGGGCAGGAGTTTCCATGCAGAGCCTCCATCTAGAAAGAGTGGACATTTTGTGAACTACCACCGGCAGACCTAGATCGCACGTTCCAGAAGGTGAAATTACCACCTGTAGTGAATGCATAAATACAGCTTTCTGCTGCAAGTTATCAGCATGCATAAAACTCATAATATTAACCATCAAAATTAAAATCCTCTTTAACATAATCTTACATTTCTGTGTAACTCAGGACCAGTTTCCATTCCCTGAAGTGTCACTCACCACTCACCACATACTGCACAGGGGAATGCTTTCGGGGGGTCTTTAAATCCCATGCAATATACACTTTTATTTCTTCCATGTGCAATCTTATGCTGCTAAAGTAAAAATGTACCAATGTTGCCTAAAAATCCTGCTGTTTTACCTGTTGAAAAACATTTTTAAACCTGGTGGTAATTACCACAATTGATATGAACCACCATCATGAGTGTCATACTACAGGCACTGATGCAGAGCACCAATATCAGGCGGATAACTAAACAATAGTGGTATTACTTCCACAATGAGGCTCATACTCTCTTATATCTAAATAAAAATGCTGCCTTAGGAATCAGGGGCCTGATGTACAAAGCCGGTTTGTGGTTGCAAAGCCTGTAACTTGAAAAATCACAGCCTTTGTGACTGCAAAGTATTTTTTTTATGTACTAAACCAATTTGCAATTCTGTAGCAAGGTATTGAATAGTAAAATGGATTTAGAAACCCAAAACAAATCAGTAATTGGAAGGGGCATGTTTAGGGTGTCCCTTCCAAATAGCAATTTGTTAAACTATCTATCAATGTTTTGCAACCAAATTTGGTCGCAAAACATTGAAATTTTACCAACAGGGAATCCCTAGGGACCTTCCCGCTTTGTGATTATTAAAAAGTTTGTTGGGGAGTAGGTGGTGTCAACTGCTGCCAACTCTCAAACAAAATAAACTTTTCATTTAAATGCAGATCATTTCCTTTAAGTAAAATAGGCTGAATTTTACCAAAAAGTTGACTTTACTTAAATGTGGTCACAAACTTGGTGGTCTGCTGAACCCAGTAGGTATCCACCTCTCTGATACCATCCAATCACAGTGAGTTGCAATTTGCAACCTAGCTCTTGAATATTGATGAGGTTGGTTGGATTGTAGTCCATAATAAGTCAACATTTTGTGACCAACCTATTAGTACATAAGTCGGCTTGCAAAATTCCATTCCATTAGCAAAAATTATTTGCACTATTTGCGGCCTATTTTTGTGAATAGAAATTTCTTAGATCAGGCTCCATGTTCTTCTACTCCCTCTGCAGGTGTTGGATGTAGACAGAACCTTGCACGAAAGAAACTACAGCCTTATCAACAGCTGTGTACAAGGTGACGTCAGACACAATACATAAGATGCTGAGGCTACAGCCAGCTGTGTACAACAGATGCTGAGGCTACAGCCAGCTGTGTACAAGGTGACGTCAGACACAATACATAAGATGCTGAGGCTACAGCCAGCTGTGTACACAGATGCTGAGGCTACAGCCAGCTGTGTACAACAGATGCTGAGGCTGCAACCAGCTGTGTACAAGGTGACGTCAGACACAATACATAAGATGCCGAGGCTGCAGCCAGCTGTGTACAAGGTGATGTCAGTCACAATACGCAAGATGCCGAGGCTGCAGCCGGCTGTGTACAGGGTGACATCAGATACAAGACACAAGATGCCGAGGCTGCAGCCAGCTGTGTACAAGGTGACGTCAGCCACAATACGCAAGATGCCGAGGCTGCAGCCAGCTGTGTACAAGGTGATGTCAGTCACAATACGCAAGATGCCGAGGCTGCAGCCGGCTGTGTACAGGGTGACATCAGATACAAGACACAAGATGCTGAGGCTGCAGCCAGCTGTGTACAAGGTGACGTCAGACACAATACACAAGATGCTGAGGCTGCAGCCAGCTGTGTACAACAGATGCTGAGGCTGCAGCCAGCTGTGTACAAGGTGATACCAGACACAATACATAAGATGCTGAGGCTACAGCCAGCTGTGTACAACAGATGCTGAGGCTACAGCCAGCTGTGTACAAGGTGACTTAGACACAATACGCAAGATGCTGAGACTACAGCCAGCTGTGTACAAGGTGACGTCAGTCACAATACACAAGATGCTGAGGCTGCAGCCAGCTGTGTACAAGGTGACTTAGACACAATACGCAAGATGCTGAGACTACAGCCAGCTGTGTACAAGGTGACGTCAGACACAATACATAAGATGCCGAGGCTGCAGCCAGCTGTGTACAAGGTGACGTCAGACACAATACACAAGATGCTGAGACTACAGCCAGCTGTGTACAAGGTGACGTCAGACACAATACACAAGATGCTGAGGCTACAGCCAGCTGTGAACAAGGTGACTTAGACACAATACGCAAGATGCTGAGACTACAGCCAGCTGTGTACAAGGTGACGTCAGACACAATACACAAGATGCTGAGGCTGCAGCCAGCTGTGTACAAGGTGACTTAGACACAATACGCAAGATGCTGAGACTACAGCCAGCTGTGTACAAGGTGACGTCAGACACAATACATAAGATGCCGAGGCTGCAGCCAGCTGTGTACAAGGTGACGTCAGACACAATACACAAGATGCTGAGGCTGCAGCCAGCTGTGTACAAGGTGACTTAGACACAATACACAAGATGCTGAGACTACAGCCAGCTGTGTACAACAGATGCTGAGACTACTACAACCTCAGTGTCTGCTGCGTGGGAAGGGACATCAAACAGAATACACCAGATCTTGCGGCCACAGCTACTTCGATAGGTGTGTGAGAGGTGACATCAGCAATGCACGTGGAGACATCAGACAAAATATGGCAGATGATTAGACCACCGCTACCTCAACAGCTGTGCAAGAGGGGACACTAGACAGAGTAGATCAGAAGTTAAGAGTGAAGGCTTACTAACAACTGCTCAGGAGATGGAATCAGAAAAAATACAAGATGCCTACTGCCTTTGTCAGAACATTTTGTAATAAATAAACCAGACCTATGGCATCTGATGAAACGTATCCCAACAAACCAATGGGCTTGTCATTATAACCAACTCATACCTGCTGCACTGAGCTTAAGCTTTATCTCAAGGCGTCCACACAATAACAACATTAAAAAGATCCAACCACAGAAGAAGGAGGGAGCACACTGCCTGGCACACCAGAACACAATTCTCCCACGTGCACTGTGGTAAATGCAGTGCATGGTAACACTCACGTTAGCTGAAAGCCTTTTAGTATTCACCATTGCTGGTGCAGCCAGTGCTTGGTGTCTCTAGACACGTGTTTCAGGATATTTGCCCTTCTTCAGTAGGGAGTAACACCTTAAATTTGGGGGTGTTGGCAAAGCTGATCACAGTCTTCTCAGGTTTCTCTACCACTCCCAGAGCAACAAGTACATCCCAATGAGCATGTCAGCCCAATTACTCAAAGGAGCCAATCACAAAAGGTGGAAGGAAGTGCCCTGCCTGGCATACCAGCACACAGTTCAGCCAGATGCGCTGTGCAAACATGTCTAGAGGTACCCAGTTCTGGCTGCTCCAACAATGGTGATTACTAAATGCTTTCAAATAAGTGAGAGTTCCATGCACTGCATTTACCATCAAGCATTGGTGCCTTTACATCAAAAGATAAATCCAAGACCTTCCTCAGACATGTCTTCAGAAACCAGTTTCCCTCCAGGGCTGGAAGAATCAGGGGCACCCTGCGATTTGGTGAACCAACAACTTACCACCTTTGTGACCAAGAACAATTTGTTTCATCTCTCCTAATCAGGGTTTAGATCCCGTCACAGCACTGAGACCGCATTATTAGAGGTTTCAGAATCCATGAAGACCAGTCTGGACTCTGGCCTTAATGTGGCTCTGGTACTGTTGGACCTGTCAGCCGCATTTGATAGGGAGATCATAACATCTTGCTGCACAGGTTAGAACATCTGGGGGTGACGGGCTCTGCCCTAAGCTGGCTGGGCTCCTTCCTTGAGAGACGTGAGCAGGTGGTCTGGATGAAGCCGTATGCCTCAAGAGCAAAAAGGGTGATGTGGGGAGTGCCACAGGGCTCCTCCCTAAGTCCCGCACTCTTCAACATGTGCATGTCCCGTCTGTCATACCTGGCTGAATCCTTGAATATCAAGGTCATCTCATACGCGGATGATCCCCAACTCCTGCTTACGTATGATGGAGATTCCATAAAGGCAAAGGCTGCATTTACTTGCTTTTGGCAGCGCTGCTCGACTGGCTGAAGGCCAATAAATTGCAATGTAACGCAGACAAAATGGAAATCTTATTGTTTGGGCGGAATCCCCTTCCAGGATGGGTAGGAGCTTGGCCCAAAAGTGTTCCCCCTCTGCCACCTCCAACGGCGGAGGCTAGAAACCTGGGAGTTATGTGTGACGCCCAACTTTCGTTTGGGACACAGGTGTCTGCAGTGGTGAAGGCTTGCTTCCGGATCTTTCACATGCTGAAGACATTTCTTCACTTGCTTCCACATGATGCTTACGTTACCGTGGTCAGGACACTGATTCTTTCTAGGCTGGATTATGCCAATGTCTTATACCTAGGCCTTCCGGAATATCTGACCCAGCAGCTACAAGTTATGCAGAACAAGGCACTCCGCCTGCTGTAAAAAGAAATACCGAAATATTTATCAGTGTCATTATTTCAGAAGAGACTTCACTGGCTGCCAGTTCGATCAATTCATAATATACAAGGTACCTACTCTGACGCACCAAGCCCTCCGTCACAAGGGGCCAGGTACCTCAATGAGAGGATTAAGGAATACAGTCCAGGGAGGCCCCTGCGTTCTAGCGATGCTAGATTAACTGCGGTCCCCGTTTTAAAAGGCAACAGAGGGGAGTCTCCCCCTTCACTGTCACAGCGACAGGTATGTGGCATCAGCTGCCTGAACATTTGAGGTCCATTGTGGAGGAAGTAGAATTTAAGAAAGAGCTGAAAACACTCTTATTCAAACTCCAGTGATGACTGGTGGTTCTCTGCTTTGCTCTTTCTTTAGTGCCTAAAAGTGCCAGGACATTCTTTTTGAGTAGCCATGTGCTATAAAAGAATCCTTCATTCATTCATTCATTCATTCATCCGTTCATTCATTCATCCAGTCATGCATTCATTCATAGATTCATTCATTCATTTCTTCCCTGGTGGCTGGTAATAGTATCATAACAGAAGACACTTTAAGGCTTCTGTCAACAATGACCAGAACTTCCTCCTGACAACAGGTGACCAGACACAGTGTTCTGTGTTTTAATTCAAAATACCCGGAGAGTGGGCTGAAGAATTGCATTGTTATTTCACAGTTGGCAAAAGACTGCATAAGACATGTGGGTCTTCAATCGGATCAAGGTTGTTATGTCATTTCCTCCCATGAGGTACCTTAAGCAACACAGGCCAGTGACACATCTTTCTGGACTGTCTTGCATTGTGTCTCCACTTCAACATGGTGATAATAGTTCACAAGGGGGCTGCATTAAAGGCCCATTACTGGATGGGCACACAGGACCTAAATGATGTATACATTACAGATCCATCATCAATAAACAAAGGAAATGCATGCAATTATCTTGGCCTGGCAATTCCCATCAATGCTCTGCTCTTCCGTTGGTCTCTCATCAGCACCCCAGTGGTGTTACCACGTTTCTGACACTTTCCTCAGCTTACCTTCAATCTAAGCGTATTTACATGTTAGTTTACCCAAACAACATGCCATTAATAGCACAAGATCCCATGACACTGTGGAGTCCCCTTAACAGGGCCATCATTCTTTTACACTTCCTATTCAACGGTTGTGTAACGAAATATCAACCAAAAATATTGTGGCACAAAAATACCATCATTAATCTACTACAAAAATATAGACTTTACATATTTAATAAGGTAACGTATAAAAATATTGTGCCAAGAATATTGTGGTGTAAAGTAACGACATTATAACGTTTGCTGTAAATTAAACCTTACTAGTGGGCCTGCAGCACTGATTGTGCCGCCCACTGAATTAGTTCCATATAAATGTCTCAGGCCTGTCATTGCAGCCAGCAGTGCAGTTTTAAACGGCCATTTTGACCTGCAAAATAAACCTTTTGCTTTTTAAAATGTATGAGTCACACCTAGGGGGATATGTACAAGGAAGTGGAGGAGAGAGGCGTTAGCCTTCCTGGCTTAACACCTCTCTCCTCCACTTCTGAAACGCAGGGCTGCACCATATTTACAAGAATGTGGTGCAGCCTTGCGTTTCCCCCTGCGATGGCGCTAAGTTTAGCAACTTAGCGCCAACGCAGGCCCCCTTGCACCATAGTGCAAGCGTGTCTGCGTGCAGGGGAGGATTGTTTATGTGTAGGAAGGTGTCCCTTCCTGCACATAAACAATACTAGAAATGCCATCCTGTCACTTTCATGCGTGCTGCTTCATGCAGCACACATGAAAGTGACAAAATGGCATTTAAAAACAAGCATTTGCAATGCAATAGGTCTCGCATTTGTGAGAGTTTAAGCTATTGGCATTGTAAATGACAATGCTTTTTATTTATGTTTTGATAATTAACACATAAATAAAAGGCCTTGTCATTTACAATGCCAATAGCTCAAACTCTTGTTAATCCGAGACCTAATTCACTCCAAAGAAGCAGCCGCTGCTTGGAAAGTGAAAGCTAGCATGGCGCCTGAATGTTGCAGGAAAGCATGTTGTGCCTGCAGTATGAGAAACTCATTAAAGAAAATAGTGCTTACAGACTAAATAATACATACAGGGTAACAACAGAAGTAAAAGGGCCAGTCCTCATGGGAGGATATAAATGAAGACAAGGCGGTACTAAGGAGGGACTAACAAGCCTATTAACAAATCAGAAGCCAACATTTACAAAGGACAATGACACAAATGCCTCGTCAGGGGTAGTAAGCGCTATATAAATGCAATTACAATACAATACAATACAAGCCAATGAAAAAATATGGGCGGAGCTTCAAGTCCATACTCCAATACAGCATGCTCACAGAGCAGCGCATGCGCTGCCCAGGCTCGACCTGAGGATGGATCAGGGTTCGAGACGAACCCTATCCAAAAACAACAACAACAACAAAATCTGGAATCGAAAGAAACACAGCATAAACAAATAAAATAAAAACAAAGGGGGGCAGGCCATGCAGACAGATCCAGTTCCAGCTTGAGGCTCCCACCTCAACCTGGAACTAGGGTGTTTTGGACCAGCCTCCGCAGAAGGCGGGACCAGGGCGCAGCCTCCACACCGGGTTTGAGCGTACCCTGCAAGCCCCGATAGTGGCACGTGACGCAACTAACAGCTGGTAAAACAAGCCACCAGCCCGCGCCCTGTAATAAATAGACAAAACTGAGCGCAGCGCCGCTTCACGGACACCGCGCTCGGTTTCTTTATATATTTTTTAACTTTAACACTGAGCGCGGTGTCCTTGAAGCGGGCGCTGCGCTCAGTGCTAAAGTTAAGAAATATATAAAGAAACTGAGCGCGGTGTCCGTGAAGCGGCGCCGCGCTCAGTTACAAAGTTAACAAGCCCGCGAGCAAAAGAGACGCTGTGCGGTGCGCGTGCACATCGGATGTCTGGCCGCTAGCTGGAAGCAGAGAGGAGACGCCATGCGCGTGAACATCGCCTGTCCAGGCGCGCACATGGTTTGTCTCCCTTCGCTAGCAAAACCGACAACAATAGGCTCGCCAAGGCGAAGCAGCGCATGCGCTGCGTTCGCTAGGCGAGACCTAAAAAGTTTGTTTATGTGCAGGAAGGGACGCCTTCCTGTACATAAACAAACAATGGCATTTTGCTTTTTCCATGTGTGCTGCACAAGGCAGCACACATGGAAAAAGCAAAAACAAGGAGAAATAATGCATTTCTCCTCGTTTCGCCATCTTAAGACCAGTTTTTACCTGGTCTTAATTTTGGCACTGCCTCCTATGTACGCCACCCTTGTACATTGGGGGCAGCATCAAAATGAATGGGTTTTGCGGTGGAACGCCCACCGCAACACTCCACTGCCCACCCCTTTCACGCTAACCATAGCGTGAAAGGGGTCTTATGTACAAGGCAGCGTTAAGCCACGTTACGTGGCTTAAAGCTGCCTTGTACATAAGGCGCAGCCCCTATCGCCCACCACAACGTCACTATAGGTGACGTTGTGGTGGGGATAGGGGCTTGTACATATGCCCCCTAATGTAGGCACTAAATGCTCATAGGTCAGGGTGTGTGATAAGTAAACTGTAGAATATGTATCTTGAATATTTTAAATGTCCTGTCAGTGAAAAATCTCCCTCCAAAGTCATTTTTTGCCACTGCAAGGCTAGCCTCCGACAGACTAACACTAGTTTACATTGTTAGATTTAATTACTAAAACATTCAGTTTGGGAGCAGCTACAGAAATACATCTTCCACTCATTTCAATTGTAATTTTAAATCCCATTTAATGGTAAAGTCAGGTTTTAAATTATTATTTTCGAAATGCCCCTTTTAGAAAGTTTTTTCAAAAAAGGGGGGATGGGCCCGTTACAACACCCAAACTAGGACTCAACAATAGTTTTAAACAAGAAAATGTTAGGGTGTGCGAGTTCAAGGATATTTTAAACAAAACACTTTGGCAACTAAAGTGATTTTGGTGTCTTTATTCCACCATTCTTTGTTAGATAATTTTGGAAAATTATGATCAACATTTACGTCATGTCAAACATGGAAAAACACTCAATTAAGAGAATTCACGAAAACATGGAAAACAAAAGTACATTCAACGGTTAACAGGTACAGAACCAATAAAATGACAATACATGTGTAACAAACAGTGACCAGTCCAAGTTTGAAAGCAGGTGGCGGCAAAAATTATTTACAACATTTCGGAGATACAGCCTGCCACACCAAGCTAGCCTGCAGTAGAAACGGTGCAACAAGCCGATTGCCTTGTTTGCGCCCAGGTTTACTCTGTTGTATGTTCAATCAGTATTGCGACTAGCTTGTAAGGGTCAGAAATACATCTTCCACTCATTTCAATTGTAATTTTAAATCCCATTTAATGGTAAAGTCAGGTTTTAAATTATTATTTTCGAAATGCCCCTTTTAGAAAGTTGGCATTTCACTGTGTACAGTTTCTGGGTCCTTTCTGTGAATGTCCAGCTTTCTTTGGGATGTTCATGACTCCCCCACTGGGAAATGTGTATTGGAGCCAGACTGTGGACAAAGGGCCTGTATGTAGAGGAGCGTGGGTCTTCCTGACAGAATGGCTGGGAAGGGGCTGTCCCTTGTCCTGATTACAATTCAAAGGAACCTGCCCCAGGACACACAAAGGAACCTGACTCCTGCCTCTGCCTTAGTTTCAGTAGTCAGGCTGGAGCCTAACCATATGAAGAGGTGAGAACTGACCAGAACTAGTTTTGGGGGTAGACAAAGGATTGTCCCCCACCCACAGGTTGACACTGGGTTTAAAAGTGGCACCTTCAGAACCTGAAATCAAAACACTCCTGGACATGAGAAGATACAGAAGATGGACTGCCCTGCTGCCTCAACAAGGAAGACTGGACCTATTCACCTTGAACCCAGGACCCTAGAAATGACTCCAAAGGTCAGTTGGCTGACCTCGTGTTAAAGATACAGTAACACAAAAAGCTACAAGAGGCTTTTTCCTACAACTGCTCAGCTGATCAGGATTTGACCCTGTTGTGGCCTCGGCCTGCCATACTGTGAGATTGTAAGTGCCTCTCCTGAGTACCTAGGGGGCTTTTGAAGCATCCTCCTGTGGTAGATTGAGACTTAAAGGACAAAAGTTAGAAGGTAAAATCTTTGACCAGGACAAACCTATTGGTGTAGCTGGGCTGCGCTCCCCCGCGGTCAAAATCAAATTGTTTCTTGGTCCTGTTCTACCACGAACATTGACTTTTATTGGGACTTTGCGCTTCTTTGCACTATTTTTACTTAAACCTTTAAAAATTGACAACACCGCAAAAATACTTTACACATTGCCTCAAAGTTAAACCTGAATGCTGTATGCTATACAACTAGAGGGATAAGCACAGGTTTATTTAGTGACGTTTGTGGTTCACCCTGACAAGGATTGTGATTATTATTTGAGGTGGGTTCTCACCCCGTCAACTAATACACCAATTTCTTAAACCACCCATATACTCATGACACCCTGCCTAGATTTCATAAGAGCTGCCTCCTGCCTGTGTTATGGTAGCATCTGCATGAGTACAAGTAAGACAGAAACCCAAGCATTAAAACCAACTCAGTGGAAATGTAAAGACCCGTTCAGAGCGCTCCAATATCACCATTTCCTGCGCCAGCATTAAAGTTTCATAAAAGATCCCATGCTGAAGGCTTGAATGCCTGAGAGGAACAGCCCCCGAGGGCCCCAGCTGGAGACCAGCACCCCACCCTTGCTTGAGCCAAGGGGGCACGTTGGATCTGCCTCGTGGTCTAGGGTGCCTCAGATGTAGACATGTTTTACGTTTTTGACCTGCAATAATTCTAAAATTCTGGCTTGGGCCCTTAAAGGCTGGAAATGGTGGGTATCTCTCCAGACCTCAGGCCTGCCAGAGGCACATGGGCGCAATCTGCTGGCTCCCGTGTTAGCAAAGCACCACAGGCACTGCAGGGGCCCCTCCTCCGTGAGAGATGGAAAAACTCTAACAAACTCTCTTGTGTCAAAGGCGGAAGTTGACCTAGGTCTGAGAATGGAGCCGCATGAGGGCAAGATGGCAGCAACCACCCAAAAAGAATAGAGGATTTTTCTCCCCAGACAGAGAATAGATTAATGAAAGCAGTCAAGGGCACTCCTGCAAGCGAGAGAGTTGTTACTTATCTACAGCTGGTAGATCCCAGGAGATCCCTGTCCAGTGTAATCTAGATGGACACACTGCAGCGGGGCAGGCACCGTACGCTGTTCAATGGAATCTAGCAGGGTAGATCCCAGGAGATCATTGTCCAGGGTAATATATATGGATACGTTGCAGCGGGACAGGCACCGTACACTGTTCAATGGAATCTAGCAGGGTAGATCCCAGGAGATCTCTGTCCAGGGTAATCTAGGTGGATACGTTGCCTACGCAGCTAGATTCCATTGAACAGCGTACGGTGCCTGCCCCGCTGCAATGTATCCATCTAGATTACACTGGACAGGGATCTCCTGGGATCCACCCTGCTAGATCCTATTGCACAGTGATGCGGCAGGTGTGCGTGGCTAGTTACATCGAATAGTAATCTGCCTTTGGGTCCCATCAAACAGTGATCCACCGCGATCTACCCAGCCAGATCCTAGCAAAGCGATATGCACCAGGGTGTAACCAATTAGATTTGATCAAACAGCGCCTCGCAAGGATCGACCGTGCTAGATTCTATCGAAGAGAGATGCTCCAGGGATACTCTGCTGGATTCTATCAGACAGTGATCTGCCGGGATCCACCCTACTAGGGTCAAAAGAAGAGAGATGTACCCCGGTTTACCAGGCTAGAATCCACTAATAAGGGATCTGATTTTGATACCCTGTGAACATGTGAAGATGTAATTGTACAGTGGCGGTTTCTCCCCAAGGGCGTCGGGGCTCCGCCCCCGTTACATTCAACCAAAAGTGCTCGTATTTTATTTTATAAAAAAATACCCATTTTTTGTAGTCTTTTAATATTACTGCTATTAGAACTTGAAGTGAACACAGGGCACTGTGAGCCCCACTCGCCGCCGCCGTGACAGTGGCCATGTGGAGTTTGGATGCATGTCACGTAACGTGACTGACTCTCTGCATGCTCCTGGGGCGGTCCCAAAGAAGCCTAAGTGTTTGCCGGCTGAGAACCTCACAGCCCTGAAGGCTGTGATGTCATCAGCTCGGCAAAGACCTAGCTGCAAGGCGCAGTCTCCACCCCCTGATAGCGTGGAGGTAAAGTTAGCCCCGGGCGTTTTAAAAACAAGCCCGGGATCGCTAACCCTCCACGTCAATCAGAGAGTGGAGAGCTTTTACCCCACTCTTTCACAACTCATTACAGAGCGTGGTGAGACCCACCCTGTGACGAGTTGGGAAAGGGGTGTGGCAGGCGGGAAGCCAAGGAATCGAGTCTGCGCAGACTCGACCTCAGACTGCTTCCCGCCATGAGTCTGCACTCTCCACTGTGGTGGAACTTACTGGAAGCCATTTGCTTTACTGCGGCGTCATTATTCGACTCCAGCAAGACGGACTTGACTTCATTTAGAGCAGACTCCGACTCGAGTTCAGAGACAGACATTACTGCTGCAGTCCCCCAGGTTGCTGTCCGGAGTACGACTGGACTGGACTAAAGTAAACTCCGGAGTCGGCAGTTCACCAGCCCAGGTAAGGCCCATGCGGGCATTTTTTAAAGTTATATAAGCCCGTTTACTAGGGCTTTGCACTACTGCAGATTGCTTCCCTCTGCTAGCGGCTGCACAGCAACAGGCAGGGAGGCTGGAATGTCAGAATTTGAAACGGCACCTTTGAAATTTGGAGTGCACACCACTACAGCTGGTAAAATTATTTTTAAAGGGCAACACCAAGCCTCTGAGAGTTTGTGCTGCCCCTACGCGCTGCCCTCACGGTATGGGGAAATTAAGCTCATCACAGGCAGAGTGCTAGCCTCTCAAAACTGTTTCCCCAGGCGCGTTCACCAATTCACAATAGAATTGCCACAGTAATCTCTGGCCCACACCTTAATCACCACTCTGCCTCCCCGGAGATACTTTGCTTAAAACCAAAGCCAGCGAGAAAGCTCAGTGAGCTGAACGGTCGACGCTGTCACAGTGCAGTTTACCTCCGGTCGTGAGTTCGAACCCCGGTAAAGCAGAATCAGTCTTACCGTACATCGTTACACTGAGTCACCTAAATTAGGACACAATAACATCTTCTGTTTACAGTGCATAGAAATGGCATACGTTTGGTATTTAGCACTACATTCAAAAGAAGGTCTTATTAACATGCTTTATGGTCGGAGCACGTTATCGAGTGCTCCTGTCACCATCTTGCATTTCACTCCTTGGTGTCCCATTGTTGATATCGTGTTTCGCATAGATAGTGCTCTTTGAACCAGAAAGCCCCCCCGGTGCCAGGTCCCAGGCTGTACAGCACAGAGTTGGTGATGGCCAACAACTTGGATCACTATGAGGCACTGGTAATCGCTGGGTGTGCACGAGCCTAAAAACCATGATTGCATCCGGACTGCTTGGCTGTGTCACCACTGGAAGGGAAGAAATACTGTTGCTTGTGCCAACCTCACTTCACAGGAGGCGGATGTTTATAGAACAGTCTATTTCCCAGGTTTCTGAATGGAAATATCCTCAAAAATACATCCTAGCTGGTTTTATTGATAGGTTCTCAGTGACAAACAAAGAAGACCATATTGTCATCTGTTCCAAAATGGATACTGTTTAGTTCTTCTGTGTGTATTTAGTCGTTTATTAATTTTATATCACTTACAAAATCTCCAAATATGTACGTTTCAAATAAAAATTCATTGTACATCAATATTTTCAAAATTACTTGCTTATCAAAATAGTCTTTATATTTTCTCAAAACACATCCACCCCATACATATCTACTTACATGATCTCATTCATCCCAAACTCAAACTATAATCTCCCACTGAAAACCTCACAACACTCCAACATTAGATGCATATATACAAAAAGCATTAATGTTCAGGGAGGCCAGACAAAACCGCGTTCGGTGGAAATATTTCTTTAGAGACACCTTCAGCAGGACACTTCCTGATGTCTTCGAACATAGAGCAGTATTTCTGATTTCGAGTAGATAGATCTGTTATTAAAAATGTATCTTGTTAGCCATATGTTAATGGCAGTGTCTGAACGTCAGAGGCTTAAGTTAATGCGCGTGACCTTTAGGTTAGTCAAAAGTCTGGGACAGCGGGACATTTTCAGACCGAATGGAATATCGTATTCTGCATTGCTAATTTATAGCATAATTGAAAATGCGTTATTTTTCATGACACTCTCGACTGTGGTGATTGTCAGCGCTGCAGGGGTGGCTGTGATTACGTGTTCCCTCGCGCTTTACCCTGTGTCTTGCTGGGAGAAATCATGGCCTCTCAACCAGAACATCCCGCGCTGCACCATGCCTGTCGGCGTTGGCTGTTGGCTCTGTTTTGTCGAATCTAGGCTACTTTAGAAATGGTGGAATGGGTGTTTAAGTCTGCAAAAAGGCTTTTTTCCAAAAACATTATAATCCACTGGGGTGTTGTCCGTGTGTAAATGGAATACCTAAACATGATTATTCAGACGAAATCCAAGTCCAGTACATGAGGTATTTTTCCTTACAGACGAGCTTTGAATCTGCAGCGCCTCGGTGAACAGGTTTTATTAAATTAAATCCCAGAAGCGCATCCATCTAAGTACTTTAGTTGCCTCGGCCTCTAAGCCATTTAAGGCTATTGTCTCCTATAAACTGAGAAAATGGGCTGGATTTGGTTTGAAGGAGTCTTTAGTCGTCTGCAATTGTCCTTTACTCGAGGACTGGGAGAGAAACGAGCTGCAAGTGTTAACGTTTGCAACCCTCGAGGGATTAGGTTTTAACGTGTTTTTGTACACATTCAGGATGCATTCACTCTTTCCATTAAAAACTGCTGTTTGATTTCAGTGGACCTTCACCTGGTTGAGTTTGTTCTCACTGTATAAGACGATGCTAAAAGCTCGGCCAGATAGGCCATATATTCCATGGGGCATTTCCCCAGCAGGTTCCGGAGTAATTGGCTATTTTTTTTAAAGGCACAGGGCCACTGCTGGTGCCACTCTGTAAACTTCTCCAGCTACCTGAGGTTAACTTCAGCAGAGAGGGAGAGAAGGTGGGAAACAGAAAAAATGGACGGAAAGAGAGAGAGAGCGGGGCTGCTTTGATGATTTTTGCAAGGGGGGGCTTTTGGTTCCTAGGTCAGGCCTGCGTAAAAGAATGGAACAAATGGTTAAAAAGACGAAAGGATGGCCAAGACATGAGCTCAATCTTGTGAAAGTATCAGTGACGTCAGGTATGACAATAGAAACAAGACTAAGCTAATCATTTTTCCCGAGCTTGCAATGATGGCATGCAGTAGTTTTGTTTGTTGCTTTCTATGGTCCCATTAAACATTCAGTGCTGGCGCGCCCCAAAGCAAGGCCTTCCGCACCCGTCCACGTGTAGATCACACAAGGCGCCATTCCCCGACTCTATCTGATTCCAACAGGCACCTAACCTATACGAAGGAGCATCTCTTTTACTTCCGCCCCCAGGTCAGTCATGCAAATACTGCGGTATAGGCCAACCTTGCTCTCCCTATTCATTTCTATGCTATGACTATGGTTTCAACCGCATATCAGGTGGTTAGATGCAAGACAGAGTTATTCTAGACCTGTAGAACAGAAATCTTTCCAGCCTACTCCAGGTCCTAACCATGACTGTATTAGCCCAGTGAAATTCTCCTGATGGCCTCTGGTTTGTTTGAGTTCTAGTAAACAATTAGCTTGAGATGTGTTACAGGTGGGAAACACTTGGAGGGCCTGTTTCCGTTGGTTGTATGTGCTTGGTTTGGGGTCATTTTGCAAGCAGACTAGTTTGAGGATTGGGCACATTTTTGATTTCATTCTTATGTTTTCTTCACACTTGTGCTTCAAAATGCTATATTTTGATACCCCTTTTTTCAAAAATTTGCAGTAAATATGTGGTGTTAAACTACCATTTGAATCCAGTTTTTCAGAATTTTCTTGCGGGGGAAAACCCCCCGCACCCTCCCGTTGCAGTTTGAGCTCTGCTCGCTTCGCTCGCTCGCTTGTTGTATTCGGGTACAACTTTTTACGCCTCACCACTTTCAAAATTCACCAGCCGCCACTGTAATTGTATTTATATAGCGCTTACTACCCCTGCCGAGGCGTCGATGTGCTATTAATTCACCCTTCTCAGGTCTGTACAATGTCTGACTCGCTATAAGGCGCCATGATTTGCGGTGATTGAAGCCACTATTCCGGGTGCAGTCAGGGTAACGTCAGGTGCCCCTGAGTACAGCGCCCCCGCCCGCCCACTCAGGCTCCTTACTAGCTGCCAGATCACACTCCCCAGGAAGTACCCACCACTGGTTTCCTGCCTGCCCCGTGCCAGCTTCCCTCTCCCCCTCACACGCCAGGACTCGCATTCCCCCTCTCCTGAGAGGAAATAAATGTATTTTAAAGCTGTGGGGTGTCCGTCTCGGGTTCTGCCCACGTGCTGCCTGACCTTTCCCTTAAGACATTCATTCCTTCCTGACTTCCTGCTCTGGTCCCCCGGGGCCCTCGCCATCTGTCCCGGGGCCTCACTCCTCCCGGGGCCTCACTCCTCCCGGGGCCTCACTCCTCCCAGGGCCTCACTCCTCCCGGGGCCTCACTCCTCCCAGGGCCTCACTCCTCCCGGGGCCTCACTCCTCTCACACGTGTGAAGGAGCCGGAATCTCGCAGCCGCCGGGCCTCGCGCGGGGACCTGCCCTCTGCAGTAAGGACGGGCTGGGAAGGGTGTGTTGTTTTCACTCTTCTTTTTCTCCATTTATGTCTCCCCCCCCCCCACCCCCCCCTCCCTTGTCTCTGCTCAGAGTTATAAAAGCACCAACCGCTCGCTGGTTGGGGCGATGTGATATGCACTGATGTGTGATGGGGGTTGTAGAGGAAATGGAATCGATTAGGAACTTTCCTTTAACAATATGCGTTTAATCTTTCTGCTGAGCATTCTTCTATTTGATTAGTTGATGGTTATTACAGGGGCCTGAGTGTTATGTGCAGTTATTACAGGGGCCTGAGTGTTATGTGCAGTTATTACAGGGGCCTGAGTGTTATATGCAGTTATTACAGGGGCCTGAGCGTTATATGCAGTTATTACAGGGGCCTGAGTGTTATATGCAGTTATTACAGGGGCCTGAGCGTTACATGCAGTTATTACAGGGGCCTGAGTGTTATATGCAGTTATTACAGGGGCCTGAGTGTTATATGCAGTTATTACAGGGGCCTGAGCGTTATATGCAGTTATTACAGGGGCCTGAGCGTTACATGCAGTTATTACAGGGGCCTGAGTGTTATATGCAGTTATTACAGGGGCCTGAGCGTTACATGCAGTTATTACAGGGGCCTGAGTGTTATATGCAGTTATTACAGGGGCCTGAGCGTTATATGCAGTTATTACAGGGGCCTGAGCGTTATATGCAGTTATTACAGGGGCCTGAGTGTTACATGCAGTTATTACAGGGGCCTGAGTGTTATATGCAGTTATTACAGGGGCCTGAGTGTTATATGCAGTTATTACAGGGGCCTGAGCGTTACATGCAGTTATTACAGGGGCCGGAGTGTTATATGCAGTTATTACAGGGGCCTGAGCGTTACATGCAGTTATTACAGGGGTCTGAGTGTTATATGCAGTTATTACAGGGGCCTGAGTGTTATATGCAGTTATTACAGGGGCCTGAGCGTTACATGCAGTTATTACAGGGGCCTGAGTGTTATATGCAGTTATTACAGGGGCCTGAGTGTTGCATGCAGTTATTTCAGGGGTCTGAGCGTTATATGCAGTTATTACAGGGGCCTGAGTGTTATATGCAGTTATTACAGGGGCCTGAGCGTTATATGCAGTTATTACAGGGGCCTGAGTGTTATATGCAGTTATTACAGGGGCCTGAGCATTACATGCAGTTATTACAGGGGCCTGAGTGTTATATGCAGTTATTACAGGGGCCTGAGTGTTATATGCAGTTATTACAGGGGCCTGAGCGTTATATGCAGTTATTACAGGGGCCTGAGCGTTACATGCAGTTATTACAGGGGCCTGAGTGTTATATGCAGTTATTACAGGGGCCTGAGCGTTACATGCAGTTATTACAGGGGCCTGAGTGTTATATGCAGTTATTACAGGGGCCTGAGCGTTATATGCAGTTATTACAGGGGCCTGAGCGTTATATGCAGTTATTACAGGGGCCTGAGTGTTACATGCAGTTATTACAGGGGCCTGAGTGTTATATGCAGTTATTACAGGGGCCTGAGTGTTATATGCAGTTATTACAGGGGCCTGAGCGTTACATGCAGTTATTACAGGGGCCTGAGTGTTATATGCAGTTATTACAGGGGCCTGAGCGTTACATGCAGTTATTACAGGGGTCTGAGTGTTATATGCAGTTATTACAGGGGCCTGAGTGTTATATGCAGTTATTACAGGGGCCTGAGCGTTACATGCAGTTATTACAGGGGCCTGAGTGTTATATGCAGTTATTACAGGGGCCTGAGTGTTGCATGCAGTTATTTCAGGGGTCTGAGCGTTATATGCAGTTATTACAGGGGCCTGAGTGTTATATGCAGTTATTACAGGGGCCTGAGTGTTATATGCAGTTATTACAGGGGCCTGAGTGTTATATGCAGTTATTACAGGGGCCTGAGCGTTATATGCAGTTATTACAGGGGCCTGAGCGTTATATGCAGTTATTACAGGGGCCTGAGCGTTACATGCAGTTATTACAGGGGCCTGAGCGTTACATGCAGTTATTACAGGGGCCTGAGTGTTATATGCAGTTATTACAGGGGCCTGAGTGTTATATGCAGTTATTACAGGGGCCTGAGCGTTACATGCAGTTATTACAGGGGTCTGAGTGTTATATGCAGTTATTACAGGGGCCTGAGTGTTATATGCAGTTATTACAGGGGCCTGAGCGTTACATGCAGTTATTACAGGGGCCTGAGTGTTATATGCAGTTATTACAGGGGCCTGAGTGTTGCATGCAGTTATTTCAGGGGTCTGAGCGTTATATGCAGTTATTACAGGGGCCTGAGTGTTATATGCAGTTATTACAGGGGCCTGAGTGTTATATGCAGTTATTACAGGGGCCTGAGTGTTATATGCAGTTATTACAGGGGCCTGAGCGTTATATGCAGTTATTACAGGGGCCTGAGTGTTATATGCAGTTATTACAGGGGCCTGAGTGTTGCATGCAGTTATTTCAGGGGCCTGAGTGTTATATGCAGTTATTACAGGGTCCTGAGTGTTATATGCAGTTATTACAGGGGCCTGAGTATTATATGCAGTTATTACAGGGGCCTGAGTGTTATATGCAGTTATTACAGGGGCCTGAGCGTTATATGCAGTTATTACAGGGGCCTGAGTGTTATATGCCGTTATTACAGGGGCCTGAGTGTTATATGCAGTTATTACAGGGGCCTGAGCGTTATATGCAGTTATTACAGGGGCCTGAGTGTTATATGCAGTTATTACAGGGGCCTGAGCGTTACATGCAGTTATTACAGGGGCCTGAGTGTTATATGCAGTTATTACAGGGGCCTGAGTGTTATATGCAGTTATTATAGGGGCCTGAGCGTTATATGCAGTTATTACAGGGGCCTGAGCGTTACATGCAGTTATTACAGGGGCCTGAGTGTTATATGCAGTTATTACAGGGGCCTGAGCGTTACATGCAGTTATTACAGGGGCCTGAGTGTTATATGCAGTTATTACAGGGGCCTGAGCGTTATATGCAGTTATTACAGGGGCCTGAGCGTTATATGCAGTTATTACAGGGGCCTGAGTGTTACATGCAGTTATTACAGGGGCCTGAGTGTTATATGCAGTTATTACAGGGGCCTGAGTGTTATATGCAGTTATTACAGGGGCCTGAGCGTTACATGCAGTTATTACAGGGGCCTGAGTGTTATATGCAGTTATTACAGGGGCCTGAGCATTACATGCAGTTATTACAGGGGTCTGAGTGTTATATGCAGTTATTACAGGGGCCTGAGTGTTATATGCAGTTATTACAGGGGCCTGAGCGTTACATGCAGTTATTACAGGGGCCTGAGTGTTATATGCAGTTATTACAGGGGCCTGAGTGTTGCATGCAGTTATTTCAGGGGTCTGAGCGTTATATGCAGTTATTACAGGGGCCTGAGTGTTATATGCAGTTATTACAGGGGCCTGAGTGTTATATGCAGTTATTACAGGGGCCTGAGTGTTATATGCAGTTATTACAGGGGCCTGAGCGTTATATGCAGTTATTACAGGGGCCTGAGCGTTATATGCAGTTATTACAGGGGCCTGAGCGTTACATGCAGTTATTACAGGGGCCTGAGCGTTACATGCAGTTATTACAGGGGCCTGAGTGTTATATGCAGTTATTACAGGGGCCTGAGTGTTATATGCAGTTATTACAGGGGCCTGAGCGTTACATGCAGTTATTACAGGGGTCTGAGTGTTATATGCAGTTATTACAGGGGCCTGAGTGTTATATGCAGTTATTACAGGGGCCTGAGCGTTACATGCAGTTATTACAGGGGCCTGAGTGTTATATGCAGTTATTACAGGGGCCTGAGTGTTGCATGCAGTTATTTCAGGGGTCTGAGCGTTATATGCAGTTATTACAGGGGCCTGAGTGTTATATGCAGTTATTACAGGGGCCTGAGTGTTATATGCAGTTATTACAGGGGCCTGAGTGTTATATGCAGTTATTACAGGGGCCTGAGCGTTATATGCAGTTATTACAGGGGCCTGAGTGTTATATGCAGTTATTACAGGGGCCTGAGTGTTGCATGCAGTTATTTCAGGGGCCTGAGTGTTATATGCAGTTATTACAGGGTCCTGAGTGTTATATGCAGTTATTACAGGGGCCTGAGTATTATATGCAGTTATTACAGGGGCCTGAGTGTTATATGCAGTTATTACAGGGGCCTGAGCGTTATATGCAGTTATTACAGGGGCCTGAGTGTTATATGCCGTTATTACAGGGGCCTGAGTGTTGCATGCAGTTATTTCAGGGGCCTGGGTGTTATATGCAGTTATTACAGGGGCCTGAGTATTATATGCAGTTATTTCAGGGGCCTGAGTGTTATATGCAGTTATTACAGGGGCCTGAGTGTTATATGCAGTTATTACAGGGGCCTGAGTGTTATATGCAGTTATTACAGGGGCCTGAGTGTTATATGCAGTTATTACAGGGGCCTGAGTGTTATATGCAGTTATTACAGGGGCCTGAGTGTTGCATGCAGTTATTTCAGGGGCCTGGGTGTTATATGCAGTTATTACAGGGGCCTGAGTATTATATGCAGTTATTACAGGGGCCTGAGTGTTATATGCAGTTATTACATAGGCCTGAGTGTTATATGCAGTTATTTCAGGGGCCTGAGTGTTATATGCTGTTATTATAGTCGCTTCTATTTCGTGTTTGCCTCAAGAAATAAAACATAGAAAACACTAGAATGGGAAGAACTTATGTTTGTGAATGATAAACCACACAGCACAGATTATGGTAGTTGTTGAGCTGGAACCTGCCACGATCACTGAGTGTGACTGAGAGCCCCGGCTTCTTCTCATGGCCCATTAAACATGCCTACAGGCGCAGCTATGCGTCGCAAACATGGCATTAATCTAGGACCTGTCGTAACTTTTACTACATAAGCATAATCTTGCAGAGATCATGATTACCGAGCAGCACATGACTCCATTTTTAGGTCTAGCCTCCCAGACAGCCCCGCCGGCTGAGTGTAAGACATATTGTGGGTTTACCAAAAACGTGCAGGGGCTCGGAGCGCACCTATTGCCAACCATTGGTGGGCTTCCCTGTCACTCTCATTTTCCTGCTTGTTATTCATGTCCCAGCTTGTCAGTCTTGTGTTTGTCCCTCCAATGAAGGATAGTCTCTTTACCATTACTTTTGACTGGCTGCCATCTATGCTTCCACTGCTTGCCTTTCAAGCACAATTTTTTCCCTTGTGTACTTCTCTCCTCCTGCACCCCGTGTTACTCACTATTGGCTGTGTGGTTCTCCCCACCCTCTCCATGTTGCGCTCACCCTCATATCCTCCCTGTCCATTGCTTTTTCTCCTGTGTGGTGTTCCCCACCCTCTCCATGTTGCACTCACTCTCATATCCTCCCTGTCCATTGTTTTTTCTCCTGTGTGGTACTCCCCACCCTCTCCATGTTGAACTCACTCATATCCTCCCTGTCCATTGTTTTTTCTCCTGTGGGGTACTCCCCACCTTCTACATGTTAGGTTCACTCTCATGTCCTCTCCGTCCATTGTTTTTTCTCCAGTGTGCTTCTCCCTTCCCTCTCCATGTTGCACTCACTCTCATATCCTCACCATCTATTATTGTTTTTTCTCCTGTGTAGTGCTCCCTTCCCTCTCCATGTTGCACTCACTCTCATATCTTCCCCGTCCATTGTTTTTTTCTCCTGTGTAGTGCTCCACACCCTCTCCATGTTGTGCTCACTCTGATATCTTCCCCGTCCATTGTTTTCTCTCCTGTGTGCTTCTCCCCAACTTCCCCACGTTGCTGTGGCGTCTGTTGTTGCTTTCACCCACCTGTGCCCTCCTTCTCTGTCTCTGTCGCTTCTCCTCCCCACTCCCACACATAGCCCCCTCACTCACTCTTAAAAAACATTTTCACACATTTTTTTTCTTTTTATTTGCCGATCCAACTCGGATCAGAGTCATCTCACTTCTGTGAAAGACATCTGCACTCGCAGCAACTAGGGGGCAGATTTACAAGCCCGTGCGCCACTTTTGCTCCGCCGTTGCGTCACTTTCGTGACGCAGCGGCAGGGTAAAGCTAGCGCCATGCAGCGGGGGATTTACAACGTGACGCATCTAGGTAGATGCGTCACATTGTAAGCTCTGCGCCACATGAAACCTGCATCAGGTTTCATGTGGGCGTTCCGGAGCAGGGTGGGCGTTCCGGTGCAGGAACGCCTGGAAAAGTGCCTGAGTGAAATCTACAAGATTTCACTCAGTCACTTTTCCGACCTCGCTGCGTCAAAACCTTGCGCCTGCTTGAAGCAGGCGTAAGGCATGACGCACCATGTTTAGGATAGGCCAGGTTGGAACAGTGCTGGAGTTGCGTCGTGCCCGCGACACAACTCCAGCACTGCGCCAACCTTACGCCGGCAGATGCGACACGCATCTGTTTATCTTTGCGCCATGATGCGCCGCATTGTAAATGCAAAACACACAAGATGATGGACGGAATGTTGCACATTGGCAAACATTCACCCCCAGTCACAGATCTGAGTTTAATCCATCATTATTTTGCTCACCACGCCACCTCAGTTCAGACATAGCCATATGCAAATCAGTCTTGACCCTGTGCCTCATGGGAACAGTCCAGACCGAACTGCCAAGCCATGTCTTCCCTGGACTGGAATCAAGCATCCTAGGACCGGTTTTGGGCTTTCAGCTCTCATCAGCCAGGATAGCTTGACTCCAGTGGCGCAGTGAGCACGGGATCCACGTCTGGGCATACTCTTCCCACTTAGGCGTAAATGCAAAACACACAAGATGATGGACGGAATGTTGCACATTGGCAAACATTCACTCCCAGTCACAGATCTGGGTTTAATCCATCGTTATTTTGCTTCACCACGCCACCCCAGTTCAGACATAGCCATATGCAAATCAGTCTTGACTCCTGTGCCTCATGGGAACAGTCCAGACCGAACTGCCAAGCCATGTCTTCCTGGACCGGAATCAAGCATCCTAGGACCGGTTTCGGGCTTTCAGCCCTCATCAGCCAGGATAGCTTGACTCCAGTGGCGTAGTGAGCACGGGACCCACGTCTGGGTATACCCTTCCCACTTAGGGCAAAATGCAAAACACACAAGATGATGGACGGAATGTTGCACATTGGCAAACATTCACCCCCAGTCTGCATTGTTCCCATGAGGCACAGGGTCAAGACTGATTTGCATATGGCTATGTCTGGGCTGGGGTGGCGTGGTGAAGCAAAATAACGATGGATTAAACCCAGATCTGTGACAGGGGGTGAATGTTTGCCAATGTGCAGCATTCCGTCCATCATCTTGTGTGTTTTGCATTTCGCCCTAAGTGGGAAGGGTATGCCCAGACGTGGGTCCCGTGCTCACTACGCCACTGGAGTCAAGCTATCCTGGCTGATGAAGGCTGATAGCCTGAAACCGGTCCTAGGATGCTTGATTCCGGTCCAGGGAAGACATGGCTTGGCAGTTCGGTCTGGACTGTTCCCATGAGGCACAGGGTCAAGACTGATTTGCATATGGCTATGTCTGAGCTGGGGTGGCGTGGTGAAGCAAAATAACGATGGATTAAACCCAGATCTGTGACTGGGGGTGAATGTTTGCCAATGTGCAGCAATCCGTCCATCATCTTGTGTGTTTTGCATTTCGCCCTAAGTGGGAAGGGTATGCCCAGACGTGGGTCCCGTGCTCACTACGCCCCTGGAGTCAAGCTATCCTGGCTGATGAAGGCTGATAGCCTGAAACCGGCCCTAGGATGCTTGATTCCGGTCCAGGGAAGACATGGCTTGGCAGTTCGGTCTAGACTGTTCCCATGAGGCACAGGGTCAAGACTGATTTGCATATGGCTATGTCTGAGCTGGGGTGGCGTGGTGAAGCAAAATAACGATGGATTAAACCCAGATCTGTGACTGGGGGTGAATGTTTGCCAATGTGCACCATTCCGTCCATCATCTTGTGTGTTTTGCATTTCGCCCTAAGTGGGAAGGGTATGCCCAGACGTGGGTCCCGTGCTCACTACGCCACTGGAGTCAAGCTATCCTGGCTGATGAAGGCTGATAGCCTGAAACCGGTCCTAGGATGCTTGATTCCGGTCCAGGGAAGACATGGCTTGGCAGTTCGGGTCTGGACTGTTCCCATGAGGCACAGGGTCAAGACTGATTTGCATATGGCTATGTCTGAGCTGGGGTGGCGTGGTGAAGCAAAATAACGATGGATTAAACCCAGATCTGTGACTGGGGGTGAATGTTTGCCAATATGCAGCATTCCGTCCATCATCTTGTGTGTTTTGCATTGTAAATGCGGCGTATCTGTGGTGGCGCAAGGGTAAACTTGCGTCACGCACCTTTCCTGGCGCATCCCTGATGATTTGCAGGGATGCGCCAGGAAACGTAAATCTGCCCCTAGGAATCTAAAAAGGTTTATTGACAAAAGAGAAGAAGCTGTGTATCGGAGTCACGTGACAAGGGGATCCCCCATGTACCCCGTGAGCATAAAATCTATAGCATACAGGTACGGAACACAAATGTATATGTTTTCATAAGTAGGGCTTCAATAAAGATCATGTGACGAAACCGAAACAAAAGACCAGACAGGAGCAGAAATTAAACAAGCATTGGCATAGCCAATAGGTCTCGCTTTTGGGATCTTATAAGTATTTAGTTATGCAGCACAATATCCTTGGTGCAACAACATCAACTGTTGCGTGGCTAAACACTTATAAGGTCCCAAAGGCGAGACCTATTGGCTATGCCAATGCTTGTTTACTTTTACTTTGGCTTATCCAAGATGTTTTTATTTGGTACATAAACTAATGACTCCATATTCCTCGAAGAAATGGGATATTATAAATATGTGATGCGCCCATTAAGATATATAACTGTTTTTATATGGCCGTAAACTAACGATTCATTATCCGTGGAAGAAATGGGTTATTATAAATATGTGATGCGCCCATTAAGATATATAACTGTTTTTATATGGCCGTAAACTAACGATTCATTATCCGTGGAAGAAATGGGTTATTATAAATATATATGATGTGGCCATTAGTACGCTTGCTTCCTGCAATCCACATTTTAAACATCTCAAAGTGATTCCAGTATGGGATTTATGTATTCTGTTTTTTCTCTAATAAACTCCGACATCACAGAAACGGTACAAAGTTGACTGAGCAGCTGAAATCAAGAATAACTATTTGACACCATAAAATACACTAAAATGAGTTTTTTGATTGTATGGATGGAAGCAAAAGGTCACTTTTTAAGTCCATTCGAAAATGATTCTGAGATTGAAAATAAATAATCGGATGTGAAGGGAGGGAGGAGGCTAAAGGCAAAGGACAGAACCTAGGCTGGGTGAGCCCGTAAGTGCAAAAGCCATAAACGGAGACCGATACATTGAAACTTTGAGTATACAGCAAAATACAGTGGCATAGTAAGTGACAGAGAAGGGCATAATTAGCTAGGTTTAAAAAATGTTGCTCACAAAGAGAAGAGGAAACTTGAAAGGTGATGCAACATGATCATGGGTACCACTGTACAAGAAAAAAACATAGAAATAACAAAAAAAAAGCAAAAAATTGGCAGGTTTCAACTATGTTTCTGTAAACTTCAAGTCAAGGTGTTGGAGAATGGTAGAAAGTCATATTCTTGCCCGTATTCAAGAATATTAGGCAAGATTTGTTTGAATGACTGAAAGGTAGAATGTGACTAGCCCTTAGTGAATAATGGATATGAGGGATAGTAAAATACATTTATTTTTCAGTAGGGTGGTGTGACCACGTCTTAAGACTTAGAGGTAGAAAGTGGGTTAAGCAAATGGGGCTCATGTGAAAACTGTATACATAGTTTGACCCTACACTAGGGTGGAAAGTCTGTCAGTGGGCAGAACCTTGACCGTCCATTGTCACCCTGCACTGCTGTATTCATAGCAGAGAATGCGTACACCACAGTCTGAGGAAGGCGCCGATGTAGGCAGATTATGTCCTTCTTCCAAACTACCTGGCTGGTGCTTCCACCTGGACATCTCCCCTCATTCATCTGTGGTTCTGTGCTGTGCGGCACCTTCAGTTTTCAACCCAGCAGTTGAAGTTGCCATTAAAAGTGCGGTCTATGATAATGCAGTTCAGAAAAAGCAGGGAAGAACTGGTTCAGTGATGCCCGATAGACCGACTGAAAAGGGCAACATGGAGTCTGAAGAAATGGTAGTTTGGTTCAGTCTCTTGTTTAAGCTAGCGCTAGAGAGCTGCCGCCTATCACTGGAAATGTTTTCTAGCTGCCATTGAGGTTTCCTTTGTCAGTAAAAGTCTCCAACACACCCTTTATACTTCTTTGGCACATTTCAAAATATTGGAACATTTCACGAGTGCACCACTTGAGTGCCTGAAAATGTTGCCTTTTAGCGAATACGTTTGTGAAATGATCCTGTTAAATCCCCCATCGAGCCCCATTCCTAAATAACTACCGCAGCGAAGCCTGGGCTTACTCCTTGCTTCCTCACTCTTTGCTGTTTGACGCTCCAGTTAAAAAATATCCGAGGCTGTTTTTGCTTCCCAGTCCAGCATCAAATACATGTGTTCTTAAACTCCTTACATGAACAGTGGCACATTTTGGAAAGTGTGAGAGCATGATTTAAGCATTTCAGTTTGAGCCGGGAGTTGACAAGTAGGTCGGGAGCACAATCTGTAATAATAGGATATCTTCGGGATGTCGGATTTTGCACTTATTTAGCCTAAACGCACCATTGCCACATACCTACTTATCTCTGGCTTTGGATGCTCTCTGATTTAAATGGGAGATATGGAAATATTTAACTACCCCCAACCCTCCGTCAAATATGGTTTTTGTCGTCAGCACAGCCAAAACCACTCTACACAGCTTTACAATTGTCCATGACTTAAACTACAATACATTACTGTTCGCTCATGCCAACTGGAGAGTGGAGGAACAGAGGGCAACATGTTGAGCATAAACTGGCTTCTGTTGTAACATGATAAGTGTAGGTAGCACTCCAACCGTACCTGTCACATTTTGGCACTTGTGATCGTGCACTAATAAAAGTTTAAAAAAACACCAGGTCCCGGAATATATAAAAAACAAAGTTGGTGAGCACTCACACCTCACCTAGCATTACTTGATTCCTCTATTTCCCGAGCATAGGAGCCCATTTGCGTGCATTAAAAGACATGACAATAACAGGCTCAATTTCTTTGGACATAAACACACCGACCGCACTGTGATGACAATAAATCCAAGGACGCGGTCATTGCCGTAAACTGGATGGGGTTTGGGGCTGGGGGACGAATCCTAGGTGTTAACAAGGGGAGATATCGAAGTAGGCTCGAACACATATGCTTTATGTCTGGCTATGGAGTCTGCTGCACTAACGGGAAAAGGCAGCCCATGAATTCCTTTCACTTAACTAATGTAGAAAAGCAAAATGCATAGCTGAGTGTGGCCTCGTTCTGCTCTATGCACCAGCGCAGCCTCTGCAGCACAACGGCACACCCGCGGGTCTGCCATGTTGTGCCATAATCATGAAAAGAAGACAAGAAGGCAAAAACCGTAGACAAGAAAAATAGACTTTTTGGACTGCCTCTGCACATTTTCTAGTGCTCACAGGTCTCAAGTCAGCGAATGCGGGATGAAAGACAGATAAAAAGCTGTCCCATAAAAGGATAAAAAGCTGCCCCATTCCTACTATCTTCACCACCCAGGCACGCGGTTTAAAGGAACGGCCCTCCGGTGTTTGGAAAAGTGTGGCAGGTGACAGCCACGTCCACTTACATGCAGACTGAGGTCGGCGGAAGTACGGGAACAAAAGACAGATAAAAATGAGTTTAATCACTCAGCCGAAGAGCGTGACCTTAAACTAAAAGCAGCCATGCGGAAGTATGTGAAAGGCACCAAGCTCGTTAAGCGAACACTCGGCTCAGAGTCGCCTGAATTCTACATGCACACGAGAATAAAAATAAACAAGCATTTGAAAGCACGAGCGGGGAGGAGGGGGGCGACGCGAGTGGTGCGCGCACGCGCGCCACAGCGAGACATCGGTTTTGCATTATCGGGCACGATAATTGCAAACAGATGTCTGCTGCGCGCGTAACCGCAGGGAAAAGGCCATGACGCACGAGCGTCTGGTCAGCTTTTCAAACCCCCTAACATAAAGTCTTGCCAGAGCAGCGCTTGCGCGCTACTCGAGGCTCGACCTAAAAAGTGGGATACTGCGCATCCGACCTTCATATTGATACAAGAATGTAAACTTTCAGAGCTGAGCAAATCATTCAAGAATTGTATATGATGGAAAGCATGAGAGTGAGGCTTTACATGTCAGAGACGACACAGCTTGATATCATTGGCCGGCATTCACCAAACACGACTGTCGCTACTATGGTTACGCTACTGAAATATTTCTGCGTTCCACCCTTTAAATCAAACTCCATCCTCGGGGTGAATTTCCTCTCTCACTCAACTTGCGGAGGAAATAATTTTTTTTAACCGAAGCAGTCAATCACATGCCGTGCACGATCGATAAAGTCAAATGTTGGCCTCATCCTGAGCACCAACTTAACTGTCGGCCCATGAATGATAATCTAGGCGAGGCGAGGCTGCCTAGGAGCAGTCGTGACCCGCCTCCGCTTTTGAATGAAATGTCTCGAAGATGATGAAGTTCATGGATCAGTTGGAATTCATGGATACCTTAACTTTACCTCCAATTCTATTCAAGAGCAAGCTCCAGTTAATGTCTCTATTAGGCCCAGGTGAAATTTAAATTACGCAATGTAATTCACTTAATTTCAGGAAATTGACGTTAAGCTTGTTTTTATAAAATTCCCAAAATAACACCATTATACCACTTTGTGCCATTATGTGCCATTTAAAGTAAAGATTTACCATGAACGCACAGTAATAACAGAACACGAGCAGCTTTTGTTTGCATTGGTGGTTTTTTTGCACTTTTTTTTTCTTTGAAAGGCGTCCTTGCATTTTGAACTAAAATATGCACAAAATTACGCATTTACGCAATGGCGGGTTTAAGCAATTTCACTTACTTTTGACACATTTCTCACACCCTTCGCCTCAATAACCACTTTTACTATTTACAACCCTCCCACTATTTGCTCATTTTCCAAGAAAGTGGAATGTTGTAACCTCATTCGTGTACCTACTGAACCGCTATTGACTCCATTTACCAAACAAATACCTATTCCGTTCTGAACTGTTTGATACATAACTGCCTGGCAGCAGCTAAGCATTGTATGGAGCTCTCTGATACAAAGGCGAACCTACGCCCAGATATCCCAGTACTCACTGGTGCCTGGCTCACGGGCACGTCACAATGTTTTTGATTGCAGCTTCCTCCTCACTTCTGTTCTCCAGTGCAGCCATGAAGCCAAGCTGAGCGGGGGAGCAGCCAATCAGAAAAGTGCATTCTGTCTCAGCAAGCCTCCCAATGGCCAATCCACTCCTTCCAATGTCTTTCATGGGAAATCTCTGCTCCTAAAGCCTCTTCTTTCAGACAAACGTGATCTATCACTATCCTCCAGGTGAGAATAATGCATTCACTGACGAATGTATGTGATTTATTGTCCCAGGTGATAATCCGTGAGTCCATCATCTTCCTGGGAGATTTTAATTTTTAACCTGCATTGGGTGCACTGCGCTTCTCCGGAACAATGACCTTCGCCAATAATGACAAGAACCTACCCGTGAGAGGATCCATTCTTGGATAATTATCGATAAGGACCTATGAATGACAGCGAGGACCCATTTCCTATTGAGTGGTCAGATCACCTCCAGGTGACCCTTGCCCACTCGACAATTATTGGTCAACAAAACAGAAGACTGTGGTTGGAGACATCAGGGACACTGACATTAACACTCTGCCATAAGGGACTGGGAAGATTCTTTCTTCTGTTGGACCCCAACAAGATATGAATGCTGCCACACTTACTACAACGAATAATTAATGAACACACGCTCTTGTAAAGCAAGAAGAAAGCACTGAGGCCCTCATCCACCTGTTACTCAAAATAATTTTACAAATAAAGGCTAACCTGAGAAGACTTGCAAATACTCGAGAAACCCCGCTAACCTCACACTGCTCAGAGCTGCCAGGCGAGACTACAAAAACCACATGTTCATGGCCAAGACCTCAGACTATCACAACTGGACACTGCCAAAAATCGGCCCAAACTTCTCTTTGAAGTGGTTAAACAGGTCAATAGCCCATATTCTCTTAGTACAATCGATGTTTGTGAATCCAAAGGCAAAGTCTTTGGAAACTTCGTTGCTGAAAGACTAAAGGCTGTTGGCATTTCACTTCCCCAACATCTGAGATTCCAGTCGTCTGCAAGTTAAGCCTTAAAACTCAGATGACTGGGCCGGACTTTAACGAAATGTCGGAGCTACAGTTACAGGAAACGATGATCAGGTAAAACCCTCAACTCTTCACTGACACAGTGTCTGGAAACCTTTGTAAGGAACTGGCCAAGCATCTCTCCTCTACAGGACCCTACTGGGCCCTACTGGACTGCATTGGTGAACTCCTCACTTGTGCAATGTGTGTTCTCAGGGTGTCGTAAAGGTGGCCGAGTTTCACCCCTTTTGAACACACACTCCACTGGTGCCAATGACCCTGTTTCAGGTCTACCCTCCTCAGAAAAGGCGATGGGAAGGTGTGTGGCTTCCCAACTCTGCCTTCATATTGAGTAAAACAGTGAACCTCACAGCTTTCGATCTGGGTTTGCACAAGGCTCTAACACAGAGACAGCTCTTCTACAAGTTGACGACGCCCTCCATTCCCTTGACTCTTGTAAGCCTCACCTGCGTGTGCTTCTAGACCTCTCGGCGGCCTCCAGCACAGTAAACCATCTCTCGTTCATTAATACTATGAAAAAACAAATGGCCATTGGCAGAGTGGTTCTAAACCGATGCATCTGCTATTGGTCAAACCGTTTCCAAGTGGTTAAAATGTATAAATAGGTAATGAGCAAAGTCCGTCTGTAACAAGGGTCCCTCAGTGGTCCATTCTGTCTCCATCACTGTGTAATCTGTACTCGGAAGTTAGTATGTGCCAAGTAGGGACAGTGAAAGGATTCCCAGGGGATGCAACAACAAGATCCTTATTCTGCAAGATTTGCGTGTCCAGCTATTGTCTGTAGGTCATGGCTTTAGAGGAACAACTAGACTACCCTGGGCCGGTGATCTGCTGATACCATGGGGCTGACTGCAGTGCTTAATTTGAACCAGTGGTTTCCAGTGCTCAGCACCAGCACTTAATTATCAGCACCGGTTCCAGAGAGAGAGAGCACCACATGGTGGTGCTGACTGTCACATTTTGAGATGAACACCACAAGAGTGTTTAATAAGTCAATATACATTTAAATGAATAATACCTGCCACTCACACCATTCTTATAGCTTCGGAGGCCTAAAATAGTCTGAATTGTAACACTTCTAGCAGCGTGATGGTTAGTAGTCATCTTGGCACTGTCATTGGCAGCGCTGGTAGGGGCAATGGGTGGTGCAGGCTGCAGTGGCCTCCCGAGAAGGGCACTGGCACTTACTTTTCTTTGCACATTAAGCACTGGCTGGGTGTGTGGGAGAGACAGGTGATTACTGGCTAGAAGGCATACTATGGGGAAGATTTTCAAAAAATACATGCAACGCAGCGCAGCACCCAAAGAGGCTGTGTTGTGTGACAGGGAGGGAGCAGGAGAGCACCATTTCTTCAGAGATACGGCTCTCTCCTCCCCTCTCCCTAGCGCCGGCGCAGATTTCAGCTGCCGAGCGCCACACACACACCTGAACACCATAGCACTAGGGTGTGTGAGTCTAGCAAAGGTTTTGTACAGGAAGGGTATCCTTCCTGTACAAAATACCATGCCTAGACATGTTTTAAAGCTTTTCCCACTTTGTATGGGCGCTGCACAATGCAGCACGCATGCACAATGCAGCACGCATGCACAGTGCAGCACGCATGCACAATGCAGCACGCATGCACAATGCAGCACGCATGCACAATGCAGCACGCATGCACAGTGCAGCACGCATGCACAATGCAGCACGCATGCACAATGCAGCACGCATGCACAGTGCAGCACGCATGCACAATGCAGCACGCATGCACAATGCAGCACGCATGCACAATGCAGCACGCATGCACAATGCAGCACGCATGCACAGTGCAGCACGCATGCACAATGCAGCATGCATGCACAATGCAGCACGCATGCACAGTGCAGCACGCATGCACAATGCAGCACGCATGCACAATGCAGCACGCATGCACAGTGCAGCACGCATGCACAGTGCAGCACGCATGCACAATGCAGCAAGCATGCACAATGCAGCACGCATGCACAGTGCAGCACGCATGCACAATGCAGCACGCATGCACAATGCAGCACGCATGCACAATGCAGCACGCATGCACAATGCAGCACGCATGCAAAGTCATAAAAGAAAGGAGAAATAAAAAGGTTTCTCCTGTTAGCGCCTCCTTTGAAGTGGCGTTAACTTTTGCCGCTAAACCATGTCTACAATTGTTTGTAAATGGTGTTTTGAATCAAAAGGCATGGGTGGTTGCATGGGAATGCCCATGTACCACCCATGTAACGCCCCCTTGGCGCTAAGTAACACAGCGCAGTGGTTTGCGCTGTCTTGTGCTACTTCTAGGGTACTTTCCCCAAAAACATTTTGTTCTAGTTAGCGTCACTTTTGTGACACTGGCCCAGCATAAAATGTTTGAAAATCTACCCTCTTAAGTACAAAGGGATGTATTGATAGGGTCTGCGGCATCAGCGGATGCGAGAAGCAGCGGTTCGAGAGCGAAGGGTCTGTCTCATGGGCTTTACTGCACCTTGGATGCCCCAGGGGTCTGGAGGTCACTGGAGAGGACGGGACGGGCAACCTGGGCTCGGTAGTTAACCCAGACTGGCACTTTAATCTTGTTAATCAGCCAGGACAGTGAGGAAAACGTGTTTCGATTTTAAGGTAGGTGGGGCTCGTGCGTGGCTGCGCCCCTGTGATTTGTGGGTGTTCCGGTGACAGCAGCCACCTCATTAGAACCGCATGAAATACGTTTTAAAATCTCTGCATTGAAATCAGAGCCGTCTTTCAGCAGCACTTGGGGCGCCCTGGGCTGCAGCCAGAACAGAAGTCTGATCCTGACGGTATGTGGAAGTGATCCCGGGGCTTGTCGGCTCCTCCTGGGTTTCCACCGCGGATGTGCAGGTCAAAGAGCAGCCGGTGTTCAGCTGTTAACACATAGCTCTGACACTGGGGGAGAAGGTGTGCTACACATGCACACACTCACAAGGTCCTCTGAGGAGCTCTAATACAGGAGGAGGAGGTGTGCTAAACAAACACACACTCCCATGGTCCTGTGAGGAGCTCTGACGCTGGGGAAGAAGGTGTGCTACACATGCACACTCTCACAAGGCCCCTGAGGGGCACTAATACAGGAGGAGAGGGTGTGCTAAACAAAAACACACTCCTATGGTCCTGTGAGGAGTTCTGACACTGGAGGAGGTAGTGTGCTACACAAAAACACACTCCCATGGTCCTGTGTGGCGCTCTGACGCTGGGGAAGAAGGTGTGCTACACATGCACACACTCACAAGGTCCTCTGAGGAGCTCTAATATAGGAGGAGGAGGTGTGCTACACAAACACACACTCCCAAAGTCCTGTGTGGAGCTCTGACACTGGAGGAGGAAGTGTGCTACACGAGGAAGTGTGCTACACAAACACACACTCCCAAGGTCCTGTGAGGAGCTCTGACGCTGGGGGAGAAGGTGTCCTACACAAACAAACACTCCCATGGTCCTGTGAGGAGCTCTGACTCTGGGGGAGGTGTGCTACACAAACACACACTCCCATGGTCCTGTGAGGAGCTCTGGCACTGGAGGAGGAAGTGTGCTACACAAACACACACTCCCAAGGTCCTGTGAGGAGCTCTGACACTGGAGGAGGAGGTGTGCTACACAAACACACACTCCCAAGGTCCTGTGAGGAGCTCTGATACTGGAGGAGGAAGTGTGCTACACAAACACACACTCCCAAGGTCCTATGAGGAGCTTTGACGCTGGAGGAGGAAGTGTGCTACACAAACACACACTCCCATGGTCCTGTGAGGAGCTCTGACGCTGGGGGGGGGGGGGAGGTGTGCTACACAACACACACCCCCATGGTCCTGTGAGGAGCTCTGACACTGGAGGAGGAGGTGTGCTACACAACACACACCCCCATGGTCCTGTGAGGAGCTCTGACACTGGAGGAGGAGGTGTGCTACACAAACACACACTCCCAAAGTCCTGTGTGAAGCTCTGACACTGAAGGAGGAAGTGTACTACACAATCACACACTCCCAAGGTCCTGTGAGGAGCTCTGACACTGGAGGAGTAAGTGTGCTACACAAACACACACTCCCAAGGTCCTGTGAGGAGCTCTGACTCTGGGGGAGGTGTGCTACACAAACACAAACTCCCAAGGTCCAGTGAGGAGCTTTGACACTGGAGGGGGAGGTGTGCTACACAAACACACTCTCCCAAGGTCCAGTGATGAGCTTTGACACTGGAGGGGGAGGTGTGCTACACAACACACACCCCCATGGTCCTGTGAGGAGCTCTGACACTGGAGGAGGTATGCTACACAAACACACTCCCAAGGTCCTTTGAGGAGCTCTGACGTTGGGGGAGAAGGTGTATACACAAACACACACTCTCAAGGTCCTTTGAGGAGCTCTAACACTGGGGGAGGCGTGCTACACAAACACACACTCCCAAGGTTCTGTGAGGAGCTCAGACACTGGGGGAGAAAGTGTCCTACACAAACACACTCGCAAGTCCCTGTGAGGAGCTTTGACACTGGAGGGGGAGGTGTGCTACACAAACACACACCCCATGGCGCTGTGAGGAGCTCTGACACTGGAGGGGAAGGGGGTGCTACACAAACACTCACTCCCAAGGCCTTGTGAGGAGCTCTGACACTGGAGGGGGAGGTGTGCTACACAAACACACTCCCATGGCCCCCGGAGGGGGACTAATACAGGAGGAGGAGGTGTGCTGCACAAACACACACCCATGGCCCCCTGAGGATCTCTGACACTGATGGGGTAGGTGTGCTACACAAACACACACACCTCAAGGCCCTGTAAGGAGCTCTGACACTGGAGGGGCAGGTGTGCTACACAAACACGCACCCAAGGCCCCCTGAGGAGCTCTAAAACTGGAGAAGGAGGAGGAGATGTCCTACACAAACACACACTAGTGCGGGCCCCTGAGAACCTCGGTACCCTAAGGAGCATTTTCAATTCGTAAAAATAATAAGAATGAACAACTGAGCTACTTTCTTGTAATCGTTGGGACACTAGTGATAGCCAAGAGTGCCAAGAAGACCACCCTGTATGGATTGGCTGAGCCAACCATTCCTACTCTGTCTCCTACCCATTGCTATTTGTACCCAACCCTACTTACTGTACCTATGGCTCCTTTCTCCAACTCCAGCTTACCCATACACGCACACTCACACATGCATGCACACACACACTCACAAGCACACAGGCACACGCACACACACACTCATACACTCACGCACTCACACGCACACATACACACACACACTCATGTGCATAAACACACACACAAGCAAACCCACTCACACATACACACAAGGACACACACACACCCTCTCACGCACACACACTCACACACTGGCACACACACTCCGTCACACACATACACGCGCACGCACACACAGGCACACATACAAGCAAACCCCCTCACACATACACACAAGGACACGCACGCACACACATACCACTTTCACACTGTATGCTCAGTCCCAAGGTGATGAAGCTGCAGGTTTCAGAGTGAAGGAGTGTACTCATTCTTATGCCTACTCATCTCGTGCGCTTGGTGAGTATGTGTGCCAGTATTTTGGTACAAGGAAGAGTTTACGATTGTCTACATTTGGGGGTGTGCATAAGTCTATGTGTGTCTCCATTGCCTGTTTTCTTGCATGCGTGTCTGTGCAGGATTGTGTATATATTGGTGCTGTTTTTGCTTCCTGTCATTGAACAATGACAGGTGCAGTGAGGGGTGGACAAGGGAAGGCCAACATTGCTTCCTAGCCCTCCTGCAAGGCTGAGAAGATGCCAAGAATGGAAGACGAGGGGGATGACACAGCGAATCCAGAATTAGCTCTCAGTCAGTGACCCAGGCTAGTATACATCTGTAGACCCCACAGTCTTGGGCAAGTCAGGTGGGTTGGAAGAAGGCCTGATCATGGAGCATTTTTGTAACACGACAGTGACAAGCATCCCAGGGATAGGAAAGGGAGCAGCGCTTCATATGAATCCTACCAAGCTACGATGCCATAGCGGGGGACGGCAAGAGTAGGACGAGGTCTCCGGGTACAGGGAAGTGCAGCTCTTTGGCCCCTGGGCACGGCTGGTGAGCTTTGCGATTTTGGCCCACTTGGCCTTGGACATATAAGGACAGTTGGGGTTAAGCCAGAATAATTTGTTTAAGTCTCCCCTACAGACAGCTCTAGCTGTCTGTTGTAGACTTCATGTGGCCAATGCACCCATACATACATACGTACATAATACCTGCATACACACATGAATACATACATTCAGAACAAGTGTGGTGTTGAGGAGAGCCCCTTCAGTCATTGGCTGTTGGTGTTTTCTAGAAGTTGCAATTGGCTGGGGAGGCTGTTCTTAAAATCCTGGCATTTTGTGGAAGTTTATAAAGTAGTCCTTTGTTGTAATCTCCCCACTGTGCTGACACCCCTCGCACTTTCACTTTGACTCAGCCAAAGGGTTAGGCCTATTCTCGTTGTCGAATGCTTGTTTCTAGATGTGCTTACATTTGATTGGCTCCCACCTTCTCAAGAATTCTGCTGATAACCCTGCACTCTAAAGTGTGCAAAACAGTGATGGGTGGAATGCTTGAATTAATCTCAGCCACTGGTATTTACCCGGCCCGCGTCCCAGTCCATCCTTATTTCACACACCATGCTACCTCAGTTTGGACCCAGTTATATGCAAATCAGTCTTGATCCTGCTCCAATCGGAACAGTACAGGCCGAACTGCCAAGCCAGGTACTCCCTGAACCGGAACATAAGCAACCCAGGACCAGTTTTGCACTCGTTAGGGGCTCATCAGCAGGGTGTAGGTGGTTCCAGTGCCACAGTGTGCACTGCACATGTACTGCTCTGGGTAGAGGGGTTCGGGGTCAACTTCTTAAGAAAAGGTGTCACGATTCTTTGATTCAAAGGCTGAGGCACGGCTCACTCTCGAGGAGGAAGTCATGGATGGCATGGTGCCAGTACTGGGACAACAAAAGATAATTGGTGTTTGATCCACTCAGAGGCAGCGTTGCAGATACTAACAGCGCCTCTTGGGACCTTCATCACAGAACCAATGTATTCATCTGATTGGCCAATGATGCTCTAAGGGGGCAATGTTTCACTGACCTTTAGTGATGCTCTGACGAGGCAATGATGCCGTGATCAGGCAATGATTCTCTGACTGGGCAAGGAAGCTTCGGCTGGACATTATGAAATGAAGCTCTGACTGGGAAACAATGCTCTAATGGGGCAAGGATTCACTGACCGTTCAGTGATGCTCTGACCGGGCAATGCTCCTCTGACCGGGCAATGCTGCTGTTACCGGGCAATGCTGCTCTGACTGGGCAATGCTGCTCTGACTGGGCAATGCTGATCTGCCCTGGCTATGATGCTCTGACCGGGCTATGCTGCTCTGACCGGGCTATGCTGCTCTGACCGGGCTATGATGCTCTGACCGGGCAATGCTGCTCTGACCTGGCTATGATGCTCTGACCGGGCTATGCTGCTCTGACCGGGCTATGCTGCTGTTACCGGGCAATGCTGCTCTGACTGGGCAATGCTGCTCTGACCGGGCTATGCTGCTCTGACCGGGCAATGCTGCTCTGACCGAGCTATGCTGCTCTGACCGGGCTATGCTGCTGTTACCGGGCAATGCTGCTCTGACTGGGCAATGCTGCTCTGACCAGGCTATGCTGCTCTGACTGGGCAATGCTGATCTGACCTGGCTATGATGCTCTGACCGGGCTATGCTGCTCTGACTGGGCAATGCTGCTCTGACCGGGCTATGCTGCTCTGACCGGGCTATGCTGCTCTGACCGGGCTATGCTACTCTTACCGGGCAATGCTGATCTGACCGGGCTATGATGCTCTGACTGGGCAATGCTGATCTGACTGGGCAATGCTGATCTGACTGGGCAATGCTGCTCTGACCGGGCTATGCTGCTCTGACCGGGCAATGCTGATCTGACTGGGCTATGCTGCTCTGACCAGGTTCGATGCTATGTTGTTCTGACCGGGCTATGCTGCTCTGACCAGGTTACGATGCTATGTTGTTCTGACCAGGCTATGCTGCTCTGACCAGGTTACGATGCTAAGCTGTTCTAACTGGGCAATGCTGCACTGACCAGGCTATGCTGCTCTGAACGGGCTATGCTGATCTGACTGGGCAATGCTGCTCTGACCGGGCTATGCTGCTCTGACTGGGCAATGCTGATCTGACTGGGCTATGCTGCTCTGACCAGGTTATGATGCTATGTTGTTCTGACCGGGCTATGCTGCTCTGACCAGGTTACGATGCTATGTTGTTCTGACAGGGCTATGCTGCTCTGACCAGGTTACGATGCTAAGCTGTTCTGACTGGGCAATGCTGCTCTGACCAGGCTATGCTGCTCTGACTGGGCAATGCTGCTCTGACCGGGCAATGCTGCTCTGACCGGGCAATGCTGCTCTGACCGGGCTATGCTGCTCTGACCGGGCAATGCTGATCTGACTGGGTGATGCTGCTCTTACCGGGCTATGCTGCTCTGACCGGGCATTGCTGCTCTGACCGGGCAAGGCTGCTCTGACTGTGCAATGCTGTTCTGACCCGGCTATGCTGCTCTGACTGGGCGATGCTGCTCTGACCGGGCTATGCTGCTCTGACTGGGCTATGCTGCTCTGACCGGGCATTGCTGCTCTGACCGGGCAATGCTGCTCTGACCGGGCTATGCTGCTCTGACTGGGCAATGCTGATCTGACTGGGCAATGCTGCTCTGACCGGGCTATGCTGCTCTGACCGGGCATTGCTGCTCTGACTGGGCTATGCTGCTCTGACCGGGCATTGCTGCTCTGACCGGGCAATGCTGCTCTGACCGGGCTATGCTGCTCTGACCGGGCATTGCTGCTCTGACCGGGCTATGCTGCTCTGACCGGGCTATGGTGCCCTGACCGGGCAATGCTGCTCTGACTGGGCTATGCTGCTCTGACCAGGTTACGATGCTATGTTGTTCTGACCAGGCTATGCTGCACTGACCAGGCTATGCTGCTCTGAACGGGCTATGCTGATCTGACTGGGCAATGCTGCTCTGACCAGGCTATGCTGCTCTGACTGGGCAATGCTGCTCTGACCAGGCTATGCTGATCTGACTGTGCTATGCTGCTCTGACCAGGTTACGATGCTATGTTGTTCTGACCGGGCTATGCTGCTCTGACCAGGTTACGATGCTAAGCTGTTCTGACTGGGCAATGCTGCACTGACCAGGTTACGATGCTAAGCTGTTCTGACTGGGCAATGCTGCACTGACCAGGCTATGCTGCTCTGACGGGGCAATGCTGCTCTGACCGGGCTATGCTGCTCTGACTGGGCAATGCTGATCTGACTGGGCTATGCTGTTCTGACCAGGTTACGATGCTATGTTGTTCTGACCGGGCAATGCTGCACTGACCAGGCTATGCTGCTCTGACCGGGCTATGCTGCTCTGACCGGGCATTGCTGCTCTGACCGGGCTATGCTGCTCTGACCGGGCTATGCTGCTCTGACCGGGCTATGCTGCTCTGACTGGGCTATGCTGCTCTGACCAGGTTACGATGCTATGTTGTTCTGACCGGGCTATGCTGCTCTGACCAGGTTACGATGCTATGTTGTTCTGACCGGGCTATGCTGCTCCGACTGGTCTAGGATACACTGACCGATCTACGATGCGCTGCCATATGGCGGGGCAGAGGTTTGTGGTCACTATTATCTGATGAAAGAGGACGAGGCATTACTGATTCATTCGGAGCTTTATTTATTTTAACCTCCATCTGCATAGAACTCCTTGTGGTACCTGTTTAACTTTGCTGTGAGCTTAGACCGCAGGACAGGGTTTGTGCTGCTCGTGGTGATACCTCTTGCTTCTTTGCAGGTAGTGAAGGGAAACTGCGGAGTAGAGGAGTTTTCTGGCTGATTCTTGGGCTCCTGAATTCTTCTAACACATCTATATTTCACTTCTTCTCCCTGTAGTCCGAGGTTATATTTGTACATATGGTTTAGATTGTAAAACCTCCAAACAGATAGTATTTTCCAGTCTGTTGGTTTTAGTATTTTCACCTCAGCAAGACCTCAGCTGGTGCTCTCCAATGCTGGGGATGTCAAACACCAGCCCTGCGCTTCCTGGATCCACGTCACGCCTCTTTCTTCCACCACCCTACACTTCCTGTTTCTTTATCGCACTCTAGCAGGTAATTTTGCAGCCCCGCTCTTTCTCTTTGACTTGTTTTCCCGCTTTTTTCTCCTTCTTTCTCTCTTTTCTGTTTTTTTCTATCTTGTCTGGGTCTAGGTTTAATTCTAATGATGTGAAATAAGTACCAGACCCCAACAAGCATTGGCAAAACCAAAGGTCTGCCCCTTTTGGCTTCGCCCGTGCCTATTTCTGATACTGTTCAACATCAGCAAAGAAACATGCATTGGAAAAGCCAGTAGGACTCTCCCATGTGAGAGCTATTGGTTTTGCCAATGTCTTTTATCAATGTTGTTTAGCATGGCTAGAAGTTAGTGGCTTGGTGTAGGGAGAGTGGCATAGAGGAGAGTGGTGTAGAGTGGCATAGAGTGGAGTGACGCAGAGTAGTATGTAGTGGAGTGGCGTAAGGTGTAGTGGAGTGGTGTACAGTAGACTTAGTAGAGTGGCATAGAGTGGAATGGAGATGGGTAGAGTGGCATAGAGTGGAATGGAGTAGGGTAGAGTGGCATAGAGTGGAATGGAGTAGGGTAGAGTGGCATAGAGTGGAATGGAGATGGGTGGAGTGGCATAGAGTGGAATGGAGTAGGGTAGAGTGGCATAGAGTGGAATGGAGATGGGTGGAGTGGCATAGAGTGGAATGGAGATGGGTGGAGTGGCATAGAGTGGAAGGGAGATGGGTGGAGTGGCATAGAGTGGGATGGAGATGGGTGGAGTGGCATAGAGTGGAATGGAGATGGGTAGAGTGGCATAGAGTAATTGTAAATGTAATTGTATTTATCATCATCATCAAAGACTTTATTTCGATCACTTTAGATCATAAAAGGGTGGACACCGTGCATGCACTAAACAGATTGTATGCATCAACATGCTCAACACACACCCGCGATGATAGTGCTAAGGGCTGGGCAAGCACATAGAAGTGGAACTTCACAAAAGTGGGCTAGTAGCTCTACACTGTAGTGACTCATAAAAGGTCCGGTAGCACTATTGATTCTCGAAACACAGTATGTTTCCACCACTTGTCAATATGCTAAACCAATGGCAAGGACAGTAGTCCTCTGTCAACTGACAAGAGCATGCTTGGTGCACCCTTCGAAGTCCCAGGCCCTTTTCTTTTGCCGTAGGGCAGCGCAGCAGGAAGGCCTGTGGCGCTGCCCTATGGCAAAACCTCATAAATGAGGCCCACTGGGCAAAAGAAAAGGGCAGGAATGCGGTATTCCTGTCCTTTTCCGCTGCGCCGGCACACAATGGGCTGCCGTGCGCCAACGCAGGCACCTTTGCACCATGGTGCAAGGGTGTCTGCATTGCAGAGATGATTATTTTTTTGCAAGAAGGGAAACTTTTTGCACAAAAACAATCACAAGCGGTTTTTTCCTCCTATGTGTGCTGCAGAATGCAGCCCACATAGAAAAAGCAAAAACAAGGAGAAATAAAGACATTTCTCCTCGTTGTGCCTCCCTTACGCCTCCCCAGGGAAGGCGTACGTTTTTGGCACTGCCTCAGGGTTACAATTTCTTGTAAATCTGGGGCAGTGTCAAAAAGCCATGGATGTTGCTGCGACCGCCCATGTCACGTATGCCAAGGATTACAACTGTCTTTGTTCAAAGAGGTCTGGCTTTGCTCCTGTAAGGTGGCTTTGTTCCTGTAAGGTGGCTTTGTAAGGTGGTTTTGTTCCTGTAAGGTTGCTTTGTTCCTGTAAGGTGGCTTTATAAGGTAGCTTTATTCCTGTAAGGTGGCTTTGTGCCTGGACGTGGCTTTGTTCCTATGAGGTGGCTTTGTGCCTGGAGGTGGCTTTGTTCCGGTCAGGTGACTTTATTCCTGGAAGGTGGCTATGTTCCGCTAAAGTGGCTTTGTTCCTGTAAGGTGGCTTTGTTCCTGTAAGGTGGCTTTGTTCCTGTAAAGTGGCTTTGCTCCTGTAAGTCGGCTTTGCTCCTGTAAGGTGGCTTTGTTCCTGTAAGGTGGCTTTGTTCCTGGAAGCTTTCCTCAACCACTGTCATGTCCACACATTATGCCTCTTTGCTCTTGAGTTCAGCTGAGTCTGAGGCAGGGAGCCTTGAACGCATGACATGAAGACTGTATTATACTGCATGTGTCTCCCCGAGACATGTAAGTTCTTCCTAACTCTGAGCTGGACACACGTCCATTGCCAGGACACATGTACCTGCACTGCCTGACACTAAGAGGCTTGTGAGAGCATCACTCACCATGTCTCAGGAGCACACTGGCGGAGTGCGTGCTGCCTGTGCACCCCGGCACCCCTGCAGATGGAAGTGGATACCACCCACAGTGCTGTCGCCACGTGGAGCGTGCTTCCTCCGCGCCTCCCATTTCTTGGAAAAGGCTGCACTTCACAGGTGGGAGTAAGTGAGATGGTGGAAACTGGAGGGGGCATTCCAGGGATCTCTGCTCAGAGCAGCAGCTGAGCAGGACACCCTATCACTTGGAGTGGAGTCCGTGGGAGGCGGGGGCCAAAATGCCTCTGCTTTCAGTCATGGATGCATAGGGTTTTGTTATGTGCATACGGCCCACGTGGCAGCTTGGACATCAAGTCATCAGACCCAGTTCCATCTCACTGGTGTCCATGTTAGACTGCTATGAGCTCTACTAGACCACAGGTAAGCCACCCTTCCTTGCCACACAGACATACCACTGGAAAGCCACCCTTCCATGCCACACAGACATACCACCAGTAAGCCACCCTTTCATGCCACACAGACATACCACCTGTAAGCCACCCTTCCATGCCACACAAGCATACTGCCAGTAAGCCATCCTTCCATGCCAGACAGACAAGACATACCACCGGTAAGCCACCCTTCCTTGCCACACAGACATACTGCAGGTAAGCCACCCTTCCTTGCCACACAGACATACTGCCGGTAAGCCACCCATCCTTGCCACACAGACATACTGCCGGTAAGCCACCCTTCCTTGCCACACAGACATACTACTAGTAAGCCACCCTTCCTTGCCACACAGACATACTACTAGTAAGCCACCCTTCCTTGCCACACAGACATACTGCCGGTAAGCCACCCGTCCTTGCCACACAGACATACTGCCGGTAAGCCACCCTTCTTTGCCACACAGACATACTACTAGTAAGCCACCCTTCCTTGCCACACAGACATACTACTAGTAAGCCACCCTTCCTTGCCACACAGACATACTACTAGTAAGCCACCCTTCCTTGCCACACAGACATACTACTAGTAAGCCACCCTTCCTTGCCACACAGACATACTGCCGGTAAGCCACCCTTCCTTGCCACACAGACATACTACTAGTAAGCCACTCTTCCTTTCCGCACTGACATTTCAACAGATTAGCAATCCAGGTGCCTGTGAGAAACGGGGCCCTCGCATCCTTTGTGAAATGGTTAGTAGACCCCAGGAGGCCGCTTCCCACTGGCTCCATTCCCTGTGTGCGCTTCTCTTGGGGAGCGTTGATATCACCGATTACATCAACGTTTTGTCGTAATATTGTCCCCAGGTCTTCCCCAGAAACCCGGGACCTGATTTAGAACCCAGGGCAGTGGTAAATGTCTAGTAACTGGATTAACGTAAATTCGCCACAAAGCGGCATTTACAAATTGCCAGTATTTAGTGAGAAACCATATAGTAATTTTTGATAGGCCTGGATGAAATTTTAATTACACTGGCATAATTGGCGTGATTTTGGTTATTTTCCATAATGAAATTTACACAAAATTACAGAGATTGTGCCATTACACCACATGGTTTAATTTTGGGGAGACATTTTAACACAAGAAGCACCATTCAGGTCATTTTTTAACACAAGCAGCGTTTCAGGTAGATGTTTTACCTTAGCAGACCATTTGGGAAATTTTTTAGTGGAAAACTACAAATGCGACGTGAGCCGCAGTGTGTTTTTAGCGTGAGTGGCAGTTCCTTTAACGTGGTCAGTCAACAAACATTTAAGGTAAATTTTTAGCCTGAGAGAAATGTTTGGGTAATTTTTGAGTGCAAAACGACAGATCCAAACATGAGTGGCAGTGTTTTAAATGCGAGCGACCGGAAATCAACTCAAAATTACATTTTCGAGTTGAATGTTTACCTGACTGGACCATTCGGGTAATTTTTGAGTGCAAGATGCATTTTGCGTAATTAAGTGTAATTTTGTGTAATTGTGTCGTAATTTTGCACCATTACTTTCACACACTCCTAATTACCTGCAATCTCTAGAGGAAGCTAATGGTTGCAAGAAACCATATCTGGAGAGATGTGCTCTGAAAGAGATGTTAATAAATAATATAGAACTCATAACTGCAATTAAATTATCAAAGAATCCATTATTTACTAACCTCCTCCCGGTGCCAAGATTGAAGAATGTAAGAGTTTGAGAACCATTCTACCCACCTAGACTCTAATGGCATGCAGGGGCGGCTCCTCCATTGGAGTGGAGGAGCGTCGCCCCACTTAAGTGCCCCCCAAAGCTCCAGAGATGAAAAATAAAATGGTAATTCATTACCATTTTATTTTTCATCATCCCGTCCAGAACCGAGCATCAGGATGGGGCGGGCCTGCTGAGTGACAGCAGGGAGGAGTGGTGGGCAGAGGGCTGCCCTTGCACTGCTTAAAGTGCGCATGTCTTTTTGGCCGGCCGTCTTGAGACGGCCAGCCAGACATGCACACTTTAAACCTCTCAACCCAGCTGTCTTAAGACAGCTAGGATGAGACCTAGTGCAGACCTCCAGTGTGCGAGCACCGAGAGCGGCCGCTCCCACCAATGAGGGCGCTGCTCACATGCTGGTCACATGCTTTCTCGCCCTAAGTGCGCCAGGTATGCCCAGACGTGGGTCCTGGGCTCACTGTGCCACTGGAATCAAGCTATCCTGGCTGAAGAGGGGTGAAACCCCGAAACCGGTCCTAGGATGCTTGTTTCCGGTCCAGGGAGGACCTGGCTTGGCAGTTCGGGCTGGACTGTTCCCATGAGGCACAGGGTCAAGACTGATTTGCATATGGCCAGGTCTAAACTGGGGTGGCATGGTGAGCAAAAGATTGATGGATTTAACCCAGATCTCTTGACTGGGGAGAATGTTTTGATTTGTTCTGCATTCCGTCCATCAATTGTGTGTCTTTGCTTTCTCGCCCTAAGTGCGCCAGGTATGCCCAGACGTGGGTCCTGGGCTCACTGTGCCCGCTGGAATCAAGCTATCCTGGCTGAAGAGGGTGAAACCCCGAAACCGGTCCTAAAATGCTTGTTTCCGGTCCAGGGAGGACCTGGCTTGGCAGTTCGGGCTGGACTGTTCCCATGAGGCACAGGGTCAAGACTGATTTGCATATGGCCAGGTCTAAACTAGGGTGGCATGGTGAGCAAAAGAATGATGGATTTAACCCAGATCTCTTGACTGGGGGAGAATGTTTTGATTTGTTCTGCATTCTGTCCATCAATTGTATGTCCTTTGCTTTCTCGCCCTAAGTGCGCCAGGTATGCCCAGACGTGGGTCCTGGGCTCACTGTGCCACTGGAATCAAGCTATCCTGGCTGAAGAGGGGTGAAACCCCGAAACCGGTCCTAGGATGCTTGTTTCTGGTCCAGGGAGGACCTGGCTTGGCAGTTCGGGCTGGACTGTTCCCATGAGGCACAGGGTCAAGACTGATTTGCATATGGCCAGGTCTAAACTGGGGTGGCATGGTGAGCAAAAGATTGATGGATTTAACCCAGATCTCTTGACTGGGGGAGAATGTTTTGATTTGTTCTGCATTCCGTCCATCAATTGTGTGTCCTTTGCTTTCTCGCCCTAAGTGCGCCAGGTATGCCCAGACGTGGGTCCTGGGCTCACTGTGCCACTGGAATCAAGCTATCCTGGCTGAAGAGGGGTGAAACCTCGAAACCGGTCCTAGGATGCTTGTTTCCGGTCCAGGGAGGACCTGGCTTGGCAGTTCGGGCTGGACTGTTCCCATGAGGCACAGGGTCAAGACTGATTTGCATATGGCCAGGTCTAAACTGGGGTGGCATGGTGAGCAAAAGATTGATGGATTTAACCCAGATCTCTTGACTGGGGGAGAATGTTTTGATTTGTTCTGCATTCCGTCCATCAATTGTGTGTCTTTTGCTTTCTCGCCCTAAGTGCGCCAGGTATGCCCAGACGTGGGTCCTGGGCTCACTGTGCCACTGGAATCAAGCTATCCTGGCTGAAGAGGGGTGAAACCTCGAAACCGGTCCTAGGATGCTTGTTTCCGGTCCAGGAGGACCTGGCTTGGCAGTTCGGGCTGGACTGTTCCCATGAGGCACAGGGTCAAGACTGATTTGCATATGGCCAGGTCTAAACTGGGGTGGCATGGTGAGCAAAAGAATGATGGATTTAACCCAGATCTCTTGACTGGGGGAGAATGTTTTGATTTGTTCTGCATTCCGTCCATCAATTGTGTGTCTTTTGCTTTCTCGCCCTAAGTGCGCCAGGTATGCCCAGACGTGGGTCCTGGGCTCACTGTGCCACTGGAATCAAGCTATCCTGGCTGAAGAGGTGAAACCCCGAAACCGGTCCCTAGGATGCTTGTTTCCGGTCCAGGGAGGACCTGGCTTGGCAGTTCGGGCTGGACTGTTCCCATGAGGCACAGGGTCAAGACTGATTTGCATATGGCCAGGTCTAAACTGGGGTGGCATGGTGAGCAAAAGAATGATGGATTTAACCCAGATCTCTTGACTGGGGGAGAATGTTTTGATTTGTTCTGCATTCCGTCCATCAATTGTGTGTCAACAGCATGTGGAAAGGCCAGGATTGGTCGAGGGAGTTTTCTGGGCCTGCACTGCAGTCCCAGCAGAAGAGGTCGGAGTGAGGAGGACGTCGTTGGACACGATCCGGTAAGTTTTTTTCTTTTTTCTTCTTTTTTTCTTTTGTTTGCCCGCCCCCTCCCCTCAGTAGACTTATTAAACATCTAAATAAATAAATAAGACACTACGACTAAAAAATGTAATATATGAAACAAAGTACTCCATCGATGGTGTCAAATGCCCATGTAGAAAGACAAGGGAAAGGAAACAAAACTAGAAACGAAACTAGAAACTTGAAATGGTGCAACCGCCAGCAAGACTTGATAAGGAGCAGAAACCGCTCCAAAGGACAGCATATTGGATAGAGACACCAGATGCACTGTGGCCCTGAGGGATGAACGAAGAACACATTTTAGCTATAACATCACGTGAGATTATTTTGATATTGATTATTTATCATCTTATGTAAGTGCTCAAACTCTTGCGACGAGTCTTATGAGGAGAGGGACGCATAGATGCATAGCTATTTGGGTATACAGGTTCAAATAGGACTTCAAAAGCTAAGAATGTTATACTAGTAACACTATTTGTAAACACAGATGTCAGAGGGAAGGGCGGGAACACTCACAATGGATTGCTGTTCAATCAGAGCTTGAAACTAAAAATACAATAATGTTAGACAGCCTTACAAATACAAAGAGAATTAAATCCAGGGTTTCCTTATAAAGAACATAAAGATTGATATGGTATGACTTGTTCTGGTATTGTCTTCCTTCGTTGAGCAACTTGAGGACTACATTATTCCTACTCCTGAGAAAGTGGACTCAGCTCCCTGAAATGCATTGACACTGCAAAGGAGATTGAAAGAGAACAAAGATAGAACATTGTTCCATTGGGTTTGAATGACATCAAAGAAAAATGCGGTTAATTAAATAGACTGTCTATCAATCTTAATTAATAGTATTGATTGAGATACACGACTGGTTCAATGATTTATTTAACAATACCAGCGCTTAATTTGTAAAAGAAAGAGTGCTGGTGCCCAAAGCTCTGCTAAGAAGCCGGTGGCCGCGGCTATTTAATGTCGTCGTGGCTAATACAAAGGCTACCTTGTCTTACATCCACCTCATGCCTCTTTCATTCACTACGAGACACTGTCTGCCCCTCGCAGATAATTTTTCCATCTTTCTCATCCTCGTCTTTCCACTTTGTATGTTTTCCCCTCTCATGCTTTGGAAAATGTCTGTGGCGGAAAAATGTGTGCCGGTCCCCACAAATGAGCGCGGGTGAGCCTCACCGGCAACCACTGGCTCAAATTAAGCACTGACAAAACCATTAAGTTCTGAAATAACATATTGAAACCATTTGAATGTAGGAGCCTTTCCCCACAAACGGTGTGTCCCTCATGTAGCTGCCGGGTGACAACAACCATGCTGGCTCCATGGACATGCCAAAGTGGTGACCAGGGCTTCAGACATGCCGCGATAGACAGTGGGAGGGAGGCTAAGGAATGGTTAAGCCCTCTACAGATGGGTCAGTTGGAGGTATCAGTGGCTGTGGGTTCTCTTTGGGGACCTGTCCTCCTCCGTTGCCAACACCGAAGGAGGAATGGATGGCAACACACGATTCACTGTACTATTACAGGGGACTTGTGCGCCAAAACTAGATGCGCTGTACCATTACTGGGGGTCTATGCGCCAAAACAAGATGCACTGTGCCATTACTGGGGTCTTGTGTGCCAACATAGGATGTGCTGTACCATTACTGGAGTCTTGTGCACCAACACAGGATGTGCTGTACCATTACTGGGGGCCTGTGCGCCAACACAGGATGCACTGTGCCATTACTGGAGTGGAGAGGTGTGGTGCAGCGGCCAGGGCAGGTGACTCCGGAGCACAGGGTTCACGGTTCAATCCCCGGCTCCGGTGGCAGCTCAGCTCAGCACCATGTGACTCTGGGCAATAGCTCACTTAATTTCCACTCCGGCCCCCAGCGCCTTGAGACCCGTAAGGGTGAGTAGCTGCGCTATATAAAAACGGACTTACATTTTTTTTTTTTTTTTTTTACTGGGGTTTTGTGTACCAACACAGGATGCGCTGTACCATTACTGGGGTCTTGTTTGCCAACACAGGATGCGCTGTATCATTACTGGGGTCTTGTGCGCCAACACAGGATGCGCTGTACCATTACTGGGGAAAAGGAGACAAGGGGACCCTTGTAATCAAAAGGGACCAAGGGTAGTGGTAAATTCTAAGAGACAGCGGTCCCTTACAAGATAAGTTAATGTAGGTAGCCACAAAGTTACAATCAAGATTGGGAAATCAGCCGATTTCCTTACATCAGGCAACTTCCTAGGCATTTGCTTTATCCTTAAGTCCTGATGATGATCCCATAACCTGGTTGGGGATCGAAACGTCGTCGACACCAACATCTTAAACTCGAAACTAAAATTAAGAAATTTGTTGAGTACTAGATGTTCCTTTTATTGTGACTTCTACTAATTTGCATTTCACTTCGTAAGTCACTTTTAAGTCACCTGCCTGTGGTAAGGAAATCGGCTGATTTCCCAATACCCCTTCACGCCATGCTCACTCACTGATTGTATACTGGTTTGTTGGTATAATGTTTTGTCTATTTAAAATAAAAATATTGTCTATTTAGACAAAGGCAGACCCAATCTTGATTGTAACTTTGTGGCTACCTACATTAACTTATCTTGTAAAGGACCGCTGTCTCTTAGACTGTACCATTACTGGGGTCTTGTGCGCCAACACAGGATGTGCTGTACATTACTGGGATCTTGTACGCCAACGCAGGATGCGCTGTGCCATTACTGGGGTCTTGTTTGCCAACACAGGATGCGCTGTGCCATTACTGGGGTCTTGTACGCCAACACAGGATGCGCTGTACCATTACTGGGGTCTTGTGCGCCAACACAGGATGTGCTGTACCATTACTGGGGTCTTGTGTGCCAACACAGGATGCGCTGTACGATTACTGGGGTCTTGTTTGCCAACACAGGATGCGCTGTGCCATTACTGGGGTCTTGTACGCCAACACAGGATGCGCTGTACCATTACTGGGGTCTTGTGCGCCAACACAGGATGTGCTGTACCATTACTGGGGTCTTGTGTGCCAACACAGGATGCGCTGTACGATTACTGGGGTCTTGTTTGCCAACACAGGATGCGCTGTATCATTACTAGGGTCTTGTGCGCCCTTTGATCGATGGGTGTAAAGCTCTTTGGAGAGACCACTGCTCTCCTTGGTCTTGACTTCACTGGGTGACTGGGCCCTGCATTTCACTAAATTCACATTGTCTGTAGTATGCCCGTCCCCGTCATTATGTGGTGCCTCAATGTTCCTCAACCTTGCCTCTCTCCCTAAAAGCAGAAAGATGATTTCTTTCCACTCTGCGGCAGCCCCAGCACACCTGCTTGGCACTGCGGCCATTTTTTGCCAGTCATCGTGATTGTAAACCTACACCCCCCTTCCTTGTCAGAAAAGTACCATTATTGAGGACAAACTTAATAAATGCCAGTGCCTTAAAAATACTTGCCAGTCCACAACCATGAGTAAACCCATAGCACACCCAGGGAACTCCCAAGAGCAGGGAAAAGCGGAAATGCCCCTGAAGCCTCGAGGCCTCCTACTTACACCAAGCCTCCCTTCGCTTTGAGGCATGCGAGGTGGAAGGGTACTGTGCCTGGTGCAGGGTTAAAGGCCTTGAGCAGGGGAGTGTTAGCTGGTACTTACTTTCCCACATTGTAGGGGCCAACAAGCCACCCTGAGTTCTGATGGCCAGCAAGTTAAAACTTAGGTTACCATCAGGTCTGGGTTAGTTACTAACTGAGGGGCCCCTGGCCCCATCACACACATTAAACTCAATCCAGTCTCTCAAAGAGTGAGGTATGCCTGTAGTGTAAGAGAGCACCGTGCCGTCCGCCTCATTTTTATCACTAGGTCGTTCAGTTTAACTCAGCCTGTTTTTAGGTCTCATCTAGAAATCGCGTGTGCTGTCTCTGTAAGACCTTTTGTTCTCTATAGGTGGGCTTAGACAGCGCCTATTGCTTTCTATTGGTTGTCTTCTTTGTCACTCTCATTGGTTGCTTCTTATTGGTCGGCTCCTGTAAGCTTCCATCCTCTTTCTGTGTTTGTCCTTTCCCTGGAGCGTGGATGCATTACTTGTGTCCTTGCGTTACTCACTTTTTTAGGCACTACTTTTTTCTTTTTGTTTAAGCACTCTAACAGAGTGCATCTCTTTCAGCTGCCTCCCTCGTGTACTTCCCACTCCGTGTTCCTCCCCTGTTTGTGTTGCTTTGTCTCCACTCACCTTCCCTCGTTCCATTGTCCGAGTACCGCTGGCCAAGCATTAGCACTTTTTCCCCTACACTCACCCTCTGTGTTGCATTCATCAATCTCTCTGTGTTGCTTCACTCCCCGCTCTACCTCCATCAGTAAAAAACACTATGACACAGCCAGCACTGGCAGCATCATAGCACTTTAAAAAAAACTTTCAGCCATGCTGCATGGCTAAAAAACACATTGATAAAGTCAATATGTCACGTATGTGAAACCTATTGCCTTTGATAATTATTTTTTAATGATTACTGCATTTCTGTTCTGCTTCATAGTGTCTGTTATCTTTTTAGCATGAGCCTTTAATCACTCCTGTATCTGACATTGAAACTTTATAATTTCTATCCCCCATTGGGAGGAATGCAAGGGAGCACTCACTAGTAACTTGGGCTTCCAGCTCTACTACTAGACTAATCTTACCGGAAAAAGAATCATTTGCAATGTAGGGCATTGCTGTCTTACCATATGTGCCGGCTGCCTACCCCACCCGTCTCTTGAACCAACAGAGCATAAAGAGGTGATCCGGGAAAAAACTATCAAGCAAGTGTACTCAGTTCTCAGGCACTCAATAGGCAGCATAAAGGAGGAACTGGAATACCGTAAACAACATCAAAGTTTAACAAATAACTTGCTTAAATCTACAAAGTCAGACCTGACCTGGATCATAGCAGCACTTCACAACTCCAGGAAGCCCTGACGCGCTACCAAGTCATCCACCGACTATGCTCAACCCTCAGGCTCCATGAGATCCTGCAACAGAAGTGGTCTACGTCACAAAATCAGTGATCGGGACTTGGGGGGATATTACCAAGGAATTGTGATAATTATCGCAAAGCGCGCTTAGCGCTGTTTTTTTTATCGCCGGCTATCGCTGGATTTCATCGCGGAGATAACGCGTTATTATCAACGCTTATCTCCAAGGCGATAAAAAATCCAGCGATAGCGGCGAAACCCAGCAATAGCGCGAGAAATCCAGCGATGAATTCAACGCGCTAATGAAAAGCTTGCTAATAGGCAGGTGAGGACTTAACCTTACAATCCACCTCCCATTGACTATAATGGTTAAGTCAGGTTTTTAGCAGGTGTTAGATTCCAGCGATAATCGCGGTTAGCGTGAATTTTTGTCGCTTCGCGGGCATTGCTAATAGGGGAAGATGTGTTTGCGACTGTTTTCAGTCGCTTTTAGTTGGGAACGCCTACTTTGCATGTCATTAGCGATATATATCGCTGACATGCAAAGCGGCACCAAAACGGTCACTTCGCCATAAAGCTGTCGCTAACAGCTGTTAGCGACAGCTTGCTAATAGGGCGATAGAAATATCGCTGCTTTAGCGGCAAAAAGTTCCGCTAAAGCGGCGATAACGCCCTTGGTAATATGCCCCTTAGTACGCTACCATGGCTCCTTCCATATAATTGCTTTGCAAGAAACCTGTGGGGATATTACCAAGGAATTGCGATAATTATCGCAAAGCGCGCTTAGCGCTGTTTTTTTTATCGCCGGCTATCGCTGGATTTTATCGCGGAGATAACGCGTTATTATCAACGCTTATCTCCAAGGCGATAAAAAAACAAGCGATAGCGGCGAAACCCAGCAATAGCGTGAGAAATCCAGCGATGAATTCAACGCGCTAATGAAAAGCTTGCTAATAGGCAGGTGAGGACTTAACCTTACAATCCACCTCCCATTGACTATAATGGTTAAGTCAGGTTTTTAGCAGGTGTTAGATTCCAGCGATAATCGCGGTTAGCGCGAATATTTTTGTCGCTCGCGGGCATTGCTAATAGGGGAAGTTGTGTTTGCGACTGTTTTCAGTCGCTTTTAGTTGGGAACGCCTACTTTGCATGTCATTAGCGATATATATCGCTGACATGCAAAGCGGCACCAAAACTGGTCGCTTTTGCTATAAAGCTGTCGCTAACAGCTGTTAAGCGACAGCTTGCTAATAGGGCGATAGAAATATCGCCGCTTCAAGCGGCAAAAAGTGCCGCTAAAGCGGCGATAACGCCATCTGGTAATATGCCCCCTGGCCCTCGCTGCCCCTTCCACTGATGGTTTCCTAGGGTTTTTTAACAAAGAGGCATGGTCATCCCATGAGGGGGTTTAACACTTTACGTAGAAGCTTCACTAAAAATAGAGGGGCATATTATCAAGGGCTTTATCGCCGCTTTAGCGTACACTTTGCCGCTAAAGCGGCGATAATTTTATCGCCCTATCAGCAAGCTGTCGCTAACAGGCGTTAGCGACAGCTTTCAGGCGTTAGAGGCCGCTGCTTTTCGTCGCCTTGCATGTCAGCGATAATTATCGCTAATGACATGCAAGGAAGGCGTTCCCTACTAAAAGCGACTGAAAACAGTCGCTAACACCACTACCCCTATTAGCAAGGCAGGCGAAGCGATAAAATAATCGCGCTAAACGCGTTTATCGCTATATATTATCACCTGCTAGTGAGGATGACTTACCTGTTTAAAGTATAGGAGGTGGATTCTAATGCTGAATCCACCTTAGCGATAATGCGAGAATATCGCTGCTTTTCCAGCGATATTCTCACTTTTGCCACTATCGCTGGAAATATTATCGCTGATGGAGATAAACCTTACTAATAGGGTGTTATCTCAGCGATAATTTCCAGCGATAGGCGGCGTTAACAAAAAACGCGCTAAGCGGGTTTTGCGGTAAATATCGCAACTCCTTGCTAATATGCCCCAGAAATTTAACAAGTAGACAATAAAGATGGTCAAATGCTGATTGGTTTAACTAACTGGCACTTAGAGGTTGACCACCCTCTTCTACTTGTTAATGTATATGTTCACCCACACAGCAAGTAGGCAATCATCCTTCTCACAAAAAGCCTACACGGCTACCCGCAGCTCAACATCATCTCAGCTGGAGACTTCAGCATGGACTTGAATATATCCCTTTCTCCTCTGCCAGGGCAGCTACAAAGAAGCCATAGATGGCTCTGCACGTATTGAAACAAGCCCCAAATGACTAAGCTAGGCTGGAAAATTTGTGGCATTCAAAAAATATGTATAAAACCTCCTGTGGGAGGAAGACGTTCCTCAGAACCGGCGTTTTGGGCCAAGACTCTTTTCCTTAGTAGGAAATCAAATTCTATGACTTCTGGAGGATGGCAAATGGCTTAAACAGAGCCCCAAATGTGATGAACAACTCAACTATTTCAGAATCAACTTGGACACATTATTTAAATACCGTTTTTTATCCGACAGCAGACAATAACCTAGTGCAAGCAACAGGAAGATAAGCAATGGCAGGGGCTCCTTCCTCTGTATTTATAAATTCTGAAGCTTCAGAACTTGCCGTTTCAGACGACAGACCACCTTTCACTCAAGACCAAGTCCTAAAAGAGATACAGGTCAGTTGACGCGACGGCACGCCAGGCCCAAATGGTATCCCGCAGGCATTGTACAAAGTTAACCCCACTCTTTTGGCCAACGCAATGACCTCCGCTTTCAACAGTGTCATGGAGCTCCAAGCAATCCCCGGCTCGTGGAGAGGACCAGTGATTACCCCCATCTGCAAAGGAGGAGACAGGCAGCAACCAGAAAACTACAGACTAATGGCCCTCCTTGATAACGAGGCCAAGTACTTCACCCGGTTGCTTCTAAACAAGCTAACTGAATGGGTTGCCAAGAAAACAATTATACCACAGAAGTCAAACCGGTTTCACCCGCGGAGTAGGGAACACAACAAACATCCTGGCACTTTCGTTCCTAATTTATAAAAGGAAACTGAATCAAAAATCACTTAATCTCTGCTTTGTCGACTTTAAGTCAGCATTTGACTGTGTTCGAATCAACCTTCTTTGGCAAAATTATCATCTTGGGGCATTCCACCGACATTACTAAAAGCAATACAACTTCTTTACTCAGGTACATGGGTAAGAATATAGTTGACGGCTCCATTCCTTCGAGGAAGATGTACACCCAAGAGAGTTTGAATCAAGGATGTGTTTTGGTCCCTTACCTATTTAACCTCTTTCTGGCTGATATGACAAAGGCCCTCGACACAGTCAAAGCACATCTGCCAAAACTAGGACTTCTACCAATCTCAAACCTTTAATACGCGGATGACATTATACTTATTAGTCAAACAAAAGTCGGGCTACAACGCCTTACTGATGAACTTTCACGATACTCAATAGAGGACAGTATGGCAATTATTCACACAAAAAACAAGATCATGTTGACAAAAAACAGCACGGGTAACAACTCTTATGGGCACCCGCACAACCAACAGCTGGAATATGTAAAGGACTATGGCCAGATGTATCATCATTGTATTTTGCGAGTCCTTAATAGCGAATTTTACCGATTCGCTATTAAGGACTCGCAAAATGCAATGTATGTATGGTTTAGCAATAATAATTGCGATTCCTACATATTCCTTAATTGCGAATCGCAAATTGCGATTCGCAATTAAGGAATACCTTCCCATTCATTCCTATGGGCCCAGAGGCCCATAGGAATGAATGGGAAGACATTCAGCATTTGCGAGTACCCAATAGGTACTCGCAAATTGTGAATGCATCTCAGGGTGCAAGGGTGCCAAAAGGACACCCTGTTGCACCCCTGAAATATGCATGTGTGCACATGTGGTGCACATACATGCCCTAAGGGCGTGTATGTGCGCCACATGGCACTTTGAAAAGTGCAAAAAAGTGCATTTTTCTAGGATATTGCAAATTACCACCAACTTGAAGTTGGTGGTAATTTGCGATTCCTTAAGGCCAAATCGCAACTTTTGCGTGCTTCCAGAATTGCATTTAAGAAATCGCAATTTGCGATTCCTTAAATGCATTCGCAAAATAGGGAATCGGCCTGTTTGCGAACGGGAAAAAGGCTTGATACATCTGGCCCTATAAGTATCTAGGTGTCTCATTTGATGACAGAGGAGCATTCCGTCCGAATAAACAGGAGTTACAACGAAAAAGTAAAGCTGTAATAGTGTTATTAGCAAAAAGATCCTACGGGTGGATGATTATATGAGCAAAAAGATCCCACTGGTGGGCGATTATAAAACCATTAAACCACGGAGCTACTTCATCGCAGGCTGAGACCTAAAGAGGTGGTTTATTAGGTTCCACTTTGGCCATCTATCTGCACTGTGCACACTTTACCCTGGCTTTGGCAAAAGGCCACAATCTCCTGTCGACTATGTGGGACAAGTGTTGAAAATGTAATTAGCCTTTTATGTATCTGCCCTAAATGTCTAATCGAAAGGCAGGCCCTGCTAAGAATGCCTTTTGACATTAGTGGCATCCGCTCGTGAAGACAAGCAGTCTTACTCTGCTTTAACGCCCTGGACATACTCTAAACTGCCAATGCAACAACATCCTAATAAACGTGGACCAAAAACTCAAGGTGACAGAAGAACACAGCACCTCTAGATCAATTCTAAATGTTCAATTACATTGTATTTTATCTTGTGGTTTGTTTAATTGACAAGGCCCCACACAAACCCCTACCATTCTGGATGAGGGACAAACTGCGGCTCTGATACTGCTCGATCTCAGCGCCGCGTTTGACACGGTCTCCCATCAGATCCTCCTGCGTCGCCTAGAGGAGGCGGGGGTAGTGGGTCTGGCACTGGATTGGTTCCGGTCCTTTCTGTCTGACAGAGCTTTTCAGGTCTCTGCCCCTCCCTTCCTCTCTCACGCCCATTCCATTAAGCAGGGGTTCCTCTGGGCTCGGCGCTTAGCCCTGTTTTGTTTAACCTCTACGTCCAACCCCTGGCGGGAGTGGCGCGGGACCATGGCTTGACCATGGTTTCCTATGCTGATGACACGCAGCTGGTGGTGGCCCTCTCTGATGACCATTCTCGGGGCACCATGCAGTTCCGGAACGGGCTAGAAGCAGTCGCCCGCTGGATGACCACCAACTGCCTTCAACTTAACGCCAACAAGTCAGAAGTGCTGTTGGTGGGGAACGACAAGGGGCTCTGGAGTACGCAGTGGTGGCCGGCGTCCTTGGGCAGAGCCCCCACTCCTAAGCCAGTGGTAAAGAACTTAGGGATCTGGTCTCGACTCTTACTCTTGGGTTTCAGGAGCACACCAAAAGATCGCTGGTACCTGCTTTGGACTCTTACGGGGTCTGAGGCCTATATTGGGTTTCTTTGACCCAGCCACACGCCAGCTGATAGTACAGGCGACTATTTTGTCCAGATTGGACTATGCCACTCATTGATGTTAGGCGCCAATAAGGCGGAATTGAATCGCCTTCAACGAGTCCAGAATGCAGCCGCCGAGTCCTGCTCAGGCTCCCAAGATCCTGCTCTACGTCGGGTGCTTTGCGGCGCCTTCACTGGCTACCCGTTCCCAAGAGGATCGAATTCAAGGCACTTTGTCTGGCCTTCAAAATACTAAAACTTTCATCCCCTGAGATTCTATCTAATTTGTTGGTCCCCTATGTTCCCGCACGCCAGCTGCGCTCCGCTGGACAATTTCTGGTCACGGTCCCCCGGGTGAAGCGCAGCAGAGTGGGGGGCCGGTCCTTTCGCTGTCTTGCCGCTAAATTGTGGAACTCTCTTCCTGTTCAGATTCGCAGCTTAGACTGCCTGTTACCCTTCCGCAGTGCCATCAAAACTTACTTGTTTCCTACAGTCTAGCCCCTGCTCTCTACCGACACTGCTATCAGCGCCGGGACGACCCTTTGATGGGGCAGCTGTGCGCTTTACAAGCTTACCTAACATAACATAACATAACATAACAAGACAACCCAATCACTATGGGGCAGATTTATCAAGTAGTTGCATCACCCTTGCGCCACACATTGGGGTGAAAGGGCGACGCAACTACTGAGTAAGATTTATAATTCCTTGCAGGGCCACCCTGCGGTGTCCTGAGTGTAAGGACCTTGGGCACAAAAGTGGAGACCCTAGCTGTAAAAACAAAACGAATGCCCCTAGCACACCTGCAGTAAATGCAGTAGTGAATCTCCAGATGGGATCTCAGATGAGCCCTGACCATGTCAAGGTGCTCACTGAGGCAACTCTAGTCTCAGAGGGAGGGGTGGATGTAGCTACCCTGGCTGTCTGGCCCAGTAACCTGGAGGGATACAGACAAGAGTCAAATATCAATGGGATTAGGGTGGAAGCCCTGAGAGACGCTGGTGCCAGCATCACCATGGTGGCTGAGCAACTGGTGTCCCCAGATCAATATCTCCTTGGACAGACCTATTCAGTCCTCAACGCAGACAATCAGGCTAAGGAACATCCAATGGCCCTGGTGACCTCAGATTGGGGAGGGGTTAGTGGCCTCAAAGGGTACTGGTGTCTTCTGCTATCTCTGTACAGTGTCTGCTTGGCAACGATTTGGAGTGCTCAGCATGGGCTGAGGAAGAAATAAAAACCCATGCAGCAATGCTGGGAGTACCTGCATGGGTGTGTGTGAAAACCAGAGCACAGTGCAAAACCCAGGGTGAAAAAGAAATGTTGGAGCCTGAAATTATGGACCAACCTTCCAAGAGAAAGGGCAAGACGTCTGGGAAGACAGCTTCTATTCAAACTACACGGACTGTCTCCGCACACTGCTCAAGAAGTACATGGGACTATGACACACAGTGGGTCTCCACACACTGCGGTAGCAGTGTACATGGGACTACACTATTGTGAGAAAGTGCCCTCTTTCTGCATGGTATGCCCCCACATTTTGCTGAATTGCTGATGTTCTTTGACTGAGTGTGCCCTGGGCTCCTGCTAATCAGGTACCCAGGGCCTATGTTCCTTCCCTAAAAACTGCATTGAAGCCTAAACCCAATTGGCATCCCTGGCCACAGGTAGGCCCCTGGTAAATGGTACCACAGGTACCCAGGGCTCTGTGACCAGGGAAGGCCCCTAAGGGCTGCAGCACTTATTGTGCCACCCTTAGAGGTCCTGTACCATTACACTCACACACTGCCTTTGCAGGCTGCGTGTCTTGGTGCAGAACAAAGTGAAGAGTCGACATGGCACACATTCCCTGTGTGCCATGCCTACAAACCACTGCCCTGGCATAGATCAGTCACCCCTCTAGCTGGGTGCACTATACCAGTGGTGAGGGTACAGGTGCATGGGCCCTGTACCCCTACAGTGTCTAAGTCCATTCTTAGACATTGTAAGTGCAGTGATGCCATTAGGGGTATATGGTGCTGGGAGTTTGTCATTACGAACTCCCCAGCACCATAATGGCTACACTGAAAACTGAGAAGTTTGGTATCAAACTTCTCAGTACATTAAACCCACACTGATGCTAGTGTGGGATTTAATGTAAAATGCACAACAGAGGGCATCTTAGAGATGCCCCCTGAAACTCGACCAACTTCTAGTGACCCGACTGAGTGGCTGCTTAGGCTGCCACCAAGAGACATGTTTCTGGACCCCTGGGTCGAGAGCCTGCTGCTCTCGGGGCCTGAAACAATGCACATCCTGGGACGAGGTGCCAAGCCTCCTCCCCCAGGATGGGCAGGGTTCACGAAAGGGGAAGCTTCAGGGCATGCCGCCTTGTGAGCCTCGCCAGACCATTTGCTGCTTTCAGCAACTGGTCCCCACTGGTTCTACCCCCCACTTTGGGCGGGAGAACCAGCGGGAAAACAAGTGAGGGAGAGAGGTGTGCCCACCTCTGCCAACTCCACCCCTCAGGTGGGGGAGGCGAGGTGAAGCACAACCTCGAGTCCCCGCCATCTTGAGGATGGGGGGACCCAACCAACCAGGGACAGTCTCCTGCCCCCCTCCCACTGGAGGGTGGCACGATAGGGTGTACTCCACCCCAGGGAAGGGACCCATTGGTCCCTGCCCTTTACCTACCTGTAACGTCCCTAAATCTAGTATTTAGGGGCACCCTGAACCTTGCTTCCTCAGATCCAGCCAAGAAACAAGAAGAAAAGAAGAAGACGGACCGAACAGCCGAGCAGCCAGCTAACAAGAGGAAGATGCCCACTGACTTGGCTCCAGCCCTACTGGTCTGTCTCCCCTCGAACCTGCTCCTGCGAAATCCCGGTGTGTCCTGCAGCCAGCAACCTCAAAAACCTCAGAGGACCTGCCTGCCTTCACTTCCAAAGACTGCTTCTCCCGTGAACATTGGATTTGTTCAAACTGCAACCTCTGGCAGCAGCCGGAGACTGTGAATCTGCCCCACTCTGCACCCGCCGTCCACGGCCCGAGTTCGAGTGGGCAAACACCACGAGGAGGTCACCCCGGCGATCCTGAACAGAGATCCGGCGACCCCTGACCTGCCTCAAGCCTCCAGCCGACGCCTGCAGTCGAAATCCAGAAGGCCCCTCTAACCGCGACCCGGAGCTGGTAAGCCGATCCGACCCCAAAAGGCACCCCTGCACCCGACGCCCACGGCCTTGTGTGCCCAAACCAAGGGTGCCTCACCAACCCTTAACTTCCCAACTTACCTCTCGAAGTGGTGGTCGCACCCAGAAGTCCTTCGTCTCCCTGCCTGCAGTGTTTTTGCTGACCGGAGGTTCTCCATTGGAAACAACAGGGCTTCCGACGTCAAAACAGCACCCGGCACCCGGCCGCCCCTAGTGCCGCTGAGGGTGCCCCTTTTGTGCTAAGCTGTTTCCCCATTTGCCCTGAGCTAAAGTCTAGGAGCTTTGCTCCCACATCCCAGTGGCCTGCTTGCCAGCAGCCACCAAGCTGAGACCCGTTATCCTCCATAGGATAACATTGGGCCTCAACACTCTGCACCCGGCCGCCCTAGTGCCGCTGAGGGTGTAACAAGAGTGCATCACTGACCCTGGGGGACCCCTGAGTCTAACCCCAGAACCTTACTCCCACAGTCGATAACTTACCTGTGAACCGATAACTTGTTTTTCCTCCATAGGATAACATTGACACTTTTTCTCCAAAAAGTTTGTGTGGAGTTTTGAAATCTAAAAATATTCTTTAAAAATCGCACAAATAACCAAAACGTATTTACTTACCTGTTTTCAGGAAATGTCCCAGTGCTGAATCCAGGTATCCAGCACTGAGTAAGAAAAGTAACGTGAAAAGTAACTTACCTGTAATTTACTGAAAAAGCCTATTCATTTCAATGTACTGCTCCAAAAGTTTCTGTGTGGAGTTTTGAAATCTGAAAATATTCTTTAAAAATCGCACGAATAACCAAAACGTATTTACTTACCTGTTTGCAGGAAATGTCCCAGTGCTGAATCTAGGAATCCAGCACTGAGTTAGAAAAGTAACGTAAAAGGTAACTTACCTGTAATTTACTGAAAAAGCCTATTCATTTCAATGTACTGTATTTGCTAAGTATTGCAACCTACTGCATCCCCTGTAAATCAAACAAAGTACAATTCCTATTGCATTTTCAAACTGTTCTACAATTAGCAACGTATTACTTTAAAGTATTTAATGCTTACCTGTGCCAGGCTTGCTTGGTTCTAAAAATAAAACAACAGTATATTTTTTATACAAAAACAATTGGTCTAGAGTTCAGTCTTTGAGTGTGTGAATTCATTTGCTGACTGAGTGTGTACATCAAATGCTTAACACTGTCCTCTGATACTGCCTTACTGCTCGACCACACTTCCACAAATAGAGAGTAAGGTTCTATCTAACTTTAACCTCTACCTACCTCTGGGGTCACCTGGACTCTATACACACTATACCTCACTTTGGTGTAGTATATATAGAGCCAGTTTCCTACAACTATATGGACTGTCTACTCACACTGCTCAAGAAGCATATGAAACCACAACACACGGACCATCTCCACACACTGCTCAAGAAGCATATGGGACCACAATATATGGAGTGTCTCCACACACTGCTCAAGAAGCACATGGAAACACAACACACAGACTGTCTCCACACACTGCTCAAGAAGCACATGGGACTACACTACACGGACTGTCTTCACACACTGCTTAAGAAACACATAGAACCACAACACACAGACGTTCTCCACACAATACTCAAGTAGCACATGGGACTACAACACACCAACTGTGTGCAAACACTGCTCAAGAAGTAGATGGGACTACACTACATGGACGGTCTCCACTCACTGCTCAAGAAGCACATGGGGCTACAACACACGGACGATCTCCACACTCTGCTCTCGAGTTACATGGGACTACACTATATGGACTGTCTCCACACATTGCTCAAGAAGTATATGGGACTACAACACACAGACTGCCTCCACACACTGCTCACTGTTGGTTGGTAAATCTCCACAAAACTTTGCATCAGGATTGCTATACAAAAGTAATGCAAACCCAACGCAAAGTGTTTGCAAATCTGGACCTGTCTTTACAAGTTGAAAACAGCCTCAATTTGCAAATTTCCAACACTGTTTGCTATCTAATTCTCTAATTGGGGTACATTTATATTGGTGCCAGGGCCTATTATCTAACCCAGACCAACACTGAGGGGCCGATTCCGATTCGGGCCGGAAATCTCCCCGACCGAGCCGGACCCGGAGAGATTTCCGACCGAATCGGACTCGGGCAGTCCGACCGATCGAGTACGATGCGCACGCATGCCATCGGACTCGAGTCGGTCGGACTCCCATTGCAGTCAATGGGAGCCTGTCGTACAACGCGTACGCGGGCTCCCATTGACTCAATGGGTGCGAGGCGGACAAGGGCGCCCCCTACAGCAGGTACGCGGCGAAGCGATTCGCGCCGTACATGCACAGGTAGGGGGACCCATGGGTCCCCCTGTGTGCGACTCGCGCGCCTACGCGTACAGGGGGTCCGACGCAGCACATACCTAACCAAGCCCAACACGTCAACAAGCAGCACGTGCCTAACCGAGCCCAACACGTCAATGTAGGAGAGTAGGATCTGCTTCTTATAGTTACCCCCACTTTTTGCTGATGTCTCACTGTTTTTGGCCTAGTCTGACTGGGATCCTGCTATTCAGGACCCCAGTCTATCTGCTTTCTCCTGTAAATTGCAATACATGTACTTTAGGTACACTCCAGATTGGATACTGGGGTACCCTTATAAGTCCCTAGTATATGGTACACCATGTACCCTGGGCATAGGTACCCGAGAGGCCTCCCATGGGCTGAAGCATGTATTATGCCACCCATGAGAGGCCATTCAAAATGACACAACAGGTCTGCTACAGCAGCCTGTGTAAGCTGGTGCTTGCACCACTTACTTGAGATATAGGTTCACTATATCTATCTAAATCACTACACTTAAAAACCTATCAGTCACCCCTATGGCAGGCCTTATCAATCCTGAAGGCAGGGTGCTGGGTTTTACGTGAGAGGGTGCCCCTGCATGAGCAGAGCTCCTCTGCAGCCTTCGGAGACCATTCTCTGGGGTTGTCTGTGATGCAGCCAGACATATAGGTCTAAGTGCATTATAACCTCACGGTAAATACTAACTTTAAAACGGCTGCTTAGAAACATGTCATGTTTGGTGTCAAACACCTTGGAATCATACCTCCACACCAGTAACTGGTGTGGGAGGTATGATTCCACCCTTGTAGAACCACTACTGTGGGTCACTGGTCTACCCAATACCAGCTTTCTCGACCTGGGCAGCACAAAATGGATGCTGCCAGCCACAGACACGAGTCTGCCCTCCTGCTGCTGAGCCAAGCTAGAGCAGAGGGAGGCCTGACAATAGGTTTCCTGTCACAGGGAGGTGTTACCACCTCCCAGACAGGATTTAGTGTATTGGGGCTGGGTGGGTGCACTCTTAGAGTGCCAGAAAGTCTGCACTGGGGGCACATTTGGTGTCCCTGTGGATAGTCCAGCTAGAACAAGTTCTGGGAGCCGTTGGCTCCTGCTCTGGCATGAAACTGGACAAAGGACATGGGTGTAGCCACCCCTCTGTCCTGCCCTTCCCCTAGGAGGGTCCCCAGAGTCCGTCCAACCCCTTCCCATGGGTATAAAGTGGGATACCTGATTCCAGGACTTTAGATTATACCTGGACAAGACTCTGCAAAAAAACCAAGTACTTCGACGGTCTACACTTCGCTGGACGACAGAAGAATCTCCCTTGGAGTAAAGGAGTTACTCCCCTGCAGCAGCAGGCACCTAAGCTCATCTGACCGGCTTGCATCTCCAGAGCTCCTGCGGACTCTGAAGATTTCTGCAACACAGGAGGTGGGTTCCCAAAGGTCCCCGAGGTAGATCTGACCTCTCAGCGATTCTGAGAAAAATATCCCTCGTGGGGGCCGTGCAACCCATACCCCTGTGCACCGTGTCTATTTGCAAGTGCATATGCTTGTTGGCAATCCCTGAGCTTGTGCATTGGACTACGTGTAGTCCTGACTCCGAGCAACATTTGCACTGACGATATCTGGCCTCCACTCCACGAGTGCTCTGTGGGCTGGTCCTTTGTGAATTCGCTTGAGGTCTCCTCGCGATCCCTGGTCCGTTGGCCTATGGGTCCTGGCAAGGGTCATCTCGTTTGTTCTTGGGCTTCCCTGGTTTCTCCAGATGTGCCCTGACTCTCCATTGCTTGGAGAGTCCCATGGACCTTGCTGGTCTACACCATAACCTGTTTCCTCTGCCTGCATGGGTTGCCGTTGCCAAGGCTTGTTGGTGCTTCAGCCGGACACTGACCCCTCAGCTCTCGACATCTTTCATGGGACAACTCACTTTCGGACCCTGATCATCGTCGGCGTCTCCTGGTCCCCGTGGCTGCAGAGACAAACATCCTTTCTCTTCACCTGAAGCACCCGACTTCGGTGGGCATTCGACTACCGAGTCCCTGGTCACCTGAAGTGACCCAGACTCTGTCCCCTCTGCTTTCAGGTTCTTCTCACCTCGGATCCAGGCTTGGATTCCACCGGACACTCTTCGCCTTCCTGGCAGCAGTACTTTCTTGCAGCTCTCCATTGAAAACGACTGAGGTTTCCGACACCATTTGACCCCAATGCACCCGGCTCCTCTGGGATAGGTAACATGGGTGCCTCGGTACTCACAAGGGTGCTGGCCTTAGAACCTCTTATGTTCCAAAGGGTTTGCTTGAAGTCCTCGTAGAAGTGTCCTTAAACTGTAATTTTACAACCGCGACTTTCCCATAGAGTTGCACGGAGCACGCAGTCGTGTTTCCTCACTGCACCCGTCCTCCGTGGGTGCCCTGTGTCACTGCCTTGTGTGGTTCCTTGGGGTCCCAGCGATTCTACGTGCTCTAGGCACTGTGTCTATTGAAGTCGTTGTTGTTATACCATTTTTTTAGTATATGGTTCAGTCTCCCCTGGAGCCCGTTGTATATTTTGCTACTTACGTATGTTCTATTGATTAAGTATTGTGTGCTTTATGTTCTAATCTCGTGTAGAGATTAGTAGAGAGTGTTTTAGTAATAAATACATATTTTTACATAACACTTGTGTGGTTCTCCTTTCATTTAGTCATTCAGGAGGGGATATTCTGGTAAAACAAGCTGCTTTACATTCCTTCAAGATTAAGCCTGACAGCTGCTCTCCACAGCTACCACTAGGATAGCTTTCTAAAGATTATCTTTGACCTCATACATCATAAGGGTCGTTTGGACTGGTGCAAGGTGCCCACTTTAATTAGTGGACAGCATATACCAGGCCAACTTCTCACATTGGTGTGCAGCGGTTGGGATTCAAGCTTGCTATTGTTTTACCAGAAAAATCTCATTGAGTGATTAACTGAAAACCACTAAAGTATTAGGTACATATAATACATCAAGATTGAATAAGTAAGCTCTACTGAACTTGGAGTTGGGTAAGTCAAGGGCCTAGCAAACCCTTTCTCCAACTCTAGAGAGTTTAGTCTCCACTAGGTTAGGTAGGTGCCTACACCACATAACACTAGTATGTCTTCTAGAGGAGAAGCCAGTGGCTCTCTGCCAACTAGGTATGACCATCTCTCATTCCAAGAATTGAGAAACATGTGTACATCTAGGAAGCTGAGGACAGGGAGAAGTGCAAGCACCCAACGTCTCATAGAGATGTTGCTCTTAGATGACCTCAGAAAGACCCCAAGGTCTGATGAAGTAGAAAGAGTGGGTGGGACAGGAGATGAGGAAAGACCAGGAAGTGAAACCTTCTTTGAGCTGGACTCAAACCCTGGCCAGGAGGATCAAAATGATTCTAACCTGGAAAACACAGAACTTCCTTTAGGTGGGGGAGAAGGCCCCAGTGGCACTCTCTTTACTCCACTAGGAAGAGTACAGAGTTTGCCTAGGAGATCCAGAACTCCCTCTGTGGAGTTTAATCACTCAGGAACCTCTGTAGGGACTTCCATATCACATAAGAGGGAATCCTCTTATGATAGACAGTGCCAACTTCTGGAGCTTGAGAAAATCAAGCTTAGGCTCAAGAAGGAGCAGTTGGCCCTAGATAGGGAATCCCTAGAGCTCCAAAGAGCTACAAAAAGATTGGGACTAGAGTCCCATGGTGGCAGCAACAGTGTTCCTAGAAGTAGGGAGTATACTCATGAACATAGGAACCTGAACAAGATAGTCCCTCCCTACCAGAGTGGGGATGACATCCACAAATGGATAACTGCACTGGAAAGGACCTGTAAAGTACAGAAGGTCCCCAGGGGCAGTGGGCAGCTATCTTGTGGCTCTCCTTTGCTGACAAAGGTAGAGATAAGCTCCTCACTGTTAGAGAACAGGATGCTGACAACTACTCAGTCTTGTCCCCTCAGGTGGGGGAGGCGAGGTGAAGCACAACCTCGAGTCCCCGCCATCTTGAGGATGGGGGGACCCAACCAACCAGGGACAGTCTCCTGCCCCCCTCCCACTGGAGGGTGGCACGATAGGGGGTGTACCCACCCCAGGGAAGGGACCCATTGGTCCCTGCCCTTTACCTACCTGTAACGTCCCTAAATCTAGTATTTAGGGGGCACCCTGAACCTTGCTTCCTCAGATCCAGCCAAGAAACAAGAAGAAAAGAAGAAGACGGACCGAACAGCCGAGCAGCCAGCTAACAAGAGGAAGACGCCCACTGACTTGGCTCCAGCCCTACTGGTCTGTCTCCCCTCGAACCTGCTCCTGCGAAATCCCGGTGTGTCCTGCAGCCAGCAACCTCAAAAACCTCAGAGGACCTGCCTGCCTTCACTTCCAAAGACTGCTTCTCCCGTGAACATTGGATTTGTTCAAACTGCAACCTCTGGCAGCAGCCGGAGACTGTGAATCTGCCCCACTCTGCACCCGCCGTCCACAGCCCGAGTTCGAGTGGGCAAACACCACGAGGAGGTCACCCCGGCGATCCTGAACAGAGATCCGGCGACCCCTGACCTGCCTCAAGCCTCCAGCCGACGCCTGCAGTCGAAATCCAGAAGGCCCCTCTAACCGCGACCCGGAGCTGGTAAGCCGATCCGACCCCAAAAGGCACCCCTGCACCCGACGCCCACGGCCTTGTGTGCCCAAACCAAGGGTGCCTCACCAACCCTTAACTTCCCAACTTACCTCTCGAAGTGGTGGTCGCACCCAGAAGTCCTTCGTCTCCCTGCCTGCAGTGTTTTTGCTGACCGGAGGTTCTCCATTGGAAACAACAGGGCTTCCGACGTCAAAACAGCACCCGGCACCCGGCCGCCCTAGTGCCGCTGAGGGTGCCCCTTTTGTGCTAAGCTGTTTCCCCATTTGCCCTGAGCTAAAGTCTAGGAGCTTTGCTCCCACATCCCAGTGGCCTGCTTGCCAGCAGCCACCAAGCTGAGACCCGTTATCCTCCATAGGATAACATTGGGCCTCAACACTCTGCACCCGGCCGCCCTAGTGCCGCTGAGGGTGTAACAAGAGTGCATCACTGACCCTGGGGGACCCCTGAGTCTAACCCCAGAACCTTTACTCCCACAGTCGATAACTTACCTGTGAACCGATAACTTGTTTTTCCTCCATAGGATAACATTGACACTTTTTCTCCAAAAAGTTTGTGTGGAGTTTTGAAATCTAAAAATATTCTTTAAAAATCGCACAAATAACCAAAACGTATTTACTTACCTGTTTTCAGGAAATGTCCCAGTGCTGAATCCAGGTATCCAGCACTGAGTAAGAAAAGTAACGTGAAAAGTAACTTACCTGTAATTTACTGAAAAAGCCTATTCATTTCAATGTACTGCTCCAAAAAGTTTCTGTGTGGAGTTTTGAAATCTGAAAATATTCTTTAAAAATCGCACGAATAACCAAAACGTATTTACTTACCTGTTTGCAGGAAATGTCCCAGTGCTGAATCTAGGAATCCAGCACTGAGTTAGAAAAGTAACGTAAAAGGTAACTTACCTGTAATTTACTGAAAAAGCCTATTCATTTCAATGTACTGTATTTGCTAAGTATTGCAACCTACTGCATCCCCTGTAAATCAAACAAAGTACAATTCCTATTGCATTTTCAAACTGTTCTACAATTAGCAACGTATTACTTTAAAGTATTTAATGCTTACCTGTGCCAGGCTTGCTTGGTTCTAAAAATAAAACAACAGTATATTTTTTATACAAAAACAATTGGTCTAGAGTTCAGTCTTTGAGTGTGTGAATTCATTTGCTGACTGAGTGTGTACATCAAATGCTTAACACTGTCCTCTGATACTGCCTTACTGCTCGACCACACTTCCACAAATAGAGAGTAAGGTTCTATCTAACTTTAACCTCTACCTACCTCTGGGGTCACCTGGACTCTATACACACTATACCTCACTTTGGTGTAGTATATATAGAGCCAGTTTCCTACAACTATATGGACTGTCTACTCACACTGCTCAAGAAGCATATGAAACCACAACACACGGACCATCTCCACACACTGCTCAAGAAGCATATGGGACCACAATATATGGAGTGTCTCCACACACTGCTCAAGAAGCACATGGAAACACAACACACAGACTGTCTCCACACACTGCTCAAGAAGCACATGGGACTACACTACACGGACTGTCTTCACACACTGCTTAAGAAACACATAGAACCACAACACACAGACGTTCTCCACACAATACTCAAGTAGCACATGGGACTACAACACACCAACTGTGTGCAAACACTGCTCAAGAAGTAGATGGGACTACACTACATGGACGGTCTCCACTCACTGCTCAAGAAGCACATGGGGCTACAACACACGGACGATCTCCACACTCTGCTCTCGAGATTACATGGGACTACACTATATGGACTGTCTCCACACATTGCTCAAGAAGTATATGGGACTACAACACACAGACTGCCTCCACACACTGCTCACTGTTGGTTGGTAAATCTCCACAAAACTTTGCATCAGGATTGCTATACAAAAGTAATGCAAACCCAACGCAAAGTGTTTGCAAATCTGGACCTGTCTTTACAAGTTGAAAACAGCCTCAATTTGCAAATTTCCAACACTGTTTGCTATCTAATTCTCTAATTGGGGTACATTTATATTGGTGCCAGGGCCTATTATCTAACCCAGACCAACACTGAGGGGCGATTCGCGATTCGGGCCGGAAATCTCCCGACCGAGCCGGACCCGGAGAGATTTCCGACCGACCGGACTCGGGCAGTCCGACCGATCGAGTACGATGCGCACGCATGCCATCGGACTCGAGTCGGTCGGACTCCCATTGCAGTCAATGGGAGCCTGTCGTACAACGCGTACGCGGGCTCCCATTGACTCAATGGGTGCGAGGCGGACAAGGGCGCCCCCTACAGCAGGTACGCGGCGAAGCGATTCGCGCCGTACATGCACAGGTAGGGGGGACCCATGGGTCCCCCCTGTGTGCGACTCGCGCGCCTACGCGTACAGGGGGGTCCGACGCAGCACATACCTAACCAAGCCCAACACGTCAACAAGCAGCACGTGCCTAACCGAGCCCAACACGTCAATGTAGGAGAGTAGGATCTGCTTCTTATAGTTACCCCCACTTTTTGCTGATGTCTCACTGTTTTTGGCCTAGTCTGACTGGGATCCTGCTATTCAGGACCCCAGTCTATCTGCTTTCTCCTGTAAATTGCAATACATGTACTTTAGGTACACTCCAGATTGGATACTGGGGTACCCTTATAAGTCCCTAGTATATGGTACACCATGTACCCTGGGCATAGGTACCCGAGAGGCCTCCCATGGGCTGAAGCATGTATTATGCCACCCATGAGAGGCCATTCAAAATGACACAACAGGTCTGCTACAGCAGCCTTTGTAAGCTGGTGCTTGCACCACTTACTTAGATATAGGTTCACTATATCTATCTAAATCACTACACTTAAAAACCTATCAGTCACCCCTATGGCAGGCCTTATCAATCCTGAAGGCAGGGTGCTGGGTTTTACGTGAGAGGGTGCCCCTGCATGAGCAGAGCCCCTCTGCAGCCTTCGGAGACCATTCTCTGGGGTTGTCTGTGATGCAGCCAGACATATAGGTCTAAGTGCATTATAACCTTGCGGTAAATACTAACTTTAAAACGGCTGCTTAGAAACATGTCATGTTTGGTGTCAAACACCTTGGAATCATACCTCCACACCAGTAACTGGTGTGGGAGGTATGATTCCACCCTTGTAGAACCACTACTGTGGGTCACTGGTCTACCCAATACCAGCTTTCTCGACCTGGGCAGCACAAAATGGATGCTGCCAGCCACAGACACGAGTCTGCCCTCCTGCTGCTGAGCCAAGCTAGAGCAGAGGGAGGCCTGACAATAGGTTTCCTGTCACAGGGAGGTGTTACCACCTCCCAGACAGGATTTAGTGTATTGGGGCTGGGTGGGTGCACTCTTAGAGTGCCAGAAAGTCTGCACTGGGGGCACATTTGGTGTCCCTGTGCATAGTCCAGCTAGAACCAGTTCTGGGAGCCATTGGCTCCTGCTCTGGCATGAAACTGGACAAAGGACATGGGTGTAGCCACCCCTCTGTCCTGCCCCTCCCCTAGGAGGGTCCCCAGCGTCCGTCCAACCCCTTCCCATGGGTATAAAGTGGGATACCTGATTCCAGGACTTTAGATTATACCTGGACAAGACTCTGCAAAGAAACCAAGTACTTCGACGGTCTACACTTCGCTGGACGACAGAAGAATCTCCCTTGGAGTAAAGGAGTTACTCCCCTGCAGCAGCAGGCACCTAAGCGCATCTGACCGGCTTGCATCTCCAGAGCTCCTGCAGACTCCGAAGATTTCTGCAACACAGGAGGTGGGTTCCCAAAGGTCCCCGAGGTAGATCTAACCTCTCAGCAATTCTGAGACCAGTATCCCTCGTGGGGGCTGTGCAACCCATACCCCTGTGCACTGTGTCTATTTGCAAGTGCATATGCTTGTTGGCAATCCCTGAGCTTGTGCATTGGACTACGTGTAGTCCTGACTCCGAGCAACATTTGCACTGAAGATATCTGGCCTCCACTCCACGAGTGCTCTGTGGGCTGGTCCTTTGTGAATTCGCTCGAGGTCTCCTCGCGATCCCTGGTCCGTTGGCCTGTGGGTCCTGGCGAGGGTCATCTCGTTTGTTCTTGGGCTTCCCTGGTTGCTCCAGACGTGCCCTGACTCTCCATTGCTTGGAGAGTCCCATGGACCTTGCTGGTCCACACCATAACCTGTTTCCTCTGCCTGCATGGGTTGCCGTTGCCAAGGCTTGTTGGTGCTCCAGCCGGACACTGACCCCTCAGCTCTCTGACATCCTTCATGGGACAGCTCACCTCCGGACCCTGATCATCGTCAGCGTCTCCTGGTCCCCGTGGCTGCAGAGACAAACATCCTTTCTCTTCACCTGAAGCACCCGACTTCGGTGGGCATTCGACTACCGAGTCCCTGGTCACCTGAAGTGACCCAGACTCTGTCCCCTCTGCTTTCAGGTTCTTCTCACCTCGGATCCAGGCTTGGATTCCACCGGACACTCTTCGCCTTCCTGGCAGCAGTACTTTCTTGCAGCTCTCCATTGAAAACGACAGAGGTTTCCGACACCACTTGACCCCAATGCACCCGGCTCCTCTGGGATAGGTAACATGGGTACCTCGGTACTCACAAGGGTGCTGGCCTTAGAACCTCTTATGTTCCAAAGGGTTTGCTTGAAGTCCTCGTAGAAGTGTCCTTAAACTGTAATTTTCCAACCGCGACTTTCCCATAGAGTTGCACGGAGCACGCAGTCGTGTTTCCTCACTGCACCCGTCCTCCGTGGGTGCCCTGTGTCACTGCCTTGTGTGGTTCCTTGGGGTCCCAGCGATTCTACGTGCTCTAGGCACTGTGTCTATTGAAGTCGTTGTTGTTATACCATTTTTTTTGTATATGGTTCAGTCTCCCCCTGGAGCCCGTTGTATATTTTGCTACTTACGTATGTTCTATTGATTAAGTATTGTGTGCTTTATGTTCTAATCTCGTGTAGAGATTAGTAGAGAGTGTTTTAGTAATAAATACATATTTTTACATAACACTTGTGTGGTTCTCCTTTCATTTAGTCATTCAGGAGGGGATATTCTGGTAAAACAAGCTGCTTTACATTCCTTCAAGATTAAGCCTGACAGCTGCTCTCCACAGCTACCACTAGGATAGCTTTCTAAAGATTATCTTTGACCTCATACATCATAAGGGTCGTTTGGACTGGTGCAAGGTGCCCACTTTAATTAGTGGACAGCATATACCAGGCCAACTTCTCACATTGGTGTGCAGCGGTTGGGATTCAAGCTTGCTATTGTTTTACCAGAAAAATCTCATTGAGTGATTAACTGAAAACCACTAAAGTATTAGGTACATATAATACATCAAGATTGAATAAGTAAGCTCTACTGAACTTGGAGTTGGGTAAGTCAAGGGCCTAGCAAACCCTTTCTCCAACTCTAGAGAGTTTAGTCTCCACTAGGTTAGGTAGGTGCCTACACCACATAACACTAGTATGTCTTCTAGAGGAGAAGCCAGTGGCTCTCTGCCAACTAGGTATGACCATCTCTCATTCCAAGAATTGAGAAACATGTGTACATCTAGGAAGCTGAGGACAGGGAGAAGTGCAAGCACCCAACGTCTCATAGAGATGTTGCTCTTAGATGACCTCAGAAAGACCCCAGGGTCTGATGAAGTAGAAAGAGTGGGTGGGACAGGAGATGAGGAAAGACCAGGAAGTGAAACCTTCTTTGAGCTGGACTCAAACCCTGGCCAGGAGGATCAAAATGATTCTAACCTGGAAAACACAGAATCTTCCTTTAGGTGGAGGGAGAAGGCTCCAGTGGCACTCTCTTTACTCCACTAGGAAGAGTACAGAGTTTGCCTAGGAGATCCAGAACTCCCTCTGTGGAGTCTAATCACTCAGGAACCTCTGTAGGGACTTCCATATCACATAAGAGGGAATCCTCTTATGATAGACAGTGCCAACTTCTGGAGCTTGAGAAAATCAAGCTTAGGCTCAAGAAGGAGCAGTTGGCCCTAGATAGGGAATCCCTAGAGCTCCAAAGAGCTACAAAAAGATTGGGACTAGAGTCCCATGGTGGCAGCAACAGTGTTCCTAGAAGTAGGGAGTATACTCATGAACATAGGAACCTGAACAAGATAGTCCCTCCCTACCAGAGTGGGGATGACATCCACAAATGGATAACTGCACTGGAAAGGACCTGTAAAGTACAGAAGGTCCCCAGGGGCAGTGGGCAGCTATCTTGTGGCTCTCCTTTGCTGACAAAGGTAGAGATAAGCTCCTCACTGTTAGAGAACAGGATGCTGACAACTACTCAGTCTTGAAGAGTGCTCTCATTGATGGGTTTGGCTTAACCACTGAGCAATACAGGATTAAGTTCAGAGACACCCAGAAGACACAGACTCAGGACTGGGTAGACTTTGTAGATTGTGCTACTAAGGCTCTAGAGGGCTGGTTACTTTGCAGTAAAGTGAATGATTTTAAAGGATTGTACAATTTAATTATGAGGGAGCAGATACTTAATAATTGCCAAAATCAGTTGTTGCATCAGTACCTGGTGGACTCTGATCTGACCTCTCCCCAAGAATTGGGAAAGAAGGCAGACAAATGGGTCAGAACCAGGTTGAAGCAGAAAGCTCAGAACCAAGGTGGTGACTCTAAGAAGCAAGATGCTAAGACCACAGATAAGGGTGGGGAGAAGGGTAAAGACCAGAAGTCTTCACAAGGGCCCCAAAACCTGCATCTAGGGGGAGTCACAATCAAACAAGGGTAAAGGCAAAAGAAACCTTGGTGTCATATCTGTAAAGAGAAGACTCATTGGACAAAGGATGCCAATTGTCCAAGGGCCAAGGATTCTACTCCTACCACCACTGCCCCTAAGGCAACTGTTCACCCTAGCTCAGTTCCAAGTGGTGGTACACAGAACAAGGGTATAGTAGGGTTAACCATGGGATCTGAGATGGATTCTGGCCTAGTCAGAATTCCAACTCAGGCTGTGTTAGTCTGTGATGGGGGCATGGATATTGCCTCCTTATTTGTAAGTCCCAGTAACTTGGGCAAGTACAGACAACAGCCTTTAATCAATGGTAAGGAGGCCATGGCATACAAGGACACAGGTGCAAGTGTCACAATGGTGACAAAAGAACTTGTGGGCCCTGACCAGATCATACTTGGTGAGATATACCAAGTGACCAATGCAAGCAATGTCAGGACAGACCATTCCTTGGCAGTTGTGAATTTCACCTGGGGAGGGGTAACTGGCCCTAAGAAGGTTGTGGTAAGTTCAGACCTCCCTGTAGAATGCTTATTGGGCAATGATTTGGAAACTTCAGCTTGGGCTGAAGTGGAACTCAGGACACATGCAGAAATGCTGGGCATCCCTGCAGATGTGTTTGCCATGACTAGGTCACAGGCAAAAATGTCTTCAACTGAACAGGCCCTGGATCCTGGAATAATGGACCAGGTGCCTTCCAAGAGAAGGAGCAGTAGGGGTAAGGCAGTGTCTTCCCCCCTGCCTCAGAGTGAGGATGAGACTCTTGAGGGAGCTGATCTTAGTCCTGAAGAAGGAACTGTCTCAGAGGAACTTGAAGCTGACCAGGTTGAGTTCTTGGGGACAGGGGGCCCTTCCAGGGCAGATCTGAGTCAGGAGCAGCTGAACTGCCCCTCTCTTGAACCCCTCAGACAGCAAGCTGCTGCTGAGGCTTCTGGGAGTGCCAGTGGGTCCCATAGGATCTACTGGGATGATGTACTTTTATACTCAGAGGGTAGAGACCCCAAGCCTGGTGCTACCAGGAGGTTGGTTATACCTCTGAAGTTTAGAGGCTTCCTATTAACACTGGCACATGATATCCCATTAGCAGGACACTTAGGCCAAAACAAGACCTGGGACAGAATTGTCCCTCACTTTCATTGGCCTCACATGTCAGAGGACACAAAGGAGTTTTGTCGCTCCTGTATCACTTGCCAAGCCAGTGGTAAGGCAGGTGGTACTACGTAGGCCCCCCTGATACCACTACCTGTGGTGGGGGTTCCCTTTGAGAGGGTTGGGATTGACATTGTTGGTCCCATGGATCCTCAAACTGCATCTGGGCACAGATTAATACTAGTGGTGGTGGACCATGCCACTAGGTATCCAGAAGCAATACCCCTAAGGACTACCACAGCTCCTGTTGTGGCTAGAGCCCTCCTGGGAATCTTTTCCAGAGTGGGTTTCCCTAAGGAGGTAGTATCAGACCGTAGTACAAACTTTATGTCTGGTTACTTGACTGCAATGTGGAAGGAGTGTGGTGTGAATTACAAATTCACCACCCCTTATCACCCAGAATGCAATGGGTTAGTTGAGAGATTCAACAAAACCCTCAAGGGCATGATAAAAGGTCTCCCTGAAAAGCTTAGGCGTAGATGGGGTATCCTTTTGCCCTGCCTTCTCTTTGCCTACAGAGAGGTTCCTCAGAAGGGGGTTGGCTACAGCCCTTTTGAACTTCTGTTTGGACATCCAGTTAGGGGTCCCTTATCTTTAGTGAAGGAGGGATGGGAGTTACCTCTCAAACCACCCAAACAGGACATAGTGGACTATGTACTTGGTCTCCGCTCCAGGATGGCTGAGTATATGAAGAAGGCATCCAAAACCCTTGAGGCTAGCCAGGAATTGCAAAAGGCCTGGCATGACCAAAAGGCTGTTTTGACTGTGTATCAGCCAGGACAGAAAGTATAGGTGTTGGAGCCTGTGGCCCCAGCAGCTCTCCAGGACAAGTGGAGTGGGCCCCATACTATTCTTGAGCAGAAGGGAGAGGTTACCTACCTGGTGGACCTTGGTACTCCCAGGAGCCCGCACAGGGTGCTCCATGTGAACAGGCTCAAGCCATATGTGGACAGGGCAGACATGGGCTTGCTCATGGCTACTGATGAGGGACAGGAGGAAGAGAGTGATCCACTCCCTGACCTGCTCTCACAGAACCCTGATGATGGTTCAGTTGATGGTGCAGCCTTGGCAGGCAGCCTCACTGACCAGCAGCAAACTGATTGCAGGAAGGTCCTCAATCAGTATAGACACATGTTTTCACTGACTCCAAGTCAGACTACCTGGTGCACCCATGAGGTGGACACAGGTGACAGTATGCCTGTTAAAAATAAGATTTACAGGCAACCTGATCATGTCAGGGACTGTATCAGGACTGAAGTCCAGAAAATGTTGGAATTAGGAGTAATTGAGCCCTCAGATAGCCCTTGGGCTAGTCCAGTAGTCTTGGTACCAAAACCTCACACCCAGGTTGGTAAGAGAGAGATGAAGTTCTGTGTTGACTACAGGGGACTCAATGCAGTCACCAGGACTGATGCTCACCCTATTCCAAGGGCAGATGAGCTGATTGGTACTTTGGCCTCAGCCAAGTTCTTAAGCACATTTGACCTGACAGCTGGTTACTGGCAAATCAGATTAGCTGATGAAGCAAAACCAAAAACAGCATTCTCAACCCCTAGTGGGCACTACCAATTTGTGGTGATGCCTTTTGGCTTGAAGAATGCACCTGCCACTTTTCAAAGGTTGGTGAACAAAGTCCTTACAGGTCTGGAAGCCTTTAGTGGAGCTTATCTAGATGATATTGCTGTCTTTAGCGCCACCTGGGAGGATCACCTGGTCCACCTGAGAAATGTTTTGGAGGCCCTGCAAAAAGCAGGCCTCGGGGGCGTGGCCGAGACCTTGATGGAGTAGGACGTGTGCCGTGTGGGCTCCATCCTCCGGAGGTTGGCCGCTGGTGTTTTCTGGCTTTTGGAGGCATAGGGGGTACGATCGGTGCCCCCCCGATGCCGGTCTAGGCCCTAATCCTCCCCCGCTGACACGCGGGGAACCCTGTAGCCTGGAGTGCCTGAACCGGAGCGAGGGGCCTAAAGAGGTGCTCCCGCCCGCCATCTTGCCTGCGACACTGAAGAGGCCTGGAGTACGGAGGTACCCCGGACCCTGCGGCGGGGCCAGCTGACGAGGTGCGTGGGGCCTGCGGGAGTGCTGCCGGGGCCCCTGCTGACTGTGCACCAGAGTGCTGGTCCCCCGGGGGGCCCCTCCGCGGCGAGGGGCGGTCCGCGTGGAGGACGGTGTGGAGCCGGAGCCGGGTGCTGATCGCGAGCCGCGGCGGATCCTGAGCCCGGAGCATCATCAGCGTGCCAGAGGTGGGTGACCGGTGGAGCGACGCGGGCCCGGCGGGACGGAGTGGCAGCGAGGACAGCGAGTGGTGCCGCGATCCCCGGGAGGGCAGTGGGATCGGCCCTTCACCCGGCAAGATATTGGTGCGGCCCGGGGCTGTGAGACTTCCCGGGGGCGCCAGGGCAAGACCCCCTTGCCGCTTCTCCTGCTTCCCCCCTGGACTGAGGTGGCTTGGTGGGGGGGAGCCTGGACAGTTACAGGACTGTGACCGCACTGTGTTGGGGGCCCTGGCGGGTGATCGCGCCTCTGCCTGGGACCGAGGGAATTGAGTGCTTGGGCCCCCTGCTTGACTGTGACCTGCACCACTGCGGAGACCTGAGACGGGGGATGCTGGTCCCCACACCGTTGCTGTCGCATCGCCGCTCCCCTTTGGGGGCCGCCCCACGGGGGTGAAGCTTGTTGGTGGCGGCGCGCCCCTGCAGCCCGGAACCTCCTGTGGATGCCATTGTAGGGCTTGCCCTACTCTCCTTTCCGCTCCCGCTTGGCCTGAGGAGGCTTTGAGGGGGGACGCCCCATCGACAACCGGCGGCGGAGCTAGATCAGAAGCGGGCCTTCGCAGGACACAACGCCCCAGCCTGAAATCGCGGATCCCATGTGGTGAGGCCTACTCTTAAGCTGCCCATCCCGTTGAGAGTTGGACCCCGGGTTTGGGGGTCGATGACCTTGGGCTGCCAGCCCCCGCGCCCCTGCCCTCCCCCTTGGAAGAGTGCGTGGGACGAATCGTGAGGTGACCCACCCATCTCGGCGGCGGAGATCTTCCTGTGTCGCCCCCAGGAGAGCAACACAGCAGACGGGGGAACCTACAGGTGACCCTCCTTGGTGGCTGTGAAGGGGGTGCACCTGGGGCTGGTCAGGTGAGAGGCCACGAACGGAATAGGGGCGGAGGTGAGGGGATTGGCTGGGTGGTCGGCCAGCGCTGGGGACCTGCCTTGCCTCTTCCGTTTCTTCGCCCTGTGCTGTGGGCGACCCACCCGGGACCACCTGTACTGCCGATATCGTTGCTACAACTTATCCTGTGGACAGCTGACCCTCGCTGGTGGCCTCCCCTCGTGGGTGGGTTGGGTGCCTTTCCGGGGGGGACCTTAGGTGTGTGACGCCAGCGGAGTGCTCAGTGGGCTGGGAGTGCCCTCTCTCCAAGTTATGCCCCGTACTAAAGGGGGGAAAACCATAGGACAGTCGGCCTCCAAGAACGTATCAGTGACAGACCTGTGGAACAAACCTGCGTTGGCGCCTGCGCAACAGGTCAGTACAATGGCAGCCTCACCGGAAGCCGCTTAAATTGGCCCTATCACCCAAGCCTTCATGTCCAATTTCCTGCAAGAAATAAAGTCGGAAATTACTTCTCTCAAAGCAGAGGTCAAAACCTGCCTGAAGGACATACGGCGAGATGTAACGGAAATTGGCACGAGAGTGGATGATCTTGAGAGAACCCTCGATGCGAGGACAGAGGATCAGGAGGAACTCTGGCGCCGCATGGTGACGCTTGAGGAGCAGCATCTAAAGCTCCAAATGAAGCAAGAAGATTTAGTAAATAGAAGTCGCCGGAACAACCTCCGCATTAGGGGGGTTCCACGGGGAGCGGAGGGACAGGACATCATGACCTATGTCGCAGATCTCCTCTAAGTGATCCGGGGCGATGATGACGCCTCGCACCCCACGCTTGACAGAGCGCATCGAGTTGCACCTCCGCGCGGGAAGGCCAATCTGATCCCTGATATCCTGACCCGAGTACACTTCTTTACGGAAAAGGAGGCGATCCTTCGAGCATCTCGGGCCACTGAGAACTTACCTTATGAGGGACACAAAATCCAAATCTTCCAAGATCTCTCCTCCATCACATTGCGCCGCCGTAGAGACTTCAGACAGGTAACTGACAAACTCAAAGATATGAACGTTAAATACCAATGGGGCCACCCTTTCGCTCTGATCTTCCAGTGGGAGGGCAAACGTAGATCATTGAGATCTTTCAAGGAGGCCTGCCAATTGCTTCATATCTCTCCTGATCCTGCACATTCAACCCCTACGTCTGCTGACAATGAATTGAGGGCCTCCCTCCGCCCTGAATGGTCGACGGTACCCCCTCCGCGTGACAGAGCTCTTAAGGCAAGTGAGACGACGCATCAAGCCAACCTGGACATCATCCACCATTTAAAATCTATAGAGGCCTCGCGGGCATCGGAGGGACGGGGCTTGCTGTCGGGGCCCCCGTCCCCCTCTGGCGCCGGGGTGGCAGCCCCCTGACATGGTGCGGACCGTGTGTGGCTGGAGAAAGGTGACTTTTCATTTTGGTATCAAGACTGTTTGTCCTCTTCTCATAAGAGCACAAGCCTGCTAGAACTGTCCCTGCACCATGGGGGCCTTTGATATCCACTCTCTGACTGCGATGCAGGGCCATGGTCACTAGGTGGGATTTGGGGGTGAGGGGCGGGCTATTGGGTGGACCCTGTGCTTCCCCGTTAAGGCTGTGGTAGGTTGGCCTCTGGGGGGGCGGCCCGCGACCGCTCTCCTGTATTTGCTGGCGCACCCCACCATTCCCATAGTCCCTGTGGGGAGTGACTTCCCCAGAGCCGCCCTGGTTTGCACCGTTGGGCCGCTCCTGGACTGGGATGGAGTACTTTGGCCTTGTTGGCCTTTGGTCAGTTTGGTTTGTTACCTTTTTCTCTATCCCCTTTTCTCTCTTTTCCTTTCCTTTTTCTGGTCTACTGGGGGGAGACCACAGATGTATTGGGGCACCTTATATCCTTGGCGGGGGAGCTCCTGGGCATGGAGGGGGGGCTATTCCAATACTTTTTCGAACGAGCCTTGCCGGCCGCCCCGTCTTCTCTTTAGCCCGGCTTCAGTCCCACCTAGGTCGGGAACCCGGGGAGGGGGGGTGAGATGGTGTGCAACACGGCCCGCGATCTCTTATGTCACTAGTGGAAGATGGCACAACTTAAATGTATATCTCTCAATGTAAAAGGCCTTAACGCCCCCAATAAGAGGAAACAGATATGGCGCTACTTCCTAATCCATGACCCAGATATCATCTTCCTTCAGGAAACTCACCTCTTACACGCAGACACGCAGCGCATGTCCCACCCTAGATTCCCCAAGCAGTTCTGGGCATCAGCACCAACTAAAACGGCAGGGGTGGCTGTCTTCTTTAAGGTGGGAACCCCAGTGCAAGTCTCCCGGGTATTGCGTGATAAGGAGGGACATTATTTAAAACTTACACTATCTATTCATGGTAAGGCACACACAATGCTTAATGTCTATGCACCTAATCAGGCACAAGATATATATCTCCGGACTTTATTTAAGGACTTGTTGTCCCGGGAAACCGACCCCATCATCCTCAGGGGCGATTTTAATCTAGTGTGGGACCCCAGCCTGGATCGCACTACATCCTCCTTTCAAGGCACTTGCGCAATGTCTGCGACGCTTAAACAGGACCTGGAAGCTTTGGGGCTCATAGACGCGTGGCGCTACAAGGAACCTGGGACTAAGGACTACACCTTTTACTCCCATGTTCATCGCTCTTACTCGCGAATCGATTACTTCTTCTTGTCCCAGTCCCTAATTCGATCCTTGGACACAACGGCGATCTCAGATATATCCATCTCGGACCATGCCCACCTGGAGATTACCCTGACGGGTATGGACAGGAACCCTGATTCCGCCCCTCGGTGGCGACTCCCCCCACAGGTCTTAAGGGACCAGGTGGATGTGGCTGAGATACGTCAGGCGATTCAGGCCTATTTTGTAGAAAATTATCTCTTGGACACTAATGAGCATGCCTTCAAGGCCACTATTCGAGGCGTCATTACGTCCATCTCCATCGCCCGCAGACGGGAATCTTGCCTGGTTGAAACTAACCTAGCTCGCAACATTAAACTGCTGGAGAAACGGGGTCAAAGTGCACCGTCTAGACAGGTTCAGAAACAACTGGCCTCGCTAAGGGGTCAACTCAAGGCCCTAATGGTCAGCAAAGCTGAACACTCTCTCCTAATCCTGAAGCAAAAATTCTATGGCGGGGGCAATAAGGTGGGCTCCCTGCTGGCGCGTCGTCTTCGTCAACAGGTTTCCCGTAACCACATCTCTAAGATCGCGCTTCCGGGGGGGGCGTGGGCCACCTCGAAATCGGCCAAGCAACAAGAGTTCAGTTCCTTCTTCACTGCGCTCTATGAACAGGGGGACATATGTCGGGACATGATAGAACCCTTTTTGGCTTCATGCCCCTGGACGCCACTAACTCCTTTTCTTAAGCAACAGTTGGATGAACCTATTACTGCAGAGGAACTACAAAAAGCATTGAAAAGTTTCCCTATCGGCAAGGCTCCTGGCCCAGATGGCCTTAAGTTACGATACCTTTTTACCGTCTCTTTTTCCCAGAATTGAAGACACCGTTGTTGCGACTTTTTAATTCCTTTGCCGAGACAAAGTCTGTTACACCGTCCATGGCCGGGGCTGAGATAGCGCTTATCCCCAAGCCGGGGAAAGACCCAGCATCCTGTGCTTCATACCGCCCCATTTCGTTGCTAAATGTCGACGCAAAATTATATACCAAAATACTAGCTCAACAGCTAGCCCCCCCATCTGCCTGGTCTGATTGAGCCTGACCAGGTGGGCTTCATACACGAGCGACAAGGGGCGTATAATCTTCGGCGAGTGGCTCACCTGGTGGAAAAAGTCCAGGGCCGTAACATCCTGGCTCTCCTTATTTCTCTCGATGCCGAGAAGGCATTCGACCGGGTGGACTGGACCTTCCTCTCGGCGGTGTTGCAGAAGATAGGCCTGGGCCCGGTCATGATTGCCCGTATCATGGCCCCTTACGCGGCGCCAACAGCACAGATCAGACTCAACGGCCTTTTTACCCCGCCTTTTGCCATCCACCGGGGCACGCGCCAGGGATGCCCTTTATCGCCCTTGCTTTTTGCCCTGGCTGTGGAGCCCCTGGCGATTGCCATCCGCCAATCGGTGGAAATTAAAGGCCTCCCATTTGGAGGGGTCGAGCATAAAATAGCGCTCTTTGCCGATGACCTTCTTCTGAATCTTACTAACCCCGAGAGCTCCCTCCCAGCGCTGCTTGGTATACTTTCCCAGTTTGAGTTGATCTCGGGGCTTAAAATCAACCTTGCCAAATCACAGGCGCTCAATCTTACCCTCACTTCGCAACAGCTTGAGGGGCTTGGGGATTATATCCCCTTCCAGTGGGCCTCCAAATGCATACGCTATCTAGGTATTAATGTCACGGCGACGCTGGACTCGTGGACACAGGCAAACTGGCCGGCTTGTAGAAACGCAGTTAGAGACGACCTCCGGAGATGGAAATCGCTACCCATTTCATGGCTGGGCCGCCTTAACGCGGTCAAGATGTCCATTCTCCCCAGGATCCTTTACCTTTTTCAAGCACTTCCAACCCCTATCCCCCAAAGGGACATCCTGAGCCTTCAACGAGAGGTTAACGCGTTTATCTGGGGTGGGGGGAGACCGCGATTCTCTACCAAAGTCTTAACTCTACCACGGGACCGGGGAGGGCTGGCATGCCCCGATTTCTTTGTTTATTATTGGGCATCGCATTTGCGCTATGTTTCAGAGTGGGTAGCTCGCGAAAGCGAGAAACACTGGTTCCACATGGACAGAGGGGTAGCATGCCGTCCGTTATGGGCTTTGGCTTGGTTGCCAAGGAGTGCTCGTCATCGTAGCGCCTATATTTCTACTCCAAAGCGAACGGTTCTAGAGATATAGGACAGAATTGCAGTGGCCCGAGGTCTTACCTCTTTCCCATCCCCCCACACACCCTTGGCACGGAACCCGGAGTTTCCACCAGCCCTCCAGCCTACATCATTCCCTGCATGGACGGCGGGAGAGTGTCGTACCATCGCACACTTATTCGAGGGGGGGGGTTTAAATCTTTTGAGCGATGCAGGCAGGACTTCAACCTCCACACCACGGAGCGTTTGGAATATCTTCAAATTCGCCACTGGCTTCACTCCCCTTCATACATAGAGGGCGCCACTCGCCAACTTACCCCCTTTGAATCCTTAGTTCGTTCTTTTGATAGCTCCCGAGGCCTGATCTCCAGGACCTACAAGATCATTCAGCACTCGCATGCGATACCCCCTCATACCTATCAACAGCGCTGGCACACAGACCTTGAGGAGGACATACCCCCTGCCCACTGGGAGCAATTATGGAGGGACATCCCTGGCACTTTCAAAAGCATCTTGCAGCAGGAGACAGCGTACAAAATCATGACCCGTTGGTATTACAACCCCCTTAGGCTACATAAGATGTTTCCCAACTCCACGTCTGTCTGTTGGAGGTGTCAGGCCGCCCCGGGTTCATTCATACACATACGGTGGTCTTGCCCGCTTATAACGATCTTTTGGAAGGAGGTCCTGAGCCACATCAGGGAGGTGGTGGGCTTTCCTATTACGAGTGCCCCGGGGGTGGTGATTTTGGGACTTCGCCCGAGGTCCCTCAAAGCAATGACTCCCTCAGACTGGCGCTTGATCTTCCACATGCTAAACGCGCCGAAGCCGGTTATAGCGCTTCATTGGAAGAAAAAGCCTTGACTCCCCCCTCCTCGGTGTGGATCACCCGTCTATGGCAGGTGGTGGCGATGGGGCTCCTCTCCCATCGTCTAGCACACACAGACGCTAAATTCAAGCGCATTTGGCAACCCCTGGTCTCCCATCTCTCTAAACTGGAACATGCTCGAGCTGTGCCTCCCCGCTTGCGAGCTCTTCAACTATTTGTCGACCCTCTGCTCCCTAGGGGAGAGCGCTATGAGGAGTGACTGGGGTGAGCAGGGAAGGGATGGGCAACCCTCCTAGGGGGCGGTTGGATCCGGGGCTCTGGCCTGGGGACTTGCCCCTCTTTCATGATATCATGCTTTCACTACTGGTTTTGGACCTATTTGGGTCCTTTTTACTCTCACAGGCTAGCAGGCAGGGGGGTCTCCCCCCGACACTCCGCTGCAGGCTACAAGTTGTGCCTCAAGCGGCTGTTGGTCCCTGATAAGCGGGTGTGCTAGTAGTTCGAGATTAGCCTATGAGGATCTCACTGATAGGTCCTACACCATTAGGGGCTATAGTGATAACCCGCAACCAGGCTAATCCTTCTAATGTTATAGTGACTATCACTATCCAGGTTATTTCCCCTGGCTGTGTTGGTTGCTGGGCGATATACTAAGGTCTATGTAGCCGTTGCAATCAGCCCACCACAACTGCCGCAGGTGTATAGCAGACATGATGGTAGTCGCTCAAATACGCTGGACTCGAGTGAATGAGGGACCCCTTTATGCTTGGCTAGTATTAGCATTTTTAAGTCGGGCGGGGGTTTCTCCTATATGGTTTGTTACACTGAATTCTCCTATTGCTCTTGTATTTGATGGCTAAGTACTGTGAGATATCTTCAATACCCTCAAGGATGGGGATCAACGATGTATACATTGTATTTTTGCCTGACTACTACTGCTCATCGCCTGGTGTTTGTTATAATTTTCTCTTGCCTATAAAACTTAATAAAAGAGAGTTGAAAAAAAAAAAAGCAAGCCTCACTATCAAGGCCACCAAGTGCCAGATACGGCAGAGTCAAGTTGTATACCTGGGCCACCTTGTGGGTGGAGGCCAGGTTCAACCTTTGCAGAGCAAGATCCAGACTATCATGGACTGGACTGCTCCCACTACCCAGACTCAGGTGAGAGCTTTCTTGGGCCTGACTGGGTACTACAGGAGGTTTGTCAAAGGATATGGATCCATAGTGACCCCTTTAAATGACTTAACTTCTAAAAGAATGCCTAAGAAAGTTCAGTGGACAGTTAGCTGTCAAAAGGCATTTGATGACCTGAAGCAGGCCATGTGCACTGCTCCCATTCTGCAAAGTCCTGATTATTCCAAACAATTCATTGTTCAAACTGATGCATCTGAAATGGGGGTAGGGGGCTGTGTTATCACAATTGAATGCAGAGGGTCAGGATCAGCCAGTAGCTTTTATTAGCAGAAGGCTGACCCCCAGAGAGAAACGTTGGTCAGCTATTGAGAGGGAAGCCTTTGCTGTGGTTTGGGCCTTGAAGAAACTGAGGCCATACTTGTTTGGCACTCACTTCATTGTTCAGACAGACCATAAGCCCCTCTTATGGCTAAAAACAGATGAAGGGTGAAAACCCCAAACTTTTGAGGTGGTCCATTTCCCTACAGGGATGGACTATACAGTGGAACATAGACCTGGGAGTAACCATGCCAATGCAGATGGGCTCTCCAGATATTTCCACTTAGAACATGAAGACTCAACTGGTCAAGGTTAGTTTAATGTCCTTACGTTTGGGGGGGGTTGTGTAGGAGAGTAGGATCTGCTTCTTATAGTTACCCCTACTTTTTGCTGATGTCTCACTGTTTTTGGCCTAGTCTGACTGGGATCCTGCTATTCAGGACCCCAGTCTATCTGCTTTCTCCTGTAAATTGCAATACATGTACTTTAGGTACACTCCAGATTGGATACTGGGGTACCCTTATAAGTCCCTAGTATATGGTACACCATGTACCCTGGGCATAGGTACCCCAGAAGCCTCCCATGGGCTGAAGCATGTATTATGCCACCCATGAGAGGCCATTCAAAATGACACAACAGGTCTGCTACAGCAGCCTGTGTTAGCTGGTGCTTGCACCACTTACTTAGATATAGGTTCACTATATCTATCTTAATCACTACACTTAAAAACCTATCAGTCACCCCTATGGCAGGCCTTATCAATCCTGAAGGCAGGGTGTTGGGTTTTACGTGAGAGGGTGCCCCTGCAGGAGCAGAGCCCCTCTGCAGCCTTCGGAGACCATTCTCTGGGGTTGTCTGTGATGCAGCCAGACATATAGGTCTAAGTGCATTATAACCTCGCTGTAAATGCTAACTTTAAAACGGCTGCTTAGAAACATGTCGTGTTTGGTGTCAAACACCTTGGAATCATACCTCCACACCAGTAACTGATGTGGGAGGTATGATTCCACCCTTGTAGAACCACTACTGTGGGCCACTGGTCTACCCGGTACCAGCTTTCTCGACCAGGGCAGCACAAAATGGATGCTGCCAGCCACAAACACAAGTCTGCCCTCCTGCTGCTGAGCCAAGCTCGAGCAGAGGGAGGCCTGACAATAGGTTTCCTGTCACAGGGAGGTGTTACCACCTCCCAGACAGGATTTAGTGTATTGGGGCTGGGTGGGTGCACTCTTAGAGTGCCAGAAAGTCTGCACTGGGGGCACATTTGGTGTCCCTGTGCATAGTCCAGTTAGAACCAGTTCTGGGAGCCATTGGCTCCTGCTCTGGCATGAAACTGGACAAAGGACATGGGTGTAGCCACCCCTCTGTCCTGCCCCTCCCCTAGGAGGGTCCCCAGAGTCCGTCCAAACCCTTCCCATGGGTATAAAGTGGGATACCTGATTCCAGGACTTTAGATTATACCTGGACAAGACTCTGCAAAGAAACCAAGTACTTCGACGGTCTACACTTCGCTGGACGACAGAAGAATCTCCCTTGGAGTAAAGGAGTTACTCCCCTGCAGCAGCAGGCACCTAAGTGTATCTGACCTGCTTGCATCTCCAGAGCTCCTGCGGACTCCGAAGATTTCTGCAACACAAGAGGTGAGTTCCCAAAGGTCCCCGAGGTAGATCTGACCTCTCAGCGATTCTGAGACCAGTATCCCTCGTGGGGGCGTGCAACCCATACCCCTGTGCACCGTGTCTATTTGCAATTGCATATGCTTGTTGGCAATCCCTGAGCTTGTGCATTGGAATACGTGTAGTCCTGACTCCGAACAACATTTGCACCGAAGATATCTGGCCTCCACTCCACGAGTGCTCTGTGGGCTGGTCCTTTGTGAATTCGCTCGAGGTCTCCTCGCGATCCCTGGTCCATTGGCCTGTGGGTCCTGGTGAGGGTCATCTCGTTTGTTCTTGGGCTTCCCTGGTTGCTCCAGACGTGCCCTGACTCTCCATTGCTTGGAGAGTCCCCTGGACCTTGCTGGTCCACACCGTAACCTGTTTCCTCTGCCTGCGTGGGTTGCCGTTGCCAAGGGTTGTTGGTGCTCCAGCCGGACACTGACCCCTCAGCTCTCGACATCCTTTGTGGGACAGCTAACCTCCGGACCCTGGTTGTCGTCGGCATCTCCTGGTCCCCGTGGCTGCAGAGACAAACATCCTTTCTCTTCACCTGAAGCACCCAACATCAGTGGGCATTCGACTACCGAGCCCCTGGTCACCTGAAGTGACCCAGACTCTGTCCCCTCTGCTTTCAGGTTCTTCTCACCTCAGATCCAGGCTTGGATTCCACCGGACACTCTTCGCCTTCCTGGCAGCAGTACTTTATTGCAGCTCTCCATTGAAAACGACAGAGGTTTCCGACACCACTTGACCCCTAAGCACCCGGCTCCTCTGGGATAGGTAACACGGGTACCTCGGTACTCACAAGGGTGCTGGCCTTAGAACCTCTTATGTTCCAAAGGGTTTGCTTGAAGTCCTCGTAGAAGTGTCCTTAAACTGTAATTTTCCAACCGCGACTTTCCCATAGAGTTGCACGGAGCACGCAGTCGTGTTTCCTCACTGCACCCGTCCTCCGTGGGCTCCCTGTGTCACTCCTCTGGGTGGTTCCTTGGGGTCCCAGCGATTCTACGTGCTCTAGGCACAGTGTCTATTGAAGTCGTGATTGTTATACCATTTTTTTAGTTTATGGTTCAGTCTCCCCCTGGAGCCCGTTGTATATTTTGCTACTTACGTATGTTCTATTGATTAAGTATTGTGTGCTTTATGTTCTAATCTCGTGTAGAGATTAGTAGAGAGTGTTTTAGTAATAAATGCATATTTTTACATAACACTTGTGTGGTTCTCCTTTCATTTTGTCATTCAGGAGGGGATATTCTGGTAAAACAAGCTGCTTTACATTCCTTCAAGATTAAGCCTGAAGGATAGCTTTCTAAAGGATATCTTTGACCTCATACATCATAAGGGTCGTTTGGACTGGTGCAAGGTGCCCACTTTAATTAGTGGACAGCATATACCAGGCCAACTTCTCACAGTCAAGAAGCAGCACATGCCTAACCGAGCCCAACACGTCAACAAGCAGCACATGCCTAACCGAGCCCAACACGTCAACAAGCATCACATGCCTAACCGAGCCCAACACGTCAACAAGCACCACATTGGTCATACAAGCAGGAATCATCCTGAGCAGCAGGAACGGAAGGCTCAGAGTCACAGGTGGCAGGACAAAGGGAGTTTGCAGATAGAGGGAATTACAGAGTTTTTCGGCAAAGAAAGTGAGCTAATAACACAACAGATTAACAGAAAGTCTAGGGGAATAATTTGATTATTATTGTAAGGGTGAACTTGGCATTTCTATTAAAAGAGGTTGTTTTATAAGTGATTTAGGCACTGGGATATTTTCGTTGCTTGTAAATTATGAAATTGTATTTTAAATCTACGATTAACTGTGTTTTTAAGAACTCACTGATCAAAATAAACTATTCTGAATGAGAGCAGATGTATTAGATGCCAATATTGGTGGTGAGTTGGACAGAAGTGTAGGGTGTCACAGTGTAGAGGGTATAAAAGGTACTTTATTGACTTCACGTTTTTAGGGTGTGCACTCAACGCACCCAGGTATCAGCACGCTGTACATTAGAACAACACAATGCATAGCACAGTGTGCACAGGGCGCACTGAGGAAGGTCCCTAACAGAGTGGATTATATGTTTGAGTGTAAGTGTCTTCAAGGAGCAGATACTAGAAGAGGGATTGAACCTGTGAAACCAGAGGGCATCTTCAATCTGATGAGAGCGCTCCACGCTCTTGGAGCAAAGCGGGAAAAGGATCTGTGAAGTAGGATTTATTCCTCAAACATGGAGTGGAGAGAGAACTTCCATCTTTGTCGTGGATGGAGTGATTGACTTCAGCCCCTTGAGCGTTGAAAGCAGCCCCCAACCTTGGATGTGAAAGGAATGGGCGCTAGGATGAACCTCTGAGGGGCGCAGCGTGGGATGCAAGCGAGGGATGAGAGAGATGATTGCCAATGTTGACCACGTGAGGGCTCTCTGAGGGATGGGAGTGAGACCCCTGCAGGGCAGGTCCTTCGCGGCCCATCCTGTCCTCAGAGTGTAAGGAGAGTTGGAAGGTCATCTTCACCAAAGGGTGGCATTACATATAGGAGGATGAGAAGGTGGGAGGGGCCTTTGTCGAAGGTGGGGTGGACGTCCTCATTCACCATTAATGTTGCTGATTCCATACTGGGACCTGCCTGGAAGCCAGATTTGAAGACACCCAACAGGACATTTTTCTGGAGATGTTTCATCATTTAAGAGGATTTCTCAATGGTGCTGCCTGGAAAGAGTAGTCTTGAGGGGAGGAGGCTGTCTCCTAGATTGGATGAGTGAGGGTTCGGCTCTTTCAGGGAGGGTTTCACAATTGTAGCCTGAAGCAGTTTGTTGAAGAGATGAGTTCGTGAGGGTAAGCCGCTGACAAGGAACGACCTCTGCAAGGTTTTAGGCAATGGAGGGTGGTTGGGTCACTAGAGTATGAAAAGGGTTTGGAATTAGTGGAGAGGAGGGCTTCTTTTGGGTTTTTCCAGAGGTGAGGAAGAATGAATTAAAAGGAGAGATCAGTTTAGTGCTGGAATTCCACTGCGCCTCTTATACAATCTGTGGGAATGAAAGACCCCGGTGAAGCCACCGTACTCCGCCACGGGCTCAGGTGAAAAGGTCCAAAAACACGTTGAGGGGCTGCACCTGTAAGAGAAAAAGCAGAACTGTACCATATCTACTAATATACGGCGGTGTTCTCCCATCCCCTAGCGCTGCTGCACTTGTGGATGCCACGTGCCAAAGCAGACAGCATGTGGCCAAAGTGCAAGGGTGTCAGCGGTGTCTGAAGCATAGGTTTGTTCTGGAAGAGGTTGCTTCCAGTACAAAAGCTATCCTTTACAGCTTTTCCTGCAAGGAGAAATGAAAGCGTTCCTCCGCACTGCGCCTGCCTCAAGGAGCTGTAGGATTCTGGCAGAAATCCCTGAGTACAATTCTTTCTAGATAAGGATTTGTTTCAAAACCCATAGGTGGGAGCGTAGGAATGCCCATGCATGGAAGGAGGGGAACGCCCCCCTAATGCAGTGCTCTGGTTGCATTACTTTGGGTTACAATTACGTTGGATTGTAAATTTCAAGAGTGGGTGTGTTAAAAAAGTAATACAAATCCCAACCCAAACTCTTCACAAATCCAGTTCTTTCCATGGGTTTTAAGTTAGAAAAATAACGCAAACCTGACACAAGGCGTTTGTCTATCTGGGCCCATGTGTCTCACCCTCATTCAGCAGACTCTAGGACTGACTATTGAGGAACAAAAGGGCAATCCTCGCTGTACCCGCTACACTTAGGATGCGAGACCACTTGGGAAACACACAAAGACAAAACAGGCAAAAATAGAAAAGTGTGCTGCTCCCTACAGCTGAGCACACAGTGGGGCGCTTCCGTCCTTATGCACACGAGCCACCCCATTCTTTTCTGTCTCATGCCAGGGCGTGCTCAAGGCGACTGTAAAGGTTTAAGATCGCACAATATGCAGCAGATGAGTGTGCCAGTGTGATCTCATGCACTAGGGCATGGTGATGCCACCAGAATACCACAGGCCCCCCACTGTGCACCGGATGGTAAAGGGAGGGGCTGAGGGCCTCAGCACAGCCCCCCTCCCCCCAGGAATGAGGCCCGATGCTGATGATGTCATGGGCACCCCTCTTACAGCGTAGAGCTGTGGAGTGAGCGCCGCACACAAGCCTCAGCCCACTACAAACCACTCACCACAGCAGGGGCTCATTGCCAGGGGGTCCCCACATCTCTACTCGTTATTGTGTTGAATGTCGTTGGTTGAGTTCTTGAATGCTCAACAATTAAAGAGGTGTTTTCTCGAAGAGGCCCTGCGGGTCCCAAAACATAAGAAAAGTTGTCTAGAGTTGAGCGCTGTGGCGGCTTCCGCCGGCGTGTTATACTCAGGGCACAAAGGGGGCATTGCTGACTCAGAGCCGCACCACTCCACCACAGACACACACAGCACAGCTGCAGAGAAGGCACCTCACCTGTGAGAGGACCCCCACCCCACCCCCAACGAACACACACAACATAGCTGCAGTGAAGGCACCTCACCTGTGAAACATAAAACTGCACAACTCCACAACAGACACACAACATAGCTGCAGTGCATGCACCTCACCCGTGGGACCCAGACCCCCCCTCCCCCCCAAATCCCCCTTCCCCCACCCCCAACAGATACACACAATATTGCTGCGATGAAGGCCCCTCACCTCTGAGACCCAGAGCCCCCCCTCCAAAGAACACACCAAACATTGGTGCGGTGACGGCTCCTCACCTGTGAGAGCCGAAACAAGGGCCTCGTCAGCCCCTCCCCTACGCCGGCCCCCCTCAAACACAGCAGGGGGATATTGACTGGGCTGGTGACAGCCGCCCCTCCCCCCAACACTGGTGATAGGAAGTGGTGACAGCCCCCCACCCCCCCGCAGCACTGGTGGCAGGAGGTGGTGACAGGCTCAAGTCTCCCACAATTAGTTTTCAACAACTGATAACAGGTATCTCCGCCTTGTAGCAAATGGGTTTCCACCCCGACAAGCACAGGCGGCCCCGGGGCAGCTCTGGTAGGGTGGGGGCGGGGGGGGGGGGCTGTTTCTTAAATGAAATTCACCCATTGTCTTGGCTCAGAGAAGAGCCGGAGCTGCCCAGTGGAGAAGGAAGTGGGGGCCTCAGCACATTGACAAAACGTCACAAGATGTGTCCCCTGCAGCGCCCGGGGATGTCCAGGGTGTGTCCAGGAAGGCAGGAGCCAAAGCAGGATTTTACAACAGCTATAAGAGATATATTTTTATTACATTTTATTTAGTTTTATATAGCGCGAACAAGACTCAGGGGTATCAGCGCGCTTTACATATGAAGGGGTCAAACAGATAAAACTGATTATAAAAGATAATGTAACTGAGTCATAACAAATCTGAATGAATATAGAAAGAGTATCTACGGGTGTAAAGAGCCAGCTGTCAGTCTCCGCTTCTGAAAGGGGTCAAGAGTTTTCCCAACAGACAGGAGGTGACTGAACATTAAGGGTCGGCTTGTTTATGAACAGTTGGTGTGAGTGGACTCCATAGCCCAGGATCACGGCCTCAGAAGGATTGCGCCGGTGTGTGGATTTTCTCATCCTAGGAATGTCACACAGGAGGCGGTCTCTGCTCCCTGAGTTCCTGACATTGGGCGCTGCAGAGTTCTCTTGCTATGAGACGGAGCTGCTTGAACCCCCCCTCCTCCCCAGCGCCTTGAGACCCTCACAGGTGAGTAGTGCGCTTCACAAATCCCTGATTGATTGATATGAGGCTGGGAGGCCTTCATGGCCATGGCTGTGGTGACACCGGTTAATTTGAACCCGGGTTTTGCCTCAGAGGGAGACCAGGCTACACTCACTAGGACGGTGGAGGCCTGATAGAACTCTGGTGCCAGAGTCTATTCTGGAAGCTGCATGTAGGGTTACTTGGACCAGCGACAGATGAGCTTTAGGCACTCCTTTTTATGACCTCCCATGATGCACACACATCACGCCACGCCTCAGAGAACTCCACTGGGTGCTGATACACAAACGCTGCCAATTCAAACTCCTTAAGCATGCATACAAGGCACTGCACAACACAGGACCCACATACCTCAACTCCGCCTCCACTTCCACCAACCAACAAGGCTCCTACTCTCAGCCTCACTCTCCCTCGCACACACTCCATATCTGCAAAAGCAGAACGGGTGGCCTAGCCTTCCCCTGCATGGACCCAAAACATAGACCGCCCTACCTCCACCCATCAATGCCTCCTCATCACATCTTGAATTCTGCAACAGGCTGCAGACCTGGCTCTTCAACTAACCCCCGGCAGACGAGCTAGACACCTGCTCCAGCGCCTGGATACCCGTCGGGTGATAAATCGTGCTCTATAAATCCAAATAACATAACATAACATAACATGAGTCCTTCAGGGATACAGTTGTGTCAGTCTAGCTCTGAGAGGAAAAGGGCCTGTGTTACTTTTTTTAAGTCCTGTTCTGGTAGGTTCTCTAGGTTCCTCTTTACGGTAGCCGTGAGTGGATCATGTTCTGGGTATTTGAAAGAGTTCTCACGTCCTCAGGGTATGAGATTTTTATGTGGAGTTGTACATCGTTTGAGAAGAAGTGATAGCTGATGTTGGAGATTATGGGCCAGTGGTTTGAAGTAAATGTTAAAGAGCGTCGGAGATAGTACGGACCCCTGGGGAACACCTTGTTTCAACAAGGACTTGCACTAGAGGTGGTTGTTGATCTTAATTAGTTGTACCTGTTGTCAAGGAAAGTTGAGAAACAATTGAGTACCGTTCCGCTGATGCCCATCCTGTCTTTGAGGCTGGTTAGAAGGAGTTGTGATTTAGTGTATCGAAGGCAGCCGTGATGTCAAGGAGCACTAGAAGGCAGGACCCTCCTTCCTCTGGGGTGTGGTGGGCAGCATCAGTAATCGTCACTGTGGCTGCTTCTCTGCTGTGCCTGGTTGACATCCTGATTGCAGATTGTTAAGAAGTTTGTTGTCTTTTTAGATGTGCCTGAGTTGTGCTTCAACGCATCATTCTGCTACAGTTGACAAAAGGGGGAGGTTTGTTAGAGGCCAGAAATGGTTTAAGTCATTAAAGCAGCTGCTTGTTTTATTCAATATTATCGAGACGTGGCCCGCGTTCAGTGAATCCAGGACAGGTTCTTGAGTTGGAGAGGAGTTGATGGTCCCCATCCAGACTGACGCCGCTCCTTGTTTTATTTACTAATATCGAGACGTGGCCCGCGTTCAGTGAATCCAGGACAGGTCCTTGAGTTGGAGAGGAGTTGATGGTCCCCATCCAGACTGACGCCGCTCCTTGTTTTATTTACTAATATCGAGACGTGGCCCGCGTTCAGTGAATCCAGGACAGGTCCTTGAGTTGGAGAGGAGTTGATGGCCTCCATCCAGACTGACGCCGCTCCTTGTTTTATTTACTAATATCGAGACGTGGCCCGCGTTCAGTGGGTCAAGGCCAGGTCCTTGAGTTGGAGAGGAGTTGATGGTCTCCATCCAGACTGACGCCACTCCTTGTTTTATTCAATAATATCGAGACGTGGCCCGCGTTCAGTGGGTCTAGGTCAGGTCCTTGAGTTGGAGAGGAGTTGAGGGTCCCCATCCAGACTGACGCCGCTCCTTGTTTTATTCAATAATATTGAGACGGGGCCCGCGTTCAGTGGGTCAAGGCCAGATCTTTGAGTTGGAGAGGAGTTGATGGCCTCCATCCAGACTGGGGCCAGTGCTCCTTGGGTCTCTTTCATAAAGACGAGGGAACATGTTCCCACTGGTGGAAGACGCTTTGATTCTGCTGATGACGGTTGTGAGGTCTTCATTGCTCATTTTCTTGGAAGGCGGGCTATTCTTTTTCAGAGTTTCCCTTTAGTACAGTTATTATGAATATAATGTGACTTGTTGAGGAAGCATTCAATGGTCTCTGTGTTTTTTCTTGGAAGAAATACACAATCTCCAAACAGTTAGAAACTTAAACGCAATCTCCAAAAAACAAACCTTCAAATAATGACATGATTCGCAAACCCTTAAAGAGGCGATAAGGAGAGGGACATTTCTCAATGAACCATCTTGAAGCAATAAGAACTACTTTTCCAACATCGATTAAAAGTTTCCTCTTAGGTGTCTGCAAAACTAAACTCTCGTAACTCAATGGATTCCAGGGCACTCAAATGTCATAAAATGGCCCAGTTGTTAACTTACATTTACACAGAAGAGAGAGAGTGTGTGTGTGTGTGAGAGAGAGAGAGAGAGTGTGTGTGTGTGTGTGTGTGAGAGAGAGAGAGAGAGAGAGAGTGTGTGTGTGTGAGAGAGAGAGAGTGTGTGTGTGAGAGAGAGAGAGTGTGTTTGAGAGAGAGAGAGGAGAGAACGAGAGAGACCTGTTGCTCTATTGCATATGCTGTGCTGATTGTGCGAGGGAAGCTTGCTTTGCTGTGAATGATGCGTGTGAGCAACTGTCGAAGTGCATTAAACAAAGCACGGGATCTGTGATCATGGGTCAAATGGGGGTGGGGTCAGTGAACGCGGGGGTGGGATCAATGGAGTGGCTAAAAAGAACAAAATATTCTGTATCTATTTTGTTGGTCTTTCACCTTCAAGGAACTGCTTATAAAATAAAACATTCCTTAAATGAAAAAGAAATGCAAGCTTTACTAATCAGTGAGAGATGCACTTTTTAATGTTGTGAAACCTCTATTGGTTAATGTGATCCCTGACGATATCTGATCGTGTAATCAGAGAGCCACAGAACTGATTTCTGGTTGGTTCAGTGGGGAATAGTGACATGTGAGTTTTAGTGTTACGAGGTCGCAACCTGTGACAAAAAGCACTATGAACATGCACGGAATGGGCTGCCACAAAGTGCACAAAAAGGTTTAGGTTTACTTTTCAAATGACTCCATCAATTTAAGCCAATACCGGCTCCTAAGCAGTCTTTTTTTTTTTTTTTTAAGTTTAATAAGCTTTATTGAACCGTAAAAATCAATAACATACAGTACAGGCCTAGAGAATAACAATGCACAGAATATCTTATAAGCAAAATAGAGTAGGCAGCAAATCATAGTAGAAAGCTATTTATATTTTGGGAAAATAAGGTAAAGGAAAGAGGGGGAGAGGGGAAAGACGGGGAATGAAATATATTTATAATCATAAAACACTAAATAGATACCAATGCTGTGCTCATATGAATCATTAAATGTAAGGAACAAATAACTGTTGAGTAAAAACTTCGCAAGATAATAGAGAAAGATGAGAGATAAAACAAAGAGGAAGGAATTCAAGGGGGTTGGAAATTTTCAGAACGATAATGAGAAACATTAATTGAAACCATATTTAAATAAGTAGTTAATGGCAACCAAAAGACATCTCTATTTACATGTATATTGCATTGGGAGGCATATGCCACATCTAACCTATGGTATTGACATACAGTGTTCCACCATGCCTTGATTGAAAGTTTGGTCAAACATTTCCAATTCATCGTAATTTGTTGAAACGCTAGAGCCAACATAAGATCAAACAATCCTCTTTCATAGGCAGGTAAAGGGATGGATTCTGATAAACTTCCCATAAAGAGAAGAATATTGGATATAGGTGTGTGGAATTTAAAGATTTTTGACAAACGATCCCAGATTTGTGTCCAAAAAGAAAGAACAGGGGGCATGAAAAAAGGAGATGTGAGAGATCTGCCAATGGAAAGTCACAGGACCAACATTTCTTATTGTCTATGTGTGTGAAGTTAGCTATAGAAATGGGAGTGAAATATAATCTGTGATATAGAAAAAACATAGATTGAGTGGTGGAAGCGGATCTTGAGATCCTCAGCGACCGAGCCCAAATTCCATTCCATACTTCATTGCTCCACTGAAAACCTAAGTCTGATTCCCAAGCAAGTTCCACCTTAGTTTTTTCTCGTTCTGGATTTGAGGCGTAAAAGAATTTATAAATTGAAGAGGCCTTTGGATTTGATGTTAAGATTTTAAGAAGTGAGTCCTGAGTGATTGAAGCATCATCAGAAGGAAGGGAATAAAAGATGCCTAGGAGTACTTCCATAAGTATGGAAAATTTATGCAAAAAAGACCGAGGGCAATTGAATGTAGTCTGAAAATCAGGAAAAGAGCAAGGAGAGGTGCCATCAAATAAATCGTTAACCCAGGCAATCCCCCTCACCCTCCATGAGGCCCAATACAGAGGTCTATTATTAATGGTTATAAGACGATTATGCCACAAAGGAGAATGCAGAAAGATATTCCTGGATATTAATTGTGGTTGAAAATGGGGTTTTAGCAAAGAGCAAGTGTGTTTAAATAGTGGAAGGGATGTGAGAATATTTTTGACAGTAAAAGAAAGAACTTCCCTGGGCGAGAAAGGAGTAAACATACAGCGTTCAATAATGACCCATAGAGGAGTAAAAGGAGAGTACTCCGTAAGAAGCCAATGAGAAGCTTGTTTTAAGCTAAAAGCTTTATGATATAGTCGAAAATCTGGAAAGTTTACCCCTCCTACAAGTCTCGGTTTCCTGAGGTGAAGTAAAGAAATTCTGGATTTTTTGTTCTTCCATAGAAATTTAGAAAGAAGAGAGTCTATTTTTTAAAAAAGGTTACGGGGATACAGATAGGAATCATTGAAAAGTAATATAATAAAATAGGAGTAATCATCATCTTAATGGAGTCAAGACGACCCCACCAGGAGAGAAAAAGAGGATTCCAGGATGAGAAGAGTTTGGAAATACGATCTAGGGCTACATTCATGTTCAGTTTAACGGAATCAGTAATAGAATTGGAAAACCAAATACCAAGATATTTGATTTTAGAACTATTCCAATGAAAGCCAGTAGATTCAAATTGTTGTTTAAGGCAAAACTTTGTAAGTGGTAAAACTTCCGTTTTTTCAGAGTTGATCTTATAGCCTGATACCGCTGAAAAGTCGGAGATTTCTTGTAATAACGAGGGAATAGAAGAATCTGGATTGGAGATGAAAAGCAAAATATCATCAGCATAAGCAGATAATTTCAGATGATGGTCTCCATATGGAAATCCAGAAATAGAGGGATTTTGACGAATGCGGGAAAGGAAAGGTTCAAGAGAAAGAACAAACAGAAGGGGAGATAATGGACAACCCTGCCTAACACCTCGATGGAGTGAAAAATGCTGCGAGACTTGACCATTCACGATGGTAGAAGCAGAGGGGGTAGAGTAAAGAAGAGAGATAAGAGAGATGAATTTAGTACCAAAACCGTGCCATTGAAGAGATTTAAACAAAAAGGACCAATCCACCCTGTCAAAAGCTTTTTCCGCATCGATGGAGATCGCCGCGAGAGGAAAAGATAAAGAAGGAGCTTTATTGAGAACATTGAAAAATAGACGCGAGTTATCAGAAGTTAGTCTGCCTTTAACAAATCCACATTGTTCGAGGCCTATTAAATGAGGGAGGAAGGATTCAAGGCGCAATGCTAAGAGTTTAGCAAAGATCTTATAATCAACATTTATCAAGGAGATGGGGCGATAGTTTTTGCAAAATTTGAGATCTTTGCCTTCCTTATGAATAATACAAATAGAGGCTTCCAGAAAAGTACCACTTGCTGCACCCGTGGAGCAAAAATGTTGGAAAAGGTTAAAAAGTTTTGGTAATAACAGATTGGTAAAATGAAGATAAAATTCTACAGAAAAACCGTCAGGACCAGGGGATTTATTCTTTTTAAGGAATTCAAGGAGGAAGATATTTCCTGTAATGAAAGATCCGTGTCTAGAGAAGTGAAATCTAGGCCAGAAGAGGAAGGAGGAGGAATAGTACTGAGGTATTCATTAATGAGTGTATCAGTTGGAGGCGACTCAGGAGTGTATAGAGCGCTATAAAATTTTGTAAATTCTGCTAATATATCTTTATCTTTGAAGAGGTGTTTACCATCAGTAGATTGAATAGACTCAACCAACGTCTTCTCCCTTCTAGATTTTAAATAATTAGCAAGAAGTGAGCCAACTTTATTTCGACCACCATAGTATCTGGCACTGCTACGAAGCATAGTGAAGGAAGCGTTATCAGTAGAAATTTTATTAAATTCCATCTTAGCACGAATAAGTTGTTGCAGAGTAGAGTCCGATGAAGAGGTATAAAACCGATGCTCTAAGTGTTTAATGGAAGATAATAATGCTTTATGTTTATTTAAGGACTTTTTCTTTTTCTTAGAAACAAAATCTATAATAAAACCTCGAGCAGTGGCCTTAAAACTATCCCACACCGAAACAGGAGATATAGAGGAGTCTTCATTAATAGAGAAAAATTCTTCAACAAAGGAGGTAAAAGAAGAGGAAAAAACTGGATCTTGTAGAAGATAATTATTGAATCTCCACCTAGACATTTTAGAGTGAGGAGGGAGTAAGTCAAAGTCAGCGACCACTGGAGCATGATCTGAAATCAAAATGGGCTCAATCGAGGAGGAGACGAGGTTTTGGGCCAAGGATTTAGAAAGAAATATGTAGTCAATCCGGGATAGGGATCCATGTGGAGGGGAATAAAAGGAAAATTCTGATTGGTCCGGATTACATAGCCTCCAGGTATCTACCAGTTGAGTCTGTGTGATAGTGTTAAGAAATTGTTTGTGAGTTTTATGGGGAATAAAACGTACCTGGGATTTGCGATCAATAAAAGGGTCTACAATTTGATTGCAGTCGCCTCCAAGTATAAAAAATTCATCATTATTCTGAAAAAACTTGTCTGTAACAGTAGGCCAAAAAGAGGGATCGGGTTGAGTCGGACCATAGAGGTTGAACACAGTAAGAGGGATATTATTAATTAATAGTTTAACTAGAATCCACCTACCATCGGAATCGGTATCTTGTGTAACAACAGTGCATTTCAATTTTTTATGGCATAAGATAACAACCCCATTCTTTTTTGTGTTAGTAGGAGAGATCAATACTGAGCCAACCCAATTACGCTTAAGTTTAAGAGCTTCAGCCTCAGATAGATGAGTTTCTTGTAACAGAACTAAATCAGGTTTATATGAGGCCAAATGTGAAAGAATTCTCTGCCTCTTTATAGGATTATTAAAACCCTTTACATTCCATGTAATAACTCTAAATGAAAAAGATTAACATCATATAAACAACACTATATTTTAAGCAAAGAAAATGCACATGAGCATAAAATGAAGATTGAGCAGTTGGAAATTTGGAAGAAATAGGTGACAGTAATAAGGTGATATGATGAGGAATAAAGAGGTGAGATGAGAAAAGTGGAGAATAAAGGAGAGTTAGGCGAATAGCAAAATCTTCCAGCGTCTGTAGAAGAAGAGACAAAAAATAATAAGAAAGAAGAAGATAGGACATAAAGAAGAGAGAGTCAGGCAGGAGAAGAAAAGAGAAGAGTGTAAGGAAAAGGGGGAAAGGAAAAAGAAGAGAGAACAACAAGAAGAAGAGACAGTACATATCCAAAAAGGACGACTGAAGAGACATACCTGAGGGGATAAAAACGAAAGAAATCTGGGGCAAGAACGACACACGAAAAGATGAGACGCCCGAACACCGGGAGTCCAAACCACATCGGGACAAAGAAGAGAAGGGAAACAAAACCGTGATATGGAACACGAACGAACGTACCTATAGAGAATAACAAAGGAAAAGACGGTAAGCATTATATATACAAGAAAAATTACGCGACTATTGAATCTAACATAGGCAAAGAAGATGAACATAAGTAACATGTAAAGCCTTAATTGGACAATATTGAATGAACTACAACAAATACATAAAAATACAAGAAGACAAATAGAGCAGCGAAGAGATAACTAGTAGACCCTGAGGAGGGTCAGCGCAGTACATCATAGAACCAGAAATTGCATGACTAAGCCAACAGAGTAAACCGTGTCTTAAAACATTTCAAATGTAATAAAAAGGTATCATTACAGTGAAAGAAATCTAAATTAATCAACCATTAGAGGGCCCAGCAGTGTCCATGTTACTTGCAGAATGCGAGCGGAGAAATTTTTGAGTTCCGCAGGATCTTCAAAGGACCAAGTTTGATTTTGAAAAGTCACCTTAAATATGCACGGATGGAAAAGACCATATCTGGCTCCAAGTAATCGAAGAGGCGGACGAAGATTAAGGAACTCCTTCCTCCTAGCCGCCGTAGCGTTGGAGACATCTTGAGAGAGAAACACCCTCTGACCAAGCCAAGAAATTTGTCGTTTGGCTCTAGCTGCAGAAAGAACTGAAAGCAGATCCGTGAATTTTAAGAAGAGGATGATGACTCCTCTTGGCCTGATCGAGGACGTAGAGAGCGAGGGACGAGGGCCAAGCCTGTGCGCTCTCTGAATGCTGAGAGATGTGGTAGAAGGCATGTCCAAGAGTTTCGGCAAGAAGGTTGTAAAAAGGAGACAGGGTCATCTCCCTCCAAAGCTTCAGGTAAACCATAAATGCGTAAATTATTCCTCCTATTTCGGTTTTCCAAATCCTCAGTATGTTGTTTCAAACCGCGAACTTCCTGTTCCAAAGAAGAGAGTCTCTGGGAGTCACCCTGGACCACCGAAAGTTGCTGTTCCATTGAAGACACTCTAGTTTCCATTGTAGACCATTTCTCCTCCAGGAATTGCATCTTGTTGTTTGTTTCTTCTACAAACGGCCGAAAGGCGCAAATCTCCTCCAACAACAGTTCCATGGAGATAGGAGGGGATGTTTTGTCAGGAGAAGGAGGACCCTGCTTCAGACGTTTAGAAGCTGAAGACGACGGAGATGATTTAGATGAAGACTGTGATGAGGAATTGCGGTTGGAAGACACTCCGGCCATCTCTCCTTTGGTAAAAGATAAATCCAGAGCGGAGGTAGAGAGAGAAGACGTTGATGAGGTACGTTTTTTAATCACAAAAACAAATTGCGGCTTGCGCAGTATACTCATATGTAAGAGTCATCAAAGTAATGCAGAGGACGTTGCACGAACCAGCAAGAGTTGTGAAATTCGAACTTTCGCAGGAGAAGTGATGTTGGACAACCCCTGGAATTATCCAAAATACTGACTCCACTTGTCATATGATGGAAGGCACGGTATACCTTATAGCTGGAAAGAGCCCGACTGAGGGCTGTTCAAAAATTATGCAGGCAAAATTATGTCCAGAGTTATAAAATAGCAACCTCCAACCAGAACATTCATAGAAAAGTCATAGAGTCCATAAGAAAATGAAAGATATCTGGAAAAACACAGCACCGCACATCCTTCAGTGAGACAGCTGACAGAATATTGAGGACAAAATGGAGGGCACGCTGAGGTGAATAAGCAACATAGTAGAAGCCAACCAACGCTGTGATTTAATACACGCAGTGCACTTTTTCACCAGAAACTGGCTGCAGGCATGAGTGCAATGAGATAGGGACCAAGCGTTGAGAGAAAGAGAGAGTAACACAGGTAGTTCATTTCAGGCATGCGGAGGAGCCGGCAGGCACCTAAAATGGCGGATGCCTTGTGGAAAATCGTCCGCGTTTGTAAATAATGAAAGCGCAGTGCGCTTTATGTATGAAACAGCTCACCGGAATCCCGACATCGTCCGATAGCTGAAACAGATGTTTCCGAGAGGAAAGGGTGCAAAATAGCGCACCGGCGGGTCTTCAGAAGTCCCGATGACACGGAGCTTCCCCTTCAGGCGGCCATCTTGTCCGGCGCCGAAACCACGCCCCCCCTAAGCAGTCTTTAAATTTGCAGATTAACCAAATGTGCACTTTGACATCTTTTTCAGGCAGCAGGCACCCTGAAAAGGCATGTTTCTTGCTCGGCTGCCTGCCATTCGCTCGGCTTTATAGCACAGGAGACCCTCTCCCCTTCTTCTTCAGCGGAGGCCTCTCAAATGTCAGAATTATCCAGGATGGTCGCCTTTTAACATAAAGTAGGGGAACTGCTTTTCGTCGAATTAATAGAGTATGGGCATGTTGTGCCCCTCGGATCCAGCCCCCTATGTGTGAGAGAAGGAAGCTTGCATCCTTGCGTCCTGCTACTGAAGCAGAACCTGCACCGTGTGTGATGGAAGCTTGCACTGCAGCAGCTGTTGTTCTAGATCTGAGCGTGCAAGAGGATGACCTGACTGGCTCCTGCTGATCGTCAACCTGCACTGTGTGATGGAAGCTTGCACTGCAGCTGCTGTTGTTTTACATCTGAGCGTGCAAGAGGATGGCCTGACTGGCTCCTGCTGATCGTCAACCTGCACTGTGTGATGGAAGCTTGCACTGCAGCTGCTGTTGTTTTACATCTTAGCGTGCAAGAGGATGGCCTGACTGGCTCCTGCTCATCCAGAGCCTGCACTGTGTGATGGAAGCTTGCACTGCAGCAGCTGTTGTTCTAGATCTGAGCATGGAAGAGGATGGCCTGACTGACTTCTGCTCATCCAGAGCCTGCGCTGTGTGCGATGGAAGCTTGCACTGCAGCTGCGTTGTTTTATATCTTAGCGTGCAAGAGGATGGCCTGACTGGCTCCTGCTGATCGTCAACCTGCACTGTGTGATGGAAGCTTGCACTGCAGCTGCTGTTGTTTTACATCTTAGCGTGCAAGAGGATGGCCTGACTGGCTCCTGCTCATACAGAGCCTGCACTGTGTGATGGAAGCTTGCACTGCAGCTGCTGTTGTTTTACATGTGAGCGTGCAGGAGGATGGCCTGACTGGCTCCTGCTCATCCAGAGCCTGCACTGTGTGATGGAAGCTTGCACTGCAGTGGCTGTTGTTCTAGATCTGAGCATGGAAGAGGATGGCCTGACTGGCTTCTGCTCATCCAGAGCCTGCGCTGTGTGCGATGGAAGCTTGCACTGCAGCTGCGTTGTTTTATATCTTAGCGTGCAAGAGGATGGCCTGACTGGCTCCTGCTCATACAGAGCCTGCACTGTGTGATGGAAGCTTGCACTGCAGCTGCTGTTGTTTTATATCTTAGCGTGCAAGAGGATGGCCTGACTGGCTCCTGCTCATACAGAGCCTGCACTGTGTGATGGAAGCTTGCACTGCAGCTGCTGTTGTTTTACATGTGAGCGTGCAGGAGGATGGCCTGACTGGCTCCTGCTCATCCAGAGCCTGCACTGTGTGATGGAAGCTTGCACTGCAGCGGCTGTTGTTCTAGATCTGAGCATGGAAGAGGATGGCCTGACTGGCTTCTGCTCATCCAGAGCCTGCGCTGTGTGCGATGGAAGCTTGCACTGCAGCTGCGTTGTTTTATATCTTAGCGTGCAAGAGGATGGCCTGACTGGCTCCTGCTCATACAGAGCCTGCACTGTGTGATGGAAGCTTGCACTGCAGCTGCTGTTGTTTTATATCTTAGCGTGCAAGAGGATGGCCTGACTGGCTCCTGCTCATACAGAGCCTGCACTGTGTGATGGAAGCTTGCACTGCAGCTGCTGTTGTTTTACATCTTAGCGTGCAAGAGGATGGCCTGACTGGCTCCTGCTCATACAGAGCCTGCACTGTGTGATGGAAGCTTGCACTGCAGCTGCTGTTGTTTTATATCTTAGCGTGCAAGAGGATGGCCTGACTGGCTCCTGCTCATACAGAGCCTGCACTGTGTGATGGAAGCTTGCACTGCAGCTGCTGTTGTTTTACATGTGAGCGTGCAGGAGGATGGCCTGACTGGCTCCTGCTCATCCAGAGCCTGCACTGTGTGATGGAAGCTTGCACTGCAGTGGCTGTTGTTCTAGATCTGAGCATGGAAGAGGATGGCCTGACTGGCTTCTGCTCATCCACAGCCTGCGCTGTGTGCGATGGAAGCTTGCACTGCAGCTGCGTTGTTTTAAATCTGAGCATGGAAGAGGATGGCCTGACTGGCTTCTGCTGATATAGAACCTGTGTGGTGTGTGATGAAAGGAAGCCCTGCTGCTGCTTATCCTTTACATCCTGCACTTGCGAGATGAAGGCCTACCCTGGTGCTACTGGTGCAGATTATGTGATTTGTGTGACGAAAGTTTGCCTTCCTATACAGGTTATATTTGCAAGAGGGAGGCCTGTCCTGGTGCTGTTCATGCTTTGTGTGCAAGAGAAAAGTCTGACTGTGTGCAGCCGATGCACAACGTGCACTGTGTGTGAGAGAAGCTTGCACTCCCGCAGCTCATGGTTTAAATGTGAGTGGAAGGAAGGCTTGGCTGGGTGCTGCTGATTCAGCACCAGTGCTTTGTGTGTATATTTCCGTGCTGCCCTTACATGTGAGCTGAGGGAGATCTGCCCATATACTACCCATTCTGCACATGTATGTGTGAGAGGAAGGGCTGCTGAGGGTTTCTGAAGGAGAACCTGTCCAGTGTTTGCAGAAATCTTGCACTGCTGTTGGCCACGTTTTGCATCTTGTGTCTGTGTGAGAGGGGGGGGTCTGCTCTGGAGCGGATGATAAAGAACCGGTGCCAGGGGTAAGGACATACCATATACAGAATTATCTTCTGACATAAATACTGTGTCCCAAATCTTGTTTGCAAAAGTATCAGCTCATTGGGTGTAGATCTTCAATTGTAAACACAAATGGGTGATATTTTTATAGACAATCTTTAGGATACAATACTATTGTCAGACATTATTCTGACAGAGGCACTCTGGTACCATGTGCTGCTGGTGTGCTGCTGACACAGAACCTGTGCTGTTGGTGAGTGATGCTTACCCTGGGATGCAGATTGTGCTCATGAGAGGAAGGGTGTCAGGGTGCTGCCTGTGCAGAACCTGTGTTCTCTGTGTATGGGGCCAGAGTTCAGTTCTGTGTCATTCCCGACCCCCTGTGACCTGTCCAAGGAAAGCTTGGACTTCTGTTTCCAGACATGTATAATATCAGATTCACACCAAATCTGAGTTGTGACTGCTAACAGTAGTAGCCTTCCCATGGGATTCATCAACCAATTATTGAGAACTCGAAATCAACCTTTGAACCAGTACAACCTAAACCTTTCTAAAACCTCTAAAATAAACATTTTCTGGATTTAAAAATAAAGCTTTCCTGAAATAAATATGGGTGGTAAAAGATCACGTTGATTACATGAGATTTAGGCCGTAACCAAGCAGTTAGTCCACGGAGCAGTGTTGCCTCCTTCCTTTTCGTGTGGAAAATTCCCTTTGAGACTGAAGCGGATAGTTGGAATCAGTGGCGGCTCCTCCGCTAAGACGGAGGAGCGTCGCCCCACTGCGTTGCAGCAGTGAAGGAAAGGGAAAATAAAATGATAATAACTTGATGTTATTAACATTTTCTTTGCTCCTGCTGCTGCAGCATCGGTGCGGGGCTGTTCTGCTCACAGAGCAGGGCAGGGGAGGAGTGCTGAGCACGCTGAAGTGCGTATGACGCTTTGGCCGGCCGTCTTGGGCCGGCCAAACAGTCATGCGCACTTAGCATGTTCTCCATCCAGGCTGCATTACAGACGGCGTGGAAAACGTGCCCAGGCCCCCAGGCCCTGTCTGAGAGCTGAATTACGGCGCTCAGATCAATCACAACAATGCAATGCACAACGCTGCATTGCAGCATTGTGATTGGCTTAGGGGAGCCTGGCTGCTTCGTGCTCGGCAGACGGAGGAAAAATGACATGGGAGAGAGAGGCGAGGCGGTAACTGTAATTTTTCAGACTCCCTTACCTCCTTGCCACCCCCACCCCATCACCCCAGATCCGTGTCGGCCACCACTGGTTGGAATTGCTCCATTGAATGAATGAATGAACTTGAGAGATTTTAATAATCTTGGATTATGGAAGGAATAATTTTTTGGGCAGGATATAAGGACTTGTGTAATTTCATGGACTTCATAAAATAAATAAATAATAAAGATGGAACACATTGACCATAATGCACTTGGAGGGCTACTGAGTCGCTTTTCACTTGAAATCACAACTGAAGGCTATTGGTGATGGTCAGTCCTGTTCTCAGTGTGGCCACATGGAGTTTGTTTTGCATAAAATGGTACCTGGACCGATGGAGATGGCCCTTGCACTAACTTGCTGTTTGATGAACAGTTAAGAAGGCACAGATCTTTAAATGTTATGGTGCGCACAAGTTTCAAACCCAGCACCTGCTGTGCTCCACCGAAGAGTTCATGAAGAATAAAACACATATCTGTGGCTAAGAAAATGAAGAACTAGAAGAAACTAATAGTTATCAAGCTTTGCTTCACTGAAAGAAATGCAAATTTGGACCAACTTTGGACCAAAATGCACTAGGAGAGTACTGAGTCTGGTGTCGCTTGAAAGCCACAACGCCAGGATATTGGCGAGCGCCAGCTCCGTTTTGAATTCTGCCACATGGTGGTGGTTTTGCATTAAATGGTTCTCGGGACCAATGGATTCGCACCAGAGGAGGATTTGAGATGCCATTGGTGATGTGATTAGTGATGTCATGTAAAATGTCATGAGTGATGTAATATGTAAGATCGCAAGCAGTGCATGACGGGGTGCACGTTGTAGTTAGTTTACTGAACTATATCTGGCAAATGAATGACAGAATTTATAGAGCGCAGCTATCACTCCGGGGAGCATCATGGCGCGACGGCAGATACGAGACAACGGAGAAAAAGCAGCGGAATGTTCTTCCAGATCAAATGAGTGAGAACACTAAGTTATCCGGAGCTCAAAAAGTTCCAGGTTTTCAGGGTTTTCTTGAAACTGGATTCTGTCTGAGAGAGCCGGAGATGGCTGGGTAGAGAGTTCCAGGCTTTGGTCTCTAGGACTGCCATTGATTTGCCACCTCTGGAAGCCAGATTGAAGCTGGGTGGTGCAAGGAGATTTGCTGAAGAGGATCTTAGGAGGCGCTGTGCCACATATGGTTTGATTCTGGCTCTAAGGTACTTAGGTCCTGATGACCTGAAAGCTCTGTACGTGATTGTCAGGATCTTAAAGAGGATTCTTTTATGTATAGGCAGCCAGTGTAATGATTTTAAGGCTGCTGAGGCTGAGGACCCTCGAGGTAGTTTTAAAGCCAGACGAGCTGCTGCATGCTGAACCATCTGTAGCCTCTTTAAGACCGACTTATTGGCACCTGTATATAGGCTGTTGTAGTCTAGTCTAGACGTGATCAGAGCCACTGCAACTGTCTTTCTAGCCGCACCCGGTAGCAGATCAAAAAACTTTTTTAGAGACTTTATTAAATGGAAGCATGTGCCGGCTACAGAGAGAGCTTGCTGATGAAAGGATAGTGAGGTGTCGAATTTAACTCCCAAATTCCTCACTACCTTCACTGTGTTTGGCGGGGGGGGAATATCATCTGGCCACCACCTATTCGGCTAAAAGGTTTTGGATTTGCCAAGCAGCATGATCTCAGTTTTTGGGCTGTTGCATTTCAGATGGTTGGATTGCATCCAGTGAATGACAGCAGTAAGGCAACGTTGGAAATTCTCCTCTGCATTGGTAGAGTCTTTGTCTAATATTAAAATTAACTGAGTATCATCTGCGTAAGAAATAGTCTCGATGTTAAATTATGATATCAGATTTAGCAATGGGGCCATATAGATGTTGAATAATGTTGGGCTTAAGGCAGAGCCCTGTGGGACCCCCGAGGGCAGGGGTTTCTTAGCTGATTGGTAGTGGCCAAGGGTGACTATTTGTTTCCTATTAGTTAGAAAGGATTTCAGCCCGGCAAGGGCCATATGGGAAATGCCATATGATTTGAGTCGGTCTCCCAAGATATCATGGGAGACCGTGTCAAATGCGGCCGATAGATCCAACAGAAACAGCATTGCATTTTTCCCTTGATCCAAGGAGAATTTAAGAGTTTCAGTGGTGTGCAGAAGTGCTGATTCTGTGGACTGCAAAGGCCTAAAGCCTGATTGCCTCGAATGTAGGATATTAGCCTCTTCCAGGAAGGCGGTCAGTTGGGAGTTCACTAATTTTTCGGTAATTTTACTGCGGCAGGGCAAAAGGGAGATAGGACGAAGGTGCGAGAGGATTGTAGGATCAGATAATTGCTTTTTTTGGAGGGGTTGAACTGCTGCAATTTTCCAAGTTGATGGTACTTCTGCTTGCTTGAGTGATGAGTTTATCATCTTGTTGATGAATGGGTTAATGATGTCAATAATGGGGTGCAGTCCCTTTGGAGGGCAGGGGTCGAAAGGGGAGCCTGATTTACATGAGAGAATAGCTTGGCGTGACTGTTCCAGACTGACTTCCTTAAAGATTTTGAGAGTAGGTCTATCGTCCTGTTCGCATGTCTCGGTGCCCTGGGCGGGGTTAGACTCGAAATCTTTGTAAGTCTTACACTTTCTGTTCAAAGAAGTCCGCGATTTGATCACAAAAAGTTTGTGATGGCGGGATCTCGTGTTCGAGTATCTTAGGATGCGTAAAGGATTTTACAATTTTAAAAATTGTTTTCTGATCTGAAGCTGCCAAATTTCAGTCGAGCTCTACAGCCCGCCCTCCATGGTCAGTCCAGCTGTGCATGGCCTGCGCGTTGGTGTTTGGCCCTAGGGCATGGTCTATGACCAGACCCTTCCATCTTTTCTCTTCTAAATGCCCGCTGCAGCTGTGTGGTGTGGTGTGTGTGAAACTCGCCCTGTTGTTGCTGTATTGTGCCTCTTCTCTCCCCGTGAAAGTAGATTGCCCTGCTGTGACTGCTGGTGATGTGTCCATTTCTGTGTGAAGGAAGCTTGCACTGCTGCTGCAGTAGTGAACCTCTTTTCTTTATGTGAAGGTAGATTGCCATGCTGCTACTGGTGGTGAAGTGTGTGTGATGGTTGGATTGCCCTGTTGGGAGGGGTGATGATGGTGGAAGTGGGGTGTGTGTGTGTGTGTGTTTGCGTGTGTGTGCGTGTGTGTGTGTATGTGTGTGTGTGAGAGAGAGAGAGGGGAAGAGAGAGAGAGGATGAGAGAGAGGAAGGGAGAGAGGGCGGAAGAGGAAGAGAGAGGGAGGGAGAGAGAGAGAGAGCAAGAGAGAGAAAGGGGGAGAGAGACAGGGAGAGAGAACGAGAGGGAGAGGGAGAGAGGGAGAGAGAGAGAACGAGAGAGAGAAAGGGGGAGAGAGACAGGGAGAGAGAGAGAACGAGAGAGAGCGAGAGAATGAGAGAGAGGGAGAGAGAGAGCTGGAGAGAGAGGGAGAGAGAGGGGTAGAGGGGGGAGAGAGAGAGGGGGCGAGATGAAGAGAGAGCAGAGAGAGAGAAAAAGATGAAGAGAGAGAGGGATGAGGGAGAGAGAGGAAGAGAGCGTGGCGAAGAAAGAGAGAGAGAGAGAAAGAGGGATGAGGAAGAGAGAGGAAGAGAGCGCGGCGAAGAAACAGAGAGAGGGAGAGGGGGGAAGAGAGGGAGAGAGATAAGAGAGGGGGCTGAGAGAGGGGAGGAGAGAGGGAGAGAGATGACAAGAGAGAGGGGGGGGGGCAGAAGCCTGCACCCCGAGCAGCTGCCGGTGTTTACAGCCTCCGTCCGCGTGGAAGTGATGGACAGAAATCTCCGGGAAGCTCTGAGAGGATTTCGCAGGTATTTTGGCTTCTCATCTTTCTGAGCCTGAGGCCCGAGGGCCGCACGTGCTCACCTGCCACCGGGCTGACCCCCTGCCCCCGCTCCGCCCCGTCAGCACCAGCCCTGGGGCAAGAGGTCTCCACGAGCCCTGGTTATCTGTTAACACCCGGGTTAGTAGGAACTAATCCGAGTAATGAGCCGCCGCCGGCGGGGTGTGCCCCCCTCCGCCCCCCATGCCAGCCCGTGCCTCTCTCATCACCTGCCTGAACACCCCCGTGCACTGCGAGCAGGTAAGGTCACCCCTGAGAGCCTCCGACACCCCCTGACTAAGGTTACCCCCATTCACACCAGTCCTCCGAGCCCCCTCCCTCACCAGCCCTCACATGCCTGACACCCCCTGACTAAGGTTACCCCCATTCACAGCAGGCCTCGGAGCCCCCTCCCTCACCAGCCCTCACATGCCTGACACCCCCTGACTAAGGTTACCCCCATTCACAGCAGGCCTCGGAGCCCCCTCCCTCACCAGCCCTCACATGCCTGCCTCCCCCGACTAAGGTTACCCCCATTCACACCAGTCCTCCGAGCCCCCTCCCTCATCTGCCCTCACATGCCTGACACCCCCTGACTAAGGTTACCCCCATTCACAGCAGGCCTCGGAGCCCCTCCCTCACCAGCCCTCACATGCCTGACACCCCCTGACTAAGGTTACCCCCATTCACAGCAGGCCTCGGAGCCCCCTCCCTCACCAGCCCTCACATGCCTGCCTCCCCCGACTAAGGTTACCCCCATTCACACCAGTCCTCCGAGCCCCCTCCCTCATCTGCCCTCACATGCCTGACACCCCCTGACTAAGGTTACCCCCATTCACAGCAGGCCTCGGAGCCCCCTCCCTCACCAGCCCTCACATGCCTGACACCCCCTGACTAAGGTTACCCCCAATCACACCAGGCCTCGGAGTCCCCTGCCCTCCCGTGCCCCCCACACCCCGCCGCCATAAGGTTACTCCTATTCACAGCAGACCTTGGAACCCCATGTCTCACCTGCCCTCACATGCCTGACCCCCCCCCGACTAAGGTTACTCCAATTCACACCAGCCTTGGAGCCGCCTCCCTTGCCAGACACTCCATCCTAGGGTTATCCCATCCACACCAGGCCTCGGAGCCCCCTGGCTCACCTGCCCCCACACCCCTCCCCCCCGTGCCTGACGCACCCCACCACAAGGTTACCACCATTTACACGAGGCATGCGAGCCCCCTCAGCATGCTAACCCCTGCTCTCACCTGATACCCCCCCCTCCTCCTCTCTGTACACCCCTGATGAGGGCCTTGCCTGACACCCCCATGTCACCCCGAGGAGGGGGGGTTACCCCACATACATCTTCGGGGCCCACTCTGAAACAGCAACTCGTGGTCCAAGTATTCTGGAGGTAAATGACGGTGTCATTTATGGTCACGGCTCCCTCTCTGATACTTATATTAATGCACTTATTGTGGGAAAGAAGCATGGGGCATATTATCAAGCGGCAGCGCACTTAGCGTGAGATTTCTTATCGCCGGCTATCGCTGGAAATTATCGCCATGCTAGCGCTGTATTTACAATGCATAGCGCAATGGCGATAATTATTCTAGCGATAGCGGTGTTTTCCATGGAACATTGCTGGTTTTCCAGCGATGTTCCATGGAAAACGGCGATAACCTTGCTGATACGACCCTGTGGTCGTATCAGCATAATCCACCCCCCATGTAAAGTATGCCTAACACTGGATTTTAGCAGACGTTAAAATCCAGCGTTAATGGCGGGTTAGCGCGATTTTGTTTATCGCTACGCCGGCCGGGGCATTGTTGTAAATATCGCGAAGCTGCCTTCGCAATGTTTACCCATGTAGCATATTGTGGCACGCCTACTTTGCATCTCATTAACGTTGAGATGCAAAGCGGGTGCTAAATCACGGTAACACGCACTAGCGTGTCCTTGCTAATCTTGCGATAAAATTATCGCCGCTTTTCGGCCGAAAACGGACGTTAAAGCGGCGATAATTTTATCTCCCCTTCTTGTTAATATGCCCCTTTGTTTTTTCTACAGCCTTCGCTCCTGGCATCACTGTGCTTCTTACAGGTCCTCACTGACAAGTGTGTGCTCCCTGCACCCTCCAGCATGGGAGAGCCATTCCTCGAGAACATTCCCAGGAGCTGAGGTGTGTTTCCTGGAGTCTCTCTACAGCGCCCAGCATGGGAGAGCCATTCCTCAGGAACATTCCCAGGAGCTGAGGTGTGTGCTCCCTGCACCCTCCAGCATGGGAGAGCCATTCCTTGGAGCATTCACAATAGCTGATTTGTGTTTCCTGGACTCCCTCTACACCCCCAGCAAAGGAGAGCCATTCCCTGGACCATTCCCAGGAGCTGATGTGTGCTTCCTGGACTCCCTCTACACCCTCAAGAATGGGAGAGCCATTCCCTGGATCATTCCCAGGAGCTGATTTGTGTTTCCTGGACTCTCTCTACACCCTCCAACATGGGAGAGCCATTCCTCGAGAACATTCCCAGGAGCTGAAGTGTGTTTCCTGGAGTCTCTCTACAGCGCCCGCATGGGAGAGCCATTCCACTGGAACATTCCCAGGATCTGAGGTGTGTTTCCTGGACTCCCTCTACACCCTCAAGAATGGGAGAGCCATTCCCTGGACCATTCCCAGGAGCTGATGTGTGCTTCCTGGACTCTCTCTACACCCTCCAACATGGGAGAGCCATTCCTCGAGAACATTCCCAGGAGCTGATGTGTGTTTCATGGACACTCTCTACACCCTCCAGCATGGGAGAGCCATTCCTCGGGAACATTCCCATGAGCTGGTGTACTTCCTGGACTCTTCCAGCATTAGAGCCATTTCTCTGGAACATTCCCAGGAGCTGATGTATGTTTCCTGGACTCTCTCTACACCCTCCAGCATGGAAGTCATTTCTTGGAACATTCCCAGGAGCTGAGGTGTGTTTCCTGGACTCTCTCTACACCCCCTAGCATGGGAAAGTCATTTCCCTGGAACATTTCCAGGAGCTGATGAGTGCCTCCCGGATTCACTCTACACCCCCAGCATGGGTGAGCCATACCTCTGGAACATTCCAGGGAGCTTATGTGTGTTACCTGAACTCTCTCCACACTCCCCAGCATGGGAGAGCCATTCCGCTGGAACATTCCCAGGAGCTGATTACTGCTTCCTGGACTCCCTCTACACCCTCCAGCATGGGCGAGTCATTCTTCTGGAACATTCCCAGGAGCTGGTGTGCTTCCTGGAGTCCCTCTACACTCCCAGCATGGGAGAGCCATTCCTCTGGAACATTCCCAGGAGCAGATGTGTGCTTCCCTGACTCCCTCTACACCCTCCATTTATCACTGGTGCTGTTTCATTCCAAGAAGCTAAGGAAGTAACTGCCTTTAACACCATCAACGAGTCAGACCCAAGTGAGACTGGAGTTTGGGTTAGTGAAGCAAACTCTGCAGACAGAAGCAGCCCAGGAGAGCTTGAGAAGTGCCCAGGGGAGCTTGAGAAGTGCCCAGGGGAGCTTGAGAAGTGCCCAGGGGAGCTTGAGAAGTGCCCAGGGGTGCTTGAGAAGTGCCCAGGGGAGCTTGAGAAGTGCCCAGGGGAGCTTGAGAAGTGCCCAGGGGAGCTTTAGAAGTGCCCAGGGGAGCTTTGAGAAGTGCCCAGGGGAGCTTGAGAAGTGCCCAGGGGAGCTTGAGAAGTGTGATTTGGGGATAATTGCCCTCTCAGATTCCAAAGACTGAACTACCACAGAATGAATGGGCATGGCTCGAAGGCTCTGGAACCCAAGCCGCCCTCATTCTGTATTCAAGAAGACAATTTCGAAACAAATGAAGGGGCACCTTTACTAACGAGTTTGCTTCACAAAAGTGATGCAAACCAAGTCAAAAATTAATTTAGTATTCACTTTCCAGCGCAAAACGTCTCTGAAAAGTTGCCTGAAAGTAACACAAGGCAGCGCTTTGAGCTGCTTTGCATTACTTTGAGTCAGTGGGGCCTTCCATGGGTGGTGTATGGCCGTTCCCGTGCATACACCAATGGTATTTCTCACAAAGCACTATCTACTAACAGCAGACAGGGTTTTGCCTTTTTGAGGTTAGTGTTAACTTGAAGAAATACTTTTATTTGCCCAAATGTCTCTGACTTTGCAGGCATGCTGCACTGTACACCACATATCAACAGTGTGAAAAGTTTTAAAGTTACTCTAAGCATAGTATTTTGTACTGGAAGGGCACCCTTCCAGTACAAAACCTTTGCTAGACTCACGCAGACAGCCTTGCACTATGGTGCAAAGGTGTGTGCTTGGCCCTAGGCAGCCTGATTGTGCACCACACTAGGGAGAGAGCAGGATAGTGCCACATCTTAGAAGACACGGCACAAGATGCTTTGTATTCTGCCCTCTCCAAAACTATTTAACACAAAATAAGAGGGATACAGTTGTTGGTGTTTAGATGCTCGTGGACAGCAGTTGGCAAAAAGCAGGCTCTTGCACATTGTGGCAATACAGAAATGAATCATTAAAACAACTGGGGCCGTATTACATAAAGTGCCCCGGGGGCACAACAGGCGTTTGCGCCCACTTTGCGCGCCCCAGGGGCACTTTGGTATTACAGAAGGGGCCGCAGGTGCTTGTGCGGCCCCTTTTGTAATGCCAATAGCGCTAGTGCACATAAAGCACCAGTGCTATCTGCAGGGGGCGTTCCCTCATTTGCATGGGGTCATGCCCCATGCAAATGAGGTAATCCCTTTGCCTCTGCGCCCGCTCCATATTACAGATGCGGGCGCAGAGGCAAAGAAGCCCTCAGGAGGTGCACAGAGAGTGCACCATGTAAAAGGGGGCACACTGACAGTGCACCCCCTGATGGCAGCCTTCTGGAGGGGAGAAAGGGGGTCCCATGGACCACCAGACATCCCCTTGCAGGCGGGTGCAGTCACTGACTGTACCCGCCTGCAAGGGGATTTCTAATCCCCCTTCAAAAATGCAGGTGTGTTGCCGCCTACACTGTGAAAACACGGAGCCGCTGTAAATAAGCTGCTCCATTTTTTCACAGGAATGTGCGGCCCCCAGGGCAGCACGAGTTTGCGGCTGCCCTGGGGGCAGCGGATTCATGACAATAGGGCGCATTTACCATAATACCGCCCCTGCCGTGCTCCTTACAGAAACTAGTGCATGAACAAAGGTCCCGATTACTCCTAACTTTCAAGAACTTGAATTAGAACTTATAAGGAAGTTGTAAACATCATCCTTTATTGCACCATCCCTTATGTCCTATGTAAAACTGTAAAATTGATGGACTGTGTCCACAGAAACGCCGCACTCCGCCACTTTGGAAATGCAGGGCTGCACCGTATGTGTGCTGCTTTGTGTAGCACACATAAAAGTTGCAACTCGTCATTTTTAAAATGATTGTTAATGTGCAGGAAGGGACACCTTCCTGCACATAATCATGCATGGCATTTTGCTGTTTCTATGTGTACTGCACACATTTGTATATCTATATATATATTTGAATCCTCCCGATATTCTGCAGAGATCTTAGATGCAAACAACACTTCAACCAGGAAGTGTTGGCAGCCATTTTCGGATTCAGTCTCAGCCGAGTCCCAAACAAAATGCTGAAAAAAAGAGAAGGGGGCAGGGTAGGAATACCCTGACCCCCTAGGCCTGGTGCTGTGGTACCCCAGGGACCCCACAAGGACCAAAAAGCCTTTTTTTTTGCGGCAAGAATTGCAACAGATTTGTGAATTGGCAGCAAAAAATTTAAAAAACAAGCGCGATCTCCTGCGCTTGTTTTTTTTCTGCCACCGGGTGGGCCTGGTCATGGGGGCATGGTTTAACTTTTAAAGTGAAAGGGATGGGGGCGTATATGGCCTCCCTCCCCAAGGGCAGTTTTACTCCCAGGGACCACCACCATCTCAGGGCTTGTAAATTAAAAAAGAGGGGGGCCACATGGACCCCCCTCCTAGTTGCTAATTGCCCCAGGGGCTGTCACCTCCCTGAGGCACAAAAGTAGGAAAACAAAGGGAGGGGGGCACGCGCCCACCTCCAGGGCCATATTTGGCCCCGGGACCACCACCTCACCAGGTCATGGCCAAATGCAAAGACGGAGGGGGGCCCCCGCGGCCCCCCTCCTGGGCCATTTACGGCTTCAGGGACCACCACCTCCCTTGGGCCTGCCCGTGCAAATTGACAGGAGGGGGGCCGCAGGACCCACCTCCTGGAGCCATTAATGGCCCTGGGGACCACCACCCCCCAGGGTTGTCAACCTATGTCCCGGGATGCCCCCCCCCCATGACATAGCAGTTTGCTCTCACTTTGCGGAAGCTTTGACAGCTCCCGCCAAGCGACAGCAAACAGTAACTCCACCTCCAGCGGGCGGGAACAGGAAAACTGCTCCTGCCCACTGGGAGCAGAGTTTTCATCTGTTTCCCTGCCTGCTGTCAAGCGGGCAGGAAAACAGATGAAAGAATTGCTCCCACATGCAGGGAGCATCATTTTTGGCTGCTCCCTACCTGTAGGAGCAATATTGGCTCCCGCTGGAGGCGGGGAGCCGGCAGGGACAGCGGAGGCATTAAGGCTTCCCCTGCGGTCCCCAACTCTGGATACTGGATGCCCTGGGTGGGCTCCAGGCCACCCAGCATGAAAAGGAGGGCCCAGGGGGATGGGGTCCCCTTGGCCAAATTCGGCCCAGGGAGGGGGGACACTCTCCCTCATTGATTTTTGGCCTGGTTCAGGGAATGGGGTCCCCGTGGCTGAAATCGTCCCAGGGAGGGCACCGCGCGGCCTGCTCCCCTTGGAAAGATACAAAAAACAAGGACCATGGGTCTCCCTTTTAATTACCCTGAGTATGCAAATGCCCAAAATCATCTACAAGCTTCACTCATATGGCCTCACTCCGTTTTCCTTACTAGTATACCTTTTCGCACATTGATGGACAGTTTACCAAAAGGACCCGAGCACTTGCCAATCTTGGTGACGCGTTCTTGATGCAGAGGAATACAAGGCCATCTCCAGCAAACAAACAAGCACTTACTTCATATAGTTAGGAGGAAGTACCCTTGTTTGGTGGAGATTCACCCCTTTGTAGTCTTGTTGTCTTCTCTTGACGAGGATTCATATTATCACAGATTTGCGGATGAAGACACTGCAGGAGCAATCACATTCCCGAAATTACATGCACACAAGGTCACTGGAGACATTACTTTGTGGTTAAAAACACAGCTTTAGTGAAGAATATGCACTAGACATTTACCCAACGAGGTAGCACTTACTAATTAACCAGTAGAAAGTACTCCTGTTGGGTAGACATTTTCGGCAAAACTATGAACTCTTCTTGGGAAAAATGAGGTTCCATTATGGCCCTGATGCTCATTTCACAGAAAATAACCCTCAAAGGGAAGCACTTACAAATATAAACAAAGCAGGTGCCCCAGTTCAAGCTCCACTTCTGTAAAGCACAAATAGTCCTAACTTCTTGAGCTTCGCAAAGGCAAAGCAAATGTGTTTTCTCTCGTATTCCACGTTGAAAAACAATATGAAATCCTTAATGGGGGTGAATGCATCGTTGAGCTATTGGAGCGCAATTTGATCTGTAGTGACTGTGATCAGTGGTTTCTTTCTTGTCGTCTCCTGGCGAGAGCAGAGTCCATGGTTCTCTCTTTTAAATACCCTAAGTATGCAAATGCCCAAAATCCATAGCACCACTCACACACCCACTCACAGACATACACAGGCACTCACAGACCCACTCACAGACATGCACAGGCACTCACACACCCACTCACACAGGCACTCACAGACCCACACAGACACTTAAAGACCCACTCACAGACCCGCGCAGGCACTCACACACCCACTCACACTCCCACACAGGCACTCACACACCCACTCACACACCCACAGACATACTCACACACCCACTCACACATCCACAAAGACACTCACACACCCATTCACAAAATCCATACAGCCACTAAGACACCCAGGGGCATATGTACAAGCCCCTATCGCCAACGTCACTTTTTCCGACATTCCTGCGGCGATAGGGGCTTCGCCTTATTTACAAGGCAGCGTTAAGCCACTTAACGTGACTTAACGCTGCCTTGTAAATAAGGCCCCCTTTCACGCTATGCTTAGCGTGAAAGGGGTGGGCAGTGGGTGTTGGGGTGGGCGTTCCACCGAAACACCCATTGATTTTGACGTTGCCCCCTATTTACAAGGGTGGCGTAAATAGGAGGCAGCACCAAAATTAAGACCAGGGAAAACCTGGTCTTAACTTGGCGAAACGAGGGGAAATGCTTTATTTCTCCTCGTTTTTGCTTTTTCCATGTGTGCTGCCTTGTGCAGCACACATGGAAAAAGCAAAACGCCTTGGATTGTCCCTTCTGTGAATGGGTGTGTGAGTGGCTGTATGAGTCTGTGAGTGGATGTGTTCACGTCTGTATGGGTCTGAGTGGGTGTGTGAGTAGCTGTATGGGTCAGTGACTGGGGGCCATCTGTACAAAGAAGTGGCAGATTGTATTCACTCTCCCATGGCTGTGTATGGAGAGGAGCAGCGCACAGCCTCTCGCCCATTGGCTGTGTATGGAGAGGAGCGCTGCACAGCCTCTCTCCCATTGGCTGTGTCTGGAGAGGAGCACTGCACAGCCTCTCTCCCATTGGCTGTGTACGGAGAGGAGCGCTGCACAGCCTCTCTCCTATTGGCTGTGTACGGAGAGGAGCGCTGCATAGCCCCTCTCCCATTGGCTTTGTACGGAGAGGAGCGCTGAATAGCCTCTCTCCCATTGGCTGTGTACGGAGAGGAGCGCTGCATAGCCTCTCAAGGAGGAGTAACTTATCTTTGAAACAATCTCACACATGCAAGCACCTAACAGAATGATGCACCTGCCAGCAGCGGATCTGTGATTTTTTTTATTTTTTTTTATTCTGCTCCATATCAGCCAAAGGCATTTTGCTTTTATCCGACACTGTAGAGCATCAATAAAAAAATGTTGCAAAGCCAATAGGTCAACAAGGCAAGACATACTAGTTTGCATTTTGTAGCTGAAACAGCTAATGTTTTTTTCATGACATAATCAGTAATACTGCCGAGCTGTTGAAATGCTGAGTTTAAATGCTTCCCTAGGGTGGCAAAGAGCACATGTGGTATAGTATGTGGGACAGTCAATAGGTACATTTTGCAGTTGGAGCGGTATTACCTGCATTAATGTGAGAGAGGTTTTAGGTTAGAGAAATTACACATTTTTGATAAATAACATTCTTGACTAAAAGAATTTGCAGCCACCCTCGTACATGGGCGAGTGCGATAGGAGTTGCCCTTCCCCGTGCACCTCAGAAGCCAGGATTAGCTGTTAATCAGGTGATTTAGCTCACAAATGAGAACCCCAGAAACTAGCAAAACATTTGTCAAGTGCTGCAGAGGCGACTTCTACTCCTCTCCGGCCCGAATGGAGCTGGACCATCCGAGGCCGGGAGACGCCTTGGGGCATATTTACAAGCCCCTAGCGCCATTAAAGCATCACTTTTTCGACGCTCAGGTGGCGCTGTGTGCTGGTCCATATTTACAAGGTTGCATGGCTTTACACACCCTTGTAAATATGGCCCTCTTTCCCGCAGTACTCAGGGGCGGCTCCTCCATGTGGGCGTCGCCCCACTGCTTTCTCGCAGTGCCAGAAGCAGAAACACAAAATGGTATTATAAATACCATTTTATGTTTCTTCTTCTCGCACTGCGAGAAAGCAGAAGGGTTTGGTTGGTGGCAGGCGGGTGGGCGGTCCTGCTCTAGGGCAGGGTAGGAGTGGCTTGCCCACTGTTGTGGACGCTGACCTTTTTGGTCGGCCCTCTGGGGCCGACCAAACAAGTCATGCGCACTCTGCCTTTTCTCCTGCATGCAGCCTACATGGAGAAAATGGCCTACCTATAGACGCCTGTGCGGTCGTCATCCTAGCCAATCACAACGCTGCCATTGCAGCGTTGTGATTGGCTTAGGGGAGGTGAGGGAGGCTGCCTGCTTCCTGTGTGGAGGAGAGGAGAGGACACGGAACGACGTGGGACCGGACACGGATCGGGCCGTGAAGGTAAGTTACATTTATTTAAAATTAAAGCCCCCCGCGCGACTCCCTCCCTGTGTGACCCCCCACCCATGAGTCATGCCGGCCGCGACAGGCAGTACTCTGCGTCAAAGGGGTGTGTCATGGGTGTTGCTGTGAGTGTTCCCATGCAACACCCATGGCTTTTTGACACTGTCCCAGATTTACAAGGATTTGTATATTTGAGGCAGCGCCAAAACCTAACGTCTTTCTAGGGGCAGCGTTAAAGTGGTGCAACAAGGAGAAATAGTATTTCTCCTCGTTTTTGCTCTTTCGATGTGTGCTGCATAATGCAACGCACAGAGAAGGAGCAAAACGCCATCAATGCTTGTGGGGCTTATTTATGAGCCGCTTGCGCCGCCGGTGCGTCACTTTTTAAGACGCACCGGTGGCGTAAAATATGCACCACACTGCAACATATTTACAAAGTGATGCTGCTAAGCAGATGGGTCACTTTGTAAACCCCTGCGATACATTATACCTGCGTCAGGTATAATGTAGGCAGGGTGGGTGTTCTCCCGCAAAAAAGGATCATAGAAGTGCCACACTGCAACACTTCTAGGACGCCACTGCGTCAACTCCTTACACCTGCCTCACAGCAGGCGTAAGAGTGATGCAGGCCCTTTCACATGGGGCTTGCCCCATTTGAAAGGACACATTGCTAGAGTTGCGTCTGTTTTCAGACACATTCCAGCAATGCGTCACTTTTGCCCCTACAGATACGTCAGAAATACTGACGTATCTATAAATCCTTGCGACATGGAGCGCTGTACAGTAAATACAGCGCATCCATGGTGTCGCAAGGATGGCACACTGAAAAGTGTTGCATCGCTGTTTTCACACAGCGATGCAACGTTTTCATAAATGAGGCCCTGTTTTGTGCAGGAAGGTGTCCCTTGCTGCAGAACAACAATCCTCCCTGCAATGCAGGCACCCTTGCACCATGGTGCAAGGGTGTCTGCATTGGCGCACGGCTGCTGTTTTAGCGATGGCGCAGGGGAGAGCATAGGTGTGCACCATATTCTTGTAAATACAGGCCATCCCTGCGTTTTTTAAATGTCGCAGCTCGGCGCAGGAAAATTGCTTCCGGCGCCGCGCTGTGCCATTTCATTGTAAATATGCCCCAATGTCTCTCTTCCCTGAACTCGGCCGGGATCCCTGCTGCCACTGTGGACTTCCGGTTCCGTCACAGGCCGAGGTCACAGCTCAGGGCTGCACCTCCGCGAGTTTATGCTTGTCTGAAAAGGCCCTTGTTTCGCTGAGTACTTCTTCAAAGCTGGTTGGTTTTTGCTGACATCGGGGTCCACCTTGGACGCTGTTGGCCCTTGCACCCTCGCCAGGGCTCGGGCCCCGGATAAAGGTGCTTAATTCGCTTTCTTCCTGCCCTTGATTCCCGGTAATGCGAAGGGTGAACCTGGGTGTTGGGTTCAATGGGACGTGAAAGGAAAGGGCAGAGTCATCAAACCCCGCTTTCCCCCAGAAACAAATGTGTCCTTTTGGCGGCTCAGTGAATGGCCTTTGAGCGCATTCCTCCCTTGGCCGGTTTGTGTCCGCCGCGCCGCAGATGTTGACATCTTTCCATGGTTGGGTTCAGGCGCTTCTGAGGCCTTTCATTCGCCGATTGTTCCCTCTGTATTGTGTAAGAGTCTATCCGGCTTGTTGCCCCCTCGGCCGGGCTCTGGAGGGCACGAGGGCCTTGTCTGAGAGAGCAGCGGTGCCCGCGCATTCTCCTTTGTGGTGGTCGAGGAAGGCTGGCCCTGGCCGGCGCCTTTGTGGGGAGCAGCAGGCGGCCTGGCAGCCGGGTCAGTGCCCCCACCGGCTCCCTGCGCCTTTGTGCGCCGTCCAAGCCGCAGCCCAGTGTGTGCGTGCCCGTGTGAAAGGTCGTGCCCATGCTGGGGGCTCCGTACCGGGCCCTTTGTCTGTGCCAATCGGCGCAGCTCCACTCCACATCCCTCTCGGAGTCTGTTGGCCAAATAAAAAGGAACCGTGCGCCCGGGATATAAACCCAGGCAGTGGTAATGCTGCCCAAGACAAAACCTTCAGAGAAGTTACAAAGTGCAAAACTTGTTATTCAAAGGGCCTGGCATGGAGGCCGCGTCTTTGTCACTGCCCAGCGGGCCGGAGTGGAAGGCAAAAACAGCCCTGGAAGGAATAAATGTTCAAACCAGCCCTGCTTCTTTCTCCTCGCCCCCTCTCTCTCTCTCTCTCACCCCCTCTCTCTCTCTGTCTCTCTCGCTCTCTCTTTATCTCTCCCTCTCTCTCTCACCCCCCTCTCTCTCTCTGTCTCTCTGTCTCTCTCGCTCTCTCTTTATCTCTCCCTCTCTCTCTCACCCCCCCTCTCTCTCTGTCTCTCTGTCTCTCTCGCTCTCTCTTTATCTCTCCCTCTCTCACCCCCCTCTCTCTCTGTCTCTCTCGCTCTCTCTCTCGCTCTCTCTCTCTCTCTCACCCCCTCTCTCTCTCTCACCCCCTCTCTATCTCTGTCTCTCTCGCTCTCTCTCTCTCTTTATCTCTCTCTCTCTCTCTCACCCCCTCTCTCTCTCTTTATCTCTCTCTCTCACCCCCTCTCTCTCTCTGTCTCTCTCACTCTCTCGCTCTCTCTCTCTCTCTTTCCTTATCCTTACCTCTTGCACCTGACACCCATCTTCACCTCTCTTTCCCTCTCTCTACATCTTTATTTGCAGACCCCGTCTTTCTCTCCACTTCACTCTTTCTCCCCACGCTCTCCTTCACCTATGTCTACCTCACCTCTCTCAATATACCACTCTACCCCACCTATCTTTGCCTCGCTGACAATCTCACCCCTCTCTGTCTCTCTGTGCCTACCTTTTTAAAAAAAACTGCTGCTCTGCTGCCTTTCTCTGCCTCAGTTCACTCTCTACCTCATACCTTACAGTGTACCTCACTTGTCTATTTCCGTTTCACCTCTCCATTCCTTTCCTCTGTCTGCTTTACCTCTCACAAACTCACTTTTTTTCTTTACCGCACCTACCTGCCTCTCTCCATTATTCTAGACCTCACCTTTCTAACTCTTTCTCAAACCTCTCTCTCCCTTCCCATTCACTGCCTCACTTCCCTCCCTCTCTACATCGTTTCTCTCTGTACCTCCGTTTCTCACTACCTCATCTCTTTTCGCCACTCCTCTCTTTCCCCACCTAATCCCTCAATTACCTTTGCTATTTGTTCGCTTCCTCGCCTCTCCATTTTTTCTTTCTCTCTATCACTTTCTACCTCTGTTCCCTCTGCCTCCCATTTCTATGCGACTCATTGCTCACTACCTATCCATACATTTTTCCCTATCATTATCAAGTCACCATCCTCACCTTACCTCTCTCGCTACTTCTCTCTCTATATATACATCTCAGCTGTCTATTCCTTCACCTTATTTCTCTCGAAACCTCCTCTCTCTTTCTGCCCCGTACCATTCTCTACATCTTCCTCTCTGCTTCAATACTCTCTTTACCTGACCTCTTTTCTATAACTCCTCTCAGTTCGCCCCTCACCTTTCCTCTCAGTTATGTTATGTGAGGCAGATTTGTAGAGCGCTCTATCCCCCGGGAGGGTATCCAGGCGCTGCTCTCTATACTCTCCACTTCTCTCCTTTTAACTCACCTTTTTACACCACCTCTGAGTATCTCGCCTCTCAATGTACCTCACCACCCTCCCGCTCTGTCTGCACCTCCTTCTCCTTATCGCTCGCTTTCTATATCTGAAATCGTACCTACATTTCTAACTCTTTATTTAGGGATCCATGCCTCTCTGCCTCTCAGTATCTTTCTTTCTGGGTTCTTCACTTTCTCTCTTTACCTCCCACCTCTCTTTACCTCACCCATCACTCTGACTCATCACTATCTCTACCTCTCTTTCCCATCTACGTCCCTTCTCTCACTAGCGTATTCTCTTTACCTCTCTGATTTCTCCTGTCTCTGGCCCCTCCCATGTCCCTTACTCCATAGAGTCGGAGGTCATTGTGTAGCCAGAGATGTGACCTCACAGGAAGAAGAGACGAGACACGAGGCTGGCAAGAGAATGAAGGAGGCAATGATCACATCAGAACTCACTCGATGGGTTGGTGACAATCCTCAGAGCAGGGCTCTGACTTACACTGGTGCAGCAGGAAAGCCCCTTGTGAAGGTTTGTTTGAGACTTCACAAATCCATCAATAAACGCTGCATTTTCAAGCAGTAAAGGCATATGTCTTATTTGAATATTTTGCGCTAGACTAACAAACATTCAACAAGTTGAGGAATTGGCTTGGCTGGACACTCAATTTCATGTAAATTATTGTGCAAAAACATAATTAGACCCAAGTGCGACCTGTGAAGACTTCAGAATTGTGCGCCTACCCACCAGAGGCGCAGAGAGGAGAAATACCTTTATTTCGCCTCTTTGTTTCCTCTTTCTGAGTCTGCTGCATTCTGCAACACACCTAGAAAGAGGAAATTGCAGCTGATTCTTTTTGTGCAGGAATGTGTCCCTTTCTGCAGAAAAACATTCTTACCTACAACGCAGGCACCCTTGTACCGTGGTGCACGGGTGCCTGCACTGGGGCAAGAAAGCACATTGTGCGCCAGTGAAGCTAGAGAGCAGGAATGTGTTATATATTGGTAAATATGGTGCATTTCTGCCCTCTCCCTTGCACGCAGCGCACCGAGGTGTCTTGCTGCTTTGCGTTACGTGAAACTGATAGATCCGTCCCTTATTGGTCAGCGACTCAGCATTATCTTCAATAGTTCATCAACAGACCCTCCTAGAAGTCTGAGGACCTCCACATGGCCTTCCATTGCCCCCCTCTGCTGCGAACCAACCGGCTCTGTTACAATAACTCATGATAGAGCAGAATGCTGAAACTGCTCTCTAAAATCAAGTCAAACTGATTACATCATGTTTATTTTATTGATAAATAAATATCTAAGCAGTTATTCATATAACGTCTCAAGGGCTAGCTAAGCACGACTAGTTTCACATCTCTACGAATTTCCTAATGATTTTCTTTCAATTTAATTTTAATATTGACACCTAAAGCTGCACAGGTCTCCCTTCCGCAGACTTTTATAGGAAAGGTATCATTGGCATGGGACCTCTGTATCCTCCCAGGCACGTGACACAGAGACACCTTACACGGGTGTTCTGGGCGAGCTGATCCTTAAGCATCACCCTATAAACAGTCCAGCTGACAAAGTGTGGGTGAAATGCAGGGCCCGTTCAGCCTTTTACCCACTTTTCTGCCCGATGAGTTATCAGTAGGCCAGGGCGGAACTCGCGGAGTTTAACTCTGCGGAATTCTGCAGAGTTACCTAAAAACTCTGTGATTCCGTAGAGTTGTGTGAGTGGCGGAGTTTTAGTACGTCGCACTGCTCGCGCTGACTTTTAAGGCTTTGAGCTTGTAACGCGCTGTAAAATCAACGCAAACTGCCCCCGGCATGCCAGAAGGCGCTGCTTCCTCATCTGCTCAAGTAGATTTTCTTAACGCGAGTGGTAGAGAAATGCAGCGACCACCCACATAGAGAAATTTCACCATGAGGTGGTCTAGCGCTTAGTTTTCTTGCTCGCGCTCGGCAACTTAATGTTGGTGAGCAGCACATGGTAAAAAACCAAGCCATGCAGTGGCTGGTGGAGTTTTTCCGAAACTCCCCGTTCCGCACTTCACGAAGTGGGCAAAACTCCATGAACTCCTCCGCAGGAGAGGGGTTTACATCCCACCCCTAGTTATCAGTCTGGTTCTTAATTTCACTTACTACAGACATTGCCTTTCGTACCTATGAACCTCTGCAGTCAGTTTGGAGGTGTGTGATATCCAACGTCTTACTTCCCTCTTTAGTTTGTCTCTCACAGACAAACCAGTCTATTCTTAGAGCTTCCAGACCCCCCCGCTATCCCCCACCCCTGTCACCCATCAGCACTTGCTGCATAGACTGAGAGTCTTCTGTGTATTCGTCACTTCGCACTGAAAACTGCTGCTTCTCCCCTTTTCCAGCCCGGTTGTGCTGACATGTTTTAGATTTTATAGTACTTCTTTAAGGCACTGATTGCTGTTATTGTTGATGCTGTAGTGTGTGTGTGTTTGGGATATGATGGGTGGGTGAGTGCCTGGCAGTGCCTGTGTTGTTGTGAATGTTGCGGATAAGTGTTTGTAACTGATGGGTGGGTGAGTGCCTGGGCTGTCATGAATGTTGCAGATAGGTGTTTTGGAGCTGAGGGGAGGGTGAGTGCCTGACAATGCATGTGCTGTTGTGAATGTCACTGATAGGTGTTTTGGGAGCTTATGGTTGGGTGAGTGCCTAGCAGTGCCTGTTTGTCTTGAATGTTGCAGGCATGTGTTTGGGAGCTGATGGGCAGATAGTGCTTAGCAGCACGTGGGCTGGGTTGCTGGGTAAGTACCTGGCAGTGCCTGTGCTGTCATGAATGTTGCAGACAGGTGTTTGGGAGCTGATGAGTGGATGTGTGCCTGGCAGTGCCTGTGCTGTTGTAAATGTTGCAGATAGGTGTATGGGAGTGGAGGGGCAGGTGAGTGCCTGGCAGTGCTAGGGTTAGGGTTATTGTGGATGTTGCAGACAGGTGTTTGCGAGCTGATGGGTCCGTGAGTGCCTGTACTGTTGTAAATGTTGTGGATAAGTGTTTGAGAACTGATGGGGGGTGAGTGCATAGCATTGCCTGTGCTGTCGCAAATGTTGCAGATAGGCAATTGGGAGGTAATGTGTGGGTGTGTGAGTGCCTGTGCTGCATTGAATGTTGCGGACAGGTGCTTGGGAGTTGATGGGTAGGTAAGTGCCTGTGCTGTCATGAATGTTGTGGATAGGTGTTTGGGAACTGAGAGGTGGGTGAGTTCCTTGCAGTGCCTCTGCTGTGTTTAATGTTGGGCGCAGCTGTTTGAGAGCTGATGAGTGGGTGAGTGCCTGGCAGTGCCAGGGCTGTCGTGAATGTTGTGGATAGGTGTGTGGGACCTGATGAGTGGGTGAGTGTGTAGCAGTGCCTGTGCTGTCATAAATGTTGTGGAAAGGTGTTTGAGAGGTGATGGGTGGGTGTGTGAGTGCCTGGGTTGGCACGAATTTGTGGATAGGTGTTTGAGAGCTGATCAATGTCTGAGTGCTTGGCAGTGGCTGGACTTTTGTGAAAGTCGTGGATAGGTGTTTCGGAGCTGAGGGGTGGGTGAATGTCTGGCAGTTTAACACAACTATGGCAAAAAGGGAAAGAGCCCTTTCCCTATGCCGTAAGGGCCGAGAGGAAATCTCATGAGGGAGTACACCCTCCCGTGTGCAAACACTAAATCACGATAAGTACTCCTTGGATGCGTGGATGAAGACCACGTTTCTTCTATAATAGACCCTGATAAGGTACCAATGGGAAGTCCTATGGTGAAGAGACCCACTAAGGAGTGGGGAAGGAAACAATTCCTTTTGTTTTAATTACCCTCATACACCCTAGTGGTGTCATGCTTCATCATTGGGTCACCCTGACGCCTAAAAGTCAGGGTGGGCTCAACCGTATTTCAGGGAGCTCTTGGTGATAATGTGACCAGGGGGAATTAAAGATTAAAAAACCGCAGGCAGATCCCGGTATCCCTTAATTCTTGGACCTGCTAGGGTTATTAAAAGCGTAAAAATGGGGGGTCAATGGGAGTATTTATGGTCCTATGACCCTAACGCCAACATGTTTCAGTCCTGCTAGGGCCTAGATAGGTCCTGGACTTTCTTCAGGGCAACAAAACAAAAATCCGCTCCCTGGAAAATGCAGAAGGAGATTCCCTACACTGCTGTTTATATAAGGGCAGGTAGCTGCTCCTTATTTCTTTATAAAAAGATCATTTATCTTTTAAAATTCCTCTTCTTACTCCATCTGTAAATACAAAACAAAGACATGTGGGCTTAGTGTAAAGTGAACTAACCAGGGTGCCTCCCCTGGCGATGAGCTTAACATCCAGGAAGGAGACCATTTCACTGTTTGTGGTCATGGTGAAGTGTAGGTGTGGGTTTAGTTGGTTCATCCAATTGAGAAAATTGTTCAGAATGGACTTATCCCCCTTCCAGATGACCAAGATGTTGTCGATGTATCTAAACCACTTACAGATGTTATCAGAGTAAGGGTTCGTGGGCCAGATGTGTTGATCTTCAAAATGGCCCACGTACAGACACGCTATGCTAGTCTCAAAGGTGCTGCCCATAGAAGTACCATGGACTTGTAGATACATCTGGTCTTCAAAACTAAAGAAGTTCTCCGTCAGGGCTAGACGCATGAGGGTGATGACCCAACTAACCGGTGCTTCCCATCGCCATTCTTCATGTCTCAAGAGGGCCTCTATCACTCGAATGCTTTCTTCTTGTGGAATGCTGGTGTACAGCGCTTCCACGTCCAGACATACCATGGTATTTTCTTCTGGGTCGTATGCTATGTCTGTCAAAAGGTTCAATAGATGTTTAGTATCTTGCACATACGACTTGATACGTGTGACGATGGGTCGTAGGAACCAATCGGTGTACTTGGACAAGGGTTCAAGGAGGGACCCAACGCCCGACACAATCGGCCTTCCAGGCGGTGGAATTTTACCCTTATGTATCTTGGGTATTGTGTAAAAAAGCGGCACCCTCACATTTGTTTTGGTTTTTGTTTTTCCTGTTGGGCATCTGTTATCGCCACGCAGTGTGTGACTACAGGGCTACCCCTTGAAGCCGTGAGGTGCCCGGAGATGAGTTTCCTCTCCCGCAGCTGGGTAAGGGGTACAGTGTGATAGATGAGTATGAATGGCTAAACACGGCGACTGATAGCAGCATTGCGCTGTTGAGTGTGAGTGACACGGGTTGAATTCACTTTGACTATGGACGCACAAGAATGCAGATAATGGCAGTATGCGACAATGATCGCCACAACACCGAATTTTTCCACCTATGTGAGTGTGGTAAAACTAAACGAGTGTCATAACCACAAACCAAGTAGGGATGAGCGAGGTTGTGTTTTTCACGCCGTGTTTACAACACAGGTGCATCGGTCAGCACATCACACTTGGGAAGCGTCTAAATGTATTCAATGAACGATACACTATGAATTTCCTTTTGTCTTTGCTTTGTATTTACAGATGGAGTAAGAAGAGGAATTTTAAAAGATAAATGATCTTTTTATAAAGAAATAAGGAGCAGCTACCTGCCCTTATATAAACAGCAGTGTAGGGAATCTCCTTCTGCATTTTCCAGGGAGGGTTTTTTTGTTTTGTTACCCTGAAGAAAGTCCAGGACCTATCTAGGCCCTAGCAGGACTGAAACATGTTGCATTAGGGTCAAAGGACCATAAATACTCCCATTGACCCCCCCATTTTTACGCTTTTAATAACCCTAGCAGATCCAAGAATTAAGGGATACCGGGATCTGCCTGCGGTTTTTTAATCTTTAATTCCCCCTGGTCACATTATCACCAAGAGCTCCCTGAAATACGGTTGAGCCCACCCTGACTTTTAGGCGTCAGGGTGACCCAATGATGAAGCATGACACCACTAGGGTGTGTGAGGGTAATTAAAACAAAAGGAATTGTTTCCTTCCCCACTCCGTAGTGGGTCTCTTCATCTTAGGACTTCCTTTGGTACCTTATCAGGGTCTAATATAGAAGAAACGTGGTCTTCATCCACGCATCCAAGGAGTACTTATCGTGATTTAGAATGTCTGGCAGTGCCTGGGCTGTCATGAATTTTGTGGATAGGTGCTTGGGAGCTGATGAGTTGGTGAGTGCCTGAGTTTTCGTGAATGTTCTGGCCAAGTGTTTGGCAGCTGATGGGTCTGTGAGTGCATGGCAGTGCCTGCCCTGTTGTGAATGTTGCGGATAGGTGTTTGGGACCTGATGGATGGGTGAGTGCATAGCAAGGCTTGGGCTGACGTGAATTTTGCGGGCAGGTGTTTGGGAAGTGATGGGTGGGTGACTGCCTGGCAGTGCCTGTGCTGTTGTGAATGTTGGAGATAGGTGTTTGGGAACAGATGGGTGGGTGAGCACCTGGCAGTGCCTGGGCTGTCACGAATGTTGTGGTTAGGTGTTTGGGAGCTGATGGGCAGGTGAGTTTGCAGCAGTGTCTGTGCTGATGTGATTGTTGAGGATAGGTGTTTGTGAGCTGATGGTTGAGTGAGTGCCTGGCAGTGCCTCGGCTGTCTTGAATTTTGCAGATAGGTGTTTGGAAGCTGATGGGTGGGTGAGTGCCTGTCACTGCCGATGCTGTCATGAATGTTGTGGACAGGTGGTTGGGAGCTGATGGGTGGGTGGGTGCCTGGCAGTGCATGTGCTATTGTGAATGTTGTGGATGGGTGTTTGGGAGCTGAGGGGCTGGTGAATGCCTGGCAGTGCCTGTGCTGTTGTGAATTTCTCGATAGGTGTTTGGGAGCTGAAGGAGAGGTGAGTGCCTGGCAATGCCTGTGTTGTCATGAATGCTGCGGCTGGTGTTAGGGAGCTGATGGATCTGTGAGTGACTGGCACTGCCTGGGCTGTCGTGAATGTTGAGGATAGGTGTTTGGGAGCTGATGGGTGGGTGAGTATGTAGCAGTGCCTGGTCTAATGTGAATATTGAGGATATGTGTTTGGGAGCTGAGGGGTGGGTGAGTGCCTGGCAGTGCATGTGTTGTCGTGAATTTTTCAGACAGGTGTTTGGGAGCTGATGGGTTGGTTAGTGCCTGGCAGTGCCTGTACTGTTGTGAATGTCACATGTAGGTGTTTGAGGGCTGAGGGGTGGATGAGTGTCTGGCAGTGCCTGGGCACACTTGAATGTTGCGGATAGGCATTCAATGGTGCAGGTTGAAAGCCACGTGCATTGGTAGAAGCATTCCTAAGTGAGTGCGAAGATTACATTGAGCATGTGCTGGGTGTTATATCCTTTGTGTGGTTTGTGCAATGTGTGTGGCTGTAGGCTTTGTGTGGTTTCTCTCACTAATAGTATAGTGCACCTCTGCGGCGTCACTGTGCTTTGGACTGTCTGAAAGCCAGATTTATTAATATTTGATGCAGCTCAACGTAGCAAGACAACTGGCTGCATTTCATCAAATGGAGAGGGCAGAAATGCAGCATATTTACCAAGATATGGCACATTCCTGCTTTCTCACTGCACTGGTGCACTATGTGCTGCCTAGCGCGAATGCAGGCACCCTTGCACCAACTGGAATGTGCCTTTGTTGCAGGCAGGGCTGTTTTTGTGCAGGAAGGGACCTTCTTGCACAAAAACAATCTTTTGTGGGTTTTTCTTCTTTCTAAGTGCATTGCAGAATGCAGCATTCTTAGAAAGAGAAAACAATGAAAGGGATTAAAGATATTCCGGGAAGGCGGACAATTTTGAAGCAGTCCCAGGTCTACTGCTCTTGTTAAATCTAGGAATGCCTCAAAAAGCATGGGTGGATCCATGGCAACACCCTCCAACCACCCATGTAACACCTCCCTTCGCAGAGTAACGCAAAGCAGCGACATGCGCTGGCCTGGGTTACTCCAGGTTCACCAGGCCACGCAGGGCCACGCAAGGTGGCTTTGCACAGCTTGGTAAATCTGCCTTAAGGATTGTGTTGCCCTCGCGTCACCTCGCATAACACAAGGGACTCACAATCGTTTGATAAATCTGGCTCTAAGTTCCTTTTTGCCTCTGGCTTCTGGGCTGGCCTGGTGTTGTGCTGTACTGCGGATCTGTGAAGTCTGTTTCTGTGTGTTGCTGCATGTCACAGACTCCGCCTGGTGTAGTCATTTTGAACTGCGGGTTCGATAGATTCTGTGGTGCTGGATGGTGTGCGGGTTGTGGAAACTATGATGTGATTCCAGGAGGCAGATGCTTCATAGCCATTGGAGAAGGTGTGTGTGGTTGGGTCAATGTGCAGCGTAGGCCACCTGCGCCGTAAAAGGTGGTGTTGTGAGTGGTCCTTATACTCACCTTGTGGCATAGGGTTCCAATTGCTGGTGAAAAAAATCCAATTTGGTGTTGAATCTTTCATGCCAGTAGCGAGTTTGGTTTGTGTGTGTCTGTGGTGTGTACTGTTGGGGCTTGCATTTGGTTTCTCTGTGTGTTCAGTGTAGCTATTCTGGGGAGTAGCAAACAGTTGTGTGTGAACAAGGTCTCCCATGAGGCATTAAATACATACATAGCCCAAACCTTTAACTTCAACATAAATGAAGGCTCGACGGAGAGGACCCAGTTTGAATGGAGCACCTTTAAAGTGTGCATACGGGGCATCTGAATCACAACACCGAAGGGAGCTAAGTCAACGTCAAGCATGAAATTCAGAAGTTGGAAGCAGACATGAGAAAAGCAGAACTAGAAGAGGTGGGGGGGCACAGGCACAGCAGGGACAGAAATCAGGGCAAAATATATGGAGACATTGGCACAACTTGGACAGTTGGACAATAGAGTTAGATACAAGAGAGTATATGGGGGATGACAAACCAGGTCATTTATTGGCGCGGATTGTTGGAAACAAAGAAGACCACAGACTAGCGAAAGCACTTAGAACAGACAGACAGACAGATAGTAAACACCCTCCTAGACCAAATAAATAATAGTGTTGGAATACTCGAGATCTTTATACAAGAAATAGAACATACGTGCACACAGCACACCAGTTCGATGTGTCCAGATGGCCGAGGTGAAGTAACCAACCCAGACACTAATCATAGAATTGGCTGCCCCCCCCACCCCCTTGAAAGACGGAGGGATCCGGGGCGCCAGAAGAGAAGTAGCACCGGGCGGGCTTCCAGCAGAGTTCTATAAGGCGGATGGCGCGATGTTGGTGCCCAGATTAACAACTTTATACATTGTGGCAGGTGAGCGTGGGGTATCACACAAGATACTAAGAGAAATTATTGTAATGCTACCTAAATCATGTTATAACCCCCTTAAACATACACCATCCCTGCTTTATGCCCGCTTAGCATGGATAACAAGATGCTGATGAAAGTACTCGCAAATATGGGGGCATATTTAAGAAAAAAATCGTGCAGCAAATCACCTTCCTGCACTGAGCTGCATGATAGGGAAAGGGCAGGAATGTGCCTTATTTAACATAATATACTGCATTCCTGTCATTTTGCTGCACTGGCACACAATGGGCTGCCGTGCACCAACGCAGACACCCTTGCACTCTGGTGCAAGGGTGCCTGCATTGTAAGCAGGATTGTATTTGTGCGGGATGGGACACCTTTCTGCACAAAAACAATCCTCTGAGGCATTTTCATCTTTCTATGTGTGCTGCAGAAAAAGGAAGTAATGAGAAGAAAAAAAAATTTCTTCCTCGTTATGACTCACCTGGGGAGGCGTAGCATTTTGACGCATTCCCAGGTCTACCAGTATTGGTAAATTTGGAAATTCGTCAAAATCCATTGGTTGATGCATAGGAACACCCACACTCCACCAATCCCTGTGGCAGAGTAATGCAAAGCAGCAATTTCCGCTGCGTTGCGTTACTCTAGATTTATCAAGCCACGCAAGGCCACTCAAGGTGGCCTTACGTGGCTTGATAAATCTTACTTAAGAGTTGCGTCGCTCTTGCGCCCTATTGCATGGCTCAAAGGCAATGCAACTCTTGAATAAATATGTCCCTCAGTATCCTCCGTGTGGACAAACACCCAGACCAGTTGGAATTTATCCCACACAGAAAGAAGGCCCTGAGCATGAGGCGTCCTTTCCATGTCATGAAACACCCCGCACTTGGATGATTTATTTTTGGTCTTGGAGACCATGGGGTTTGGCCCAGGGATCCTACAATGGAACAGACAGCATTATACCCACCTGATGGCCAGATTCAAAACTGCTGAGATCCCCTCAGGAGCGCAGTGTATGGAGCGGGGCACGAGGCAGGGATGTCCGCTCTGATTTCTCTTATTTGCCCTGGTTATGCAGCCATTGGCAGCAATGTTTAGACGAATGGCCGTTCACTGGGGTATTGACATGGGCACAACTATATACATGAGTTTGTTGTGTGGGGATTAAAGACTGAGGGCCACATTTACAAGAAATTGGCGAAGGGCAGTGCTGCAAGGCTTCTTGCTGCGCTGCCCTAGGCCAGTTCGAATGGGAAGGAATGCAACAAATTTACAAGATACGGTGCATTCCTGTCCTTTTAGCCAGCGCCGGCACACAATTTGCAGCCAAGCGCCAACGCAGGCAGCCTTACACCATGGTACCAGGGTGTCTGCATTGTTGGCAGGATTGTTTTTGTGCACGAAGGAACCCCTTCCTGCACAAAAACAATCCATGGAGGCGTTTTCCTCTTTCTGTGTGTGCTGTCACACTTCCCCCTTCAGGGACCTTTGTTTCCTTTATTTATTGAGGTAGTCAGGGCAGGCACATTTAATAGCACGTCTGCTGTCTTTTGACCTGTGCTTGGGACACCGACACTCATTATGTTACAAATTAAGCACTGAAAGAATCCAAAGGTAAACAATGTACAAGAAAACTTCTGCCATTTTTTGTTCTCACAAGCTTTTGAACTGGAATAAGTACTTTGGCCATTTTCTCTCTGCAAAAGCCCAAATAGTCGATTTATGGCACTCTGGAAAAGTGCTAGAAACCCATTGGAGCAGGACAAAGATGGGTTTGGCAGAGCCTAATCTAAGGTAGCATGGTTAGCAAAAGAACGAAGGGTTGCAGTGCTACCCTGAGCGATTGACAGTGGTTAGAATTATTGCAAGCAATTCTCGCATTACCTTTTGTGGGTTTGATGTACCACCCTAAGTGGCCAAGGGTATGCCCAGATGGGGGTCTCTTGTTCACTGTGCCACAGCTACACCCAACTGATGAGCCACAATCAGAGCTACACCAGTCTTGGCTTGCTTCTGTTCCACTTCAGGGAGGACCGGGCCCGGTAGTTCGGATTAGGCAGTTCCCATTGTAGCTGGGTCAAGTCTGATTTGCGTATCGCTGGGTCCAAACTGAGGTGGCATGGTGGGCAAATATACAATGGCAATTGACCATTGGTTAGATGTATTGTAAGCTTCCTCTCATCACCTTATGTCTGTTTGATTTAACGCCCCAAGTGACCCGAAGGGTATGCCCAGACGTAGGTCCTGTGCTCATTGTGCCACTGGAACCAAGTTACATGTGACTGAAGAAGCCCCATCAGGCTGAAACTCGACTTGGGTTGCTTGTATTTCCCTTCAGAGAGAACCTGGTCCGGCTGTTCGGGCTGGACTGTTCCCATTGGAGCAGGACCAAGACTGATTTGCACCCGTCTGGGGCTAATCTGAGGTGGCCTGGTTAGCAAAAGAACGGTGGGTTGGAATGCTATCTCAAGGGACTGCAAGTGGTTAAACTTATTGCATGCATTCCTCCAATCACCCTTTGTGTGTTTTCTCAGGAAGAAGAGGCATCTTGTAACAAATCATTCTAGGTAAACTTTCTGCCTGAGGTGCTGAGTGAGTGCAGCTGCTTACCTCTCCCAAAGCACCGTGAATGCTGCCTTCGCATGCCAACGTCTGAGCATTCATACAACATGTGGAAGGCAGGAGATGAAGGCAACTCAACCTGGTAAAGTCTGTTCTATATTCAAACAAGGAAAAATCTAGATGTGACTGTGCGTTTTTGTGGTTGACCAGTGATGGGTGGGGAGCAACACAGAGAATGCAAGAGTTGGGGAGGTGGTCGGAGCAGAACATAAGGAAGAGAGCAAGAAAACACATGCACTCCCATGGAATGCTCAAAGAAAAGAAAAAAGCAGTTCCCTGAGGTGAGTCATGGAAGGATACAAGTCATCCCCTCAAAAGGATGGTAAAGTAGCTATGCTCCAGAGGAGAGACAAAGCAAGATAAAAGAAGAAATACCAGTGAGTAAGAAGCAAGCGAATGAAACTGACAAGAAGGCCGATCAGTGTAAGTATCGATATGGTCCGCAATAAGGGCCTCATTTACAGCATTTTGGCGCAGGGCAGCACGAGGAGGGGCTGGGAGCCTAATTAGGAGGTCCTGGGTCAAAAGAAAAGGGCAGGAATGCGCTGTATCTATGAGATATGACACATTCCTGTCCTCTTTCACAGCGCGGGCTCACAATTGGCTGCCATGCGCCAATGCAGGCACCCTTGCTCCATGTTGCAAGAGTGCCTGAATTGAAAACGGGTTGTGTTTGTGCAGGAAGGGACACCTTCTTTCATAAAAACAACCAGTATGCCTGCCCTGGGCAGACGCACAGTTTTGACGTATTCCCAGATTTACGCTATGTTGTAAATCTGGGAATGTGTCAAAAACCACGGGCGTTGAGTGGGAACAATCATCGCAGCGCCCATGGTTCGCCTCCCATATGCAGTATGCAGTAAGTGGAGAGGTGTGGTGCAGCGGCCTGGGCAGCTGACTTCGGAGCACAGGGTCACTGTTCGATCCCCGGCTCCGGAGGCAGCTCCGCTCAGCACCATGTGACTCTGGGCAATCGCTCACTTAATTTCCACGACGGCCCCAGCGCCTTGAGACCCGTAAGGGTGAGTAGTTCGCGCTTTACAAATACGGATTATTTATTTATTTATTATTATAGTATGAGGCAGTGCAGCACCTTGCACTGCGTTGCCTTACACCATATCTACGAGACCATGAAAAGCCACTCATGGTGGCTTTCCACGGGCGTTGAGTGGGAACAATCATCGCAGCGCCCAAGGTACGCCTCCCATATGCAGTATGAGGCAATGCAGCACCTTGCACTGCGTTGCCTTACACCATATCTACGAGACCATGAAAAGCCACTCATGGTGGCTTTCCACGGGCGTTGAGTGGGAACAATCATCGCAGCGCCCAAGGTACGCCTCCCATATGCAGTATGAGGCAATGCAGCACCTTGCACTGCGTTGCCTTACACCATATCTACGAGACCATGAAAAGCCACTCATGGTGGCTTTCCACGGGCGTTGAGTGGGAACAATCATCGCAGCGCCCAAGGTACGCCTCCCATATGCAGTATGAGGCAATGCAGCAACTTGCACTGCGTTGCCTTACACCATATCTACGAGGTCATGAAAAGCCACTCACGGTGGATTTCCATGGCCTTATAGATATGGGTAAGCCCAGTGCGCTTCTGAAAGATCAAGAAAAGTGACGTTCCGGCAGTGTATTGGCTTGTAAATAAGCCTCTACGGGGCAGATTTGCTAAGATTTTACGCCGTATTTGTGGCACAAAAGTGGTGCAAATCAGCGAAAATCTTTTTTTTCCAATTTACTTTCCAGTGCTAAACTTGTTTAGCGCTGGATATAATGTGAAAGTAACCCGAAGCAGAGCATAGCACTGCTTGGCATTACTTAGCGCCAAGGGGCGTACATTGGGTGGTGCATGGGCATTCCCATGCAATTACCCAAGGTTTCTGACTCTAAACACTATTTACTAAATACTGTAGACAGGGTTTAGCGTCAGAAAACCGCGCCCTTTTGAAGTAGACGCAAGGAAGGAGAAATGCTTTAATTTCTCCCTCCTTTTCCGACTTTGTACATGTGCTGCACTTTACAGCACACATACAAAGAGGGGAAAGGGTTAAAGTTACTCTAAGTATGGTATTTTGTACTGGAAGGCTATCCTTCCAGTACAAAACTTATGCTAGACTCACGGAGACACCCTTGCACTATGGTGCAAAGGTGTCTCCATGGCGCACGGCAGCTGATTTCAGCGCCGCCGCAAGGGAGAGGGGAGGAGAGAGACATATTTCTATAAATATGGTACTCTCCTCCTCTCTCCTTTTCGCGCAGTGAAGCATTTGCGGCTGCTGCACTGCACTGCGTGAATAAGTGTTAAATCTGGCCCCCAGTCTTCAACAACAGACAGCTGAAAGCTGTCTGTAGGCGAGGTCTTGCAAATAGTTTCAATTGACTCTCCCTAATCAATGAACATTAAAAACTGTTTCTTTTTACGTTACTTTGGGGTTTATTTACAAGCCCAGTGTGCCGCCGGAATGTCACTTTTCTTGTCGTTTCGGTAGTGGTGCACTGGGCTTACCCATATCTACGATGTCACGGACAGCCCCCTGCGTGGCTTTTCATGGCCTCGTAGATATTGTGTAAGGCAACACAGTGCAAGTCGCTGTGTTGCCTCACACTGCGTGGGAGAGGTGTGCCGTGGGTGATGCAGTGGGTGTTCCCAATCAACGCCCATGGTTTTTGACACAGACTTACAACATAGCATAAACCTTGGAATGCGTCAAAACCATGCGCCTGCCCAGGGCTGGCGCACTGGTTGTTTTTGTGACGGAAGGTGCCCCTTCCTGCACAAACACAACTGGATTTCAACATAGTGCAAATGTGCCTGCGTTGGCACATGGCAGCAGCCATTTGTGCACCAAAGCTGCAGTCGCAGCCGGCACCGATCGGAGGTGATGGGGTGGGGGACGGGGGCGGGGGGGTTAACGAGAATGAAAATAATGTAAAAAATAATTTAGAAAACTTACCGTACCGCTGCGTCTGTCCTCCGTCTCTCTTCCTCGTCGTCCTTCCACCGAAACAGAACAAGAAGCACACCCAGGCTCCCTAAGCCAATCACCATGCTGCAATGCAGCGTGGTGATTGGTAAGCACATAGGCTCCCTAAACCAATCACAATGCTGCAAAGCAGTGTTGTGATTGGTCTGAGCGCCGCAATTAGCCAGGGAATGGGAGCCTGGCTATGTTCTCCACCCAGGCTGTAATGCAGCCTGGGTGGAGAGCATGGTAGGTGCGCATGAATGTTTGGCTTGCCCCAGACGGCCAGCCAAACATTCATGAGCACTAGCAAAGTGTGCTCACCAATCCCCCTGCTCCTGTGTCAGAGCAGCCCCGCCCCGCAGAGCTGCCTCAGCAGGACAAACTAAAATGATAATAACCTTGAGTTATCATTTTATTTTTCCTGTATTTCGCTGGTGCACGGAAGTGGGGTGACGCTCCTCCGCCTTAGCGGAGGAGCCGCCACTGCAGAGCTGTGAAAGAGCACAGCTATGCGCCATATCTCATAGATACAGCACATTCCTGCCCATTGCTTTTGACGCAGGGCAGCAAGCTCCCACATGAATGTAGCTGGCATATAAGAAGCCTGTGTGCAGTTTATGTAAGTTCATCTATTAGTAGCCCAAACACTTCAAGTGTTTTGTAGATATACAGCTTGTGAAAATAAAAATAACCAAAGTCATATTGAAAAGAAGGTAACAGAAATAATTACTCATTCTGTACAAAGATTACACCAAAGTTAAGCTACAAAACAGTAGAAAAGCTGAATTGAAACGAAAACATATTGGAGTCTGATTTCTAGGTAGATTTTGCTCTGGTGAAACAAGAAATGTATTTTAAACAAATGCTAAATGAATTTTTCACTGTAAAACAAGCAAAATAAAAGGTGCAAAATTGTTTTATTCTATTTTTGTGTCAGTACAAAATCGTATGTAATAGGACCTGAGATCCACCTTAACTCAAAATAACAAGAGTTGGCAAAGACAAAGGACTCACCATATCTACAAAGATTGGCAAAGACAAAGGACTCACCATATCTACAAAGATTGGCAAAGACAAAGGACTCACCATATCTACAAAGATTGGCAAAGACAAAGGACTCACCATATCTACAAAGATTGGCAAAGACAAAGGACTCACCATATCTACAAAGATTGGCAAAGACAAAGGACTCACCATATCTACAAAGATTGGCAAAGACAAAGGACTCACCATATCTACAAAGATTGGCAAAGACAAAGGACTCACCATATCTACAAAGATTGGCAAAGACAAAGGACTCACCATATCTACAAAGATTGGCCTGCTGCTGACATCATTTCATGTGCTGGTGCCTGGCGCAGCACACGCCTTTGCATCTTGGTACAGAGGTGAGTGTGCGCTGCCAAACATAGAATTTGTACTGGAGGCACACCTTGCAGTACAGATATCAATGTCACAACAAACCCAGAGGATTTTCATGCACTGGATGCGTGCTGTGCACTCCAGAAGACAAACAAGGGCTCGAGAAATTAACCAGTGTCCCCTTGTTTGCACCTGCTCCAGGTAGGCACTAGTTTTTGACCCAAATCAAGGTTTGGCAATCTTAGGGGCATATGTACAATAGAAGTGACAGAGTGCAGCGTTAGCCCCTTGGGTTAACGCTGGGCTCCGCCACTTTTGAAACGCAGGGCTGCACCATATTTACAACAATATGGTGCAGCATTGCATTTCCCCCTGCGCTTGCGCTAAATTTAGCTGCCTAGCACCAACGCAGGTACCCTTGCACCATAGTGCAAGGGTGTCTGCGTTGCAGGAGAAGATTGTTTATGTGCAGGAAGGTGTCCCTTCCTGCATATAAACAATCCAAAATGGTGTTTTGTAGCTTCTATGTGTGCTGCTTAATGCAGCACACATAGAAGTTGCAAAACGTCATTTTTTAAAAATGATTGTTTATGTGCAGGAAGGGACACCTTCCTGCACATAAACAATCAATGGCGATTTGCTGTTTCTATGAGTATTACACAACTCAGCACATATGGAAAAAGCAAAAACAAGGAGAAATAAAGCATTTCTCCTCGTTTTGCCAGGGTAAGACCAGGATTTTCCTGGTCTCAATTTTGGCGCTGCCCCATATTTACGCTACCCTTGTAATTATGGGGCAGCTTCAAAATAAATGGGTGTTGCGGTGGAACGCCCACTGCAACACCCATTGCCCTCCCCTTTCATTTTATGTATAGCGTGAAAGTTGGCCTTATTTACAAGGCGGCGTTAAGCCACGGTAAGTGACTTAACGGCGCCTTGTAAATAAGGTGAAGCCCCTATCACCACAGCAACGTCGTGGAAAGTGACGTTGTGGTGTCAATAGTTCTTCCAAATGTACTTCCAAGGCCCTCCCGGAGATGGAAGGACCCTTCATGTGTAGAGATTGCACATTTCACAGCTTAGAACCCCAGCAGGCAAATTCCATGACAGACGCCACAGGCGAGGAATACTCACAGTTGGTCACTAATAATCCCCCCCTCCCTCTGAAGCATTCCTTCTGTAACTCTAGCCGGGGCTGGCACTGCTTCCTGGCCAACGTTAGATCACTGCCCAAGCACGCTATAGAAATCTGGGACTTGCTTTTCTCAGGGCACACCGATATCTGTTTCCTAACGGAAACTTGGCTCAAACCTAGCTCCACCCCTGCGATCACGGTGGCGATCCCTGAGGGCTTCCGTATTCAAAAACCTGATAGGCATTCTAAGGTCGGTGGAGGCAGAGCCATAGTCCATAAGGACTCCATCAAGGTCACTACATTAGAACAATGTAGTGGCAACAAACTAGAAATTATTGTGTTCAGAATTGACTCCCAACCTCACTTTTGCTGGAAAGGTGCACTTGTTTATCGGCCGCCAGGCCCCCTTCAGGATTATTCACTACAACTCATGGAATTAATTGCTTCCCACATTATCTCCACTAAACATTTCATATTACTGGGAGATTTTAATCTCCATAGCGCAATACCCTCTGATGTGGATGCCTCAACACTTTTGGCGGCCCTAGCCACCTTGGGACTGGAGAAGATCAATAAAGGCCCCACACACCTTGCAGGACACACTCTAGATCTTGTCATGACCACCTCTCCCAACATCTGCTGTGAGGCTCCTTGCCCACTCACATGGTCAGACCACTCTCTACTTCGATTTCAAACAAAAGAAGTAGGGGCTTCTGCTTTTTCTAAAGCCTCCCACAGTTTACGAAGACAATGGCATAAAATTACGCCCGACCGCTTTGCGAACATTTTCCCAATCAATGCCAATTTGGCCTTAGATAATATCGAAGATTGTCTAGCCGGCTATAACAATATAGTAAGATCCACCCTAGATCAGCTGGCCCCTCTAAAATCTTATCCTACTAAGACTGGACGTACGCAGGCGGCATGGTTCTCTCCTGATCTACGGAAGGAAAAAAGCCAATGCAAAAAATTGGAAAGATGTTGGCGTCTCTCCCGTGACACAATTGATAAAGAAATTTACAAAAATTCTCCTGCCCTATATCATAAGAACCTAAAGAAAGCACGCAAAACTCATATTGAGGCACAACTTAATCAGGCAGGATAATCCTCTAAGGAACTCTACCGCATCCTCAACTCTTTTACGAATCCCAAGGCTTGCAACAAGGAGTTAACTCCTTCACAAGAACTCTGTGATAAGTTAGCTAATCATTTTATCCAGAAAATTGAGAGCATATATGACAAAATTACTAAAGATAGGGTCCCTTTAAATGACCTCTCTACCCTCAATCCTGCACGGTCTCTCACTACTCATTCCCTGAATTGCTTTCCCTCACTCTCAATTGATACTATGGAATCTCTTATGAAAACAGCTAAATCAGGCTCCCCTCAGGATATGTTACCTGCTAAGGTATCCTCACAACATTATAAACAGTTGGCACCCGCTGTTTGCTCTATTCTTAACTCTTCCATGAGCAAGGGCCATCTTCCATCCGAATGGAAGGCTGCCCAGGTAATCCCCATTCGGAAGAAACCTAATGCCCCTCAAGATGATCTGTCCAACTACCATCCTATCTCCCTGTTACCTTATTTGTGCAAACTTCTGGAAAAACACATCAATAAGCACCTTTCAGAATACACTGAAGCAACAGGTTGCCTTGACCCCTCTCAGTCCGGGTTCCGACCCAAGTTTAGTACAGAGTCAGCACTGATTGCAGTTACTGACAACCTCAGGCACTCACTGGATAATGGACAAGCAGCCTTACTAGTGCTGCTGGATCTGTCATCTGCATTCGACACGGTATCCCACCCCATTCTTCTAAATAGATTAAGAAATGTGGGTGTCCACGGCCTTGCCTTCCAGTGGCTGTCAAGCTTCCTAACTCACTGCACCCAATCCATCAACCTTGGTACCTTCCGCTCCCAAACATCTGAGCTGATGAAAGGTGTGCCTCAGGGATCCTGCCTTAGTCCCACTCTATTTAATATTTATGTGGCTCCCTTGGCGAATTTCCTAAGGGAATTGGGCTTCATCCCAATCTCATATGCTGACGATACCCGGCTCCTAAAGGCGTTTGATAAAAATTCTCCAAATACCCAGTGATATCCAGTGGCATGATAGCCATCTCGGCTTGGATGAGGAATAATTTCTTACAGCTTAATGCCAGCAAAACAGAGATTATGCTATTTGGAGAGGCTCCCCTACTCTGGTCCCCAGATTGGTGGCCCACTGACCTGGGTGCTGCCCCGGTCCCGAAAGCAGTAGTAAAAAACTTAGGAGTATACCTAGACCAGAAACTAACGATGAAGGAGCAAGTTACGACCACCGTGGGTTCCTGCTTCCACGCATTAAGCATCTTAAGAAGGGTTTTCCCTTTTCTCCCCATGACAGTCCGCAAAACTCTCCTGCAGGCTTTGGTAATAAGTCGCTTAGACTATTGTAACGCCCTCCTGATCTCAGCCAATGAATCCTCTCTTAACAGACTTCAGGTGGCCCAAAACACTGCGGCCCGTTTAGTTTCCAACTCTCCTGCCAGGTCTGCCTCTTTGCCGCATCTCCATGGACTGCACTGGTTGCCTATCCGCAAGCGGATCCGATTCAGGATCTGCTGCATAGTACACAAGGCGATATATGGCATTGGCCCTAGCTATCTAGCAGACAGACTCATCCGATATCAGCCCTCTCGAACTCTTCGGTCAGGCTCTAAATCACTTCTCTTGGTGCCCAGTGTTAAGGAATCCCGCATAGGCGGGAAAGCTTTCTACCATCTGGCTCCCTACCATTGGAATCTTCTTCCTATCCACCTACGGAAATATACCGACTATCTCTGATTCCGCAAGCTCTTGAAAACTGAGCTCTTTTGAACTCCTCTTCTTGTCCTTCTATAGCACTCCCGCAGCGCGGAGATACCCTTCAGGGGGTGATTCGGGCGCTTTACAAGACTTTAAAAAAAAAAAAAAGATAGGGGCTAGTAGATAATGATATGCCCCTTAGTAGCTTGGGCTTTGTGTCAGAACCTTTGTGTTGATCTGTCCCAGTAACAAACCAAAGCATCACAAAGTGGCACAAAACAGTTTTTGCGCTGTGAAGATTTAACCGATCCAACACAAAGCATTTTTTGTGGTGAACAGTACGTGCCACGTGCCGCTTTGTACCCCTTTGCATCACCTTGCGCTGCGCTGGTGCAAAGTCTAAGGGGGAGATTTACTAAGATTTTGCGCCGTGTTTGCGTCACAAAAGTGACGCAAAATGGCGCAAAATCTTTTTTTCCTAATTAACTTTCCAGCGCTAAACTTGTTTAGCGCTGGAAATAACGTAAAAGTAATGCGAAGCAGTGCATTGCGCTGCTTCGCATTACTTTGCGCCGTGGGGGCGTGCCAAGGGTGGTACATGGGCGTTCCAATGCAACCACCCAAGGTTTCTCACGCTAAACCCAATTTACTAAAGACAGTAGATTGAGTTTAGCGTGAGAACTGCGCCCTTTTCAACTAGGCGCAAGGAAGGAGAAATGCTTTCATTTCTCCTTCCTTTTCCGACTTTGAATGCGTGCTGCCGTGTGCAGCACCCATGCAAAGTGGGAAAAGCTTTCCCTCGTGTCTAGCACAGTATTTTGTACCGGAAGGGTACCCTTCCTGTACAAAACCTATGCTACACTCATGCACACACCCTAGCGCTTCAGCGCTAAGGTGTGTGCATGGCGCATGGCTGCTGAAATCAGCGCTGGCGCATGGGAAAGGGAAGGAGAGAGCCATATCTTTAAAAATATGGCGCTCTCCTGCTCCCTCCCTGTTGCGCAACGCAGCGCAGCCTCGCGGGGGGCTGCGCTGCGTTGCGCGACTTTTTTGTAAATCTCCCCCTAAGTAATTCTGGGCCTATTGTGTGCTCACTGGGTTATTGTGTATGCTGTGATCTGTTCTGTGTTTATGGTTTTTCTGTTTTAATGATGTCTCTTTCACTGGTCGAAGAAGTTAAATGTCACACAAAAATGTTCTCTTTCTGGTGCGCACCACCACCCCTGCTTCAAGACATGCAAAAAAATAAATGTGCAGATGTCTGTGTTTAAAAAAAAATTAAGTGGCTCAAAATGTTATCGCTTTCATTTTCCCGGACACTGCCGTGTTTTTGCTCCATTTCTGAAAGACCTGCCCACATAGAGCACATCTAAAGGTTTGCAAACCCTGGCAACAGTAGCGGCCTCCCCCTGGGCGCCATATTGTGTGCCTCCGTCTCATGAATGCTCTTGGAGACAATAATTGACTTCCCACTCAAAGGGCCCCATGGGCCGTTCCCAGGCCTCGTGAATGGCGGCCCCGAAGCAGCATGGCGCTGGCCCCGGTGGACCCCCAGCATGGGCCAGGGGGGGCGCGCAGAGGTTACAGGTACCTTTCAGCCGCCTCCCAGGGCACCGCCCGCTCCTGCTGATAGAAATTTGTCTGCCATGTTGTCTCTTTGAGAGGAGTGACCGGGCCTGTGATGGGGGGATGATAACTGGATTAGAGCAGCGACAGATGACGTGGCCCCAGCTCAGCGGGCCCTGCTCCAGCCCTTAACCTCTCCCCGGGAGTGACAAATTATGAGTAGTAATTGATCTGCTGTCCCATTTAGGATCGCCAATAATTGGCTTGAATTATGGAGATGTCTGTGGAATGAGCTCCGGGGTAAAATGGCTGCCACTGGCCATGGGCTCAGAGACCGCCCTTAGCCCCTTGCTGCTGTCAGACTGCGGTGTCCACAGCGGCCAGCGGCGCACCTGACCTCTCAGCTACAGGTGAAAATGTACTGGTCATTTTTAGGTCTTGCTTGACAGCGCAGGTCTCTGCAGGACCAATTTTTACTAATTCTATAAAATATACATTATGTCGACTTTGCTCCACTCAGAGGAATGTTACTCTCTCACCACATGCTATTGGCTGCGTGGAGTATTATTAAAACTACTGTGGAGTACTGCCATTGCATTGTCATGTGAGGGGGACTATTTTACATTCTGACAAGGGAGGGAGGGGCAGTGATCATGTGAGGGTGTGCATCATGTGAGAGTACGCCAGTGACAGAGTGAGGGAGAGAGAGAGGCAGTGATCATGTGAGGGACTGCATGTGAGAGAGCATGTAAGAGTGTGCCACTAACAGAGTGAGGGAGAGAGAGGCAGTAATCATGTGAGACAGCATGTGAGAGTATGCCAGTAACAGACTGAGGGAGAGAGATGCAGTGATCATGTGAGAGAGCATGTGAGAGTATGCCAGTAACAGAGTGAGGGAGAGAGATGCAGTGATCATGTGAGAGAGCATGTGAGAGTGTGCCAGTAACAGAGTGAGGGAGCCAGAGACAGTGATCACGTGAAGGTGTGCATGTGTGAGTATGCAAGTAACAAAGTGAGGGAAAGAGATGCAGTGATCATGTGAGAGAGCATGTGAGAGTACACCACTAACAGAGTGAGGGAGAGAGATGCAGTGATCATGTGAGAGAGCATGTGAGAGTGTGCCAGTAACAGAGTGAGGGAGCCAGAGACAGTGATCATGTTAAGGTGTGTATGTGAGAGTATGCAAGTAACAAAGTGAGGGAAAGAGATGAAGTGATCATGTGAGGGAGTGCATGTGAGCGTATGCCTGTAACAGAGTGAGGGAGAGAGAGGCAGTGATCATGTGAAGGTGTGCATGTGAGAATATGCAAGTAGAAAAGTGAGGGAAAGAGATGCAGTGATCATGTGAGGGAGCATGTGAGCGTATGCCTGTAACAGAGTGAGGGAGAGAGAGGCAGTGATCATGTGAGGGAGCAGGTGAGAGTATGCCAGTAACAGAGTGAGGGAGAGAGAGGCAGTGATCATGTGAAGGTGTGCATGTGAGCGTATGCCTGTAACAGAATGAGGGAGAGAGAGGCAGTGATCATGTGAAGGTGTGCATGTGAGAGTATGCAAGTAACAGATTGAGGGAGAGAGAGGCAGTGATCATGTGAAGGTGTGCATGTGAGAGAGCATGTGAGAGTGTGCCACTAACAGAGTAAGGGAGAGAGAAATGTGAGGGAGTGCATGTGCATCCCCATCGCTGTCCCAATTCAGGAAGGACCTCAAGACCTGGCTCTTCGAATGAACCCAGCGCCCAGACGGATCTGCAGCCCACCCCCAGCGCATTGAGACCCTCACAGGTGAGTAGCAGCGCTTTAGCAAACCACTGATTGATTGATTGAGAGAGCTTGTGAGAGTATGCAAGTAACAGACTGAGGGAGAGAGAGGCAGTGCCGGAAGTGCTTGGCGCTCACTGCCCACCAGAGAAACCTGCAATATTTCTCCTTTAAATTAAAAATGCATGTATGCTTCACTGCAACACAGCATGTTTTATTAAACATTGGAATCACAGTTTTATTGCATTTGTTGTGGGGGCAGCTGGATGAAAATTGATCAAGACTGATTTCGAAATTTAAGAACTCCACTTAAACCCCAAAAAACAACCCAGAAAGTCTTGACATTTTTACAACCTATGCCCTGCATCTGGTCTACCACTTACGCACGACAGTACATCCACATATATGGGCCAGAACAAAAAAAAAACAGAAATGGCCAAATATCCCTGTTTAAAAAATGCACAGGTTGAAAAGTTTATTGCCTAGATTTTGCCAGGTCCTGGATTTGTTTGGTCCATTTCTGAAGGACTCATGCCCTAAAATAACCGTGGAGACTGTCGCGGCCTCCCCCTGGGCGCCATATTGTGTGCCTCCGTCTCATGAATGCTCTTGGAGAGAATAATTGACTTCCCACTCAAAGGGCCCCATGGGCCGTTCCCAGGCCTCGTGAATGGCGGCCCCGATGCAGCATGGCGCTGGCCCCGGTGGACCCCCAGCATGGGCCGGGAGGGGCCGCGCAGAGGTTACAGGTACCTTTCAGCCGCCTCCCAGGGCACCGCCTGCTCCTGCTGATAGAATTTGTCTGCCATGTTGTCTCTTTGAAAGTAGTGACCGGGCCTGTGAAAGATGGGGGGATGATAACTTGATTAGAACAGCGACAGATGACGTGGCGGCCGCGCGCCAGCTCAGCGGGCCCTGCTCCAGCCCTTAACCTCTCCCCGGGAGTCAACAAATTATGAGTAGTAATTGATCCGCTGTCCCCTTTAGGATTGCCAATAATAGGTGTGAATTATGGAGATGTCTTTGTGATGAGCTCCGGGGTAAGATGGCCGCCGCTGGCTGCACACTCTGATATTACACAGTTAGCGCCCTTGCTGCTCGCTGACTGCTGCGCCGCCCTTCTGCTCACTGACTGCTGCGCCGCCCTTCTGATCACTGACTGCTGCGCCGCCCTTGCTGCTCACTGACTGCTGCGCCGCCCTTCTGATCACTGACTGCTGCGCCGCCCTTCTGATCACTGACTGCTGCGCCACCCTTCTGATCACTGACTGCTGCGCCGCCCTTGCTGCTCACTGACTGCTGCGCCGCCCTTATGATCACTGACTGCTGCGCCGCCCTTCTGATCACTGACTGCTGCGCCGCCCTTCTGATCACTGACTGCTGCGCCGCCCTTGCTGCTCACTGACTGCTGCGCCACCCTTGCTGCTCACTGACTGCTGTGCCGCCCTTGCTGCTCACTGACTGCTGCGCCGCCCTTGCTGCTCACTGACTGCTGCGCCGCCCTTGCTGCTCACTGACTGCTGCGCCGCCCTTGCTGCTCACTGACTGCTGCGCCGCCCTTCTGATCACAGACTGCTGCGCCGCCCTTCTGATCACTGACTGCTGCGCCGCCCTTCTGATCACTGACTGCTGCGCCGCCCTTCTGATCACTGACTGCTGCGCCGCCCTTGCTGCTCACTGACTGCTGCGCCGCCCTTCTGATCACTGACTGCTGTGACACACGGATCCATGCCTGAGTCCGCGGCATCAGTCTCGAGAATAGATTAGATTGATCTACTCATTTTTATTTTAGATAGATTTAGGGATCATATCACAAGTACGTTTACTGCATGGCAATAGTATTAAAAATATAAATTTGACAAATATTTCATCTGGTGTTCTTCTAAGCACAACAAGCTTACACGTGGCGGGTCAGTTTATTTTCAAAACTTTCTTACTGCAGTTGCTAACATAAAAGATCATGCAATCTGTGTTGTGTTGCTGAACATAAACATTTGCCGGGTGACACGCGTGGGACCTTGAAGAGTCCAACAATGGAAAATGTCACAGGAGGTTTTAATTCCAAGAAAGAGACAGTGGTGAGAATTTTGACTTATGTGCTTTACTGAAATCTCTAGCAGCAAAAAACACATACGTATCATTCAATAGAAGACTCCAACATGGCCGCCACAGGATTGGCACACATTGCACAGAGGTTAGCGGTCCAGAGTCCATACGGCCCCCAATGATAGAGCACAACATATCTTCACAACTCCTGCAGAGCAGCAAACTCCCTCTCCTTTGTTCTAAATCAAGAGTCCATGGAAGTAAATCTTTCACAATCAGAGGCTTGAGCGCATCCTTAAAGTAGCTAATAACCGGAAACTGGTAACAAATAGTAGAATCTGTATAGTGGCAGCTGAGAATGAGATCCCATCAGGGAAATAAAACAGACTCCAGATTACACTGAATAGAAACACAGACGGGCAGATTTACAAGAAACTGACGCATCTGTATAGATGCGTCAGTTTCCCTGCACCTGCGTGCGAAACCCTTGCGCTACCATAGATACGCCGTATTTACAATACGGCGCACTATGGCGCAAGGATTGACAGATGCGTCCGAAATTTTGATGCATCTGTTGGCGGAATAGTCACGCATTGCTGGAGTCGTGTCGCAAGCACGACGCAACTCCAGCAATGCATGTTGCGGCCTATTCCCAATACACTTCGTCACTCCTTACGCCTGCATCAAGCAGGCGTAAGGTTTTGATGCAGTGGCGTCCTAGATGTGACGCAGTGAAATCTTTTAGGTTTCACTGTGTCACTTTTACGAGGCTTTCCTGCGTGGGAACGCCTACCCTGCATACATTATACCTGACGCAGGTATAATGTCACGCAGGGCTTTACAACGTGACGCATCTCCCTAGATGCGTCACGTTGTAATTTTGCTGCATTTTTTACGCCGCCGTTGCGTCACAAAAGTGACGCAACGGCGGCGCAAAAGTGTCGCAAGTGGCTTGTAAATCTGCCCCAGAAAGGTAAACAGAGGGCAAGGCAGGGTGGGATACTTCCCACCTCCATGTCTTTATCAGAATCCAAACCTCCTGTCACATCAGTAGGGGAGATGTTCCATTCTATTACAAAATCAGAGGGTCTTTTATGACAAGTTTAAAGCTTTGCAATGACATGGCCGAAACATGCTGTATAAGTTTGTAATAAAACATTTTGAGGTAGATTCTTGAGTCCAATCTGCTGCTTTTAGAATGTCTCGAGATGATGTCCTGAAGCAATTTCAGTTTTAGACACCCTAGCTCCGCGTGCGGAGTGAGCTCCAGAAGAGTTACATCGAGTTTCAGCCGTAACCCATGTGACGCATCTTCCTATAACGACTTCTTCAACTAACTTACAGGTTGTGAAGCTGAATGAGGAAGGAAAGTAGAAGTTTGGGACTCATGATAGTGTAAACAGTAATCAGTGCATAGCTTTTTACAGTCTGAAACGCAGGATAATCAATCAATCAATCAATCATGTCACTTATAAAGCGCACTACATACCCGCGAGGGTCTCAAGGCGCTGGGGGAAGAGGGGGGTGGTGCTGCTACTGATCGAAGAGCCAGGTCTTGAGGAGTCTTCTGAAGGCCAGTAGGTCTTGGGTCTGTCGGAGGTTGGTGGGGAGGGTGTTCCAGGTCTTGGCGGCGAGGTGGGAGAAGGATCTGCCGCCGGCGGTCGTTTTCCGGATGCGGGGGACTGTGGCGAGGGCGAGGCTGGTCGAGCGGAGCTGGCGGGTGGGGGTGTAGAAGCTGAGTCGTCTGTTGAGGTAGGCTGGTCCGGAGTTGTGGAGTGCTTTGTGTGCGTGGGTGAGGAGCTTGAAGGTTATCCTCTTGTTGACAGGGAGCCAGTGCAGGTCTCTCAGGTGGGGTGTGATGTGGCTGCGTCGGGGGATGTCGAGGATAAGACGTGCAGAGGCGTTCTGGATGCGTTGCAGCCGTCTCAGGAGCTTAGCCGTCGTTCCTGCGTAGAGGGCGTTTCCGTAGTCCAGCCTGCTGGTGACGAGGGCCTGGGTGACTGTTTTTCTTGTTTCGGTGGGGATCCACTTGAAGATCCTGCGGAGCATTCGGAGGATGTTGAAGCAGGATGAGGAAACGGCGTTGACCTGCTTAGTCATGGAGAGGGTGGGGTCGAGGATGACCCCTAGGTTGCGTACGTGGTCGGTGGGTGGCGGGGCTGTTCCCAGTGATGTTGGCCACCAGGAGTCATCCCAGGCTGAAGGGTTGGAACCAAGGATGAGGACCTCCGTCTTGTCCGAGTTCAGCTTCAGGCGGCTGGTCCTCATCCATTCGGCGACGGCCTTCATTCCTTCGTGGAGGTGGGCTTTGGCGGTGTGAGGGTCTTTGGTGAGGGAGAGGATCAGCTGGGTGTCGTCGGCGTAGGAGATGATGTTGAGGTTGTGCTGTCGGGCGACGTGGGCGAGGGGTGCCATGTAGATGTTGAACAGCGTTGGGCTGAGGGAGGAGCCTTGGGGTACGCCGCAGATGATCTTGGTGGCCTTGGATCGGAAGGGGCGAGGCGGACGCTTTGTGTTCTGCCGGAAAGGAAGGATGTGGTCCAGTCCAGGGCCTTCTCTTGGATCCCGGCGTCGTGAAGGCGTGTTCGTAGTGTGTGGTGGCAGACCGTGTCGAAGGCGGCTGATAGGTCCAGGAGGATGAGGGCTGCTGTTTCTCCGTTGTCTAGCAGGGTCCTGATGTCATCGGTGGCGGCGATGAGGGCGGTTTCGGTGCTGTGGTTGCTGCGGAAGCCGGACTAGGAAGGGTCCAGGATGTTGTTCTCCTCGAGGTAGCGGGTCAGTTGTTTGTTGACGATTTTCTCGGTGACCTTCGCGGGGAACGGGAGCAGAGAGATGGGTCGGAAGTTCTTGAGGTCCTTGGGGTCTGCCTTGGGTTTCTTGAGTAAGGCGGTGATCTCGGCGTGCTTCCAGCTTTCCGGGAAGGTTGCTGTCTCGAAGGAGATGTTGATTATTTTCCGGAGATGGGGCGCGATGGCTGTACTGGCTTTGTTGAAGATGTGGTGAGGGCACGGGTCTAGCGGTGAACCGGAGTGGATGGTGTTCATGATCTCGCTGGTGTCCTCGTCGTTGATGTTGGTCCAGGAGAGCAGGCAGTTGGTGGTTGTGGGGGCAGTGGTCTCGGTGGTTGCCGGGGCGGTCGTGGTGTTGAAGCTGTCGTGGATGTCGGCGATTTTGCGGTGGAAGAAGGTGGCCAGTGAGTCGCACAGGTCTCGCGACGGCTGGATGTCGTTGGTGTTGGAGCTGGGGTTGGAGAGTTCCTTCACGATGTTGAAGAGCTCTTTGCTGTTGTGTGCGTTGTTGTCTAGGCGGTCTTTGAGTGAGGCCCTTTTGGCGGATCTGATGAGGTGATGGTGACTGCGGGTGGCGCTCTTGTGGGCGGCGTAGCTGTCCGCTGTCCATTCGTGGAGCCAGATCTTCTCCAGTTTTCGGCATGTTCGTTTGGAGGCCTGGAGGTCTTCGGTGAACCAGGTGGCTTTCTTGCTGGTGTGGCTGTTGGGCGGATTCTTGAGCGGGGCGAGGGTGTTGGCGCAGTCGTCGATCCACTGTCTGAGGTTGCGGGCGGCGGTGTCTGGGTCGGAGGGTTCGGCGGGTGGGCTCAGGGCGAGGGTTGTGGTTAGCTGGTCTTCCGTGACTCTGCTCCAGCAGCGGCGAGGCATTTGTTCGGTGCGGTGGTGCGTGGTGGGCTTCCTGTAGGTGAAGTGGATGCAGTGGTGGTCAGTCCAGTGGGGTTCGGAGGTGTGGTTGAAGGAGACGTGTGGGCTTGCGGAAAAGATGGAGTCGAGCGTGTGGCCGGCGGCGTGGGTGGGTGTAGTCACGAGCTGTCTGAGTCCGAGGGTGGCGAGGTTGTCGATCAGGGTGGTGGAGTTGGTGTCCTTGTTGTTCTCGAGGTGGAAGTTCAGGTCCCCGAGGAGGATGTAGTCCGTGGAGGCGATGGCGTGTGTGCTGACGAAGTCAGCGATGGAATCGCTGAACTGTGGTCGGGGTCCGGGGGTCTGTAGATGAGGGTTCCTCTGAGGGTGGTGTTGGGATCGGTGTGGATCTGGAAGTGCATGTGTTCGGCGGTGCTGAGGGTGTCGTCGGTGTTGGTTGAGACTCTGAGGGTGTTCCTGTGGACGATGGCGATGCCTCCTCCGACTCCGTTGGTGCGGTCCCTGCGGGTGATCTTGTATCCGTCCGGGATGGCAATGGCGATGTCGGGGGCTGAAGCGGGATTCAGCCAGGTCTCCGTCAGGAATGCAACGTCTGGGGAGGTTGAGTCGAGAAGGTCCCAGAGTTCGATGGCGTGTTTGCGGGCGGAGCGGGTGTTGAGGAGGATGCATCTGAGGTAGTTGGGTTCTTTCCTGGGCGGTGGTTTGGCGGGGCGGGTGCTGGCGAAGCTGCAGTTCCGGCAGGTGAAGGGCCCTTGGGTGCGCTTCAGGGTGGCCTGGTAGTAGGCGTGATCTTTTCCGGGGTTGAGTGCGTGGAGGGTGCTGGCGTCGTATCGGCGTCTGTTGATGTGGCGGGCGCGGGGGATGCCCGGACCAGGGGGTCTGGCGCTGGGCGCGGTCACGGCGCGGACGGGCGCAGACGGGCTTGCCTTAGGCGCGCACGCTGCGCACGTCCGCTGCGCGGCCGCATAGCGGCCGCCATAAATGGGGAGGTGGGAGGGAGGAGCAGGGAATGGGGCAGCGAATGGGCAGTGAGGGGCGGGGCCGCAGGCGCAGCGGCGGGAAACAGGCACAGAAGGGAAAACGAGCACAATCAGGGCATCAAGGGGGCACAGAAAGGAAAAAAACGAGCACAATCAGGGGCAGCAAGGGGGCACAGAAAGGAAAAACTAGCACAATGAGGGGCAGCAAGGGGGCACAGAAAGGAAAAACGAGCACAATCAGGGGCAGCAAGGGGGTCACAGAAAGGAAAAAACGAGCACAATCAGGGGCAGCAAGGGGGCACTGAAAGGAAAACGAGCACAATCAGGGGCAGCAAGGGGGGCACAGAAAGGAAAAAACGAGCACAATCAGGGGCAGCAAGGGGGCACAGAAAGGGAAAAAAACTAGCACAATCAGGGGCAGCAAGGGGGCACAGAAAGGAAAAAACTAGCACAATGAGGGGCAGCAAGGGGGCACAGAAAGGAAAAACGAGCACAATCAGGGGCAGCAAGGGGGCACAGAAAGGAAAAAATGAGCACAATCAGGGGCAGCAAGGGGGCACAGAAAGGAAAAACGAGCACAATTAGGGGCAGCAAGGGGGCACAGAAAGGAAAAAACGAGCACAATCAGGGGCAGCAAGGGGGGCACAGAAAGGAAAAACGAGCACAATCAGGGGCAGCAAGGGGGCACAGAAAGGAAAAGCGAGCACAATCAGGGGCAGCAGCAGGGCACACAGACGGAGCTGTGTGGTGGGGGAGCGACCTACCAGTCAAGGTCAGGGGTCGCTCTCTTCACCACGCAGCGGCCGCCATAAATGGGGAGGTGGGAGGGAGGAGCAGGGAATGGGGCAGCGAATGGGCAGTGAGGGGCGGGGCCGCAGGGCGCAGCAGCGGGAAACGGGCACAGAAGGGAAAACGAGCACAATCAGGGCATCAAGGGGGCACAGAAAGGAAAAAAACGAGCACAATCAGGGGCAGCAAGGGGGCACAGAAAGGAAAAAACGAGCACAATCAGGGGCAGCAAGGGGGCACAGAAAGGAAAAACGAGCACAATCAGGGGCAGCAAGGGGGCACAGAAAGGAAAAACGAGCACAATCAGGGGCAGCAAGGGGGCACAGAAAGGAAAAAAACGAGCACAATCAGGGGCAGCAAGGGGGCACAGAAAGGAAAAAACTAGCACAATGAGGGGCAGCAAGGGGGCACAGAAAGGAAAAACGAGCACAATCAGGGGCAGCAAGGGGGCACAGAAAGGAAAAAACGAGCACAATCAGGGGCAGCAAGGGGGCACAGAAAGGAAAAACGAGCACAATCAGGGGCAGCAAGGGGGCACAGAAAGGAAAAAAACGAGCACAATCAGGGGCAGCAAGGGGGGCACAGAAAGGAAAAACGAGCACAATCAGGGGCAGCAAGGGGGCACAGAAAGGAAAAACGAGCACAATCAGGGGCAGCAGCAGGGCACACAGACGGAGCTGTGTGGTGGGGGAGCGACCTACCAGTCAAGGTCAGGGGTCGCTCTCTTCACCACGCAGCGGCCGCCATAAATGGGGAGGTGGGAGGGAGGAGCAGGGAATGGGGCAGCGAATGGGCAGTGAGGGGGCGGGGCCGCAGGGCGCAGCGGCGGGAAACAGGCACAGAAGGGAAAACGAGCACAATCAGGGCATCAAGGGGGCACAGAAAGGAAAAAAAACGAGCACAATCAGGGGCAGCAAGGGGGCACAGAAAGGAAAAAACTAGCACAATGAGGGGCAGCAAGGGGGCACAGAAAGGAAAAACGAGCACAATCAGGGGCAGCAAGGGGGCACAGAAAGGAAAAACAGAGCACAATCAGGGGCAGCAAGGGGGCACAGAAAGGAAAAACGAGCACAATCAGGGGCAGCAAGGGGGCACAGAAAGGAAAAACGAGCACAATCAGGGGCAGCAAGGGGGCACAGAAAGGGAAAAAAACGAGCACAATCAGGGGCAGCAAGGGAGCACAGAAAGGAAAAAACTAGCACAATGAGGGGCAGCAAGGGGTCACAGAAAGGAAAAACGAGCACAATCAGGGGCAGCAAGGGGGGCACAGAAAGGAAAAAACGAGCACAATCAGGGGCAGCAAGGGGGCACAGAAAGGAAAAACGAGCACAATCAGGGGCAGCAAGGGGGCACAGAAAGGAAAAAACTAGCACAATCAGGGGCAGCAAGGGGGGCACAGAAAGGAAAAAACGAGCACAATCAGGGGCAGCAAGGGGGCACAGAAAGGAAAAACGAGCACAATCAGGGGCAGCAGCAGGGCACACAGACGGAGCTGTGTGGTGGGGGAGCGACCTACCAGTCAAGGTCAGGGGTCGCTCTCTTCACCACGCAGCGGCCGCCATAAATGGGGAGGTGGGAGGGAGGAGCAGGGAATGGGGCAGCGAATGGGCAGTGAGGGGGCGGGGCCGCAGGGCGCAGCGGCGGGAAACAGGCACAGAAGGGAAAACGAGCACAATCAGGGCATCAAGGGGGCACAGAAAGGGAAAACGAGCACAATCAGGGGCAGCAAGGGGGCACAGAAAGGAAAAACGAGCACAATCAGGGGCAGCAGCAGGGCACACAGACGGAGCTGTGTGGTGGGGGAGCGACATAAAATGTAACTTCTTGCGGAGGACATGACCTATTGTCTACATCCAAGGCTCTCACATCCGATACTCTTCCGAATGTAAACAAACATACAATTTAGTCAAATTTGCAGATAACAAAAAAAGAAACTCATTATGAGCCGAAGATAAAATAAAATGAAATACTGCCTTTATATTCCATAAAGATGAATACTTTGGTTTAGGAGAAAATTTAAATGGATAATTCTTAAGGCCCTGAACATTATACAATGTTTACCTACTGGTTCACCTTTGACTAAGGCAGGCCTGGCTGCAATCGCTGATCTGCAATATTGATTGGTCTATTGGCCTTACCTGAAGTAGACACCAAAGCTAAACAATTTACCACTTCTAGAGGAGAGGCAGATATTGGATTAGTCTCTGTTCCATACACCTCCGACCCCAGGATGCCCGGGACAGGTTGCATCTGCTTGTTTCTGGGATGAACCCAGGAATCCTTGACAATGCGTCATTGGAAAGTCCCGGACGAACCACGCTGATCTGGAATCTTCCATGCTACAAGCTGAGGTTGGCCCTGCAGAATGAGTTTGTGAAGAAAGCCCTGAGGGTCCCTGAGTAGGTGAGGAAATACAGGAAGAATGCTGGGAAAATCTACAGACAGTTCCAATAGTTGAGGGTATCAAGCCTTAACTGGCCAAAATGGTGTGATCTGCCCTAAAGTTGCCCAATTCCTGCAAACATGAGGTAACAACCTGAGGATGATGGTAAATGGAGTGAGACGTAACCATGTAGAGGTGTTCACTGTTGAAGAAATGCCTCCACCGCCTCCATTTCCAGATCCGGTCTCCAACTGAAGAACGTGGAAGCTTCTGATTCAATCTGGAGGCATAGATTCCACGTGAAGTGGATCCCAAAGCTTGAGAATCTTCTGAAATATGCGCAGATCTAAAGACCAATCGCCGTTGTTGTGTTATGTGCACTGGTATTTTGTCATCCGTGTTGGATTTTTCTGTTTAATGATATATTTTTTTCTTTGCTGTTAGAGATTTCAGTAAAGAATTTAAGTATAATTGAGCCTCCGTTCTTATAATAGAATCAAAGGTCTTTCAATAATGAACAATCATTGACCATCACACCGTATTTCCTTGAAGTAGATTCAATCAGTTTTTGCATATTTAAGTTATGGTCTATCAAGAACTATCCTTCGGAGCTGACCGCCATGAGCCCACGATATACTAACACCTGTTCCTAACCAGTAAATACCCATCTTTTTCCAACTACCTCACATCGGCCCACAGATTCTGAGGTGTGAATGCTTGAAGGAGAGGTTTCTAAATCACTGAATTTTTTCTGTATGACCTGGTCCCTGAGGCATCAGACAAAGGTTAAGGGACGAAGGGCTTTCTGGGTGCTTGCATCATCAGACGAAGTCTTAAGGTTGATGGACTTCCTTGGTCTTGCATTGGAGGAACGCTAAAGTACAATGGGCTATGTATGAATGTATGTATGAGTGACAGGCGAGGAAGCTGGACTGGGGACAGTTAATCCGTTGTGAAGTAGCGCTCTTAAATAGATGAGCACAAAACTCTTTCCTAAATTTGAGCAGGTGGGGCGGTCCTCGTGAATATGGAGATGATGTTTCAGGTCGAGGGTCGGACTGGCCTATTCGGCAATCTGGCAGTGCACAAAAGGCAGGTCTAATAGATCAACACTCAGAAAGACAGGGGGAAATGGAGGAGAAAGCAGTAAAAAATGAGGCGCAAGCAGGAGAAAGCACTCAGAAAAACGGGGGAAAGAAAGGAGAAAGCAGTAAAATGTGACTAGAGCTGGAGAAAGCACTCAGAGAAACAGGGAGGAAGCAGAGCGGTGCAGCAGCACAGGGCGAGCTGGGCCTGGGGCAATTGGACATGTGGGACATGCATTAGAAGAAAGCTAAGGTACGATGAGCTACCTGAGGCTTGCACTATTGGATGGCAAAGGTATGATGGGCTGCCTGCCTCCCATGTGGCTAAAGGCTCCTGCTCTGATTACAAATGGGCCAGTAAATGCCAATCCCTATGCAAATCTCTGTTTAAGTCTTCTGCATGTCTCTGGAGGGAGTGCATCCACTGCCTTATGCTGCTTTTCAGACAAGTCACTTAAAAGTTACTGGATGTTTTCCAGTGAACCTGACAATCCTGCATGTCCACTGAGGGTCTCCCTGTTTACATGGATTGAGGCTCTAGAGCGTGGCTCTGAGGTCAAGGGGGGCATGCATAGTGCACCCCTGTTTCACAGAGAGTGGCTACTGCCCTCTCTACCCAGGCTGTGGTAGACTGACAGTGGTGGCAGCAATAAATCTATAGTCAGGGATATCTGGATCCCTGTACCCTAGGAGGGATGGGCTTCTAGTTTCCTCCTGATCAAGTCTGTGCAGTCTCCCTTGCCTGTTGTCCTGTTGCATTTGTCTACTTGGGATGTGTGTTTGAGAACCAATGGATTCACTGGGTGAGGTGAGCCATTGTGTTTAATGTGAGCCGAGCGGTTCTGCTGGACAGCCCAGCTCCCCTGTGCCCCTCCCTCTTCCTTGGAGAAGCCTGGCGGGCTGGGGATAGACACTCGCTCTTATCTGTGTTTAGCTGCACTAACTCTTCTAGGACGGACCCTAGCCCCTTTCTGTTGGGAGATGGTCGGGCCTCCTGGTCTGGAGACAATTAAAATTCCTCTCTGGGGAATAGCCTGAGCTGGTACCAAGGACCAGTAAGGGAAGACAGTAAGTCGTCCTCTGCATGCCTTGGACGTGCAGTGAACATGCCACACATATGGCTCACAATAGGGTTCAAAAGTAGCAGACCCGCTGATTGGATAAGCCTATCAATCAAAGGTGATAAAAGTCGGGCCTTAGTGGCCAGTTGTTCAAGACTAATCCAGTGTTCTGACAATGCGGCCTACACGGGGTCCGTCTACGGAAGCCAGCCCAGGCCCGTGGTGTGAAGGCAAGAAGCTTGCTCACCACGTCTGCAAACCCCTCAATAGGGATCGAACTTGAGAATGTTTTCTCTGTGACAGATGGATTATGCTGCAAATGAGTTTGCCAGTTTGACGAGCAGCAAGGACATCGGTCAGCAGCCTCGAGGCAGAGAACCAGCCTGCTGAGTGAGACTTATGGAGCTGCCACTTGAAACACATGGACATTGCAGACAGCTGCTCAAGATAAGGAACCTGAAGCACATCATCCGAGATGGAGGGAGACGGGGAAGCTTGATGCCAGCCTTTGAAGGTGAGATCACTTTGCCCAGACCCCTCCGCTGCACTGTGGGAGCCTGTATGGTACTTCCAGACAGCTGCGTAACACAAGTCCCCGCAGCCCCCGCAGTGCGGGGGGGCCCCAAGCTCCAGGGGGCCCCCTCAGCACAGCACTTCGGCCGGAGAGCTCCTGATAGAGTCCGGAGGGGGCCCCTCCACATACCTTGCAGGGGGGCCACCTCAATTATCGTTACACCAGTGCTTCCAGTTACAAGTTGTAGCTGGGGAATAGAGTCCGGTGGAACAGGCCCCCACCTTTCTTTTTGTGATATCTGGGTGTATCAGGGTGTATGGCACTCTGGCCAACCATTCCCCTCCTACAGCTAACCAGTGGCTACTGAACTAGTGGGACTCCAGTAAACTGTGCCAAGACATCAGGCACCTGTGAACAGATCCCTGATGCCACTAGAGCTGTGTCCTCATTCAGGACGGGAGGGCACTTCTGTTGCTTTGGGTGGGGGTTAAGGGATGATCAGAAACAGTTGATTACACATGAAATGCTGAAACTATATAATTTCAGTACAAAGATTTGTGTGATGGCTCTAGCAAATGAGAGCTACCCTGTGCAACATGGTCTGTAAGATGCAATGCTAATTGTGTGTCCACATGTTGCCTATGTTTTTATAGTTCTTAGCATCTAGACACTATAATACTGTTTGGGGTCAGAACTCTGGCCCAGAGGGTTGTAGAGACATCTGGTTATGTGTAATATATTTCTCTTGTGTGTATTGAAGTACTTTTGTTTTATAAAAAGTAAAGCAGTGACTGGACATTGCTTTTATCAGCTGGTAGTACGGTGTGCATTGTACTCTGACTGTCTAACCCCACCTCACCTCCTTGAGTAAGCCTTGGACTGCTCTGTCTCGCTACCCTGAGAGAGTCAAGTGCTGGCGAGGAGTACTTGGTTATCCAGTTTTAGGTCCATTAGTACTGAGGCCCCGGGACACCAGTGGGGAACAGTCCAGTTGATGCGATTGGAGCGCAGTTACCCCTGAGTGCCCTGGTGCCCAGGAAATCGGGTCCAACATGCAGCATTTGGAATTCTTGAAATATGTGGTGATTATAACACCTATGCAGTTTTTCCCTGATGAGTTTTGGCAACCTAAATTTGCTTGAAATTTAGCTGGTGAAAACACACAGTAGACTCTGAAGCATGCAGAATTGGGTCATGAGAAAAACTGAAAATTAAAGTTGTATATGAGCTGAACTTTGTGTTTTTGTCAATGTATAAAAATAGCTTTTCATGACAGCCTCTTCCCATGTAAATTGCCCTTTCTTTTTGTCCTTTTGCCAATTTATTATTGTTTTCGTGTTAAATAGTCTTTCCTGCCAACATCTCCTCATGTTAATAGCTTTTTGCCTATTTGTCAATTTAATAATGTTTGTAATCTGGCTTGTCCGTGTTTTTTACCCTATTGAAAAACTGTTAGTACTGGAATGATAAATGCTCATGTAAAGCGCTCTGATACCCCCGGGTCTAGCCAGCGCTATATAAAACTTTTCAAATAAAAAAAGTTTATATCACCTGGTAAATGCTTCACCCATATTATCGGCATTTAGCTGGTGCAGAATTACCACCCACTTGTAATTGGAAGCACAGTGTTTTAAACCCTCTGCATTAGCCACTTTCTTCCGAAATCCTGCACTTTATGCGTTCAACTCAGAATATCTTGACCCTTCTGGTACAAAATCTATGGTTGACAGAAGACACACGCTGGCACTAAGGGCATATTTATGAGAGACGTGCGTCGCCGGAGCATCACTTTTTTTGACGCTCTGGCGGCACAAGCCTCTCAATCATATCTATGAGGCGATGCAAAGCCGCCCTGCGTGGCTTTGAGTGGCCTCATAGATATGGAGTAAGACAAAGCAGCACAAGTCGCTGCCTTACTTTACATCAAGGAGGCGTTCCTTGGGCGTTGCAGTGAGTTTTCCCACGCAGCACCCGTGGCTTTTGACCCTGCCCCATATTTACTAAATCACGTAAATCTGGGGCAGCGCCAAAACCTCACGCCTCCCCAGAGCAGGCGAAATGAGGAAAAATATTTTTATTTCTCCTCGTTTTTACCTCTTTCTGTGTGTGCTGCAGAAGTGCACATAGAAAGAGAATAACGCCTCTCGGGATTGTTTGTGTGAAGGAAGGTGCCCCTTACTGCACAAACAATTCCTCATAAATGAAGCCCTAAAGGTACATGGGTGTGTGTATTGGCGCAAGGCAGCCAAAAGTGCGACAAAGAAGTGAGAGAGAAAAACATATTTAGTAGATATGGCACTGTTTTTCCCTCTCCCTTTAATGCTACACAGGGCAGCAAAAGCTCCCACCCAAAGGCCTGCTGGGGATCTCTTCTGGGGCCCGGCCAGAGCTCCTCCACCCAGGCAGCTGGGGGAGGCCTCCCCGTGCCCACAGGTCCCCGTCCCGAGCCCTTGGGCTGTTAAAGTTAGCTGTGTCTACAGTTTGTAATATCCTTCTGTATGGCCATGTCTTCTTTATCCTAATGGCTAAAACTCTTTGTGAGAAAACCAAACATCTAACAGCAAACTATAAAAAAGTGGTTGTTTTGCGAATATCTTTTCTGTGTCTTGACCTGCGTAATTGTTGGATTCTATAGAGCCATCGTTGGATTCTATAGTGCCATCATTGGATTCTATAGAGCCATCGTTGGATTCTATAGAGCCATCGTTGGATTCTATAGTGCCATCGTTAGATTCTATAGTGCCATCGTTGGATTCTATAGTGCCATCGTTGGATTCTATAGTGCCTAGCCACCCTTATCGGCATTTGCGTGCTCCACAAATACCAAAAATAAAGGTGCATCAAATTAGTATAATTTCACATTATTATTTCTGGACACTTTCATCTCTGCCAACGATCGTCACTTTGTTCCAAACTCAGTAACATATGAATCGACTCACAATTTGCACAACTCACTTTTGGTATTTTTGTCGCACTAGCAATGTGGGGGACATGCAGCGGTTGGAGGTTATAATGCTACATTCTCATCAATTCCACATTTACTTTATCCATTTTATGTAATGCAGCAATTGGCGGATCAAGCATGTGATGTAGACGAAACTCTAGATAGCAACTAACGAACAGGTCTCTACCTCTTCTCGTGGGAAGAATGTGAGAAGGCCTTGAAGACTCGATACAGTGGAGACTTCACTAACTCTGTAGTTCTCGCAGTGGCGTAGCTAGACGTACTGCCACCCAGGGCAGCCCTAAGTTTGCTGCCCGGATGCAGGTAAGAGCGGGGGGCGTCCGATGGACGACTTGTTCGGGGGGGTGGAGGGGGCGACTTGTTCTCGGGGCCAGGGAGGTGGTGGTAGTCAACAGACACGACTCCTGCCACCCCCAAAAACAGTGCCATCTGGGGCGTACCGCCCTCGCCCCCCCCGTCCAGCCCCAGCTACCCCACTGAGTTCTCGCTTGTCTGTGCAAAATGTGCAGAGTACAACTTCGGAATACACCCTGGTAGTGGTTAAAGAGCAATAATTCGAGAGGTTTGGTCGTACTTTAAGCAGGTATAAAATTATTTCACAGAAGTTTTCCTAAAATGGTGAGGGGCTGCAGATCACATTTATTAATTTACCTTTTAGTGCCAGGGCTGCCCCAGAGGGAGAGTCTAGGGTTTATAACGAATAATCTTGAATCAAGTCCCTTGAGTCGTGTAGCATGTCGCCGCCATCTTGGTGAAGAACTTGACGGGCCTTCTCCCTGGTGGATAAGAGACCTTCAAGAGGAGCACTCTCCTGTGGGAAATACTGTGCAGGGTACTCACCCAAGCAATGTATCGTTCCTTAGGTAAGGGGTTGCACAGACACAATGTATCGTTCCTGAGGTAAGGGCGTCGCACAGACACAATGTATCGTTCCTGAGGTAAGGGTGTCACACAGACACAATGTATCATTCCTACAATAAAGGCTCAGTCACAAACACAATGTATCATTTCTGTCAAAATGGACGAGCACAGACACAATGTATCATTTCTGAAGGAAGGTCTCCTTCATGAACACATTGTATCATTCCTGTGCAAGGTCCTAGACAAGGCACAGTGTATTATTCAAAGTTAAAGACCTCAGTCACATACACAATGTATCATTCCTGGAGTAAAGGGCTCAGTTAGAAATACAGTCTATCATTCCCGCTGAAATGACTCAGTTACTCACACAATGTTTCATTCCTGCGAAAAGAGCTCAGTCACATCACAATGTATCATTTGTTAGGGAAAGGCCTCAGTCACATCACAATGTATCATTCCTGTGGGAAGGGCCTAGTCCCATAAACAATGCATCATTTCTGCAGGACGGGACCTGTCCCGCACATAATGTTTAATTGCTGCTGTAATGACGCGCTATGCACACTGCATTAATTCCAGCAATAAAGGCTAAGTCACAAAAATAATGAGTCATTTCTGCAGTAAGGTCCCAGTCAGAGACCCACTCCATCATGCCCCTTCCCATTCATAATTAACCTTTGTTGCAGTTAAAACATAGTCACATACTCCTAGTACCATTCCTGCGGTGCAGGCAGTGCTACGCATGACACATCATTCCTGCATACAGACAGTGCTATGCGCGAAGCATCATTTCTGCAGTACAGGCAGTGCTATGCATGATGCATCAGTTCTATGCACAATGGATCATTCTTGCAGTATAGGCAGTGCAATCCAAAATGCATCATTTCTGCAGTACAGGCAGTACTATGCATGATGCATCATTCCTGCAGTACAGACAGTGCTATGCACAAGGCATCATTCTAGCAACACAGGCAATGCTATGCACAATGAATCATTCCTGCAGTACAGGCAGTGTTATGCAAACTGCATCATTCCTGTGGTACAGGCAGTGCTATCCATGATGCATCATTCCTGCAGAACAGGCAGTGCTATACACAGCGCATCAGTTCTATGCACAATGTATCATTCCTGCAGTACAGGCAGAGCTATGCACAATGCATCATTCCTGTGGTACAAGCACTGCTAAGAACTATGCATCATTGTTGCAGTAAAGATAGTTCTATGCATGATGCATCATTCCTGCCGTACAGGCAGTGCTATGCATGATGCATCATTCCTGCAGTACAGGCATTACTATGCACGATGCATCATTCTTGCAGGAAAGGCAGTGCTATGCATGATGCATCATTTCTGCAGTACAGGCAGTGCTATGCAGAGTGCATCATTCCTGTGTTACAAGCAGTGCTATGCATGAAGCAACATTCCTCCAGTACAGGTGGTGCTATGCACAATGCATCATTCCTGCAGTACAGGCAGTGCTATGCACGACACATCATTCCTGCAGTACAGGCAATGCAATGCATGGCGCATCAGTTCTATGCATGATGCATCATTCCTGCAGTAGAGGCATGGCTATGCACCATGCATCATTCCTGCTGTACAGGCAGTGCTATGCACAATGCGTCATTCCTGTAGTACAGGCAGTACTTTGCACAATGCATCATTCTTGCAGTAAAGACAGTGCTATGCATGATGCATCACTCCTACAGTAAAGGCAGTGCTATGCATGATGCATCATTCCTGCGGTACAGGGAGTGCTATGCATGATTCATCATACCTTCAGTACACACAGTGCTATGCATGATGCATCATTCCTGCGGTACAGGCAGTGCTATACACAATGTATCATTCCTGCATGACAAGCAGTGATATGCCTGATGCATCATTCCTGCAGTACAGGCAGTGCTATGCACGATGGATAACTTCAGTGGTACAGGCAGTGCTAACTATGCATCATTCCTGCAGTACAGGCAGTGCTATGCACAACGCATCATTCCTGCGGTGCAGGCAGTGCTATGCATGATGCATCATTCTTGCAGTACAGACAGTGCTATGCATAATGCATTATTTCAGTGGCACAGGCAGTGCTAACCATGCATCATTCCTGCTGTACAGGCAGTGCTATGCACAATGATTCATTCCTGCAGTACAGGCAGTGCTATGCACAACGCATCATTCCTCTGTTACAGGCAGTGCTATGCATGATGCATCATTCCTGCAGTACAGGAAGTGCTATGCATGATACATCATTCCTGCAGAATGTGCAGTGCTATGCACAACACATCATTCCTGTGGTACAGGCAATGCTATGAATGATGCATCATTCCAGCAGTACAGGCAGTGCTATGCACGATGCATTAGCTCTATGTATGATGCATCATTCCTGCAGTACAGGCAGTGCTATGCATGACGCATCATTCCTGCAGTATAGGCAGTGCTATGCACAATGCATCATTCCTGCAGTACAGGCAGTGCTATGCACGACACATCATTCCTGCAGTACAGGCAGCGCTATGCATGGCACATCATTCCTGCAGTACAGGCACTGCTCTGTGTGATGTATCATTCCTGCAGTACAGGCCGTGCTATGCATCATGCAGCAGTTCTATGCACAATGGATCATTCCTGCAGTATAGGCAGGTAAATGCACAATGAATCATTCCGGCAGTACAGGTAGTGCAATCCACGATGCATAATTTCAGCAGTACAGGCAGTACTATGCATGATGCGTCGTTCCTACAGTACAGACAGTGCTATGCACAATGCATCATTCCAGCAATACAGGCAATGCTATGCACAATGCATCAATCCTGCAGTATAGCCAGTGCTATGCACAATGCATCATTCCTATGGTACAGGCAGTGCTATGCACGATGCATCATTCTTGCAGTAAAGGCAGTGCTATGCCTAATGCATCATTTCTGTAGTTCAGGCAGTGCTGTGCATGAGGCATCATTCCTGCAGCACAGGCAGTGCTATGCATGATGTATTATTCCTGCAGTACAGGCAGTACTATGCACGATGCATCATTCTTGCAGTAAAGGCAGTGCTATGCATGATGCATTATTTCTGCAGTACAGGCAGTGCTATGCACAATGCATCATTCCTGCAGTACAGGCAGTGCTATGTGTAATGCATCATTCCTGCAGAACAGGCAGTGCTACGTATGATGCATCAGTTCTATGCACAATGAATCATTCCTGCAGTATAGGCAGGTCAATGCACAATGCATCATTCCAGCAGTACAGGTAGTGCACTCTACGATGCATAATTTCTGCAGTTCAGGCAGTACTATGCATGATGCATCATTCCTGCAGTACAGGCAGTGCTATGCACAATGCGTCATTCCAGCAATACAGGCAATGCTATGCACAATGCAGCATTCCTGCAGTACAGGCAGTGCTATGCACAACGCATCATTCCTGTGGTACAGGCAGTGCTATGCACGATGTATCATTCCTGCAGTACAGGCAGTGCTATGCACAGCGCATCAGTACTATGCACAATGCATGATTCCTGCAGTACAGGCAGTGCTATGCACAATGCATCATTCCTGCGGAACAGGCAGTGCTAAGCATGATGCATCATTCTTGCAGTAAAGATAGTTCTATGCATGATGCATCATTCCTGCAGTACAGGCAGTGCTATGTGCAACGCATCATTCCTGTGGTGCAGGCACTGCTATGCACGATGCATCATTCCTGCAGTACAGGCAGTGCTATGCATGATGCCTCATTCCTGCAGTACAGGCAGTGCTATGCATAATGCATTATTTCAGAGCCAGTGCTAACCATGCATCATTCCTGCTGTACAGGCAGTGCTATGCACAATGATTCATTCCTGCAGTACAGGCAGTGCTATGCACAACGCATCATTCCTCTGTTACAGGCAGTGCTATGCATGATGCATCATTCTTGCAGTACAGGAAGTGCTATGCATGATACATCATTCCTGCAGAATGTGCAGTGCTATGCACAACACATCATTCCTGTGGTACAGGCAATGCTATGAATGATGCATCATTCCAGCAGTACAGGCAGTGCTATGCACGATGCATTAGCTCTATGTATGATGCATCATTCCTGCAGTACAGGCAGTGCTATGCATGATGTATCAGTTCTATGCACACTGCGACATTCCTGCACTACAGGCAGTGCTATGCATGATGCATCATTCCTGCAGTACAGGCAGTGCTATGCACAATGCATCATTCCTGCAGTACAGGCAGTACTACGCACGACACATCATCCCTGCTGTACAGGCAGTGCTATGCACAACACATCATTCTTGCAGTATAGGCAGTGCTATGCATCATGCAGCAGTTCTATGCACAATGGATCATTCTTGCAGTATAGGCAGGTCAATGCACAATGCATCATTCCGGCAGTACAAGTAGTGCCATCCACGATGCATCATTTCAGCAGTACAGGCAGTACTATGCATGATGCATCATTCCTGCAGTACAGACAATGCTATGCACAATTGATCATTCCAGCAATACAGGCAATGCTATACACAATGCATCAATCCTGCAGTACAGGCAGTGCTATGCACAATGCATCATTCCTGAGGTACAGGCAGTGCTGTGCATGATGCAGCATTCTTGCAGTAAAGGCAGTGCTACACATGATGCATCATTTCTGTAGTAAAGGCACTGCTATGCATGGATCATCATCCCTGCAGCACAGGCAGTGCTATGCATGATGCATCATTCCTGCAGTACAGGCAGTAATATGCACGATGCATAATTCTTGCAGTAAAGGCAGTGCTATGCATGATGCATCATTTCTGCAGTACAGGCACTGCTATGCACAATGCATCATTCCTGCAGTACATGCAGTGCTATGTGTGATGCATCATTCCTGCAAAACAGGCAGTGCTATGCATGATGCATTAGTTCTATGCACAATGGATCATTCCTGCAGTATAGGCAGGTCAATGCACAATGCATCATTATGGCAGTACAGGCAGTGCAATCCACGATGCATCATTTCTGCAGTACAGGCAGTACTATGCATGATGCAGCATTCCTGCAGTACAGGCAGTGTTATGCACAATGCATCATTCCTGTGGTACAGGCAGTGCTATGCACGATGTATCATTCCTGCAGTACAGGCAGTGCTATGCACAGCGCATCAGTTCTATGCACAATGCATCATTCCTGAAGTACAGGCAGTGCTATGCTCAAAGCATCATTACTGCGGTACAGGCAGTGCTAAGCATGATGCATCATTCTTGCAGTAAAGATAGTTGTATGTATGATGCATCATTCCTGGCATTATAATTGCTCGGTCGCTATTCCCATGGTGCAGGCGGGCGGTTCTTGCAGGCATGGCTGGATGGCGGATTTTTTTCCGTCCGCCATCGTAATGACCCCCTAAGTGCCTTGTCCCAAAGTTTTGCTCACAAGCTCACTGCCAGTGCTGTCGAAGGTCGGGGGCTGAATGGCGAGACTGCCCAGTATTGATTCCTTCTCAGGCCTCTTTAATCCAGCTACGTACACTCCCTGCCTCTTATCTTCTTCTTTCAGGTTCTCTTTCATCCCTGATTTCTTTCTTTGTCACGGTTTTCCTCCCTTCCTCCTTCTTTCGCCCTTTTGTGCATTTCTCTCTCTTGCTCAAAGTCTGATGAGGAAAAATGAGGGATAGTCCCTAAAAATGAGTGCCAGTGTGCCCCAACTGCCATCAGAAGCTCAAATTAAGCTCTGGAAATAACCCCTTTTTTTCCAGTTTTGAGCACCCCCGCGTATTTAAAGTCACATTCTCACCTCTCCTGAGTGCCCTATGTTCTTTCACATACATTCCATTGAGATTCATTCTGTCCTCTCCGTTCCAGGAAGTATACTCCTACTCTCTTCTCCAACCACATTCAAGCTCTCATACTTCTCCAAACAGGGCTGGCGCTAGGCATGATGGGCAGTGTAGGCAGCTGCCCAGGGCCCCACAGTTGCTCACAACTAAGGGGCCCCCACCAGAACACCGCCTTTCAAAAACTGCGGTGTTACGAGGCCCGGGGAGCAACATAGGTGTAGCGCTGCGAGGCCCAGGGGAGGGCGAGAGGGGATAGATACCTCTCCTGGGCCTCCCAGGAATGGGCTGTAAGGGCTGCAGAAATCTGGGGGGACATTATCAAGAAAAGGCGATAATTATCGCTAACCGCAGTCAGCGCGCCTTTTCTTATCGCTGTCTATCGCGGGAAACTATCGCTGTGTTAGCGGCGTAATACCAACACGTCGCTAACAGGCGATAGTTTCAGGGATCAGCGGCGAAAACTGCCGCTAACATCAGCGCGATGGCGATAGGAAAACCGGCGATAGCGGGCGGAATCTAGCGATAAGCCCTTAGCGATAAAAAAACGCACGCTAGGCAGCAAGTGTGGACTTAGAAAAATAGCCTATCAGTCCACCTCCCATAGAAAAGATGTCCAAAAAAATGTTTAAAGCAGAATGGAGCAGCCAGGGCCAAGTGCAGCACACATCAACAACCCCCTCATGCCACCCAACATCCAGGATGACCAGGATGAGAGCCTGGATATTCCGCTGGGCCTGCGTCTGTAGCCTGGATGCCTCGCTGGACCTGCTTCTGGAGCCTGGATGCCTCGCTGGACCTGCGTCTGGAGCCTGGATGCCTCTCTGGACCTGCTTCTGGAGCCTGGATGCCTCTCTGGACCTGCGTCTGGAGCCTGGAGGGGGATGAGGAGGAGCTGTGGAGTCGATGAGCCGTGGCGGGAGACATTGATGCGCGACGATCGGCCGTACCTGGTGGTGAAGTCTGGCAGGTCGCATGGAGACACGTTGCTGACCTGTGTGAGAACTCCTCCTTGCGCACCTTGGAGCAGTTAATGGTAGAGGCGCTCCTGCGCACCAACATAGTGAGGTCCGCATCGCATACTACAATCCACCACTACACCGGGATGCACGGAGGGGATTACCAACGGTGGGTGCCGTCTCCCTGCATCACAGGACGGATGATGTTGGGCTGGCCGTACGCTGTGGAGGGTGAGGCCCCTGTGCTACGCCCAACTTGTGTGGTCTGAGCGCTGCAACTACACGCCTAACGGAGCCCTGCTGCATCAACTGCATCGGGAGATCCACCAGCGGACTACGCGGTGACTGCTGTACCCAGCCCAGTGAAATCACACCTGGCTCAGGCTCCTGCTGGCTGAGTCACAGATTTGGAGAGAGTGCAGTGGATTGCGCCACGGTGTCAATGTCCAGGTAAGGAGAAGGTGGGACGCGTAGCGCAGGAGGTCCCACTCAGGCCACCTAAAGCAGTCATGCGCACTTCCCTGTTCGCAATGCAGGCTGCATTTATTTATTTGAGTTTTATATAGCGCTGGCTAGACCCGGAGGTATCAGAGCGCTTTTCATAAGGTTCCACAGAATTACAAAATTACATCAGTTACAAGTTACATCAGTTACAAGAAAACATTTCGAGAGCGTCAGAAGACGAAATAAATGGAGCTTAGAAGGGTAAGGGGGTGGGGTAAAGGTGTAGGAGGGAGAAAGGATGGAGATAGGATGGATGGAGAGATGAAGGAGAGTCTGCCCAAAGTTCGGCTAGGTAGGTGACGGCCGAGGGGGAAGTCCACAGCCCATCTCCTCTAAAGCTATCAGGTAGCTCCACCGGGCATCAGTCAAGCGGCTAGGTCTCAATGAGAAAACAATTAGAGAGTAAAGAGGAGGGATAAATGGAGCGTAAAGGAGAAAGTGGGTGAAGTAAAGGGGTAGGAGGGAGAGTACGACGGAGAGACGAAGTAAGGTCTGCCCAATGTCCGGCTGGGAAGGTGACAGCCGATGGGGTAGTCCACAGCCCATCTCATCTATAGCTATCAAGTAGCTCCACCGGGCATCGGCCAAAAAGCTAGGTCTCCACGGTCAGAGGTAGGTTCACAGATTCGGTATCCTGAAGGGTAGGCCGGATGGGGGATGTGTTAGAGGTCTGGTCGAAGTCCGTTTTTTTTCAGGGGAGTAGCACGACGTGGTAGGGAACACTGTGGCAGCCATTTTGGGGTCAGGCAAGGGATTCTGACCTTGGAGTTAGAAACAGCCGGTTCCCATTTTAGTCTTTCGCTCGAGGGGGGGGTGTTTGTTGTGCAATGGAGCAGCTTGAGGCCGGAGTCAGTGTCCGCTTGCCTCCTGAGGCATCACAGCCTGCATGGAGAACATGGCCACCCCTCCGGCCCCTGGCTGCATGACTTGTCCCGTTGCCGATTTCCAATCCCACCGCTGCATCGCAGCATTGTGATTGACTCAGGGGAGGGAGCCTGACTGCCTACTTCCTTTTCCTGGAAGCAGACGCAGGAGAGCAGGAGCTACAAAGACACGGGACACGGCTTCGAGGTAAGACTTCCCTCAATAAATTTTGAACAACACACGCTCACACACACATCCCCGCGTCCACGCACCATCCAGTGTTATTTCCGGCGTTTACCACCTCACAGCTGTCCAGCCACCCTGCACTTCTCAATGGTGGCCGCTGTGCGCCCATGCACAGCGGGCGTACCACTCGTGTGCCAAAGGCACATAGGTAGTTGTGACCCATGCCATCACCTCGCATTCCATTCAAATGCATACTAATACTAGGCACATTGCAACAGTAGAGTGGGTGTTGCATAGCGGAGACATGAAGATCACTGTTCCCACTTCAGTGAGTGCAACCCAAAACTGACCTTTGCACCACAAACCCAACCGTGACCCCTGGAATTCCTTTTTTGAGCCCCCATAACACACACAAAAATCACATTTGAGACAAATGCACACACCATTTTTCATATTTTACCCCAACAAACACCCCATTTTTCATATTTTACCCCAAAATACACCCCATTTTCCATAATTTACCCCAACAAACACCCCATTTTTCATATTTTACCCCAACAAACACCCCATTTTTCATATTTTACCCCAAAATACACCCCATTTTTCATAATTTACCCCAACAAACACCCCATTTTTCATATTTTACCCTAAAATACACCCCATTTTTCATATTTCAGCCCCAAAAAAACCCCATTTTTCATATTTTACAGCAAAAAAAATGTACATTTTCAAATTTTACCCCAAAACCCATGCACACCTGAGAAACTTTAAATTACCCCATTACTGACCTCACAATGCGTTGTGATCAAATGCGATGTTAAGGCACCCGCGTTGTCGGAGTTGCGTTGTTATCGATGTACTGCCTGCGTTGTAATGGTCGTCTCCCGTGCCAAAGGCAACCCATAGGCTACGCCGTTTGCGTCCGTCTGCCCCTGGACCGCGCTCAGCACCAAGGAGCATTCCTCTTGGACACTCCACCGCTACGACGCCAGCACCCTCCTCGCCATCAACCCTGGACGCCACCTCGCCTGCCAGGACCAACCTCTGCTCCATGCCGGACATCGCCTTCGCCATCACTGACGGCTGCAGTATCACCCACAAGGAGCACCCCGACCATCAAGGAGGAGGCATTGCCGTCACCTACAGAGGCACACTCCGACTGACAACGCACTCTAATGTGCCAAGGGTGACCATGGACCACGTCAACTCCCAGATCCAGAACAAACCCAAGAACATCCTCTGCGGCACCCTCATGTGCAGGCCCCCCGGGCCATGGCCCCTCATTCTCCAATGCCATTGTAGACCTCATTGCACTACAGGGTCTCCCATCCACCGACGACATCCAACTCGGTGAACTCAAGTTCCACCTGGACAACCCCAGTGACCAGAGCACCACCCCCTCCTGGGGAGGGTCACCGACATCAGACGCAAGCAGCAAGTCACCTCAACAGGCCACATAGCAGGACACACGGTCGAGCACGTCACCTTTGCCAGCGGGTACTTCAACTACAGCCACAACACCAGACTCTCCTGGACCGACCATCATTGGTAACATCACGTCTTCACCTTGCCCACCGGATGCCACCGCCATCATCGCACCCCCTCGCAGCTGGATCAAGGCCAGCGAAGAACATCTCGTCAACTCCCTCCGCACCAACACTCCACCAATGCTTCCAAACGCTGACACCGCAGCGCGCAACCACCACCGATGGATCTCCAACAGCGCCGACATTCGGACACCCCTCATGAACAGCACTGCGTCAGTACCTTCTGCCTGCCTGATGGCAGGCGTGGGGGTGAGGCAGTGCCACAGGGATAGGCTGGCCCCATGCATTGCTGGAGTTGCGTCATGGTTGTGACACAACTGCAGCAATGCGTGACTTTAGCGCAGGCAGATAAGTCAGGATTCCTGACATATCTGTCATTACTTGCGTCATGGAGCACTGTCCAGTGATTACAGCGCATCCATGCTGTCGCAAGAAGGGCGTAGTGAGAAGTGTTGCAACGCTGTCTTGTCGCAGCGCAGCAACACTTTTCATGACTGGGGCACAGGTATGCGCACTATCTTATTGATTGTGCACATTCCTGCACTGTAGTTTTGTTGCAGGGCAGCGCTGCAACATTGCTTGCAGCGCTGGCCACCGCCAGAACCTGCAGAGATATGGGCCCAAGTTTTATCATCATTTTTAAGACCAGCTATTTTCTGGTCTTAAGTAACTGGCTCTAACTGCAGTTAGAGCCAGTTTTTTGGCTCTTCAGAATTTCAAGGAGCCCCTTGATAATATGGAGTAGTGGTGTTTGCGTGCCTTTTTGCACGGGAACGCCTACTTTGCATGTAATTAGCGATAAATATCGCTAACATGCTTTGAGATGAAAAAACGGGCCACTCTCGCCCAAAAAATCGCGCTAAGGCCCGTTTGCTACAGCTTGCTAATAGTGAGATAAAATTATCGCCGCTTTAGCGGCAAAAAAGTGCTGCTAAAGCGGCGATAGGCCCTTGATAATATGCCCCACAGTGTTTTAAACCCTCCTGCACTTTATGCGTTCAACTCAGAATATCTTGACCCTTCTGGTACAAAATCTATGGTTGACAGAAGACACACGCTGGCACTAAGGGCATATTTATGAGAGACGTGCGTCGCCGGAGCATCACTTTTTTTGACGCTCTGGCGGCACAAGCCTCTCAATCATATCTATGAGGCGATGCAAAGCCGCCCTGCGTGGCCTTGAGTGGCCGCATAGATATGGAGTAAGACAGAGCAGCGCAAGTCGCTGCCTTACTTTACATCAAGGAGGCGTTCCTTGGGCGTTGCAGTGAGTTTTCCCACGCAGCACCCGTGGCTTTTGACCGTGCTCCATATTTACTAAATCACGTAAATCTGGGGCAGCGCCAAAACCTCACGCCTCCCCAGAGCAGGCGAAATGAGGAAAAATATTTTTATTTCTCCTCGTTTTTACCTCTTTCTGTGTGTGCTGCAGAAGTGCACATAGAAAGAGAATAACGCCTCTCGGGATTGTTTGTGTGAAGGAAGGTGCCCCTTACTGCACAAACAATTCCTCATAAATAAAGCCCTAAAGGTACATGGGTGTGTGTATTGGCGCAAGGCAGCCAAAAGTGCGACAAAGAAGTGAGAGAGAAAAACATATTTAGTAGATATGGCACTGTTTTTCCCTCTCCCTTTAATGCTACACAGGGCAGCAAAAGCTCCCACCCCAAGGCCTGCTGGGGATCTCTTCTGGGGTCGGCCAGAGCTCCTCCACCCAGGCAGCTGGGGGAGGCCTCCCCGTGCCCACAGGACCCCGTCCCGAGCCCTTAGGCTGTTAAAGTTAGCTGTGTCTCCAGTTTGTAATATCCTTCTGTATGGCCATGTCTTCTTCATCCTAATGGCTAAAACTCTTTGTGAGAAAACCAAACATCTAACAGCAAACTATAAAAAAGTGGTTGTTTTGCGAATATCTTTTCTGTGTCTTGACCTGCGTAATTGTTGGATTCTATAGTGCCATCGTTGGATTCTATAGTGCCATCATTGGATTCTATAGAGCCATCGTTGGATTCTATAGAGCCATCGTTGGATTCTATAGTGCCATCGTTGGATTCTATAGTGCCATCGTTGGATTCTATAGTGCCTAGCCACCCTTATCGGCATTTGCATGCTCCACAAATGCCAAAAATAACGGTGCATCAAATTAGTATAATTTTACATTATTATTTCTGGACACTTTCATCTCTGCCAACGATCGTCACTTTGTTCCAAACTCAGTAACATCAGAATCGACCCACAATGGTATTTTTGTTGCACTAGCAATGTGGGGGACATGCAGCGGTTGGAGGTTATAATGCTACATTCTCATCAATTCCGCATTTACTTTATCCATTTTATGTAATGCAGCAATTGGCGGATCAAGCATGTGATGTAGACGAAACTCTAGATAGCAACTAACGAACAGGTCTCTACCTCTTCTCGTGGGAAGAATGTGAGAAGGCCTTGAAGACTCGATACAGTGGAGTACGGTAGAAACTGACTTCACTAACTCTATAGTTCTCGCAGTGGCGTAGCTAGACGTACTGCCACCCAGGGCAGCCCTAAGTTTGCTGCCCGGATGCAGGTAAGAGCGGGGGGCGTCCGATGGACGACGTGTTCGGGGGGGGGGCGACTTGTTCTCGGGGCCAGGGAGGTGGTGGTGGTCAACAGACACGACTCCTGCCACCCCCAAAAACAGTGCCATCTGGGGCGGACCGCCCTCCCCCCGCCCAGCCCCAGCTTCCCCACTGAGTTCTCGCTTGTCTGTGCAAAATGTGCAGAGTACAACTTCGGAATACACCCTGGTAGTGGTTAAAGAGCAATAATTCGAGAGGTTTGGTCGTACTTTAAGCAGGTATAAAATAATTTCACAGACGTTTTCTTAAAATGGTGAGGGGCTGCAGATCACATTTATTAATTTACCTTTTAGTGCCAGGGCTGCCCCAGAGGGAGAGTCTAGGGTTTATAACAAATAATCTTGAATCAAGTCCCTTGAGTCGTGTAGCATGTCGCCGCCATCTTGGTGAAGAACTTGATGGGCCTTCTTCCTGGTGGATAAGAGGCCTTCATGAGGAACACTCTCCAGTGGAAAATGCTGTGCAGGGTACTCACCCAAGCAATGTATCGTTCCTGAGGTAAGGGCGTCGCACAGACACAATGTATCGTTCCTGAGGTAAGGGCGTCGCACAGGCACAATGTATCGTTCCTGAGGTAAGGGCGTCGCACAGACACAATGTATCGTTCCTGAGGTAAGGGCGTTGCACAGACACAATGTATCATTCCTGAGGTAAGGGAGTCGCACAGACACAATGTATCGTTCCTGAGGTAAGGGCGTCGCACAGACACAATGTATCGTTCCTGAGGTAAGGGGTGTCGAACAGACACAATGTATCGTTCCTGAGGTAAGGGCGTCGCACAGACACAATGTATCATTCCTGAGGTAAGGGCGTCGCACAGACACAATGCATCGTTCCTGAGGTAAGGGCGTCGCACAGACACAATGTATCGTTCCTGAGGTAAGGGAGTCGCACAGACACAATGTATCGTTCCTGAGGTAAGGGTGTCGCACAGACACAATGTATCGTTCCTGAGGTAAGGGCGTCGCACAGACACAATGTATCGTTCCTGAGGTAAGGGCGTCGCACAGACACAATGTATCGTTCCTGAGGTAAGGGAGTCGCACAGACACAATTTATCGTTCCTGAGGTAAGGGCGTCGCACAGACACAATGTATCATTCCTCCTGTAAAGACCTTGCACAGACACAATGTATCATTCCTACAATAAAGGCTCAGTCACAAACACAATGTATCATTCCTGTGAAAATGGACGAGCACAGACACAATGTATCATTTCTGAAGAAAGGTCTCAGTCATGAACACATTGTATCATTCCTGTGCAAGGTCCTAGACAAGGCACAGTGTATTATTCAAAGTTAAAGACCTCAGTCACATACACAATGTATCATTCCTGGAGTAAAGGGCTCAGTTAGAAATACAGTCTATCATTCCCGCGGAAACGACTCAGTTACTCACACAATGTTTCATTCCTGCGAAAAGAGCTCAGTCACATCACAATGTATCATTCCTGTGGGAAGGGCCTAGTCCCATAAACAATACATCATTTCTGCAGGACGGAACCTGTCCCGCACATAATGTTTAATTGCTGCTGTAATGACGCGCTATGCACACTGCATTAATTCCAGCAGTAAGGGCTAAGTCACAAAAATAATGAGTCATTTCTGCAGTAAGGTCCCAGTCAGAGACCCACTCCATCATGCCCCTTCCCATACATAATTAACCTTTGTTGCAGTTAAAACATAGTCACATACTCCTAGTACCATTCCTGCGGTACAGGCAGTGCTACGCATGACACATCATTCCTGCAGTACAGGCAGTGCTATGCGCGAAGCATTATTTCTGCAGTACAGGCAGTGCTATGCATGATGCATCAGTTCTATGCACAATGGATCATTCCTGCAGTATAGGCAGTGCAATCCACGATGCATCATTTCTGCAGTACAGGCAGGACTATGCATGATGCATCATTCCTGCAGTACAGACAGTGCTATGCACAAGGCATCATTCCAGCAATACAGGCAATGCTAGGCACAATGATTCATTCCTGCAGTACAGGCAGTGCTATGCAAACTGCATCATTCCTGTAGTACAGGCAGTGCTATCCATGATGCATCATTCCTGCAGAACAGGCAGTGCTATGCACAGTGCATCAGTTCTATGCACAATGCATCATTCCTGCAGTACAGGCAGAGCTATGCACAATGCATCATTCCTGTGGTACAAGCACTGCTAAGAACTATGCATCATTCTTGCAGTAAAGATAGTTCTATGCATGATGCATCATTCCTGCGGTACAGGCAGTGCTATGCATGATGCATCATTCCTGCAGTACAGGCAGTACTATGCACGATCCATCATTCTTGCAGTAAAGGCAGTGCTATGCATGATGCATCATTTCTGCAGTACAGGCAGTGCTATGCACGAGGCATCACTCCTGCAGTACAGGCAGTGCTATGCATGATTAATCATTTCTGCAGTAGAGGCAATGCTATGCAGAGTGCATCATTCCTGTGTTACAAGCAGTGCTATGCATGAAGCAACATTCCTCCAGTACAGGTAGTGCTATGCACAATGCATCATTCCTGCAGTACAGGCAGTGCTATGCACGACACATCTTTCCTGCAGTACAGGCAATGCAATGCACAGCGCATCAGTTCTATGCATGATGCATCATTCCTGCTGTACAGGCAGTGCTATGCACAATACGTCATTCATGTAGTACAGGTAGTACTATGCACAATGCATCATTCTTGCAGTAAAGGCAGTGCTATGCATGATGCATCATTCCTACAGTAAAGGCAGTGCTATGCCTGATGCATCATTCCTGCGGTACAGGCAGTGCTATGCATGATTCATCATACCTTCAGTACACACAGTGCTATGCATGATGCATCATTCCTACAGTAAAGGCAGTGCTATGCATGATGCATCATTCCTGTGGTACAGCCAGTGCTATGCATGATGCATCATTTCTGCGGTACAGGCAGTGCTATACACAATGTATCATTCCTGCATGACAAGCAGTGATATGCCTGATGCATCATTCCTGCAGTACAGGCAGTGCTATGCACGATGCATAACTTCAGTGGTACAGGCAGTGCTAACTATGCATCATTCCTGCAGTACAGGCAGTGCTATGCACAACGCATCATTCCTGTGGTGCAGGCAGTGCTATGCACAATGCATCATTCCTGCAGTAAAGGCAGTGCTATGCATGATGCCTCATTCTTGCAGTACAGACAGTGCTATGCATAATGCATTATTTCAGTGGCACAGGCAGTGCTAACCATGCATCATTCCTGCTGAACAGGCAGTGCTATGCACAATCATTCATTCCTGCAGTACAGGCAGAGCTATGCACAACGCATCATTCCTGTGTTACAGGCAGTGCTATGCATGATGCATCATTCCTGCAGTACAGGAAGTGATTTTCATGATACATCATTCCTGCCGAATGTGCAGTGCTATGCACAAAGCATCATTCCGGTGGTACAGGCAATGCTATGCATGATGCATCATTCCTGCAATACAGGCAGTGCTATGCACAATGCATTAGCTCTATGTATGATGCATCATTCCTGCAGTACAGGCAGTGCTATGCATGATGAATCAGTTCTATGCACAATGCATCATTCCTGCAGTACGGCAGTGCTATGCATGACGCATCATTCCTGCAGTACAGGCAGTGCTATGCATGGCACATCATTCCTGTAGTACAGGCAGTGCTATGTGTGATGCATCATTCCTGCAGTACAGGCAGTGCTATGCATCATGCAGCAGTTCTATGCACAATGGATCATTCCTGCAGTATAGGCAGGTAAATGCACAATGCATCATTCTGGCAGTACAGGTAGTGCAATCCACGATGCATCATTTCAGCAGTACAGGCAGTACTATGCATGATGCATCGTTCCTGCAGTACGGACAGTGCTATGCACAATGCATCATTCCAGCAATACAGGCAATGCTATGCACAATGCATCAATCCTGCAGTACAGCCAGTGCTATGCACAATGCATCATTCCTGTGGTAAAGGCAGTGCTATGCACGATGCATCATTCTTGCAGTAAAGGCAGTGATATGCCTGATGCATCATTTCTGTAGTTCAGGCAGTGCTCTGCATGAGGCATCATTCCTGCGGCACAGGCAGTGCTATGCATGATGCATCATTCCTGCAGTACAGGCAGTACTATGCACGATGCATCATTCTTGCAGTAAAGCAGTGCTATGCATGATGCATTATTTCTGTAGTACAGACAGTGCTATGCACAATCCATCATTCCTGCAGTACAGGCAGTGCTATGTGTGATGCATCATTCCTGCAGAACAGGCAGTGCTACGTATGATGCATCAGTTCTATGCACAATGGATCATTCCTGCAGTATAGGCAGGTCAATGCACAATGCATCATTCCAGCAGTACAGACAGTGCAATCCACGATGCATCATTTCTGCAGTACTATGCATGATGCATCATTCCTACAGTACAGGCAGTGCTATGCACAATGCGTCATTCCAGCAATAGAGGCAATGCTATGCACAATGCAGCATTCCTGCAGTACAGGCAGTGCTATGCACAATGCATCATTTCTGTGGTACAGGCAGTGCTATGCACAATGTATCATTCCTGCAGTACAGGCAGTGCTATGCATGGTGCATCAGTTCTATGCACAATGCATGATTCCTGCAGTACAGGCAGTGCTATGCACAATGTATCATTACTGCGGTACAGGCAGTGCTAAGCATGATGCATCATTCTTGCAGTAAAGATAGTTCTATGCATGATGCATCATTCCTGCAGTACAGGCAGTGCTCTGCACAACGCATCATTCCTGTGGTGCAGGCACTGCTATGCATGATGCATCATTCCTGCAGTACAGGCAGTGCTATGCATGATGCCTCATTCCTGCAGTACAGGCAGTGCTATGCATAATGCATTATTTCAGTGGCAGAGGCAGTGCTAACCATGCATCATTCCTGCTGTACAAGCAGTGCTATGCACAATGATTCATTCCTGCAGTACAGGCAGTGCTATGCACAACGCATCATTTCTCTGTTACAGGCAGTGATATGCATGATGCATCATTCCTGCAGTACAGGAAGTGCTATGCATGATACATCATTCCTGCAGAATGTGCAGTGCTATGCACAACACATCATTCCTGTGGTACAGGCAATGCTATGCATGATGCATCATTCCAGCAGTACAGGCAGTGCTATGCACGATGCATTAGCTCTATGTATGATGCATCATTCCTGCAGTACAGGCAGTGCTATGCCTGATGTATCAGTTCTATGCACACTGCGACATTCCTGCAGTACAGGCAGTGCTATGCATGACGCATCATTCCTGCAGTACAGGCAGTGCTATGCACAATGCATCATTTCTGCAGTACAGGCAGTACTATGCACGACACATCAGCCCTGCAGTACAGGCAGTGCTATGCACGACACATCATTCTTGCAGTACAGGCAGTGCTATGCATCATGCAGCAGTTCTATGCACAATGGATCATTCCTGCAGAATAGGCAGGTCAACGCACAATGCATAATTCCGGCAGTACAAGTAGTGCAATCCACGATACATCATTTCAGCAGTACAGGCAGAACTATGCATGATGCATCATTCCTGCAGTACAGACAGTGCTTTGCACAATTCATCAATCCTGCAATACAGGCAATGCTATACACAATGCATCAATCCTGCAGTACATGTAGTGCTATGCACAATGCATCATTCCTGAGGTAAAGGCAGTGCTATGCATGATGCAGCATACTTGCAGTAAAGGCAGTGCTATGCGTGATGCATCATTTCTGTAGTTAAGGCAGTGCTATGCATGGATCATCATTCCTGCAGCACAGGCAGTGCTATGCATGATGCATCATTACTGCAGTACAGGCAGTAATATGCATGATGCATAATTCTTGCAGTAAAGGCAGTGCTATGCATGATGCATCATTTCTGCAGTACAGGCAGTGCTATGCAAAATGCATCATTCCTGCAGTACAGGCAGTGCTATGTGTGATGCATCATTCCTGCAGAACAGACAGTGCTATGCATGATGCATCAGTTCTATGCACAATGGATCATTCCTGCAGTATAGGCAGGTCAATGCACAATGCATAATTTCTGCAGTACAGGCAGTACTATGCATGATGCATCATCCCTGCCGTACAGGCAGTGCTATGCACAATGCATCATTCCAGCAATACAGGCAATGCTATGCACAATGCAGCATTCCTGCAGTACAGGCAGTGCTATGCACAATGCATCATTCCTGTGATACAGGCAGTGCTATGCACGATGTATCATTCCTGCAGTACAGGCAGTGCTATGCACCGTGCATCAGTTCTATGCACAGTGCATCATTCCTGAAGTACAGGCAGTGCTATGCACAGTGGATCATTACTGCGGTACCAGCAGTGCTAAGCATGATGCATCATTCTTGCAGTAAAGATAGTTGTATGCATGATGCATCATTCCTGCAGTACAGGCACTGCTATGCATGATGCATCATTCCTGCAGTACAGGAACTACTATGCACGATGCATCATTCTTGCAGTAAAGCCAGTGCTATGCATGATGCATTATTTCTGCAGTACAGAACGTCCTATGCATGAGGCATCATTCATGCAGTACAGGCAGTGCTATGCATGATTAATCATTTCTGCAGTAGAGGCAATGCTATGCACAGTGCATCCTTCCTGTGGTACAAGCAGTGCTATGCATGAAGCAGCATTCCTGTAGTACAGGTAGTGTTATGCACAATGCATCATTCCTACAGTACACTCAGTGCAATGCATGATGGATCATCCATGCAGTACAGGCAATGCAATGCACGGTGCATCAGTTCTATGCATGATGCATCATTCCTGCAGTAGAGGCAGTGCTATACACCATGCATCATTCCTGGTGTACAGGCAGTGCTATGCATGATGCATCATTCCTGCAGTAAAGGCAGTGCTATGCATGATGCATCATTCCTGCAGTACAGGCAGTGCTATGTATGATTCATCATTCCTTTAGTACACACAGTGCTATGCATGATGCATCATTCCTGCGGTACACGCAGTGAAATGCACAACGTATCATTCCTGCAGTACAGGCAGTGCTAAGCATGATGAATCATTCCTGCAGTACAGGCAGTGCTATGCACAATGCATAACTTCAGTGGTACAGGCAGTGCTAACGATGCATCATTCCTGAAGTACAGGCAGTGCTATGCACAACGCATCATTCCTGTGGTACAGGCAGTGCTATGCACGATGCATCAATCCTGCAGTACAGGCAGTTCTATGCATGATGCATCATTCTTGCAGTTCAAGCAGTGCTATGCACGTTGCATATTTTCAGTGGCACAGACAGTGCTAACCATGCATCATTCCTGCAGTACAGGCAGTGCTATGCACAATGCATCATTCCTGCAGTACAGGCAGTGCTGTGCACGACACATCATTCCTGCAGTACAGGCAGTGCTATGCACAACACATCATTCCTGCAGTACAGGCAGTGCTATGTGTGATGCATCAGTCCTGCAGTACAGGCAGTGCTATGCATCATGCAGCAGTTCTATGCACAATGGATCATTCCTGCAGTATAGGCAGGTAAATGCACAATGCATCATTCCGGCAGTACAGGTAGTGCAATCCACGATGCATCATTTCAGCAATACAGGCAGTACTATCCATGATGCATCATTCCTGCAGTACAGACAGTGCTATGCACAATGCATCATTCCAGCAATACAGGCAATGCTATTCACAATGCATCAATCCTGCAGTACAGGCAGTGCTGTGCACAATGCATCATTCCTGTGGTACAGGCAGTGCTATGCACGATGCATCATTCTTGCAGTAAAGGCAGTGCTATGCCTGATGCATCATTTTTGTAGTTCAGGCAGTGCTATGCATGAGGCATCATTCCTGCGGCACAGGCAGTGCTATGCATGATGCATCATTCCTGCAGTACAGGCAGTACTATCCACAATGCAGCATTCCTGCAGTACAGGCAGTGCTATGTGTGATGCATCATTCCTGCAGAACAGGCAGCGCTATGCATGATGCATCAGTTCTATGCACAATGGATCATTCCTGCAGTATAGGCAGGTCAATGCACAATGCATCATTCTGGCAGTACAGGCAGTGCAATCCACAATGCATCATTTCTGCAGTACAGGCAGTACTATGCATGATGCATCATTCCTGCAGTACAGGCAGTGCTATGCATAATGCATCATTCCTGCAGTAGAGGCAGGTTTATTCATGACACGTCAATCCTGGAGTACAGGCAACGTTAGGCATGACACATCATTCTTGCAGTAAATGCAGTGCTATGCACGATGCATCATTCCTGCGGTACAGGCAGTGCTATACACAATGCATCATTCCTGCCATACAGGCAATGCTATACACGACACATCATTCCTGCGGTACAGGCAGGGCTATGCACAATGCATCATTCCTGCGGTACAGGCAGTGCTATACATGACATATCATTCCTGCAGTAAAGGCAGTGGTATGCACGACGCATCATTCCTGGAGTACAGGCAGTGCTATGCATGACGTATCATTCTTGCAGTAAAGGCAGTGCTATGCGCGATGCATCATTCCTGCGATACAGTCAGTGCTATCCACAATAAGTGGCGTAACATAGGCCCCCTCAGCCCCCGCATTGTGGGGTGACCCCATGCTCCAGGGGCTCCCCTCAGCACAGTACCCTGGCCGAAGAGCTCCTGATCGAGCCCGGAGGGGACGCCTCCACCTACCTTGCAGGGATGCCCCCTCAAGTTTCATTACGCCACTGTGCACAGTGTATCATTCCTGCAGTACAGGCAGTGCTATGCACGACGCATCATTCCTGCAGCTAATGTCCAGTTCTACAGACAGGGGGGCAGATTTACAAGCCCCTTGCGACACATTTGCGCCGCTGCTGAGTCACTTATGTGACGCAGCAGCGGCGTAAAGCAAGCGCCACGCTGCGACGGATTTACAACATGACGCATCTAGGGAGATGCATCACACCGTAAACCCCCACGCCACATTATACCTGCGTCAGGAATAATGTGTTCGTACCGTCGCAGTGTGGGCGTTCCATCGCAGGAAAGCCTCGGAAAAGTGCCTGAGTGAAATCTACAAGATTTCACGAAGTCACTTTTCCGACGCCGCTGCGTCAAAACCTTGCGCCTGCTTGAAGCAGGCGTAAGGCGTGACGCAGAATGCTAAAGATAGGCCAGTTTGGAACAGTGCTGGAGTTGCGTCGCGCCCGCGACACGACTCTAGCACTGCGCCAACCTTACGCCGGCAGATACGACACGCATCTGCCTATCCTTGCGCCACGGCGCACCGCATTGTAAATGCGGCGCATTCGTGGTGGCGCAAGGGTAGTTTTGCGTGTCGCAAGTTTACTGGCGCATCCCTGCTGATTTGCAGAGATGCGCCAGTCCTTGTAAATCTGCCCCAGGGTATCCAAGCTGCAATAGGGCAGTAGACACATACTCAATGCATCCTTCCTTCATTGAGGGGCTAGGTTCATAAATACTGTATCATTTTTGCAGTAAGGGCAATGCTGTGCACAGTGCATCATTCCTAAAGTAAGGGCTTAGTCACATATGTGAAGGAAGTGACCCGTTTAGGGTCACCCGGGTCAGTCGCAACCACCTCTCAGCCTTCCAAACAAATGAAGAGTCGGTCAGACAGTAGAGAATACAAACCAAGTTATTTTGATAGTATTCGCTCGAGCGGAGTCCAGTCTGACTAGCCTCCTAAGATGCTACTGAGGGGACTGACCCTCATCAACATTGCATCGGTTATTATACATTTCCAATGCTCAGCAAGACCCGCCCTGAACTGGAAATTTCCAGTTGGAGCAGGTTAACAAAGGAGACACAGAAGATGAGCTACACTCCTGGGATCGGGTACATGTTATCTCCACCTCAAGGTTACTCTGTCCGTGCCCGCCACCGTAAGCATGAGAACGGGCCCATCTAACAAGGGAGGTATGCAAAGGCACATTCATGTATTCATTAAGACAGCGAAGCTCAACCTTGGAGAAATACAAAAACAAATATCGAACCTGTTTTCTGCTGAGACAGACAGAATGAGACAGAAGTTAGTTTAGATCATTACACAAAATGGCGGCTATGTGGCAAAATGAGGCCGCAAATGCAAACTAAAGGAAGTGACCCGAAATGGGCCACCCGGGTCACTCGCGACCACCTCTCGGCCTTCCCAGAAATGAAGAGTCGGGATGACAGTGGAGAATACAATCTAGCACTTTTATTAGTAAGTACACTGCAGTGGAGTCCGGTCTGACCAGCCTCACAGGATAGCTGTCGAGGGACTGACTTCAGGACCCTTAGTAACACAAAATAAGCTTTCCAACACATCCCAAGTCCCGCCCCTGGTGGAAAAATATAGCTTGTGCAGAGGCTGAACAAAGAAGGCACAGAAGGATGGGCTACCACCTGCAGAATGGGTACACGTTATCAGGCTCCCAAGGTCATCTTGCTCGGTCTCAGCTCTCTCCAGTGTGGGAGCATAGCTACGACCAGGGATAGGCATGCGAAAGCAGAATAAACTATTCATTTAGTACATCTGGGTTTCAACCTTGAATACGATAAGAGGGAACAACTGAACAGCAGCTTCCTGCTGAGGCGAGCAGAAAGGGGCACAGAGGCAGGGTTTCGATCACAACATATCATGGCAGTTACATGGTAGAAAATGGCGTCTCAGATGCTAACTTTAGCTTGCACAATGTTAGGAGGAACTGGTTGCACACATTTGCAATAGCAATCAATACAAAATAGCGATATGAATGCTAACATAACACAGTATACAATATAGGGATGTGGCAATGACGCATTCAATTCTAACAGATAACTTAAGCACAATGCCAATAGGGGGGCCAACCGGAAGTATTTTCTAGTCCAACAGACCCCCCTTTTAGCATTTGCTAACTAATTTTGCTACTATGGAAAGTTAGAACTCTCTGTATTACGTAATGAACATATTACGAATCCAAACATATGCATTCAGTACTCGAAAATGCCCTCATCTATGCACATCAAGTCCTGGATATCCTGCATCACCATGGCCTTGTTCTTAGAGTCAGGTTCTAGGGGTTTGGGGCGTGGCGTCAATATTTGCACACAAAAGGCACAGCAGGCAGGAAGGCAGTGTATACACAGACAACATGTTAGAATGATACCAGCTATGGGGATCAGAAAGATGAGAATCTTCCATCCCCAGGACGTGAATAAACCCCAAAACCACCCAGTGAGAGACCATGTACCATTCTCCTGGTGTATGTCAGAGGCAAGCCTATAAAGCTTCTGTGTAGCAGCATACACATTTGGAGCGTGGTCCGGTATGTATACACAGCAGCTACTGCCAATGATGCGGCAGGCCCCACCCCGATCAGCAAGGATGACGTCTAACACCATCCGGTTTTGAAGGGCAACAAGTCTCGTAGCCTGGAGCTCAGCTGTAATATTAGTCAGAATGCCAGCAGTTGCATTTATTACTCCTTCTACCACCCTGGTGAGTCTACGGATATGAGACTATTGGACATGGGGCCCCAAAAGGGAACAATACCTTTCATAGCATCAGTGAACTGCTCTGAAGTGGTGTCTGTCTGATCTATGTCGGTGGTGTCAATAACTCGTCTAACACGAAACAGATGGGCACTCCTGCGCTGTAGTCGGTGATCCCTATGATAATTGGATGGTGCTATATACACTGGGGAAAGGAGAAAAGAGAGATAACATATTCAAGACCATCCCCGGGGAAGCCAAACATAGGCCTGGGACCCGCAAACAAAATAAACATTGTGAGGGGGCAGCAGGGGTGGGCTATTGACAGTGCTCAGTTCATAGGTATAATTGCAATTACTCACCCCAACCCCAACTTTTCCTCTCCCCTTAACACAGAAACTCGCTGTTGTGTTAACCACTGGCACTGGCATTGCCACATCATGGGTAATATTACGCAGCTGAAAAGATTTGAAGTATTCAGTGACATTAAAATTCCAAAAACCAGACATTTCATTTTGAAGCCATGTTACATTTTGTTCTCTTTCGTACACATTCATGCAGGCTGTTGGGACAATGTATCCGGAGTCCCTTGTTCCCCTGGGGTAAACCCTTGATGTACACGTATATACTCTAAGACAGTTTCATAGTCAGCTAACGTCATATTCATAGTATCAGAGTGATAATGAGTGTATACCATAGTGAAGAGCTGAAACCAGCCCTCACAACTTCCAAGATAAGAAAAAGGCATGGACAACAACACGTCATTCTTGTGTGTCACAGAATGGAGCAGACCACAGATCCAGCAATTTGTGACATTGGACGTACCATGGGCCAGATGCAACATTTGGAGGAACACATTATCTACATATGTCTTTCTGTGTTCACCTTTGTGAGGAGCCAGAGTGACAAACATATGCTCAGGGGGAACAGGTGTTGTACCAATCAAAGAGTGCACAGGATATTTTTCTTCTAGAAACCACATTATTCCAAGTATTGCTAGTAGGGAAATCAGGACAATTACTAGAAAAATCGCTTTACCCCTTTTCGACCAACTGGGCCAACCAACCCCATCCCTCTCCGAACGTGGTGCTGCAAAAGGCTGTTCCTCCTCAACAATTGGGCGGCCGAAAGGATACATGGTGATCACAGGGGAAAAACGCAATGCAATGGGGTTGGTGACAAGTTTCCAGCGTCCTTATGGGCCTCGCTGGCACACTCCTATTGTTCATCTACGGTGGTGCTACTGAGCACAGCGGTGGGGCAGCGCGATTGCGGCCCTTTGAAGAAATCCCACACCGTCCAGGATAGGGCACCCCCCCTTTTGGGAAGACACCCTCAGCTTATCCTGTTCAGTGTCTCGGACAATGCACCAATCTCCCTTTCCCTAAGCTATCGTTGGTACCACGGACAGGGTACATGCACCCTATTCTTCATCCTCGCAGTCCATCCCTACTAATCTGACTTTTCCTTTGGTGCACTGTCACTCCGTCGGGGACGCAAATTGTACCTAGATACTCCGGGCACAGAGCGATCAGTAAACAGGGGCTCAAATTCAGAGGGGCCAAGGGACTAAGGCTCAAGCACTTGTGGGCCAGGTGGAGGAGAATCCTGGACGGCCCTTATTTCTGGGGGGACCTCCTCATTCAATGCTGTATCATTCTCCTCCTCTGTTTGCACCCACGTCAGTCGGGCATCCGAAAAAGGGATGAAGCATGGCACTTTCTCCGTCTCGTGGTCACCTATGCCATCGATCACCCACCGATCATAGGGGAGAGGCAATGGGACCTTGCGGCAGTGGTTAGTGTGAATCCAGTTCTTCCGACCTGTCACCTTCACAGCACTCTGGGTGGCGAGGAGTACCTGCAGCGGCCCCTTCCAGCGGGGCTCCAAACATCTTTTCCGCTGGAAGTTCCGCACAAGGATAAAGTCACCAGGTCGGATGTCATGCCCGGGCCCCTCTGTTTGTGGTGGCAATGTGTCTTGAATCTGTTGGTGAATAGAACGCAAATCTTTAGTCAACTCATAGAGATAATCTACTAACAGAGGATACTCAATTTCTGAAAAATGCTTTGGTCGTGGGACGCCCCAAACATTCGCTGGGCATCCGAACACGACCTCATACGGAGACAATCCTGTCCTAGTGTGAGCCGTAGCTCTGGTTGACAGAAGAGCTAACGGTAAAGCATCTGGCCACTTCAATCCTGTGCTTTCCTGAATTTTTGCCAGTTTTAGTTTGAGAGTACCATTGTACTTCTCAACCAAACCTGCTGACTGGGGGTGGTGCGCAGCATGGAACTTCTGCCTGATGTGTAGCCCATCACACACCAGCTGGATGACTTTTGAATTGAAGTGACTGCCATTGTCACTCCAGATCAAACTGGGTAAACCGAAGCGAGGGAAAAACTCCTAGAGGAGGGCTTTCGCCGTCGCCAAGGCTGTATTCTCCTTAGTGGTGTATGCCTCAACCCACTTACTGAATGCGCAAACAACCACTAACACATATTTCAAATTGTTGACCCGTTCCATCTCAATGTAGTCCATCTGAAGGACTTCAAAGGGGAAGGAAGGGGGTGCAAAATGACCAGGAAGTGTAGGAGTGCCTTTTCCAGGATTATACATCATGCATACCATACAATATTTCCCCAAGTGTGCAGCTTTTTTGGGGATGTTATCATTCTGCCACACAGGGTCTAGTAGTTTGCATATACCCTTTGCGCTAATGTGAGCTGGCCCATGCGCCATAGTGACTACGGGGAGGACATAGGCGTCCGGCAGCATCCACCTTTACTTTCCTGACTTATCCGTCCAGCACCCATCCTCGTCTAAACGTTCTGTGCTTTCCTGCCATATTGCTAACTCCTCAATCGTTGCCTGACTCTGTATTTCTTCGACACTATCCAGTGTAACCTCAAACATAGTAACTTCGGGTACCCATCTAGCAGGACCTGCCACAAACATCTATTTCATCTTTGTTCGAGCCGTCTCCTTAGCGGTTTGGTCTGCAAATGCATTTCCCCTCCCCACATCATCAGTAATTGCCTTGTGGGCGCTACACTTCACTATTGCCAACTTTTTGGGGAGTGTCAGAGCTGACAAAAGCCTGTGTATCAATAGGCCATTCTGGATCTTTAACCCGTGTGAAGTCAGGAATCCCCTCTCCGCCCAGAGCCGCCCAAAATTGTGGGCCACTCCAAAGGCGTACTGGCTGTCAGTATAAATATTGACAGTCAGTCCCTCACTTAGCTCACAAGCTCGAACAAGGGCAACTAACTCTGCAGCTTGGGCCGATTGATAGGGAACTTGTGATGTCTCAACTACTGTATGCAGAGTAGTTATTGCGTATGCAACAGTTGTCGTGCCATCCGGTAATTTGAAACAAGAGCCATCGACATATAGCTCCCCTTGGGGTTCAGATAGAGGAACATCAGTCAGGTCTACCCGTCCCTTCGTCTCCTCTTCAGTCAGAAAAATACAATCATGTATGTCTATCTCCTCACTTTCAGAAGGGAGGGGTAGTAACGTGGCTGGGTTCAGAGTGGCACATCTTTTTATTGTGACATGTGGTGCAAAAAGGGTCTGTTCATAACCAGTCAGACGTGCACTGGTAAGGTGCTGCGTCTTCATTTTGTTCAAAAGTGTATCCACAGCATGAGGTACCATGACTGTGAGATCGGTATCAAGGACGAGCCCTGCCGATTGTCAAATAGAGACAGCCACAGCCACAACCGCTCTTAGACAGCTCGGGAGGGCTCTCGTGACGTTGTCAAGCAGAGCAGAAAAATAAGCACACAGCCTCTGCTTACCTCCAAAGGCTTGTGATAAGACAGAAAGCGCGCAACCAGTCGTCTCGTGTACATACAACACGAATGGCTTGGCATAATCCAGCGTGCCGAGCACAGGCGCAGAGCAAAGTGCGACTTTCAATTGCTCAAAAGCTTGTTGGCATTCAGGCGTCCAGGGCAAAGGTTCATGCACATCTTTAGTGGTTAGCTGCAGCAGTGGCTTTGTTAGTAAGGAAAAGTCAGGAATCCAGTGGCAACAATACGAAGTAATGCCAATGAAAGCTTGCACATCCCTTTGAGTCTTAGGGATGGGCATTTTAACAATAGCACTAATGCATTCAGGTGTTACTCTCCTTCCCTCCTTCGACAGTAGGTGACCTAAATCGGTGACCTCCTGTCGACAATATTGGAATTTTGAAAAGGACACTTTATGTCCGTGATGAGCCAAATGAAGGAACAATTTGGCCTTTGCATCTTTGCAACCTTCGTCAGTGTCAGAAGCGATCAAGAGATCATCCAAGTACTGCAGCAATACATTACCTGAGGGAAGCGCGAGGGAATCCAATTGGCCTTTTAAAGCTTGACTATATATGCTAGGACTTTCTGTATAGCCCAGAGGAGCTCGACAGAATCTAAAGCTTCTGCCGGCCAGGGTGAATCCAAATAGATGCCTGCTGTCTGGATGAATTGGAATGCTAAAGAATGCATTCTTCAAATGATAACAGAAAAGAATTTGGCAGAGGAAGGAATCATTGTCAGAAGGGCAGTGATGTCAGGAACCACCAGGAACTGAGGGACCACAATCTTGTTAACCTCACGCAGATCAATAACAAAATTATAGATATCAGGATGGTCATCAGAGGAGCCCGAGGGTGCCCTCTTAAGAATGGGAAGAATGGGGCTATTACACACGTTCGCAGTCACCTCCTCAACAACCCCTGACTTAATCAAGTCCTGTATAATCTGCAATAGAGCTCGCTCCCCTGCTTGCGGTGTTTTGTACTGGGGAATACGAGGCAAAACAGCATTGTCTTTGACTTTGATAGAAACTGGAGGTATCTGTAACAGCCCTACGTCCGTATCACCTGCAGCCCACAACGTGGGCGGCACATCCTTAAATTCAGCAGGCAGGGGCGCGATTCCTTGGACAAGCACTGCTTGGTGCTAACCACATTAGGACCCATCGTCATATAGACACCAGCAGGGGAACAGTAAATTGTAGCATACAACTTCTTCAACAAATCCAATCCCATCAAATTCTCACCACAATTGGACGTCAGCAAAAATGGTGAATCAACAGTAAAGGGACCAACTGTCAGGGCAAGGGGTTTAGATATGGGGCTCACAACCGGTACAACAGAAAAGCCTACCGAAACATTATTATGGCCAGACAGGGCTGCCCCGGGGACCAGTGAATGAGAAACAGAGCTGTTCATTTCACCTGTATCCACCAAGAATTGCTTAGCTGAGCCCTGCAAGTCAGCAGTAACATAAGGTCCGTGCTGATCTACAGAAGAAAATCAAACCATTCCTCCCCCCGAAGATCTCAGGCCGGCGGTTCAATCCCTGATTATCCCTAGATTGGAATATGGGCTGGTGACCCTCGCAGGTCTTCCCAAAGCTAGCTTGGCCCCACTCAGAGCTACCTTGAATGCATCGGCCAGACTTTTAACGGGCTCGAGCAAATTTGATCACATTTCACCAGACCTTTTGCAACTAAATTGGTTATCTATTGAAGCTAGAATCCGACTCAAGATAGCTTGTCTGACTCATAAAGCCATACACTACAATACCCCGTACTACCTAGCAAATAAGCTTGAGCTATCGGGCTCCAGCCGGAACCTCAGAAGTACGTCCACCCTTCTCTTGAAACCTCCAAGATTCAAAAAGAAAAGATCGTACAAACGTGCGTTCACCGGTCTTGCTCCGAGAATCTGGAATTCCTTGCCACCCGAGATCAGATCCAATCCTTCAACTACTTCCTTTAAAAAACTGGTCAAAAGACTACTAATGAACGAACGTTAACGCGTTGATCATGCTCGTGTGTTTTGTTAATAACCAAAATCTTGAAGTATTCACTGATGTTCTATTATATGTTTTACCTTCTGTTTGTTCTAGTCCTCGTTAGCTCCTTTTACTGCATTAACTGTTGATTTTGCTCGTTTCCTTTTTGTTAAAATTCCTTGATGCACATCGCACCTCTTGGTTCTTTCTACTGTATGATGTTTTACTCGGAGCGCTCCATGGCACCTCTGATACAACCTACTCTGTATTCTTGAATGTTTTCCCACAGGTTGTAACTTCACTTACCTTCTTTATGTTTTTGTATACTTGCTGGCGCCAACTCTGTACAGCGCTCTGATACCCCTTTGGGTCTTGTTCGCGCTCTATAAAACTTTTCAAATAAAATAAAATAAATACAGGTACCTAAACTGGTCCCTCGCCCTGTCCCTGGCTGTCCTAACTGTGGGACAGCCCTGTCACTGCATCCAAATCATAGTCGTCATGATAGTACTGTCACCCCCGAGGGTCATCAAAATAGTTCTGATCAGAGTGACCCTGCGGTGCCTCAGTTTCCTGACACCCGTCCTGACCACCTGCTCCATGACCCCGTCCACGAGAACCCCGTCCTCTAGGGGCCATGACTTTCTGCAACAACGCCGGGCACTCACTGCGCCAGTGTCCCTCCTCCTTACAATATGCACACTGATTCGGCCCCACAGGTGCAGCATTTCTGCCAGTGCGGGGCAGCTGTCGAGCCGGACCAATGCCGCATCCTCTTCTGTTTCCCCTAGATACCTGCTGCATCAACACCTTCGTTTTTAACTCCTTATTTTTCTTCTCCACCTTCTCCTTCTCTTCATTCTCTCTATGCTCATAATACTGTGCCATACTCAATATCACTGATGGGGAGGAGGTAGTCCAAGTGCTCTCCGAAGCCTGCAACCGAGTCGCGATCTCGGGAAGCAGGTTCATAACAAATCTGTTAACGAACAGACGGACACCTCCTTCCATTGACAAATCCTGTCCACTGAAATCCAAAAACACACCTTCAAACCTAGTAAAAAAATCAGATACACCTTCATCTTTCTTCTGGCGACATGCAGTTAACTTGTCCCAATCTGCTCTTCTGGGTGGAATAAGAGAGTGCATGTAGGTAATAATACGACCTGGCAAAGCTAGTATCTCAGCCTTAGGCTTCTCACCAGGCTTCCTCTCCTTGTCCCATGCTCTGATCTCGTCCCAAGTGCCACCCAATTCCACAACATGATCCTGTGTATGCACCTGCCGCCAAATATCAACAGGTACCAACAAACTAAAAAACATATCAATGTCTGCCAATGTCATCACTGTCGACGATGCGGCCTCTGTCAACTCTTTGTAATATGCAGTCGGATTTTCCTAGGGTCGGGCAGCTGACTCTTAAGAGACAAAACCTCACTCCTTTTCCATGGAGTGTAAACCCATTGTTCTTGAAAACGGGCCTCCACTCGCTGTCTGACAACAGCATCATTCTGATCAAGCAGCTCCGGTATCTCAGGGTGGAAAATAGGATGTACTTCCCTCATCGGAAGCTGGGACCCTGTTGTCGGGCTCTTCTGATGTAACCTACCTCGATAGCCAATCAGTGTTGCAACATTACTAAAAACTTCGTTAGGGGCCATATCAACAGCATATACATGGTCCCGGATGTCAAAAATAATCTGAGGCGCGACACCATTGAAACACTGTTCCCACAACCCAATCAGCGTAGCCGACATATGCTTGAGGGCATGCTGCTGTACAAACGGGTCATACTGTTCAACACACCTCACACATCCTCCATGCCGTAAATCGGGTTCTGGAACCACTGGGCAGGCTGATTAGCTACCATCTTTTTCTCTGCATCTCCCACATCAGACCAAATCAGCACCCGCCCCATTTGCTCCCGTGCAGTCACCCAGTTCCCCTCGTCCAGTCCACGCACCGGCGTCCCAATGCTCAGCAAAGTCGGGGAAGGGAGATGCGGGGAAGACACAATAGCGGAAGGGGCAGGCACCAGTGTTATTAATGGCTGTGTTGAGGGTGTGAGGGATGGAGAGACAGAGTAAGCTGAAACAATAGGCATAGCAGGGAGGCTTGCAGTCGTCGCAGCCGCAGCATGTGAAGCCAGAGAAAGAGCAGGAGGTGCTGTAGCCGAAGCAGCCAGGTCAAGAGCAGAAGAACCAGAGGTGGAGGCAGGAGGGCCGAAAGACTGGGGTGGCGGGACAGCAGAAGGTGGAGGTTGAGTGTCTAACAGTTCCTCCACAAACGTTTCGCCTTCCTCTAGGGCAACATAGGATTTGTCACATTGCAATCGAAACTTTCTATCAGCACACTCTATACCTTTTTCTATTTTTTCTCTATCATATGCTACTGCTTTCTGGCTCACTGTCTGCATCTTTCCTCTTCGGGCCTCTTTTTCTGCTTTCATTCGTCTGTGCCTAGCTTCCTTTTGCCATACCTGAAGATAATCAAACATCGACTGCCTACTTCTTTTGGCAAACAATTTATCCTGCAAGAAATTCAATTTTTGTTCAACAAAGGTACCTGTTAGCAGCCACTGCAGTTCGGCATTGTCCCTCGTATATTTGTGCCATAATGTACTAAACATAATAGGGCCAATGCTGTGCTTAACATACATATCAAAGTTCGGGGTGCCTTTCGGAGGCGCAGGTTGCCTTTCCTCCAATCGAACATCAGCAGAACAACAGTGGCACCCCAAACAACACAACTTAGGCAGGGCATCTTAAGAGGGGTCAGGTTCACTATTCGTGCCAGACAAATAATTCACAAATATCCTTCAAAAGGTCGGTCCTCAGACTGTATCAAACAAAGAAAACCAAAAATCAGTCCTCAGACTGCACCAAAGAGACAAACCAGAGTCGACACCACAAAACCAAAAACTGACCAAATCCCAGGCATTTTCAAAAGTAGGCCAAATTCATTACATTGCCTGGCAGAGTGTCCGCAGACACTCTGGGGCTTATTTACAAGCCCCTTGCGCCACTTTTGCATCACTTTTAACATGGGAAAAGTGACGCAAAAGTGGCGCAAGGGGCTTGTAAATCTGCCCCTCTGTATCCAAATCAGTCCTCAGACCTGCCAAGTACAAATCAAATGGTCCTCAGACTGTACAAAAGATTATTCAAAATGGTGCCATATTCATAAAGAACCAAGACAAACTCACCTGGTGCACACAGGTCGAACAAATTTATTCTCCACCACCGACTCTTCGGACCAAACGGTCAGATCCAAGGGTTTCGCCTTTCAGGACCCCAGCCGGGATGACCGCTGGGCGAGGCACCACCCGATCAGACAGGCGGGGCAGCTGCGAGTACTAGGCTCTATCGTGCAGGGATCCCTGATCCGCTCATCCGACCCGACGTGGCCCCGTTCTCCTCACCCATTTGCGGACGAGGATGGGTCAGCCCGATGGAGTCCCTGTTCGGGCACCAACTGAAGGAAGTGACCCGTTTAGGGTCACCCAGGTCACTCGCAACCATCTCTCAGCCTTCCAACCAAATGAAGAGTCGGCAGACAGTAGAGAATACAAACCAAGTTATTTTATTAGTATTCGCTCAAGCGGAGTCCAGTCTGACTAGCCTCCTAAGATGCTACCGAGGGGACTGACCCTCACCAACATTACATCAGTTGTTATACATTTCCAATGCTCAGCAAGACCCGCCCTGAACTGGAAATTTCCAGTTGGAGCAGGTTAACAAAGGAGACACAGAAGATGAGCTCCACTCCTGAGATCTGGTACATATTATCTCCACCCAAGGCTACTCTGTCCGTGCCCGCCACCGTAAGCATGAGAACGGGCCTATCTAACAAGGGAGGTATGCAAAGGCACATTCATGTATTCATTAAGACAGCGAAGCTCAACCTTGGAGAAATACAAAAACAAATATCGAAGCTGTTTTCTGCTGAGGCAGACAGAATGAGACAGAAGTTAGTTTCGATCATTACACAAAATGGCGGCTATGTGGCAAAATGAGGCCGCAAATGCTAACTTAAGCACAATGCCAATAGGGGGGCCAACCCGGAAGTATTTTCTAGTCCAACATATGCTGGGTGTCACTGCTCAAGAAGGGACCTGTCGCTTAGACAATGTGTCACTCTAGTGGTAAGAGCTAGTCCCTTACTCATTGTATCATCCAGTGACATACTCTATTTATCATTCCTTCGGTAAGGGCCACTCAATAACTAATGTACATGTTGCGTTAAGGGCCTGTTCCAATCATACCTGGGGTAAGGACCCCATCTTGTACATAATGTATTATTTTAGTGGTAAGAGCCCAGTCACAGACAGAGTTTGTCATTCCTGGGGCAAGGGCCAGTGCCTCACAGATTGTATCATTCCTGAGAAGAGAGCTTCATCACACATGCAATGTGCCGTCATTCCTGCAGTAAGGCATCAGTCACATGTAATATTCCTAAGGTAAAGGGCACCATCAAAAGCATAATGTGCATGGCTGTGGCAAGAACATTACCCAATCTTGTCTGCAGTAAGGGCCCCGGACCAGAAATTATGTGTCACTGTTGCAATGAGGGACCCAGTGTTGTGCATCTTTCCAGTTGACCGGGCCAGCCCTTACTCAGTGTACCATTCCTGCTGCAAACACCACCGGACAGTTTTATAATGGGCATATTTATGAGAGGCTTGTGTTGCATTTGCACCATGCAACTGGGTACATGCATGACGTAAACCTCCAAGTCAGATATTTTAAGGCACGCAAAGCCACTTTGCGTGGCTCTGAGTGACTCCAAAAATCTGGAGTAACACAATGCAGCATAAATCTCTGCGTTGAGTTACTCTGCCCTGGGAAGGCGTTCCATGGGCGCCGTGTCGTTGCTCCCTGGGAAGGCGTTCCATGGGCGCCGTGTCGTTGCTCCCTGGGAAGGCGTTCCATGGGCGCCGTGTCGTTGCTCCCTGGGAAGGCGTTCCATGGGCGCCGTGTTGTTGCTCCCTGGGAAGGCGTTCCATGGGCGCTGTGTCGTTGCTTCCTGGGAAGGCGTTCCATGGGCGCCGTGTCGTTGCTCCCTGGGAAGGCGTTCCATGGGCACGTGTCGTTGCTCCCTGGGAAGGCGTTCCATGGGCGCTGTGTCGTTGCGCACTGGGAAGGCGTTCCATGGGCGCCGTGTCGTTGCTCCCTGGGAAGGCGTTCCATGGGCGCCGTGTCGTTGCTCCCACACAACTCCCATGAATTTTGATGCATTCCCAGATTTACAAGAACTAATAAACCTGGGAATGCACCAAAACCTTACACCTTCACAGGGGAGGCATAATGAGGCGCAGTATCTCTATTTCTCCTAGTTTCTTCCTCATTCGATGAGTGCTGCATTCTGCAGCACACATAGAAGAATAAATGTCACTCCTAGGATGGTTTTTGTGCAGGAAGGTGTCCCTTCCTGCACAAAAACAATCCAGTATGCAAGTGCAAGGGGGCCTGTATTGGCTCTAGGCAACCAAAAGGTCACAAGGTCAGGTAAAAGGACAGGAATGTGCTGTGTTGCTTTAAATATGGCACATTCCTGTCCTTTACCTGTCATGCAGTGTAGTGCAAAACGTGACTTGCTGCGCTGCACTGCGTGACTTTCTCATAAATGGGCCCCTACGTTTTGGAGCAGCGCAGTGCAGCAACCAAAGTTGTTGTGCTGCGTTGCATAGTTTTTTCCTCTCCCGATACTAGTGCACCTTAGAGTGCCATGCGCCAGGGCACGAACCCTTACACTATAGTGCAAGGATGTGTGCGTTCTGTCAAGCTTAGGTTCGGTACTGAAAGGGGACCCTTCCAGTACTAAAACTATTCTTTAATACTTTTCCCACTTTATATGTGTGCTGTACATGCAAAGTTGGAAAATCTGCTGATTTTTAAAAGTTGATCCAGTGTTACATCTGTCTCAAAGAGGCGTCATTTTTTGACTAGCCAATGTCTGTCTACCAATATTAGTAGATAGGGGTTTGCAGCAAAACCCATGAGTAGCTGCATGGGAACATCCCCTTGGCACAAGGCAATTCACAGTAGCACCTATCGCTACTTTGCATTACTTTCGGCAACATTCAAAAGCAAATCATGATTTGTGTTGGAAAGTAAATCAGCAAAACACTATGGGGTAGATTTATTAATATTTCATGCAACATAACACAGCAAGGCCACTTGATGCATTGAGCTGCGTGAAAGGGAGTGTGCAGAGATGCGTCATATCTGTGCACCTCTGCTCTCTTCCAAGCGGGTGCGCTGTGTGCTGCGGGCACCCTTGCACCGTGGTGCAAAGGCGCCTGCGTTACGGGGGTAGAATTGTTTTTGTGCAGAAAGGACACCTTCCTACACAAAAACTACTATTAGAGGTACACCCTCTTTCTATGTGTGCTGCAGAACGCAGCCCCTTTGGAAGGAGGAAATGACAAGGAATAAATAAAGATATTTCTCCTCGTTATGCCTCTCTATGGAACGTGCACCATCGTGATACAATTCCAGGTTTACTGCCTTTAGCAAATCTGGGATTGCGTGCTATTCCATAGTGGATGCACGGGAACGCCCATGCTCCACCCATGGAACACCTTCCACAAAGAAATGTAACACAGCGGAGGCTGCTGCTTGGAATACATTTCTTTACAAAGTCACTCCTTGCGTGGCTTTGTAAATCCCACTTAAGGACTAGGGCTGTTTTACGATGACTCGCGCCGTGGAATGACAACGCAAGTCCTCAGTAAATCCTCCCCTATGTGCCGGCTTTGCATCTCTTTTGCGTCTCAACCAGTGCTTTAAATGGGAAAAAATAAGTGCAGGTACTCATTAAAATTAGCTAGATGTGTAGTGAGGGGGCGGGGCTAGGGGCGGGGCTAAAGGCAAGACATGATGATACTTAACGACTTCTATATTAGTTGCAGCACATACCAAAACACATGAGAAATGTGTTTATATAAACAAAGCAAGTTAACGCATTACACAAAATGAAAGAGAAATGCTATAATATGTTAACATTTCCTTTTTTTGCAATAGTTGCACCTTCTTAATGCCATACTGTTAATTGCTGTTGTTTGGCACAATACTATATATTTTTCAGCACGTGAGTAGGAAGAAACTGAAAATACCCCCACTTCGAACCAAAGCTCTTATGGCACAAAGCAAATGAAGCAAATCATCATGACCCTCCCCAGAAGATATCTCTTGTCTCTTTCATAGATCTATCCATTCATCCTTTCATCCTACCATTTACCTGCTGATGTCCACCATTTAACCTTTACATTCTGTCGTCTATTCAGTCTTTCATCCATCATTCAGCTTCTCACCATTCATTCTGTCCACCCTTCATATCCAAACCTATCCATCCATCCAACTCAAAACCTATCCATTCATCCTTTCACTCATCCATCTCTTTATCCACCCTTTCGCTCATTCATCAATCCTTTCGCTCATCTATCCATCAACCCTTTCACTCCTTTATTCCATCCACCCTTTCATTCCATCCACCCTTTCACTCAATCCCTCCTTTCACTCATCCATCATCCACCCTTTCATCCATCCTCCCTCCCTTTCATTCCTCCATCCAATCTTTCACTTATCCACCCATCATCCGCCCTTTTATCCAATCATCCACCCTATTTCACCCAGCAATCCATGCTTTCACTCATCCATCCATCTATACATCCACTCTTGCTCACTCATCCATCCGCTCACTCACCCTCTGAAAATACCCCCACTTCGAACCAAAGCTCTTATGGCACAAAGCAAATGAAGCAAATCATCATGACCCTCCCCAGAAGATATCTCTTGTCTCTTCCATAGATCTATCCATTCATCCATTCATCCTACCATTTACCTGCTGATGTCCGCCATTTAACCTTTACATTCTGTCGTCTATTCAGTCTTTCATCCATCATTCAGTTTTCACCATTCCGTCTGTCCACCCTTCAGATCCTAACCTATCCATCCATCCATCTCCAAACCTATCCATTCATCCTTTCACTCATCCATATCTTTATCCACCCTTTCGCTCATTCATTAATCCTTTCGCTCATCTATCCATCAACACTTTCACTCCTTTATTCCATCCACCCTTTCACTCAATCCCTCCTTCCACTCATCCATCATCCACCCCTTCATCCATCCTCCCTCCCTTTCATTCATCCATCCAATCTTTCACTTATCCACCCATCATCCACCCTTTTATCCAATCATCCACCCCCTTTCACCCATCCATCCTTTCACTCATCCATCCATCTATTCATCCATCCATCCACCCTTGTTCACTCATCTATCCACTCACTCTCCCACCCACCAACCCTCCCTACTATGCTATTTATGAATCTTTGTCGCGGAGCAGACATGTACACACAAAGTGCCACCCATTTTCTTTAAAATACCTCCTGAGAGTGTTTTGATTCTCTCTCTCTTTCTCTCAATTTTTTCTTACAAAAAAAAGGCATACGAATGCAGGCAAACGCACAAACATAAACAGGCACACAAAAGACTTGGGTATGATGAAAGCCATGTTATACTCTTCACCTACCATGGCTTTTTTAATTGCCACCAGGGCCGGACTGGCCGTAGCCTGATTGCCACTGCCACGGGACTGCCATGATTCCTGTTTGCACAAATGCACAGGATAGTGTGACTGTGATTGACAGCACAGGGCCTGAACGGACCCTGCACTGTCAAACACAGCGTGATGGTGAGCACCCGGCAATTATTCAAATGAGCCCAGCTGAATAGCTCAGCTGGGGCTCAGATCGGGATAACAGAAGTGGCGCCTTGGCTGCCAGAGACACCTTCCACTCCGGCTCACCAGCACTTACAGCCAATAAGCCTACCTTTTTATGAGTACCGGTACTCTCCTCGGCAGAAGAGAAGTGCCGGTACTCAGAGGGATACATCTAAGAAGTGCCGGTACTCAGTACCGGTGAGTACCGGCCCATTTAAAGCACTGGTCTCAACTCCTTCGTAAAGTGTTAGTAAACCTGGCCTATTGCTCTCACCCTGGTGCAGGCTGCGCCGGCCTTACTGGCCCCCCACCTCCAGCTGAGAGACGCTGCTCTGGTTATCAGGTCTGGTTATTAGCTGCTCTGTTCCTCTCGAGCCTCGGTTTCCCAGCCAGGCTCTGAAGTTTGGAAGAAGAGGAGAAAAGGGAAACGTGACAGAGTCGGAGGAGTCCTGAAGCGGATTACACAGGGTTCTCATTCACATCATGACTGATCTCCGAGTTTATAACCCATAAAATCTGACCCACAAAGCCCTGGATGTGAGGGGTTGGCGGGGGCGTCCCGGCCTGCCCATAGTTACTCGAGATCTATTGTCCCCTTTCAGCCTGTCTGTTCCTGAACCTCAAAAAGAGGGGCTGACACCAAAGGAGGGGGGGGTTGTATGCTTCGGAGAACAAAAGCAGTGTTTCTGTCAGCCTCATTGCAGAACCATCGGAGAGGACGTCCCCAGATAAGCAGACGAATCAATAGCGCCTTTGCCAGGAAAGCTTCACCCTGCCCTAGAACCCTCTCACCTAAGGGCCCAGGGCCCCCACACGCCCCCAACACAATGCTGCCATTCTCTACCCCTCCTTTCCACATGTCGCGCCTAAAGCAACGCAAACAGCAGCGACGGTTGACATTACCGACTCCAAACTAAAACCAACAGCCTCTGTGCTCAGCCTGGACCTGCAGTGGAGGCCCGCCCTCTTCCGCCTGCCACTGCCCGCTTCCGCCTGCCACTGCCCTCTTCCGCCTGCCACTGCCCGCTTCCCCCTGCCACTGCCCACTTCCGCCTGCCACTGCCCTCTTCCGCCTGCCACTGCCCGCTTCCGCCTGCCACTGCCCTCTTCCGCCTGCCACTGCCCTCTTCCGCCTGCCACTGCCCGCTTCCGCCTGCCACTGCCCTCTTCCCCCTGCCACTGCCCGCTTCCCCCTGCCACTGCCCACTTCCCCCTGCCACTGCCCGCTTCCGCCTGCCTCCTCTCGCTTCCGCCTACCTCTGCCCGCTTCTGCCTGCCTCTCCCTCTTCCGCCTGCCACTGCCCGCTTCCGCCTGCCACTGCCCGCTTCCGCCTGCCTCCTCTCGCTTCCGCCTGCCTCTGCCCGCTTCTGCCTGCCTCTGCCCGCTTCCGCCTGCCTCTGCCTGCTTCCGCCTTCCTCTGCTCGCTTCTGCCTGCCACTGCCCGCTTCCGCCTGCCACTGCCCACTTCTGCCTGCCTCCTCTCCCTTCTGCCTGCCTCTGCCCGCTTCTGCCTGCCTCTGCCTGCTTCCGCCTGACTCTGCCCGCTTCCGCCTTCCTCTGCCCGCTTCCGCCTGCCCGCTTCCGCCTTCCTCTGCTTGCTTCTGCCTGCTTCTGCCCGCTTCCACCTTCCTCTGCTCACTTCCGCCTTCCTCTGCCCGCTTCCGCCTGCTTCTGCCCGCTTCCACCTTCCTCTGCTCACTTCCGCCTGCCTCTGCCCGCTTCCACCTGCCTCTGCCCGCTTCCGCCTTCCTCTGCCCTCTTCTGCCTTCCTCTGCCCACTTCCGCCTGCCTCTGCCCGTTTCCGCTTTCCTCTGCCCACTTCCGCCTTCCTCTGCCCACTTCCGCCTGCCTCTGCCCGCTTCCGCCTGCCCGCTTCTGCCTTCCTCTTCCCGCTTCTGCCTGCCTATGCCTGCCTCTACCCACTTCCGCCTTCCTCTGCCCGCTTCTGCCTGCCTCTACCCGCTTCGGCCTACCTCTGCCCGCTTCGGCCTGCCTCTGCCCGCTTCTGCCTTCCTCTGCCCGCTTCCGCCTGCCTCCTCCCGCTTCGGCCTGCCTCCGCCACTTCCACCCGCTTCTGCCAGCCTCGGCCTGCTTCCTAGGGTGCGAAGGCCAATGAGCTTAAAACACCCAGTCACTGCCATCTTAAGGGCACAATTATTCGATGCCCTTGAAACAAAATGGCAGGAACTCATACTGGGCTCAAGACTCACTGAATGGGAGTTGTGCGTGGATTTCAGAGGTCCCCTTGTGGGCAACTACTTCGCCAGGCTCCAACATTTCTAAAACGCAGGGTTGCACTGTATTTACAACATTACGGTGTACCCCTCTGTTTTCCCTAGCGCTGGTGGTAAAATTAGCTGCCTAGCACCAACGCAAGCACCTTTGCACCATAGTGCAAGGGTACCTGCGCTGCAGGCAATGATTGTTTATGTGCAGGAAGGTGTCCCTTCCTGCACATAAACAATCAATAATGGCGATTTGTTACTTCCGTGTTTGCTGCGGTCTGCAGCACACACAGAAGTAGCAAATCGTCATTATTTAATGATTGTTTATGTGCAGGAAGGGACACCTTGCACCATGGTGCAAGGGTGCCTGTGTTGGCACTAGGCATCAAGTTGTGTGTCGACACAGGCAGAAGGGACAGGAATGCACTGTATCTTGTAAATACGGTGCATTCCTGCCCTTTCAAATTGGCATAGGGCAGTGCCGCAAAAAGACTTGCGGCACTGCCCTATGTCTATTTTTTGTAAATGAGGCCCTTAGTTCATATAGCTTTTACGTGCACTGTTCCTGCTCACATTGCATGAATAATCAGACATTTTAGGCTCCTATCTGAAAATCATGTAATACGGTTTAGCACTCTGCTTACAACGCAAAAATCGATTTGCGGCACAGTCCATTACCCAGATTCTCACAAAAATAATAGAAGGCAGCGCAGCAGCCAAAAATGCTGCATTGTGGGACTGGGAGGGAGCAGGAGAGCGTCATATCTATGGAGATATGGCACTTCCCTCCCCTCTCCCTAGCACCAGCGTGGATTTCAGCTGCTGTCAGCCATGCATACACCTTAGCACCATAGTGCTAGGGTGCGTGCCTGAGTCTACCATAGGTTTTGTACTGGAAGGGGACTCTTCCAGTCAGCCGCAGCCGCTGCAGGTAAGAGCGGTGGGGCTGGCTGAGGGTGGATTTCGAGAGACGACCACAAGGGAAAATTAAATAATTAATTTTCCCTTGTGGTCGTCTCTTGAAATCCCCCCCAGCCGGCCCCACCGCTCTTACCTGCAGCGGCCGCGGCTGCTTCCAGTACAAAATACTATGGGCCCAATTTATGGGCTTTTGATGTAGGGCAGGGCAACAAGGCACCTTGCTGCACTGCCGTACACTAAAGTGAAAGCACAGGAATGCACTGGCCCTCATTTACAACAGTTTGTCGCAGGGCAGTGCAACAAGGCTTCTTGCTGCACTGCCGTGCGTCAAAAGAAAAGGGCAGGAATGTGCTGTATCTATGAGATACGGCAATTCCTGTCCGCTTTCACTGCGCTGGTGGACAAATGCCTGCCTAGAGCTAATGCAGGCACCTTGCACCATGGTGCAAGGGTGTCCGCGTTGTAGGAATGATTGTTTTTGTGCAGGCAGGGACACCTTCCTGCACAAAAGCAATCAATGGAGGCATTTCCTCTTTCTATGTGTGCTGCACATGGAAAGAGGAAATAACGAGGAGAAATAAACATATTTCTCCTTGTTACGCCTGACCTCGGGAGGCGTATGGATTTGGCACTTCCTCAGGTTTATATCACTTTGTAAATCTGGGGCAGCGTCAAAGTCCATGGGTGTTGCGTGGGAAAACCCACCACAATGCCCATGGAACGCCTCCCGGGCGCAGAGCATGGCAACGCAGCCATTTGCGCTGCGTCGCCTTACTCATGATTTATAAGGCCACTCAAAGCCACACAGGGTAACTTTGCGTGGCTTCATAAATGGAAATGAGAGCCCTGCATCACACATGTACCACTTTACGTGGTGCAAAAGTGACACAGGGCTTTGATAAATATGCCCCTATGCTTAGACACACTTTCAAACTTTTCCTACTTTGTATGTGTGCTGCACAGTGCAGCACACATGTAAAGTCGGAAAAGAAAGGAGAAATGAAAACACTTCTCCTTTTAACGCCTCCTTTCAAATGGTGTTAATTTTTGCCGCTGAACCCTGTCTACTATTGTTTGTAGATAGGGGTTTAAGTCAAAAGGCTTGGGTGGTTGCATGGGAACGCCCATATACCACCCATGTAACTCCCCCTTGGTGCTAAGTAACGCAAAGCAGTCCTTCGTGCTGCTTTCCGTTACTTTTAGGGTACTTTCCAGAGCAAAACAAGTTTTGCACTAGGCAGTGAATTAGGAAAAAAACATTTTGTGCTTGCTAGTGTCACTTTTGTGATGCTAAACCAGCGCAAAATGTTTGAGAATCTACCCCGATGTGCAGAATCATTTGTGTTGTTTAGCAAAGCTTTGGGGTAGATTTACAAACATTTTGTGCTGGGTTAGCATCACAAAAGTGACACTAACCAGCACAAAATGTTTTTTTCCTAATATACTATATAGTGCAAAACTTGTTTTGTGCTGGAAAGTACCATAAAAGTAACGCAAAGCAGCCCGAAGCACTGCTATGCTTTACTTAGTGCCAAGGGGGGCGTTGCATGGGCGGTACATGGGCGTTCCCATGCAACCACCTTTGCCTTTTGACACAAAACCCGATCTACAAACAATGGTAGACAGGGGGGTAGATTTACAAACATTTTGCTCTGGGTTAGCGTCACAAAGTGATGCTAACCAGCACAAAATGTTTTCTTCTTAATTTAACTTTCAGAGCAAAATGGTTTTGAGCTGGAAAGTACCCCAAAAGCAACGCAAAGCAGCATGAAGCCCTGCTTTGCATTACTTAGCGCCAAGAGAGCATTCCATGGGTGGTACATGGGCGTACCCATGCAAGCGCCCATGCATTTTGAGGCAAACCCCTATCTACTAACAATAGTAGACAGGGTTTAGCGCCAAACGTTAACACCATTTGAAAGGAGGCATTAAAAGGGGAAGTGCATTTATTTCTCCTTTCTTTTCTGACTTTGCGTGCATGCTCCACTGTGCATGCGTGCTGCACTGTGCATGCGTGCTGCACTGTGCATGCGTGCTGCACTGTGCATGCGTGCTGCACTGTGCATGCGTGCTCCACTGTGCATGCGTGCTGCACTGTGCATGCATGCTCCACTGTGCAGCACACGTACTAAGTAGGAAACGTTGTAAATTGTGTCTAAGCATAGTATTTTGCACTGGAAGGCTTCCCTTCCAGTACAAAAGCTATGGTAGGCTCAAGCATGCACGCTAGCACTATGGGGTTAAGGTGTGTGTGTGGTGCACGGCAGCTAAAGTCAGCACAGGCGCTAGGGAGAGGGGAGATAAGAACCACATCTCTGTAGGTATGGCGCTCTCCTGCTCCCTTCCTGTCACGCAACACAGCACAGCATTTTTTGCTGCTGCTCTGCGTTCCTTGACTATTTTGACAATCTGGGGGCACATTTATGAGCCCCTTGCGCCACAGGAGTGTCACATTTTGTGAGGCTTCGGTGGCGTAAACTACAAAATCATATTTATGAGGTAACACAAAGCCACTTTGTGTGGCTTTGAATGTCCTCATAGATATGGAGTAAGGCAAGACAGTGCAAATCGCTGTGTTGCTTTACTCTGCGCTAAGGAGGCATTCCATTGGCGTTGCGGGGGGTGTTACAACGCAACACCCATGGATTTTGACGCTTCCCCAGATTTACAAAACCATGGAAACCTGGGGATGCGCCAAAACCTTACGCCTTCCCAGGGGAGGCGCAGCGAGGAGAATTAACTTTATTTCTCCTTGTTTTTTCCTCTTTCTATGTGTGTTGCATTCTGCTGCACACATAGAAAGAAGAAAATGCCTCTTGTGATTGTTTTTGTGTAGGATGGAGCTCCTTCCTGCACAAAACAATCCTGCATGCAACGGAGGCACCCTTGCACCATTGGCACTAGGCTGCTGAAATGACGCCAGCGCAGGGAGAAAGGACAGAAATGCACTGTATTCAATAAATACGGTGCATTCTGCCCTTTCGCTGTGACATAGGGCAGTGCAGCAAGAAGACTCGCGGCACTGCCAAGGCTGCCCAGGGGGGCCACGTAGGGGACCCTCCAAAAGGGCGGCCGCCTTAGTGCCATAGGAAGGCACAGAAGTCTGCGCACTAGGCTCCCTGGGCTAGGGACCAGGGGGTCTGCTGGCCGCGTCACTTCCGGCCGTGGGAGGGGACAGGGGTATATTAGCCTTTCCCCGCCCTCTGCACGGTCTCTTGACCGCTACCCGTCTCGCGTTTCTGACGTTCCCTCGGAGCTGAGAAGCGGTGAGTGCTTTGCCCCGGCCCCCTCCCCATTAGCTCGTGGCGGCGGAGTCACCTCCTAGGCCCGGCTCTGCCGAGGGCTGCCGCTAGGGGAGGGAGCTGGTCAGCTCCATGGGGTCAGTGCGGTCGGGCGTTACCCCCACACCCAGGTCAAGGGCAGAGCTCGGCTGCTAGCGAGGCGCTGAACAGGGCACTTTGCCCTCTGCTGTGTGTGGGGGAGGGGGATAGAGCCAGCGAGGCACCCGGGGGTCCGGCATTGCAGGTCGTGAGGGGTGGGAGCGTCACCAGCGGGCCCGCGGCGCTCACCCTGTCCAGCTGTAGTGGCCAGGGGTGGGGGCCTGCGGCGGCGGCCAGCTCTGATCCGGGCAAGCAAGCCGTGGGGTCGTGCCGATGTGCCTGCGACTACAAACATGCCGCGCTGGCGTTTCCGTCTTCGGCGGTCATGTCAGCTCGCGGGGTTCTGCGGGTTGGGCTCGCCAGGCGACCTCCGAGGAGAGCGATGGGGGCAGGGGGGTTTGCGGGGCCGAATCCTGTCAGAGATTTTCTCCTTTCCTCTCTGGCAACCAGTGCGATGTAAGTACAGCGGGTAACATCACTTACGCCTCCAAGCTTGCACCACGGAAACGAAACGTGCATCTGCTCTTTCCAGTCACTCCGGATAGATGCTTCCTCCCGTCCTCTGTGCAGCAGTAAACACTCAGTATTAATGCCCGGGGCTACGATTCGGTGGGCTGCTTCCGTGATAGACCGAAGCGCGCCGCCCGAGGAATGCACAGGCTTGTGGGAGCATTGTTCGAGGGGTCACGGCTTTCCCTGCTAACACCAGTGAGGTGGCCTCGGGGTGGGTGGAGTTGTCTGAGCTGCGGCTGTAGGCGGCGGGGGTCTCCAACGCGGTCTCCTGAATCTGGGATGTGAGTCCGTCCCCAGGGCCCCGGGGCATTCGTTTTTAGAGCCAAATATCGGGGGTAGGGGGGCTGATTGTTCCCGCAATAGGCAGAGTGGAGATGCAGGGGCTCTAAGTAGGGCTGAATACTAAAAATAACTTCGTTAGCAAGTATTTGGTCTTTGAAAGACCTGTGAAGTTGCCCTCTGGTGCCCGTGCTGCTGTTCAGCAGTCAGGAGCACAGCTGATGCTGACCGGAGCTAACAGCGGCATTCCAATTATGCTCTCTCCAGATCTGCAACGGCAATTTCTCCTGCATCTCTTGCCTCGTCATTGTACTAATTAGCTGCGATTAGAAATGTCACGTCATTCTCAGGCTGGGTTAGAAACCTGTTTGGCGGAATTTTGGCAACCTCTGTGGAAATCCAAAGGAACCCAATAAGGAAGCGGTTAACTAAAACACTGCCCTCCTTTTCACTGCCACATTATTTAATTTGTTCATAAGGTGATTGAAGGCAGACCTTTTACACAATCTGTTAAAATGTGTGCTATATGTTTCAGGGCAACCTTCAGTCACTGCTGTTCCCTATGGTGGTCAAAACGTAGTCAGTGTTAGGTGGCCATTTATTTATGCGGCTCACGCGTTCTGGCGGTCGGTTCTGAAGTCGGGCCGGGACACTGTCCAGCTGGCAGAGGACCAGCCCGCGCATTCTCCTCACCGCTAATGCTGTTTGAGCCCGATTGGGCATCAGCGGTGCGGGAGTGCCTGCTCGCTTACAGCTTTATTTGCTTCACTTGCACGTGGGAACGTTGTCATGGGCATGAGGTACACGCTTCCGCAGGGGGCGCGGCTGGCCCATCAGGCCAGGTCCTCACGCCGGAGTACGTCCGAATTGCATGCTACTGCTATTTTGGATGGCGCAGCTGGGAGGGGTTTAACTACGGTAGCAGGATACTAGGTACTGCAAGTCATTTACAATAAAGGTTACCTAGCTGCCAACTGCAAGTGCCATGTGGGACATGTCCTAAGTTTCAGTGTACTAATGTGTCTCGTTTTCTTGCCTGAGCGGCACTCCACCGTTAGATTATGGGCACGCAGGTCTGTTAAGCAGCCCGGTCGTCGGTGTTTTATTAGCTAAACTGGTTCCACCTAAGGATAGGAAGGGGCTTCTGGCTTAGGTGCGGCGACTCTGGAAGTGCATTTGGTTTGGCTTGTTGTGGCAGGCAGGGCTGCGCTGGTAGAATAGTCAGGTCATATTTGCTCTTCTTTACCCTCTGAGCGCAGTGGCGACGGTCAGCATGCCGAGGTCGCCGTGGTAAGGATTGGCATCCCTGGTGGTTCCAAGCATTGTGGACAGATTTTACAGGGAGGCCTCGGCACATCCGGGCTCAGCGTTGACGCAGGGCAGCCCACAATAACAAACCTGGGAGACATGCCGGCAAAACAGAGCACAACAGCAAGTGTTGGGTGTCAGGATAGCAGGGCAAAGCACAGGGAGACTATCTCATGGCGAGGGAACCGTGTGTAAGAGGAAGTGAAACGAGCAGGCATGGCATGCCATGCGCGCCCTCTGGACTTAGGCCTGATTCTGTTGGCTACACCCGCTGCAGTGAGAAACGCCTATCCTGCCCGCCTTGTCCCTGGCTCCAAGTTTGGCATTTGGGCACCTATCGATTTCTATTTTGCAGTAATAGTCACTGCAGTTTTGCACTGGGGCTTATTAGTGGGCAGATGGGGAGGGAGCACTCTATGGGTGCTGTTGGTACTGTATCGGCGATACCGACCATTAATATATTAGCGCAGCGCTGTCTATCAGTCTTGAAGCGGTGTCGCGTCCAGTGCACTGAGGTTGCTATCCGGGGGTAGAAACCCCAGCTGCGTTTGCCGAGCCCAGTACTCGGGGCCTACCAATACACACAGGCCATTGTTTGCTTTGGCCACTAGGGGTCCTGCCCTTGGAGCCACTGGCCGACGTTGTTGGGTCCCCTGTTTATTCTGACACAGTGCGGGCGGGGAGTCTCGTGCTCGACAGCAAACATATGGCCTGTAGAACATGCTGCTGTGGGGCGCTTGATTTTCTAGCAGCGCCCTTGGCAATGTGTGGGGTATGTCAGTAGTGTGACGGAACAGTGGGAGTGCGCGCGCAATCCCGTAAGCTATGCGTGAGGGAAGAACATGGAGGGTTCTGGCTTTCTTTGTGGGATAGCATAGCAATACTTTAGGTCAAGTTGCTTAGTGTATTAGTAGTCCGTGTCTGTATGCACGGGTACTAACAAAGGAGGCGTAGAGTGCCTCCTTCCAGCACAACTACATTCCTCTCGCCAGGTCACTGAAACTATGCAATGCCACGCCTTTGGCCTATATCCATGGACCTGCAGCAATTCGGTCATCTCCAGCACAAGTTGCAGTGAAATGAAATAAAGTCATAAATGTTACAGCTCACACGAGCAACAGTCTAATACGCATCGACGGGGGTTCACACGCAGTGGAAGGCCCATGGCCAGGTGCACTGGAAATCTGTTGTTCCCTTGTACAGTATTTATTTATAGTATTTAACATGTACTAAAGTGGGGATACCTCTGGCATTATTTTCATGCCTGAGCGTACATAGTGATGAAGTAAGTGTCCCAAGTTGCGCAACATGATACACTTGTGTATAGGAAGCTTGTTAAAAGCTTCATTTGGTCTAACAGTGCCAGGTTAACGGGGACGACTTGTACAAGAAACTCTGTCTTGTAGGCCGGGGTGTTGCGCCTAGGAGGAGACTGGATAGAAGTGGGTTGGCAGTGAGCAGCCTGTTAGTATTGTGAGCAAGACATCACAGCATTTCAATTTCAATATGGCGGGATGGGGAGTTCTCATGTAACTGCACTTGTATTAAGATTAGGAACCTTGTAGAGCGAGCTACAGCTAAATCTGACAATAGAGATTTCTCCCCAGCACTAAGGTCACACAACAGTCAGTGTGGGCTGCTGGGTGGGGATGCTCTACAAACTCATTCCCGCTCTATAGTAGCTGGCAACGTGCAACTAGTTTCCCCATGTATGGGCGAGCATTGCACTTTCCAGGAACTTTCAGGAATCAGTGCCACCAGTCTACTTTCCGGTGAATTGAATTGCATATTTACACATGGAGGGTCGTTACTTTGTGTGTCAGTTATTTTTAATGGGGGAAGCGGTCGTACCTCGCACTACAGGTGCCAACAGTGGTAAGGCAGCTCCTCGCAGCCAGGTCACTGGAACTATGCAATGCCGCACCTTATGTCTTATAATCATGGACCTGCGACTAAATCCGCCATCTCCAGCACAATTTGCAGTGAAATCAATGTCAGATGTTACAGCTCAAACAGATCATCAGTCTAGAATGCAACGACAGGGGTTCACTCGCAGTGGAAGCCCCTTGGCTGGGTGCACTGGTAATCTTTTGTTCCCTTATACAGTATTGATTTAGTGGTTAAACAGGACTAAGGTGGGGAGACCTTTGGCAGTAGTTCCATACCTGAAAGTACGTGGTGATGAAGTAAGAGTCCCAAGTTGCGCAACAGGATATATACACTTGTATAGGGGGCTTGTGAAAAGCTTCCTTTGGTCTAACGAGTGCCAGGCAAACCGGGACGACTTGTACAAGAGACGAACATGAGTGGTTAGTCAATACTGTCTGTTAGAAGGGATGTTGTCTAAAGCAGAACTCAAACTAATTAGCCTTAAACGCATGATGGAGACGATTTAAGTGACATGCCTAAAGTGGTAAATGTTGTGCTATAGGGATGGCATGCCAAAGGAGATACCTTCCATATTTCCCTGGATCCCCTCAATCCAACACGCCTAAAGTAAGCAGAGGATGCCCGATTGATTTGGTTGACCTGTCATTACTTTTATTAAACACACCAAGTACCATGAATCAGTGACATTTGTACTTAAATCATAGGTGCTTCCAGGACACTTCTAGCTAAGGGGGCAGGAGCAGGAGGGGCAATGCGGCGCTTAGCGTTAGACTCGCCCAGCAGCAGTACGTCCAGTTGGGGGCTGGTGTATTGAGCCACAGCTAGGCCGCCTAGCAGGCTGATTTAAGTACCTAGGTCACGCACATTGGGCAGAGGGGTCCAGTGGAATCACATAATTGGGGACTGCACCAGGACATGAAATGGCTCAGGTTAGATTCCCATGTTATGTCACGGCACCACAGCTATTGTGTACTGCGACAGGCATTTCCCTAAAGCCTCATGTTTACACGCACCAGTAGCTGGCCAGGCGCGTACTTTGGTGAGGATGGTCACTAAGGTAGCTCGCCTGTGGTGGCCAAGCTAGCAAGACATTTTCACTCTCTTCTCTACTGGGAGCCCCCTTTGGGAAAACATTGGTGGTGCTTCTATTTGGGCAGAGGACAGGAGGTTCAACTAGCTTTCCAGGGTCCCCATGGCCTAGCCAGATGATCAATGCACAGGAGGAGGGAGGGTGATTACTATGGCCTCGCTGCTGGCGTTATTGATTACTACAATGTACTACAGATAGGGAGCGTACCAGCTACCCAGCGTAGGTGTATCACAAGAAGATCTGTTACACATGATTGGAAGGCCTTATCGACGCTTGTCATAACAGTCCAGTGCACTGCACAGGGGGTGAAGAATAGGCCATGTCCCGTGTCAATTGATGTTTCCTTTTATTCGCCCGGGTTTGCAATGTCATTCAAATTGGGCAGCCAGAAACGGTAAAGGCAAAGAAATACCTGTGTTGGGGAGTGGGCCACTCAGCAGCAAAGTAAGCTACGACTCAGCATAATCCAGGCACACCTTCGGGATAGCTCAGGGTTTTGGACTACACACGCATAGGCACTATTTAGTCAGCTAGGGCGTGAGTTTGTCAGTCCGAAAAGGGTGCCGTTACCCCATCAGTGTTGAAACAGAGGGGTGGATCAGAAATACGGTCAACTACCAGAGCACAGTTTGCATTTACAGTTGGGAGGATGCAGGTACATGGCTCATAGTTTTTTCACCAGGCCCTCAGTTCCAAAAGCATTGCATGTTACCAGCTGCTTCTTTTAAGCAAATTTTCCTTGGGAGTTGCCAACTAACAATGGGACGACTGTCCCAATTACTGGCCCAGGAATTCGGGACGGTGTGGCACTCCCATCAAGGGTGTGGTGAGAAGTTCAAAACCGGCCTGGCTCAGCAAGAAAGGGGCGGTAAACCCAGCGTTATGGGCGGGCTTGTCAGCTGAGTGCATCATGCAGGTGGGACGATGGGAATCCCAATGAGTTAAAAAAAAAAAAAAAAAAAAAGTACATCCGTCAGCAGCCACTCAGGGAGTGTCCGAAAGACGGGTTAGGTGCTTTATGTACAGGTGAAGGTTGAGTACCCCATAGGCACCCCGGTAGGCACCTGTGGTTTCTGGGGTGCAGTGTTATTGGGCAAGTTGGATTAGTTGTATAGATTGAGGTGCAGTGCTAAACAAGGAGTGTGAGCAACCGAGCATTTCAGTAATTTGCCAGGATCAACGGTCTGGGTGAAGGGCCTTCCGTGCGTCCTGGGAGTGGCGTGACAGGCGGAATTCAGGAAATGGAGGCATGTGTTTTCCACCACTGAGTTAACTTGGTTGGGGAGCCCAGGCTGGCACAGGAACAGCTTGCTGAAGCAGCTGCAGCACACTACTGGGATAATTCAGGGGTCCCAGGCATGCAGGGGAAGAGCTTGCCGCAGAAGCTGCAGCACAGATTGGGGGGGGTGTCTCCCCTCCCAACAATTTGCCATACACCTGGGAGGCAATGATTTGACAAGGTAGGAAGACACTGCTGCTATAAAATGAAATCTCCATGGGTAAGTTAGTGACCACTGCCTTCTTATCAGGGAGACTTAGGGGAGGGATCGGTCCACCTCATTTCTGGTCATACATTTGGGAAGGAATGACCTGACGACCCTGGGGAGGAGAGTAATGCTCCAAGACAGGAGGGACATCATGTGTCAGTTGAGCATTCAGCTTGGGGCATGTGAACTGTGGTGGTCTTAAACTTTACCTCGCCCAGTTTGGCAAGGAGCCCGATCTGGGGACGCCATTGAGATATCACATACGAGAGTGAACAGCGCCATGCGTAAAGGCACGGAACAAAGGGGATTTGTCTTCATCTGGCATGGTTTACTTCAGGCCAAGTCTACTGGATGCTGGGAAGTGGAGGAGGTTCACTTCTCAAGGGTAGGCATGGACTTAATTTTGCTGGACCTTGGGGAGGCCTGGGAAGCAACAGGATGTAGGTAGGATATCTGCCTTGGTGGGGGGCCCTGGTGGTGACGGTGGCCACCCCCAGAGCTGTGGAGGAGTTACAGGGCGATCCAGAGTCTGCAAGGTACAGAAGGGTACTATATTGCAGCAGCACAACAAGGGTGCTAAGCCAAGGATACCCAGGGATGTTTTAGCGGGTCCCCTGGAAGAACTACGGCGCCCCGTTAGCCCTTCGGGCGGTTGTGGGTCTGAGCAACCGGGGGCTGCCTGGAACGCTCCGCCCACCGGTCGGGGGCGTGAGTAAGGGAGTGGACTGGCGGTCCACTGATGGGAGAGGTGGCCTCTCCCAAGAATTGGTAACCACCGGTTGTCGACGGACACGGTGCAAGTTGGCTCATCAGACGGGCAGGCGGCATAGGGGCTGGCCTGCCCTGGGATCGCCCGTAAGATAACCCACCATGTTGGCATATTGGTTATGCTAATAAACCTGCAGCAAATTTCTCCACTAAAAAGGTGTCGTGTGGTTTATTTATGTATGTTGCTGTATGAGAACTGAGTGTTGCCGATATTGGCACTATGCCAAGGCTGCCCAGGGGGCCACGTAGGGGACCCTCCAAAAGGGCGGCCGCCTTAGTGCCATAGGAAGGCACAGAAGTCTGCGCACTAGGCTCCCTGGGCTAGGGACCAGGGGGTCTGCTGGCCGCGTCACTTCCGGCCGTGGGAGGGGACAGGGGTATATTAGCCTTTCCCCGCCCTCTGCACGGTCTCTTGACCGCTACCCGTCTCGCGTTTCCCACCCTACCGCTTACCCTGCGGACGGACAAAAGGGGAGTACGGGGAGGGGAAGAAGCTAACTTATTGTTTTGTGTTGCAGGAGGAGTTACAGGGCGATCCAGAGTCTGCAAGGTACAGAAGGGTACTATATTGCAGCAGCACAACAAGGGTGCTAAGCCAAGGATACCCAGGGATGTTTTAGCGGGTCCCCTGGAAGAACTACGGCGCCCGTTAGCCCTTCGGGCGGTTGTGGGTCTGAGCAACCGGGGGCTGCCTGGAACGCTCCGCCCACCGGTCGGGGGCGTGAGTAAGGGAGTGGACTGGCGGTCCACTGATGGGAGAGGTGGCCTCTCCCAAGAATTGGTAACCACCGGTTGTCGACGGACACGGTGCAAGTTGGCTCATCAGACGGGCAGGCGGCATAGGGGCTGGCCTGCCCTGGGATCGCCCGTAAGATAACCCACCATGTTGGCATATTGGTTATGCTAATAAACCTGCAGCAAATTTCTCCACTAAAAAGGTGTCGTGTGGTTTATTTATGTATGTTGCTGTATGAGAACTGAGTGTTGCCGATATTGGCACTATGCCCTATGCCACAACCCCATAAATGAGGCCCCTGGGCCTTTGTATCACATGTACACTTGAGCACAGAGGCATGGCGCAAAATCATGGGGCCCTCCTGCAGAACATGAGGGGCCCCTGTGTCTTTCGTATCTCACTCACATTTATTGGTCTTGGGCTGAATGAAGTGGCCCCTGAAGGGTGGTCCCTCTCACTCCTGCCCCCTCTACACCGTAATAACCTGTATTACGCCCCTGCCTACGAAAGCAAAGTAATAGTGAATCTTGGCCCTTTGTTCTGGGCTCCCTGTGTGTTCCTCGTCACCCTGTGTGCTCCTCGGCACAACCTCAACAACCGAGAAGGGTCTAGAAAACATTCTAAAACCGGAACCGGTGCAGAGTGAAGCCCCTCTTCATGGGTGTCCACAGGGTGGCACAGGGGTGTCTGACCAGGCGGAGGGGCGCTCAGGAAGCAGTAGCTCTCATCAGACACCCCAGACATCCCCGACCACCATCCAGCAGTTAGATGTTAAGCGCCACCTACGAGCCAGGCTGGGGGGCTGCACTCAGAGGTACTTGTGCTCACAGCACCCACTCTAAGGGGGGAGGAGGTGATCCGAGAGGCAGGGTGCAGGTGTGCAGACCTCACTGCACCCACTGACAGCCTGCACTGGGGGTGGGGGAAGCAAAGCCGCCGAACACAACATGGGGCCCACTATCTAACGTGCAGCACGCCTGGAGAGCTTCCTTCCTGTGCACAAGAGATCTCTTTGTGGGAGGCAGCAGGTGTCTCCAGGGGGCCCTGCTGCAGGTACGGAGGCTGCGAGGGATTACTTTACAAACCCCTCGGCACCCGGGAGGCCTGGGGGTCAGGCAGGAGGGACGAGGGCAGCCCGAGCAGCGAGCCAGTGTTCAAACCTGAACCTTCAATCAATCAAGGATTTATAAAGCGCCTCTAATCACCCGTGAGGGTTTCCAGGCGCTGCTCCTTTGAGCATCAATGGAGAGAAAAACATTATTATCTGATCTGACCGCATCGCAGCGTCAAAGATGGTGGCATTTCTGTGGTGAAAACCTTAGATGAAACGAAAAGTGTTTTCAACCTGGAAGTAGCAGACATCATCTGGCAATACAGGCCCAGATGTACCAAGGAACTGCGTTGCCCTTGCGCAGCGCAAGTCGTCACAAGCCCTTATCTGGGATTCACTAAGCCATGCAGGCCCTTTGCTTGGTTTTCTGTGGTTTAGTAAATAGAAAGTAATGCAACGCAGCGCACAGAGCTGCCTTGCATTAGTTTGAGTCGCGTAGACTTTCCATGGGTGGAGCATGTGTATTCCCATGCATCCACCCATGGATTTGCATGCAATCCCAGACAGCCGTCTTTTGGCTCTGGGCCCACGCCCGGGGCTCTGATCTTCAGAGGGGCGTACAGAGCTGCCTTGCATTAGTTTGAGTCGCGTAGACTTTCCATGGGTATTCCCATGCATCCACCCATGGATTTGCATGCAATCCCAGACAGCCGTCTTTTGGCATGGGCGCTCTGGGCACACGCCCGGGGCTCTGATCTTCAGAGGGGCGTACAGAGCTGCCTTGCATTAGTTTGAGTCGTGTAGACTTTCCATGGGTATTCCCATGCATCCACCCATGGATTTGCATGCGATCCCAGACAGCCGTCTTTTGGCATGGGCGCTCTGGGCCCACGCCCAGGGCTCTGATCTTCAGAGGGGCGTACAGAGCTGTCTGCATTAGGGTCATGCAGACATGGATCCAGTTATTCAGTGTAAAGTACTTTTAATAATTTTTAACATGGTGCAAGCTGCTTTAACACTCTCAGCCTCTGTTGTTGCCCTCCTATCTCCCTCCACCTCCTGCTGTCGCACAAACAACCCCCCATTCTCCCAACTAACAACGTGGCATCAACATGATGGAGCTAATCTGTGGGTGATTCAGGAATCTTGAGGGTGGGTGAGTAAAGGTGTTTGTGTTGAGAGGCCAGTCACTGCTGTATTTAGTACACAAGGGGGCCCGTTGCTGCCTCATTTTATTGAGCAGCGAGGGTGCCACATATCTGGCCACCCAGGGCACTGCCCAAGCAAGGGCCTGCTCAGATCCCAGGTACTACTGTCAGTAGACCTGGGATTGCACCAAAAGGATGCGCCTCCCAGACTCAGGCATAACGAGGAATTTTTTTTTATTTCTCTTCGTTACTTTCTTTTTCTATCTGTTATGCGTTCTGCATCACACATAGAACAAGCATTGGCATAGCCAATAGGTCTCGCCTTTGGGACCTTATAAGTATTTAGTTATGCAGCAGGTCCCAAAGGCGAGACCTATTGGCTATGCCAATGCTTGTTTAGATTTTGGCCCAGTCCAGGTTTGTGAAGTCAAAGTATTCCTTCTCCACAATGATGGGTTCTTAAGCTTTCTTCTCTTGAAAGGGCATTTTGAAGATTGCTCTGGTTTCTTTCTGGGCTTTTTCTAGATTATGGCCAGGCTTAAAATACACCATTCTCATGGATTTCCCTCAATGGGTCCTAACTTTGGAATATCATGATCAGAGCAGAAACAATAGATGCATTCCACCTAATAGGGTACCATGTGAACTAATTTTTGCTCATAATGGGCACAGGCTATGAAGGAAGTATTCTTTTTCTTCCATTTTTTGTAGCACAAATGTTCAGACGGGCAGTGTCTCAGTGAAGTCTTTCACATCACCTCACATGCAAGCAAAATATTTCCTTAAGATGGTGCCTAGAGGCAGAGTGGTTGTATGTCAAAATATCAAATACAGAAACACTGTGCCACTAAATGCCAGAGAGAGAGAGAGAGAACACACACATGTGCGGTGTTATGTGAAGAAACCCTACTTTTAGCTAAAACAGCCATGCCAGTATTTGGGTTCTCAATATTTTGTTCATGATATTCAATCTTAAGGTGGAATACCATCATAGTAGGGTGTGAGGTTTAAAGTATGTGCTAGGCTTAATTATTGACATGTCTTGTTTGATATTTTATTTATCAAGGATTCCCAATTTGGCCGGGGGTAATCAAATATCAGGTGAATCTATGCAGCATTTAATGCTGCAGATTTACATAGATGTGAAGTAAATAGCATGCTTAAGAAGGTGTAAGAATGTATAAGACATTATACTTTTACCTAAAGAACCGGTAAGGCAGAAGGTTCTGGAGAATAAACTACAGCTTACACCACCTCCCCAAATGCAGTCAAATGGACAGCCAAAAACAAAGGGAAACTCTGGACATCCATGTTAGGTTTTTATAAACCACGGATAGCCAGTGCTTTTTCCATGAGCATAAACTTACTGGGCAAATTTATAAACGGAGGAAAAGCAAACTGGCAACTAGTCCTTAGCAACTGGTGTGAAATTAGATATCGGTAAATTTCTTTCACATAAAAAATGTATAAACTTGCCTATATAGAATACTGCCAACTTAAACTTGTGTTACATAAACTCAAATATACCTCAGAACCAAAATATAGTTCAACAAATTATGAATTGTTACTAATGGGATCAATAAAAGTAAAAGGAAAACCTATACCATACAATTTAATTAGATTAAATATGAAATACAAAATGCTAAGGCTTTGCGACTAAATGAGAGTGTGCTCTTAGAAAAGTAATACCAAATTAACATTGTGAAGGAATATGGTTAACAAGTAGATATAAAATGTACAAATAATGCTAAATACATATCATATAAATTAATCCAAATAAACTATATTTATGGCAAATGCTAAATATGGTTTTACGACGTAAAATTTGCCCAGATTGCATGAATAATCGCACACGTTGTAGAACTACCCAAATCACACTTCCCTGAGACAGGAAGGAAGTTGGAAAGCCGTGATATGAATTGGTCCAGTTAGTAAGACGGAAAAATGTCAAAGAAACTTGGCAAATGGATCTGAGACTATCACAACACAGATCATTTTCAATTCACTTTTGCTCATGCTTTCTTAAACAAAATCGAAGAAGAACTTGCAGTTAAGGTGTGCATGTTTGCAACTTAACTACTACAAGGCTGATGGAGCTGAAGAAGTGAAAGCTAAGGCATGATTTATAAAGTCTGGAAAAGATGTCCAGGGTGTGACAGTTTAGGTACAATGAAGCCACATGTAATGCCAGGCACTTATGGCAGATATGAAAGGGCATCAAAGAATTAGGTATTGGGAATGCTGAATCTCTGAGTGGACACATAGAGAATAGACAAAATTACCGATAAGGGGCTTATGGTGTTTCCATTATACACTTGGCCAGCAGGGTTTCATCTAGGGTAGTGCACATAGTTCTCAATATTACAACTCCAGAAGGATAAGATAGGTTGGCGTGAATTACCAACATAGAGTGTAATTAAATCTACATCCCATGATAGAGTTAAAAAATATCAATGTGAACAACCTTAAGGAGGGGAGGTACAAAGAACTAAGTTAAACATATGTAATAACTAATGTGAGGGCTAGGAAAGATAAGGAGTAAAGTGAAAAAGTAGTAGAGGGAAGAAAGAAGGAGATGGGAGGAAGAAAAAGCAGGCGGTGAGAGGAAAGAAAAGGTTAAAAAAAAATGGAAAAGGAGGAGGTAGGTGGAAGAGAAATGGAAAGCATGTAACTGCAAGTTTCAAAATGGAAAGTGATCTGGCGAAGGCCAGGGCTGTATTACTGTGTCACACCAGCAAGGGGACAATTGGCATCAAAACAGAGCCCTGGAGGTGGGTGACTCGTAAATTACAGACTGACGTTGTTGTTTGGTCGGAACTTTTAACTCACCATTGCATACCGTCCTACAAGAAAGTTTGTCCTAAGGAGGATTTCTTGTTTGGACATTAAAATGAGTTATTATATGAGAAACTGATTAGATGTGCACATTAATGAAAATACAAATGTTTACAATTGGAATGAATCACTTTTTCATTTTTGTTAAGCTACACATTTACTGGAATAAATGAAACAAAAACATTTAAAGTTAAACGTTCAGAAGCAAAATGACAATCTAATGCCTCTTATTAATACTTTAATTTTAAAAGTATGCAGGAAGTTTGGAGCTGTAGTCATCTGGAAAATGTCCATAAGTGGCCCAGAAATAAATTAAGCCCAAAAGCAGCAGTAATGTCTGCTTGTGTCTGGGCATGAGCTTTCGCGATATGGTCACGGCTAGGTCAGTTTATACCAGCTCTGTCTGCAACACTTCACACAATCCTGCAGAGACATTTGACGGTTCTCAATGGTTCTCTAGGTTGCATCGGAAGCTGGGCTGTACGTTGTTCCTGCGACTACCACTACACCGCGGTGACCAGTATAAAAAACAAGCATTGGCCGCGCGGCCGTAAAAGTAACGCCGCGCGGCCGCGAAAGGAAATAAAAAAAACCGCGAGTGGTGACGCGAGTTGTGCGCACGCGCGCGCACGACGAGAAAAAGTGCCGGGCACGTCGCGCGCGCTTGTGCGCGTAACCGCACGCTGGTGGCCGCTTTCGGAGCACTTTCAAAAGCCCCTTACTAAAGTCTCGCAGAGCAACGCATGCGCGCTGGCTCAGCGAGACCTAAAAAGGAAAATGCCTTTAAGGAGTGTTTTTGTGCAGGAGATGCCCTTTCCTGCACAAAAACCATCCTGCTTGTAACACAGACACCCTTGCAGCAAGGAACAAAGGTGCCTTCGTAGGCGCTAGGCAGCCTCAAGTGCAGCAGCACAATAAGGAAGCAGAAGTGCGCTGTATCTCAGAAGATATGGCACATTTCTGCTCTTTCTGTTTCACGCAACGCAGAGCTACAACTTTACTTTCTACGCTGCATTGTGTGAAATGTTAGTAAATATGTCCCACAGACTTGGCCTACATTTATCCATTATACATTGTAATTTCACCCCAAAAAAATTCATATTGCTTTTAGCGTGCTCTTTAACGTTAATTTTTTTCTGTCATTTTCTGAAGACCAACGCAGGCACCATTGCACCTTCGAGCGAGGGTGCCTGCGTTACTGGGACCGGTTGTGAAGGAAGGGGCACCTTCCGGCACAAAAACAATCCTGAAAGGCGTTTTCCTCTTTCATTTGTGCTGCAGAATGCTGCACGCATACAAGAAGGAAGTAAGGAGGACAAATAAAGATATTTCTCCTTGTTACGCCAGGGTCGGGGAGGCGCACCACAGACCTTTGTAAATCTGGGTTTGGATCAAAAACATTGGGAGGATGCATGAAAATGCCCACACTCCACTAGTGGAACGCCTTTTTTTAGCAGGGTAGCGCAAGGCAGTGATATGTGCTGTCTTTCATTACTTTGGATTTACTAAACCACGCAGAGCCACGCAAGGTGTCTTAGTAATCCCACTTAGGGACATACGTTGCCTTGCGATGACTTGCGTCACGCATGGGCGATAAAAAAGTCCTTGGCAAATCTGCTCCCCAGTTGCTCTGGGATACAGAGTGAGGAGCTCTGGCGCACACCTTAAGGAGTGCTGGGGTACTCACAAAGAAGGTCTGAGGTGCACAGTAAAGAGATCTGGGTTACAAAGTGAAAACTAATGAAGTATAAAGGACCAAGTCTTAGGGTGCACAGTAAAGAGATCTGGGTTACAAAGTGACAACTGATGAGGTATAAAGGTACAAGTCTTGGGATACACAGTGAAGATCCCTGCTGCACACATTGAGAAGCACTGGGGTACACAGTGATAACTCCTGGGGTGCACACAGAGCATCACTGGTGCACAAAATGATGAACCCTGGGGTCCTTGCGGTGTACTTAGGGATCCCACTGTGAAGATCCATAGTGTACGCAGGGAGAAACTTTGGGGCATATTAACAAGGATTTAACGCCGCCGTAGCATCAATTATTTGACGTTACGGCAACTTTTTTTATCGCCATATTTACAAGTTGCTGCAAAATCAAGTTAGCAGCATTTATTCAGCATTAATGTGAATTTTTCATCACAGCACTTCTGTTAGCGAGACTTACCGAAATGAGCTGCAAGGTAGGGCTCCCGCATAAAAACTCCAGCAAAACACACAACACAATTTTTACAACGATTTCCTTGTACGTTGCAAAAAAAGAAAACTGCTGCCAAGTCCCATTAGAGGCAGTTTTTAACGTCAGAATTTAGGTGGTCTTAAAAATGGTGCAAACACACTTGGGCTTCATTTAAGAGGTTTCGGTGCAGGACAGCACTGCAAGGAATCTTGCTGCGCTGCCCTGTGACAATTCAAAAGGGCAGGAATGTGCCCTATCAATAAGATAGGGCGCATTCCTGTCTTTTCCCCCATGTTGGCACACAATGGCTGCCGTGCGCCAACGCAGGCACCCTTGCACCATGGTGCAAGGGTGCCTGCATTGTGGGGCTGATTGATGTTTTGCAGGAAGGGACACCTTCCTGCACAAAATCAATCAATCCAGGCGATTCCCTCTGTCTATGGCGGCACACATAGAAAAGGGAAAAAAGAGGAGAAATGAGAACATTTATCCTCGTTACGCCTCCCAAACGCCACCCTTGGCATGATGCTAGAAACTGACGCATTTCCAGGTTTACGGTTTCTCGTAAATCTGGGAATGCTTCAGATTCCATGGGTTTTGGGTGGGAATGCCCACAGAAAATCCCATGGAACACCCCTTTCACGCAGTTTTATGCGTGAAAAGGGCACATATTTACAAGGCCATGAAAAGCCACGTAAAGTGGCTTTACGGGGCCTTGTAAATATGCTGTGGCACATTCCGCCACCGGAATGTAAAAAAAAGTGACATTCCAGCGGTGCAAAAGTGCCGCTAGGGCCTTCTTCTATTATCCAAGGGCCTCATTTATGAGGCCCTTGGATAATAGAAGAACTCCCACAATTCATCCTTGGCAAGGTCAACGACACCATGGACGTCCTGCCATTGCAGCTAGAAGCACCAAGTAGACCACCACCCCTGTCATGCGTCACTCACCTGAACAACTGCTCTGTTCGCTTTGAGTGACAACTGGACCTGATCCCCTCTAAGTGCTGACCACAATAGACCGGAACGTCAGCATTAGGAAGCTCGAGACCGGGAACCGCAGAAAGCCAGAGACTCTCCGGAGCCGTCTGGAACCGTAGAAGACGAAGAGACACACAACCAGTCAACCTTAAATCTGCCGTCTGAGGAGTGACATCCGGGGGCAGCCCGGACTCCGCACCGGTTGGCCACGTCGCACTGGAGCCATCGTCGCTGGGGAAGCGTTCAGGGGAAGTGTCGGGATCCTGTCTCTGAGTGCAATCCTGCATCATCGCCACTGCATGCAGCGCCTTCCGCCTCTCTTGTATAACCTACTCCAAATTGGGGTTGGCTTGTAGTTGTGGCGGGGAACGTCTGCTCCTCCTGTGCCTCTCACTATGACTGGCTCCGCAATTGACAGCTTGTTGCGCAGACCCTTCACTCCCTGTCCGCAGCACCTGGTGACCAGTAGATTCCAGCCAGGTTCAGACCTGTTCAGCGGCGTCACAGAATCGCGTGTTACCATCTGAGACCACTCGCAGCCTTGCCGGGAAGAGGAGGGAGTATTTGACGCCCAACTCTCAGAGGCGTTGCTTAACCACTAGAAACGACCCCCTCTGTCTCTGCACCCCAGTGGCGTAGTCAGGGAAGACAAGTACTGTGACGTTATCCACTTTCACCTCCCCCAGCTTGCGTACCTTCCTCAGGACAGCATCACGATCCCTGTAGGAGGCAGAAGAGAAAGGGTCTAGGTCCTGTCCCCGGCGACGGATGGCTCACCAGCACTCGATGGGTGAGCTCCACGACAAAGAATGGGGAGAGTGCACCTGCTGATAGTAGGTCACACAACCATGTCTCAGTATATGCCACTGCATCAGATCCTTCTGCTCTCTCTGGCAGACCCACCACCCGCACGTTGTTCTGCCGGGAGAGGCCCTCTGCATCCTCCGCTCTTCTTTCTAGTGAATTCACACGTGACATTAGCTGCTGTACCTCCAAAGGTGCGGAACGGGTCATAGGGTTGACTTCGGCCAGTTATTGCTCCATGCCGTGTACCTTGTCATTCAGCTTGTGATGATCTGTGCGGTCCAGGGTGAAATCGACTGTGATTTTGTTGATGCGACGCTCAAGGGAAGTGCGCGTTTGTTCGAGGGAGGTGCCTATTTTCTCCACATCAGAGTCTAGTTTGGAGTCCAGGGTGTTCGCTGTCACCTGCCGAAGCGGCCAGCAACCCCCAGCAGCTCGGTCCACTGACACGGAAGAGCGGCCAGGTGTCGACGCTGCCCCCGAGTGCAGGCGGCCCATCGTTGGGACACCCAGGCACTATGTCTGACATGTGGTGCAGTGCAGTGTGGCCAGCCGACCCTCTCCTCCAGTCAGGTGTATCTAGGCAGGAATCTTCATTCGGGCAGCACCGAGGAAATCCCCCATACACCCAAAAGCACACTAACAGGGGGACTGGAAAGGCAGCACCACCCTGTCACCTCCTCCGATCTAACAGCGGCGACCAGATTCCGTGTTCCCCAGTGCCCCAGCGAGTAACGGCAGATTAAGGTTCGTGCTCAAGGGTCTGGGCCAGGGGCTGCTCCTCCACTAGGGTGGAGGTGCGTCGCCCCACTGCTTTCTCACAGTGCGAGAAGCAAAAACATGAAATGGTAATAACTACCATTTTATGTTTCTGCTTCTCGCACTGCGAGAAAGCAGAAGGGTTTGGTTGAGGGCGGGTGGGCGGGGCTGCTCTGTGAGCAGGGCTGGGCAGGGGAGGAGTGGTGTGCCCACTCCTGAGGGCACAATGACTGTTTGGTCGGCCCTCTTGGGCCACCCAAACCAGTCATGCACACTCTGCCCTTTCTCCATGCAGGCTGCAATGCAGCCTACATGGAGAAAATGGCCTCCCCGTAAGCCCCTGGCTGGGCGGCGTGCCCACCAATCACAATACTGCCATTGCAGCATTGTGATTGGCTTAGGGGAGGGAGGGAGGCTGGGTGCTTCGTTTTCCTGAGCAGGAGCAGGAGCCGGAGCCGAGAAAACGCGGGACCCGGCCGGCAGACAGGTAAGTTTTTTTATTAATTATTAAATTTACCCCCACCACCCCTCCCCACGTGACCCTCCCCGAGTGACCCCCGCCCCCCCACCTGCAAATAATGCCGGTCACGACTAGCCAGGGCACGAACCAACCCTCGTGCCCCTGGCACCCGCCACCACCAACGGCCGATATCAGCAACTCGAGACAGTTAGTGGAGTCTCCCTCCAGTCTTGTGCGGTGTCCTCAGCGATGTCGATCCGCTGCAGCGCAGGAATTACTCAGACCACGGTGTGCGCCACCCACAGGCGCTAGGCCTGGGCCCGACACAACCCCCGGGCCTCCTCCGCTCCCTGTCCCACCTTCTCCTTACCTGGACATCGACACCAGGGTTCAATCCACCGCACTCTCTCCGAATCTGAGCCAGCAGGCGCCTCAGCCAGGCGGGATTTCACAAGCCTGAGTACAGCAGTCACCGCAGAGTCCGCTGGGGAACCTCCCGATGCAGGTGATGCAACAGGGCCCTCTTAGGCACGAAGTTGCGGCCCTCCCGCCACACAAGTTCGGTGCAGCTCAAGGGCCTCACCCTCCACAGCGTCCGGGCAGCGCCACCTCCTCCGGCTTGTGATGCAGAGAGGCGCGGCCCACCATCAGCAATCTCCTCCCTGCACCCCGGTGTAGTGGTGGCGCGTGTTATGCAATGCAGACCTCCCCATGTCGGTGCGCAGGAGCGCCTCTACTGATCACAGCTCCAAAGGGCACCAGGCGGTTTTCTCAAACAGGTCAGCAAGGTGTCTCCATGCGACCTGCCAGACTTTCTCACCAGGTAAGGGCGATCGCTGATGCCTCACTGTATACCGCCACGCCCCACAGGCTCAGGCCCGACACGGCCCGCCTCCACCGTCAGGCCACAGTAACTCTACAGCATAGGCGCCTCCCACTCTGGGTCTCAGACGCAGGCCCAGCGAGGCCTCCAGGCCCCGGGGACTGTCTGCGCTTCCAGGCATCGGCCGCCATGATGTCGCAAGGATGGTGCAATGAAAAGTGCTGCATCACTGTTTTTCCCCAGCGATGCAGCACTTTTCATAAATGAGGCCCTGATTCTGCATTTCTTCTTCCCCCTGGGACTCTGGCTGGTCATCCTGGCTGTTGGGGGGTTTGGGGGGGTAGTTAACCTGTGCTGAAGTTGGTCCTGGCTGCTTCATTCTGCACTCTGGTATTTATTTTTTCCTTAGAGGTGTATTTTAAGCTCTTTTTGCCTCTAGAGGCTGAAAAGTGACGCTGGGCTGACTAACGTGAACTTTTTTGCCACTAATTTGCCAACTGTCACTTTTTTAACGCTAACATCTATTTTTCTATCACCTTGATGCTAGTGTTTGTGACAATTTTCCCAGCCGCTAGCTAATCCTAACGCCATGTAGCGACGTCTTGTAAATATGTTGCAAACATAGCGTTAGGATTTGGTGATCGGCAGCGGTAAAACAATTGCCGCTAAGTAACGTCAAAACTGCTTAGCAGCAATTCTTCTATTTATGCCCCTTTGTGGTACATGGTAAGGATCCCAGGAATCCACTGCTATGAGGAAAGCAGCAGGCCTGTCCAGGCAATGTAACTCAGTTAGTGACTCTGCTCTGCAGGTTCCGTTTGAAAGCCCAGGATGAGATAAGGTGGTGCTTCAGGAAGAGGCAGGTGGAGGGAGAGCAGTAACGACTGGCCCTGCGCAAAGAGCAAGGCACCAGTAAGGCAACAAAATGTGGCAAAATAAACACAATTGCCAAATTAAAGAGATCAAATTAAGAAATGTAAATAAAAGCAAAGCACCCTCAACTGAAGCAAAATTACAAGGGAATAAAATTTAAACAGAACTACAAAACCAAGCTAAAAATAGAAAAGGTCGGAAAGGGTTCGACCTTAGCTGCATTGTAACTGTCATTATCATTCATGACCCTACTGTGCATCACTGCAGTTTCATGATGAGTACAGTGGAATACTCCTAATAATAACAAGAGGTATACCAATTACCCAACTCAGGGCCAGATTTACTAAATTCTCACAGAACGCAGCGCAGCAGCCACAAATGCTGGGCTGCGTTGCATGAGGAGAGAGCAGGAGAGTGCCGTGTCTACAGAGATATGCCATTCTTCTCCCCTCTTCCTAGCAATGGTGCAGAATTTTCCTTTGTACCATAGCGTGTGTGCGCGAGTCTAGCATAGGTTTTCTACTGGAAGGGTTCCCTTCTAGTACACGCTACTATGTCTAGACAACTTTTAGAACTTTTCCTACTTTGTATGTGTGCTGTACAGTGCAGCAGACATGCAAAGTCAGAAATGGAAGGTGAAATGAAAGCATTTCTCCTTTTGACACCTGCTTTCAAGTGGAGTTAACCCAATACTGTGTCTTAAATTTATGTTAGGTAGGATGCTGCATCAAAAGTATGGGTGGTTGCATGAGAACGCCCATGAACCACCCATGTAATTTATTTTATTTTATTTTTTATTTTATTTTTGGCGTTTTGTACAGCGCGAACAAGACTCAAAATAGGGTAGCAGAGCGCTTCACAGTAATGAGTAAACAAATTCAAGACAGTTTAGTAGGGTCCTAACAGATAGAGATCGACATATGTAATGGCCTCTTGACGCTATGAAAGGCAAACCAGTGCTTCGCCAGGCACACAGTTTAGCGCCATAGTGCTAGGGTGCGTGCCTGAGTCTTTTGTACGGGAAGGGTGTCCTTCCTGTACAGAATACTATGGGCAGACAAGTTTTGAAACCGTTTCCTACTTAGTATTGTGTGCTGTACAGTGCAGCACACATGCAAAGTCAGAAAAGCACTGACAAATGAAAGCATTTTTCTTTTTAACACCTGATTTTCAGCTGCATTAATTTTTGGTGCTAAACCCTGTCTACTAGTGTTAGTAGATACTGTTTAGCATAAAAAAGCATGGGTGGTTGCATGAACGCCCATGCAACGGCCCCTTGACGCAAAGTAATGCAAAGCAGCGTTTCGCCCTGCTTAGCGTTACTTTTCCACACAAATACCAATTTACTTTGGTTTGTTAAACACCAAAAAGGTGTAGAGTCGGTTTAGCATTAAAAACCTTTGTGAATCTTGGCCTAACTGTCAGAGTTGCTGACCTTGTACTGAGACCCGGCGAGGGCTCATCTTCTGGTATTCTGGGCGAGTCTTGCACTTATGTGGAGCGCTCCGAGGCCCTTGAGCAGAGTTCGCACAAAATAAACTGAAACAAAACTGCATTCTACGTTATACTGAGCGTCTGTATAATGTTAATAAGATGTATTATCCTCTACTGACATCTAGTGTATTTTTAGGTACTCCATGATATTTTCTAGTATTTGTTAGTTATTCATTTTCGTCTGCTGCCCTCTGGTGGATTTTTTTAGCATCGCAGTCTACGTTGCTCACTGGTTCGAGATCGCCCTCGGCTCAACTTCCTGAAATTCTGGGCGAGTCTTGCACTTAACACCGCTCCGACGCCCTTGGGCAGAGTTCGCACAAAAGAAACTGCAAAAAACAGATTTCTACGTTATACTTAGCGTCTGCATAGTGTAAATATTATATATTTTTCTCTGCTGACACCTGGTGTATTTTTGTGGTATTCCGTTATATTTTCTAGTTATTGCTAATTATATATTTTCATCTGCTGCCATCTGGTGGACTTTTTCGGCATCGCAGTCTACGTTGCTCACTGGTTCGAGGCCGCCTTCGGCTCAACTTCCTGTAATTCTGGCCGAGTCTTGCGCTTATGTGGAGCGCTCCGATGCCCTTGGGCAGAGTTCTCACAAAAGAAACTGCAAGGAAAGAGACTTCCACGTTATACTTAGCGTCTGCATAAAGTTAATAAGATTTATTTTTCTCTTTTGACAACTAGTGTATTTTTGCGGTTCGCCATTTTATTTTCTAGTAATTGCTGATTGTTTATTTTCATCTGCTGCCATCTGGTGGATGTTTCCGGCATCGCAGTCTACTTTGCTGATTGGTATACTATAAACAATACTGACATCCCTCAAATCTCCCTACAGTCTAAGGCCCAGATTTTCTAAAAAGTCACGGAGAGCAGCGCAGCAGCCAAAAGTGCTGCGGTGCGTTGCATGATAGGGAGGGAGCAGGAGAGCACCGTATGTACAGGGATATGACTCTTTCCTCTCTCTAGCACTGATGCAGATTTTAGCCGCCAGGCACACACCTTAACGCCATTGTGCTAGGCTTTGTGCCTGAGTCTACCATAGGTTTTGTACGGGAAGAGTAGCCTTCCAGTACAAAATACTATGCCTAGACACATACTTTACAACTTTTGCTACTTAGTATGTGTGCTGCACAGGGTACTATGCATGCAAAGTCGGAAAAGAAAGGAGAAATAAAAACACTTCTTTTAATGCCTCCTTTCAAATGGTGTTAACTTTTGCCACTAAACCCTGTGTACTATTCTTTGTAGATAGAGTTTTGCAGCAAAAGCATGGTTGGTTGCATGGGAACGTCCATGTACCACCCATGTAACGCCACCTTGGCGCAAAGCAGGGCCTCGCGCTGCTTTGCATCACTTTTAGGGTACTTTCCAGTGCAAAACAAGTGACACTAACCCAGCGCAATGTTTGTGAATCTACCCCAAAGCCTAAGTAATGTTATCTGACCCGGGGTCTGGTGGCTCAGTGGACTAATGCGTCCACTGCAGGGGCCTGTGTTCGATCGCTCGTCACCAGCAGGCTGGACTACGGAAACGCCCTCTACGCAGGAACGACGGCTAAGCTCCTGAGACGGCTGCAACGCATCCAGAACGCCTCTGCACGTCTTATCCTCGACATCCCCCGACGCAGCCACATCACACCCCACCTGAGAGACCTGCAGTGGCTCCCTGTCAACAAGAATAACCTTCAAGCTCCTCACCCACGCACACAAAGCACTCCACAACTCCGGACCAGCCTACCTCAACAGACGACTCAGCTTCTACACCCCCACCCGCCAGCTCCGCTCGACCAGCCTCGCCCTCGCCACAGTCCCCCGCATCCGGAAAACGACCGCCGGCGGCAGATCCTTCTCCCACCTCGCCGCCAAGACCTGGAACAACCTCCCCACCAACCTCCGACAGACCCAAGACCTACTGGCCTTCAGAAGACTCCTCAAGACCTGGCTCTTCGATCAGTAGCAGCACCACCCCCCTCTTCCCCCAGCGCCTTGAGACCCTCGCGGGTATGTAGTGCGCTTTATAAGTGACATGATTGATTGATTGATTGATTGATCGCTTGGTCACAGGTTCAAATGCCGGCGGGTCCACTCAGCCTTTCATCCATCTGAGGTTGAAAAAATGAGTACCGTTGGGTAACAATAAACATCTGTTATTCAGCGCCAAGATGCCGTACGGGTGAATGTGCGCTTTACAAATACACATGTTATGTTATCTGTACTGTAGACTCATGGATTGTTCTAGTATTGAGCTGTATTTTGTGTTAGGTTTAGGAATGCATTTACTACTAACTCTTATCATTAGACTATGTTGTTCCTCTTGGAAGAAGCGGGAAGATGCATTTCAGCCTTTTGTCATTCTGAAGTCAATACATTGAGTAATATTCAGGGCCAGATTTAGCTGGCGCTAGGGAATGGGGAGGAGAGTGCAATATCTCTGTGATTATGGCGCTCTCTTGCTCTCGCCTTGTCATACAACGCAGCTCATTTTTGGCTGCTGCACTGTGTTCCGTGATTCTTTGAGAATCTGGGCTTTAGACCACATTGCCTTACCAAGTAGCCACAACCAGGCATAGTGATGCAATAATGAATAACACTAGACAAAGGCCCAAATTAATAAACATTTTGCACTGGGTTTGAGTCACAAAAGTGATGCAAATCTGCGCAAAATGCTTTTTAAATTTACTTTCCAGTACAAAACTTCTTTTGCACTGGAAAGTTGCCTCAAAGTAATGAAAAGCAGCACCCAGTCATTCTTCTCACCCACAGTTTTTAATGCAAAACCCTATCTACTAGCAATAGTAGACAGGTTTTTGTGCCAAAAATAACAACACTTTGAAGTAGGCCTTAAAAAGGAAAAATGATCTAATTTCTCCTAACTTTGCCCTCTTCACATGTGTGCTGCACTGTACAGCACAAATCCAAAGGTGAAACATTTCAAAGTTAGTCTAAACATAGTATTTTGTACTGGAAGGGCACCCTTCCAGTACAAAACCTATGCTAGACTCATGCAGACACCCTTGCACTTTGTTGCAAAGGTGTGTGCATGTCGCTCGGCAGTCTAATTGTGCACCAGTGCTAGAGAGAGAGGAGGAGAGTGCCATACCCTTGTTGACATAGTACTCTCCTGCTCTGTCCTTATCACAGAACGCAACACAGCCTAGCACACCTACTTTGGTTGCTGTACTGCATTGGGTGACACTTTTGATAATCTGGGCCAAAGTTTCATCCACAACGGCTCAGAAGCTTCATGTCAGCAGGGACAGGTTATTCTTTAATAACCTATTGCTTTCTGGAAGGTGTATTCAAGGTTCACACCCACCATACCAAATGCACGACTGGAACTGAAACCCATCATTTAAAAGTAACGTCCAGGACTGATGCAGGGCATTCTTGATGTTGTAGTGAAATCGCGTAACCTTCATACTATGGGCATCTCAAGCGAGGAGCATATAATTTATTTAATAAGTCACAATGTTGGAATGAATGTGACCTTGTGTAATGTAACTGCCGTTCATGTAAACCGCTTCAATACTTTCGGGCCGAGTTAGTGGTTTATAAAACTGCAAAAAATAAGTGAGCAGGAACCTTCTTATGAACTGTGGTGACTGGGAGCACCTGGAAGTAGAGACGGAGTAGGCTGCCATAAGCACCACAGCGTATGACACCAGTGGATGAACTGCCGTCAGAATAAAGGAGAGATCCCATTCGTCAATGGATGCTGGAAAAATGGTTGAGCCAAGGTAGAAATGAACCACTTTGTGAGGCAGATAAAAAAAAACCTTGATGCCAAAAGTATTCCCAGCAGAGGCAGTGGTGGCGATGGAGGAAATGTTTGACTCTACCATGTTGGTGGAGTATCAAACCAGAACAATTGTTTCTGAGTCCCATTATCATGAGCATAGGAACCGTGGGGGAAAAGGCGAGATGTACCTCCCTCCCTCAGATTTTAGCATGGGGAGGACACAAGGAACAATCTCCAACCCCAGATATTGAAGTGGAAACTGAAGATTAAGCAGTGGAGGTCATAACACGACTATCTTTAGCCTCACCTTAGTCTCCATAAGCTCTGTAACCTGATGTAGTGGCTCCAAGACCGCTTTGTTTTGTTAATAATTTAACAGCAGTTACTGAGTGTTAAGTCTCTCCTAAAATCTCTCTAGTTGTCAGGCCGGGGGGAGCCAGCAGAGGAAGGGATGGCGGAGATGCTATTTTATGTTAACTTCACTGCTGGCACCGCTTTCCTTTTCTCTGTATCCTTTTCTTTAACCATTCAGTTTGAGAGCACATTGAAGTAATTCAGTAGAGGATCTGAGCCACAATCCCTCGCTTACGTATGCTTCACATTTATTAACAACATGCCCTAAATAGACAGAGAACATGACCAACTGACACATTTTAGATACCCAGTGCTTATTTTGAGGTGGTTTCCGGTGCTTGGCACCAGCACTTAATTCTCGACACCAGCACATATGACAGTCTGCCACATGGTGTTTGTTTAATTAAGAGATGAGTACAACCAAAGTTATTTATTAATTCAATATACACAAAAAATGACTAATAACTGCTGTCCACGCCCTTTGTATAGCTTTGCAAAGCCTGGAATAGTCTGCATTGTCACACTTGTAGGAGTGTGATGGTTAGTAGTTGTGTTGCTACCTTCATTGGCAGCACTGGCAAGGGCATTGGGTGGTGCAAGCTGCTGTGGCCTCCTGACAAGGGCCCTGGCACTCATGTCTTTCCAAATTAAGCACTATAGTTGTAGGAGAGTAGGATCTGCTTCTTATAGTTACCCCCACTTTTTGCTGATGTTTCACTCTCTTCGACTTAATCTGACTGGAATCCTGCTATTCAGGACCCCAGTCTACCTGCTTTCTCCTCTAAATTGATTGCATGTACTTTAGGTACACTCCAGATTGGATTCTGGGGTACCCTTATAAGTCCCTAGTATATGGTATACTATGTACCCAGGGCATAGGTACCCCAGAGGCCTCCCAGGGGCTGCAGCATGTATTGTGCCACCCCTGAGAGACCATTTAAAATGACACAACAGGTCTGCTACAGCAGCCTGTGTAAGGTGGTGCATGCACCCTTACTTAGATATAGGTTCACTATATCTATCCTAATCACTTCACATATAAACCTATCAGTCACCCCTATAGCAGGCCTTATCAATCCTGAAGGCAGGGTGCTGGGTTTTATGTGAGAGGGTGCCCATGCATGAGCAGAGCCCCTCTGCAGCCCTCGGAACCTATATTCCGGGGTTGTTTGTGATGCAGCCAACCATATATACTTAAGTGCATTATAACCTCGCAGTAAATGCTAACTTTAAAACGGCTGCATGGAAACATGTCGTGTTTGGTGTCAAACACCTTGGAATCATACCTCCACACCAGTAACTGGTGTGGGACGTATGATTCCACCCTCCTAGAGGGAGAAATATGACAACACCGGTACACCCGGTACCAGCTTTCTTGACCCTGGCATCACAAAATGGATGCTGCCAGCCACAGACACGAGTCTGCCCTCCTGCTGTTGGACGAAACTCCGGCAGGGGAAGGTTTGACAATAGGTTTCCTGTCACAGGGAGGTGTGACCACCTCCCAGACAGGCTTTAGTGTATTGGGGCTGGGTGGGTGCACTCTGAGAGTGCTTTGATGTCTGCACTGGGGGCACATTTGGTGTCCCTGTGCATAGTCCAGCTCAAACCGGTTGCAGGAGCCATTTGCTCCTGCTCTGGCGCGAAACTGGACAAAGGACATGGGTGTAGCCACTCCTCTGTCCTGACCGTCCCATAGGTGGGTCCCCAGAGTTTGTCCCACCCCCCTCCTTGGGTATAAAGTAGGAACCCTGACTACAGGACTTTGGATTTACCTGGACTAAACTCTGCTACAGAAACCAAGTACTTCGACTAACTGCACAACGCTGGATGACTGAAGAATCTCCCTTGGAGTAAAGGAGTTACTCCCCTGCTGAGCAGGCACCTAAATGCATCTGACCGGTTTGCATCTACGAAGCTCCTGAAGGACTCCAAAGATTTTTGCAACACAGGAGGTGGGTTCCCAAGGTCTCTGAGGTTGATCTGCACTCTCAGAAATTCTGAGGCCCGTCTCCCTCGTGGGGACCGTGAAACCCGTACCCCTGGGCACCGTGTACATTTGCAGCAGCATATGCTTTTCAGCGATCCCTGAAGCTGTGCTTTGGGCTACTTGTAGTCCTGACCCCGAGCAGTAATTCCAGTGAAGATTTGTGGCCTACACTCCACGAGTGTTCCGTGGGCTGGTACTTAGTGATTCAGCTCGAGGTCCCTTCGCGATCCCTGGTCCGTTAGCCTGTGGGTTCCTATGAAGGTAACTTTGACTTTCAGAGGGCTTTCCTGGTTGCTTCAGACGTGCCCTGACTTTCCATAGCTTGGAGAGTCCCCAGGTCCTTGCTTGTCCTCACAGAAGCATCTTTCCTCTGACCGCGTGGATTGCAGTTGCCAAGGCTTGTTGGTATTCAATCCGGACACTGACCCCGAAGCACTCGACATCCTTTGTGGGACAGCTTGCCTCCAGACTTTGGTTGTCATCGACATCTCCTGGTCCCCGTGGCTGCAGAGTCAAACTTCACCTCTTCTCACCTGAAGCACCCGACATCGGTGGGCATTCGATTGCTCCGCTCCTGGTCACGTGAAGTGACCCAGACTTTGTCCCCTCTGCTTTCAGGTTCTTCTCATCTCTGATCCAGGCTTGGATCACACCGGACACTTTCCTTCTCCACGGCAGCAGTACTTTTTCGCATCACGCCATTGAAAACGATGAGGGTTTCCGACACCACTTGACCCCTATGCACCCGGCTCCTCTGGGATAGGTAACACGGGTACCTCGGTACTCTCAAGGGTGCTGGCCTTAGAACCTTCTATGTTTAGCTGGGTTTGCTTAAAGTCCTCTCCGAAGTGTCCTTAATCTTTAAATTTCCAACCGCGACTTTCCCATAGAGTTGTACGGAGCTCGCGCCTGTGTTCACACACTGCACCCGTCCTCCGTGGGTCCCCTGTGTCACTAACTTGGGGTCCCAGCGATTCTACGTGCTCTAGGCACTGTGTCTAGTCAAGTCGTGGTTGTTATACCACTTTCTTAGTATATGGTTTGGTCTCCCCTGGAGCCCACTGTGTATTGTGCTATTTACTGTCGTTCTAGTGATTTAATATTGTGTGCTTTGTTGTCTAATCTCATAAAGAGGTTAGTAGAGAGTGTTTAGTAATAAATACATATATTTTATATATACCTTGTGTGGTTCTCCTTTCATTTGGTCATTCAGGAGGTTATATACTGGTAAAACAAGCTGCTTTACATTCCTTCGAGACTTAGCCTGAAGGCTGCTCTCCATAGCTACCACTAGGATAGCTTTCAATAAAGGTTGTCTTTAACCTAATCATCAATAAGGGTCGTTTGGACTGGTGCAAGGTGCCCACTTTAATTAGGGAACAGCATATACCAGGCCAACTTCTCACAATAGTCATACGTATTTAATTGCGACGCCAAGAAATGTGTCCCTTCTGGTAGGGGTGGTTATTCCCCATTCAAATAAAAGGGGCCAGTCCCGCCCATGTATCCGTTTTGCTTCGGCCTCACACCCTCTCCCCATGTTGCTTCTGCCTCTACCCATGTCCTGTGTTACTCTCTCTATCTACCTGCACCATGTTGCCTGTGTCCCAACACTCGCTTATAAAAAAAAGAAAAGTTTTTTCCTCTTTAGTTACCAATCCAGAATGAATCAGGAACCAAAAATATTTTTTTTCAAACGGCTGTGTCATTTTGTTTGTGTGCGCACGCATGGTGCCTACGTCTACAAAAAAACATGGCTTGCCTTCTCACGATTGATTCTCTAGAATGCTGAGGTAACTGTTTCTGAGGACCTTGCTGGTTCCCTTGACTGGCTCCCTACTTAAGTTGGTTGCCTAAAGTGACAGCAAGTGACCACATTACAACTAGTCCATAATTTTCAATAAAGAAGTTTCTAAGTGTCAAATTCGTTGATTTTGCTAATTTTTGGTTGCAGTTGAGTGAAATGTTTTGATTTACTATACCTTCTAAATTCTATATCTCCGGAACCCTCTGGTGGATCTTTTTCATTTTGATGTCTAAAAATATATAAAACTAAAGTCTATTTTTAAAAATTGGTGTCAGATTTCTTTAGTGTCTTGTCGATTTCTTCTTCAATTGTTTTGGTGCTGTTTAAATGCTTTACACTTGTTCCTTTTTGTAAGACTTGCTGCTCAGAGTCACAGCAACCCAGGGTTGAACTGAAAGTTTCACAAATGAAACCTGAGGGTCCTAAAGGGGTTGGTGTGTGCATTATATGATGCAGTCATACAACCACACCATATAATACACCCCATTTTCTCACAGTAACCCACTTTACCTCCAGTGGTGTAATGCAAAATAATGGGGCACCTATGTAGAATATGAAGAGGGGCTGTTAGTCTCCCATACCTCACAGATATTCACTGTGGAGTGAATGGGCGCACTCTGAAGGTTTGAGGGTCCCCCTGCATCGCAGGAGCTGCCGTAGCCTGTGCTACACTCCTGGCTGCCTCTAACTCTTGTCTGAGAGAGATGGGCCTTGGCCAACAATCAGTTCTATGAGAATACAGGATAATTTATAGGTGGGTTCTAGAGCCCTCTCTGTCGTCCCTCCTTGGCGGAGTGTACAAGTACTCCGTCGAGCTGACGGATTCCCACCCACTGTATTTAGATATGGGCTGGCTGATCAGATTGTTTCCATCATGTAAGCGGCTCACCGCTGTCGCGCAGCGGAGTCCTCCGCTGGCTAATATTACTCCATCGGGGTCAGGGTGGCAGGATTGTGCCGAGTCTATTTCGATTACACAGTTGTGCTGGTGGTGTCCTAGCGGCGGATTGCAGAGTGATTCCGTCGCGGGACGCGTTTAGCATTGTACTATTCCTGTGGCATTTGTATGGGTACTAATATCACACACCTGATGTGTTTTGACAAATTGTTTGCACCTGCATACCACCCTCTAAAACACACTCCATTTCAAGCCATTATCCTTTGACATTCCACTGCAGCACATTGTCCCGGAGTGAATTGTCAGTGAAGTCAGGTATTTTATTTGCTTTCACTGTTTCTTATTCAATTATTTATTTTGTTATTTATTATCTAGTGGGTAAATATATTTATTTAGTTAATAAGTTAATAAGGCAGGGAGGAGAAATCCACGTTTTACTGAGGAAGTATTGTCAGTTTTGGTAGATGAAATTATTAGAGTAGAGCTACAATTGTTTGGAGCCCAAGTACAAAATACAACCATATCTCAGAAAAGGCAAATGTGGGTCAGAATAGTTGATAGAGTGAATGCTGCAGCAAGCAACCTGTGCACACAGGAGGAAATTAGGAAGAGGTGGAATGACCTGTGTGGGAGAGTGCATTCCCTGATCTCCAAGCATCACCCAGAGGGCCAGACGACTAATAATGGTTCTCCCAGCCCCCCTTACAACTTTATCCCTGGGAGTAGAAGGTCTTGCAGATCCTATATCCTGAAGGCATGGCAGGAATCCCTGGTGGAGTGGAGATTGGTAAGTTATACTTTTGAATGTGTCACTAAACATAAATGTCATTTTTGCTTTTAATTTAGCTGTTGCCTATGTGTTTTGCATCTTTTTTTAAACATATAAAGCTATATATAAATTTACAGAATTTTTATTTTCAATTTTATTTTCAATTTTTTAATTTTTAGCATTATTGTAGTTTTTCTCGCTCTACTAATGGTCATTATGTGTTGCCAATATGTGTGTTTTTCTTCACGTATCATTTGTTGTTTTTGCCTTATTTGTTTGTTTGAATGTATTTTTTTGTATTTAAGATTACAGGTTCCAATTTTCATTTATTTTCACATGATGTTATGGTGCTTGTAAGTGTTTTTTCACCTAATAACATATTTCCTATATATGTATCATATTGGTAATGTCTGTTCATTTTCACTGCACATATTTTACTAGGTATGTTCAACATATCATTTTGCAAGTGTTAATGTTTAATTGAAATGACTACAACTACCATGATGCATTGTTTTTGTTTTATGAAAATAAGAATGCAATGTGATGTTGGTCATTCTCTCTATTCTTCCATATTTTCACATATGTTAAAGTGTTATGTATTTGTCAATCTCTATTTTATGCTGTTTTTAAAAGTCATTTTTTGCTTAATTTTGTATGTTGTCACTTTCTTCTTATTTCATTGAATTGATGTAATTTGTTTCCCAAATCAAAGTATGTTGACTAAAAAATTTAATGTATGTATGTAGCACCTTTGTTGTGGGTTTGCTTTTTACAGTGTTGAATAAGATCTTTCAATTCCAGGAGGGCGTCTAGTGCTTGTACTGTGGTGTCATTAGCATCATTCAGGTGTAAGTTTAGGTCTACTAGGACAATGTCTGGGGAATCGTTCAGGGATATAAGGTTTGTTAGTTCTTCTAGGAATTGATGTATTTCACCTGGAGGGTGATAGACAGTTTGCAGTTTCAGTGGGTTTGGGCTTTTGAAGGAAGGGTAACGCCTAGGTATTCAAAGGTTGAGTATTTAACTGTGTGGAAGGGAGTTAGGTGGGGGTCATTAGTGTGTATGATGCCTAGTCCACCAGCAGGGTGACCTTTGTGGTCGCGACAAATGATTGAGAAACCTGCTGGGGCCGCGAGAAAATACATGATGGCGGATGAGTGGTCATTTAACTAGGTTTCCATCAGAAAGCGTAGGTCGATTTTATGAAGTAGGATAGTTTCCGCTATTTCGGTGGCATGCTTAGATGCTGACAGACAGTTTAGGAGCATCCAATTTAATGTGGTCGCCGTTTTCGGATCAGATTGAGCGAGGTGGATGGAGGAGAGTTGGGCTGGTGGTCTGGGAGGGTGATTGATGAAAGGGATCCTGCTCGTACTGAGGATGACCAGGATTTTGGAGTAGGAGGATTGGCTGGTGGTAGTGGCATAGGAGTTGATCAAGGCTTCCACTTCATTAAGTGACATTTCAGGTGTAGCACGTCTAGGTTTGAGATGGTACTGTTTGAGAGGGATAGTTGACCAAGAAGTGAAGTGTGAGGTGTCCGAAGGTGGTTTAGTGACAGCCAGATCAGGAAGTGAGCTGAAGTTGGACTTGAGAGCCTTACGTAATGAGGTGATTTTGTCCAGTATGTTGTTGATTTTAAGTTGTAGGCGGGTGATTGAGGAGATCAGTTGGGCTGTGGTTGGTTCAGAGGGAGAGGGTGAGGTAGATTGTTGGTCGTCGTTAGCTAGATTTGGGGTTGAGGTTGGGTCTAGTCTGATGTGGGACAGAGAATCCAGTGTGGTTTTTTGAGGTGATTTTGTAAGAGTTATGTGACTTAATGGGGGGAAGGTGGATCGTATAATATGGTCTGGTATTGATATGAGTTGGGGGTGAGTGTGGGGAGAGGTGTGAGTTAGCATGTGGTGGTTGGGGTGTAACGGGTTCGTGAGGGGAGGGGAGAGGGAATGCTCTGCGCTGGTGAGAGGGGTGGTAGGCTTGAGGATAGACGATAGGGTGGTGAGGAGGGTGGGGAAGTGACGGTTGAAAATGGAGAGATTGTGTTCTGTGTCTTGAATAAGGATGTTTCAGTTTTTGTAAATGGTTATGAACAGTTCACCACCAAACTTTAGTGATGGGGATATGGTGAGTTGGGTTCCATATGGGATGTTGATGGTATTGGTTATGTGTAGGTTCTGTAGGAAGTTAGGGGCATATTATCAAGCACGGGGTTAAAATTATCGCCGGTTTAGCGGCAGAAAACTGCCGCTAAAGCGGCGATAATGGGCTTGATAATATGCCCTGGAGAATTCCAATAGAAGCCCATGTTGACACCAGAACATGGGCTTCTATTGGAATTCTCAAGGGCATATTATCAAGCCCATTATCGCCGCTTTAGTGGCAGTTTTCTGCCGCTAAACCGGCGATAATTTTTAACGCCGTTCTTGATAATATGCCCCCTCGTTCTCCATTTGGCAGGTTTTTAGGAGTAGAAAATAAGGTTTGTTATGAGGGCTCCGTGTGTAGTTCTGTGATAGAGGCCTATTATTAGTGCTTCTGGGTGTTCTTTGAGGAGCTTGTGTTTGAAGTTTCTTGTGGCATGTTTGGAGAGATTTTGAGGAAATTTATGACAGAAAGAATTAGGACCGTGTCTATCCAAGGGACGGCTATGTGAGGCCATGGTGGGGTGTAAAGAGGGAGTCCTAGGTGGGAGGCTTCTGGAGGTGAATCGGGTATGGATCTATTAGGGTTACCTGATAGACGAAGGAGTGTTGGGGTCGAACTGAAGATGGGATGCTAGCAGTTGTACAGGTGGATCGCAGAGGATCCTAACTGTCTGATGATGCGGCGGGTAGCAGGGTAACAGCCCACAAGGTGGCAGAGTTCAAAGACTTCGCGCCTACACCTGAATTGTGACTCTTGGGCATGAGCGGAGGTTACTACAAAGAGAAGCTGTGTAGTGCCTTTCCTGTTCAATTACCAAAAGGTTAAGATAGTCATTTGTCAGTGATCTTGTTTTAGTTACCGTAACGGAGTGGTTAGTCCCTTGTCTGTTTCTTTGGGGGTTGATGAGTAGATGCTAAGTATGGAGACACAGGAAACATCCAAGTCTCTGCCGCGCCCATCACGCATCCTCCATTAAGCCGTAGTCGCACCAGCTCTCTGGCAACCATGCTGGTCGAATTGGCAGGCCAGAAAGCAGACAGGTCAGCAGGTAGGAGCACCGTGACGAGGGCAGGAAGCAACACCTCGATCAATCAAAGATCCTGAAAAGGCCCAGGGCATCTCCCAGCCAGGTCAGCGGAGTGATGACTCTGATTTGACATTCTGGCACGCGACCTGGATCATGAAATGCGGCACTCACCAATGCCAAATGGATAAAAAAAAGTCAGAACTGGCGGCCGCTCTTTTTCTCATCTGGTAGCGGCCCACTGGAATACTCTTCTCTTAGACCTTCATCTGACTGAGAACCATCTGTGGTTTATGAAAAAATTTAAAGCTTGGCTTTTCAAAGGTAAATTCACCCTAAGCAGTTAATTCTTAATTCTCATTTTCACTCCTCACAGTTGAAAAGACAGGGTGCTTTCTAAGTGCCGTGATATCCCTTAGGGGATGAGTGTCTGCGCTATACAAATACAGTAAATAAATAAATATTCGAGATGAACAAGTAGAATATCGACCCCAGTGAACTCAAGAATTACTGCCCCATCTCGCTGCTCCCCTTCCCTACAAACGACCTGGAGAAAGCCATAAATCATCAGCTCACCAAACACCTGGAAGGAAACAATCTGCTCAACACATCCCAATCCGGCTTCCGTGCCAATCACAGCACCGAGACTGCCTTGATTGCCGCAACAGACGACATCAGAACCCTCCTTGACCGAGGTGAGAAAGCAGCCCTGATCCTCCTGGACCTCTCAGCAGCTTTTGACACCGTATCCCATCTCACCCTCATCACAAGACTCCACCACAGGGAAATGCCCTCAAGTGCATCACCTCATTCCTCACAGAACGCATTCAGAGTAGTAGAAATACTTTATTCGATTATAAATAACCATCAAAGTGTATACAAGCCAAAATGTAATAGTACAAACACACAACACATAATACAATCAATCACATTTAAAAAAGTTAGAAAAGATAACAATTACCGTCTCACGTTTTTGCAATATAACAATTCTAGTTCATCATAATTCCTTGAGAAAAAGATAAAAGCGGCATAAAAACCTCATATAATATCATAGGAAATATACCTCCAGAAGTGGTATACAACGGAGCAATAGTTTTATAAAGTGACCGTGCATAGTACAACCAGATTAGATATGCAAGGCTAGATAGTTGAAATACATAATTCATAAAAAGCAATGAGCAGCGGTCTAAAAAATTTACCATCAACAATCCACCACAGTTAATTCCATGGAACGACATCCTCATTAAGAACACTAAAACAATACGATAAGACCATAAATTGACCGTGCATAGTGCAAAGAATACTGATGTGCGAAAAGCAATCTAATTAAAAAGACGTAAACATATTTAGTAAGCTTAGTATTAGCACATTTTTAGACAAGTAGTTTAAAAAAGTTTGTTCTCCTGAACCAAACAGCTTGTAGGAATTTGCTGACTGCAAATACAACTTTTGTTGATGTGTCACTTTTAGGATCCTAAAAGCTGCCAAATGACTTCTTGTTCCCATGTCACGACAGATAGGCACAATCCATTTATGACGTGGATTGCGATACGCAGGGCAAAAAAACATTATGTTTATGTTGCCTTCATCGTTCAAACCACATGCAGGGCATATTGTAAGATCTTGGTTTGAGTACCATTTGCATGTGAAGGATCGTAGAGGAAGAGATCCATGTCTGAAGCGTATAAACAGGCTCTGTTAGAAATGGGATTTTTGGTAGGCTAGGGCTTGTGCCAAAGCCAGGCAGAAACCACCACTCTAGTCAGGATAAGGGAGTTACACTCCTAAAATAACCCCTGCTCACCCCCTTGGTAGCTTGGCACGAGCAGTCAGGCTTATCTTAGAGGCAGTGTGTAAAGCATTTGCACATAACCAACAGTAATACAGTGTAAGCACTACAAAAGGACACCACACCAGTTTAGAAAAATATCCAACATTTTTATATACTTAAGACAAGACCAAAAATGATAAAAATCCACAGTACAGTACTTAAAAATCTTCAGTTATCAAAATAGGCTTGAAAAACAGTTCCTTGATGTCAATAGCTCCATCCGTGGCTATCACGGCGTCGTGAGCAAACAAATCCAAACAGTTCTGGCTGACCGCGGCATCGCGGGCCAGCTACGGTGTCGAGAAGACCCGCAAACAGTACCTTTTAGAAATGCAGGGCGTCGGCGACCTCTCGTTGAGTTTCCGAAGCACGGCGTCCGCAGGCGTCGGTTCAGGAGGTCGGTGCAGGAGTCGTCGGGGCCCTCAAAGTCACACGCGTTGCAGATCGAACTCCTCTCTGTTGAAGTCAGGAGCGCTGGCATTGGCAGGCGTCGGGTGCTGTGGTGCGAAGTGCAGCGGTGCGGCGTGTGGTGCCCTCAGGTCGAAGTGCGAGCAGCGGCTCGTGGCGGCGTCAGATGGCGTTGTCGGTGAGACCAGGGTTGCGGTGCGAAGTGAATGCGGAGCTCGTCGTGGTGCTGGCAGGTCACAGTGCAAGCAGCGGCGTCGTTGTTGCTGAAGCGCTGTCGTCGGCTGACGAACTGGAGTCGATGGCGTCGGTAGGCCAAGGCTTCGGTGTGGGATGAGGGCGGTGCGTCGTGTAACTTTACGAACGGTGCCCTCGAACCACGGTGCAAGCAGCGGCGTAGACTTCGGCATGGAGCGGCGGCGTCGGGGATACCAAGGCGTCGTCGTGAAGCGAGGCGGTGCAGAGTGTGGTGCCCACAGGTCGCAGTGCGAGCAGCGGCTTGGTGGCGGCGTCAGCAGGCGTCGTCGGTGAGACCAAGGTCGCGGTGAGGCGTTGTGGCAGTGCCCTCTGTGGTGCCTTCAGGACACGGAGTCGGCAGCAGCGTCGTAGACGGCGTCAGGTTGCTTTTTCTTCTGTTGCAGCACAAAACACACAGTCCCCAGTGCTGAGGGCAGAAGAACTTGAAGTCTTTGCTCTTCCTGAGACTTCTTGAACAGGGGGCAAGCTCTACCTCAAGCCCTTGGAGAAACTCACAAAAGTAGATTGCAGAAAGTCCAGTCCAGTCCTTTCACTGCCCAAGAAAGAAGCAGCCACTGCAGGCCAACACAGCAAAGCACACAGCAAAGTGGTAGTTCCTCCTCACAGCTTCTCCGGCTCTTATTCTTGGCAGTCTTCTTGGTCCAAAAGAGTTCTAAAGTTCAGGGGTCTGGGCCCCAATATTTATATCCCAAAATCCTTTGATCTCTTAGGCAGAGAGTGTCTGTGCCCAGCCAGAACCAGTTCTGCCTTCTCTGGTGTGGCTTCCTGGCAGGAGGTGGAGACGGCATTGTCAGAGGCAGACCAGGCCCATTCAGGTGCAAGGAAATCTCCTCACCCTACTCTAAATGCAGCCCAGGTCTATTCAACCCTTTCCTGACCCACCTAGACTATCCGGAGCCACTCCTGCTCCCCAGCCCTCTGTCATCCAAAACCCAGACAGTCACTCCACATTCTAGCAGAGGCACACTGGATGTCTGAGCAAGAAAATACCTACTTTCTAAAAGTGGTATTTTCAAACACAGAATGTAAAAATCACCTTCACTAAAAGATGCATCTTTAGATTCTGAGTTCAGGCATACTAAACTTTATTTTCCTACCTAATTCCCGGGCCAGTTATGTTTATAAGATGTTATAAACAAACTCCCCATTCTGTCCTATGGGGAACAGGTAGCCTTGCAATAGTGAAAAACGAAATGGGCAGTAATTCACTATCAGGACATGCCACACACACCAGGGCATGTCCTACCTTTCACATACACTGCACCCTGCCCACAGGGGTACATTGGGCCTACCTGAGGGGTGACTGACATGTAAGAAAAGGGAAGGTGAGGGCCTGGCAAGTGGGTACACTTGCCAAGTCGACATGGCAGTACCAGACTGCACACAGGCTCTGCAATGGCAGGGCAGAGTTACCTTTTACGGGCTGTTTGTGTGGGTGGCACAATCCAGTGCTGCAGCCCACCAACAGTATTTGATTTATAGGCCCTGGCACACGCAGTGCACTTTACTAGGGACTGACACATAAATCAAACAGGCCAATCATGGAAACACCAATCCATAACACATTTTACAGAGAGCATATGCACTTTAGCACTGATTAGCAGTGGTAAAGTGCCCAGAGTCCTAAAACCAACACAAACAGGTCAGGAAAAAATAGGAGGAAGAAGCAAAAAGTTTGGGGATAACCCTGCAAAAAGGGCCATTTCCAACACAACCCCCTTCCAGCCTAAAGTCAGGGTAGACCAATCCATACCGCAATGGGCTTACCTGCTTGGGGCGATAGAACATGGAACCTGGCCCACAACAGCAGGGTTTTCTTCCCGTTCTACGTGTTCCTGAACCTAGTTGGATCCCTCTATCCATACTCTCAGGGCCCACTAAGCTGACCCATGGGGAACCCTTCTCCTCACTTGTGGACCCCATCTGTGCAGCACCTAAACTTACTTTGCTCACAGATGTGTCCCAACAGGCAGACAGTACCCACATGGCTAACACAATGGTGTGGCCCAGTCCACCCCTGTGGTGTGACTCCTGCCTCCCCCGCCTCCCAGGGGCAACTCTGTCCACCAGGACAGCCAGCCACAGTGGCCACTGACAAATGTCAGTGATGAGAGCCAGGCCTTATGCCTTTCAGGCCACTCCAACCGATGTGGCGTCGGAGAGTGGGGGGCGGTAGCCCCAGGTGCCTGGCACCCTTTCTCCACTCTCCCCCCTGCCAAGTCAGGTATGGCATCCTGACACTGGCCCACCAGCCCAGGGTCTGTACCCTGCGGCTGGACAGGAGACTGGGGTGGGCTCTCCCACACCCTCTCCTTCTCCCTGGGGCTCTGTACCCTCCCACCTGGAGCGGTACCCCTTTCCAGAATTGTCAGGGCACCTGTGGCAGGTGTCCTGCATAATTCGCCCACCAGTTCAGGGGTGCCATCCTGCAACTGGTACACCAGCCCAGGGTCTGTACCCTGAGGCTGGACAAGGGACTGAGGTGGGCTCTCCCACACCCGGTCCTCCTCCCTGGGGCTCTGTACCCTCCCACCTGGAGCGGCACCCCCAGAAGACAAACTGGTAGGGGCACTGTTAGCAGTCGCCCCTTCCCCCAGGTCTGGGGGGACACCCCGAACCTGGTTCTCCAACCCAGGGTCTGTACCCTCAGGCTGACCAGAGGTCTCGGGTGAGGCTCTCCTCCCCTTACCTCTCCTTCTGGGGTCCCGCATTCTCCTCCTAGGAGAGGCACCCTCAGAACCAAAAACTGTCAGGACGCTGGAATCAGCCCTCCCAAACAATCCTTCCACCAGTTCAGGGCCTTTACCCTGCAACTGATCTACCAACCTAGGATCTAAATCCTCAGGTTGAACCGGAGTCAGAGGTGAGGACTCCCTCCCTCTGCACCCCCTTCCAGAGTTCTGCACCCTCCCACCTGGAGTGGTACCCGTAGAAGACAAACCGGTCAGGCCACTGCTTACAGATGTCCTTCCCTCCAGGTCAGGCAGCCCCTGCATCTGGCCTCCCAACCCAGGGACTAAACCCTGTGGCTGAGCACCCGCCTGGCACACCAGGACTTCCTGGGGAGCACGCATGCCCCCCGAGGGTAACACATGACTCATGAGTTGTGTGACAGTCTGCCTGGCGCAGATCTCACGACCCCTGTCCATCTGACAGTGCGCGACGATCCCCCAGGACAAAAGTGGTGTCACCATGGTCTCTCCTAGGAGGCTCAGCCCTTCTGGCTGGCCCCTGACCCACTGGTTCTCCCACTGGGGAACGCATCCCCCTCTCACCCCTCAATCTGGACTTCTGCACCCGCCACTTAGGAGCGGCACCGCCAGACACCAGAACCGCTGTAGCTCTGTTTACAGACACTCCACGTTCTCCTGACACTAGGAGATCCCCCTCAACGGACGGCCTACCAGTACAGCCTAGGCTCCCCACCTGGTGTTCCCTCCTGGAACCACCCAGGCTCTGGGACCGGGTTTCGGGCACCTTGGGCCGCAGCCCATTCCTTCTCTGCGGAGACAGGGCGTGAGTCCCTACACCCTTCCCACGACACCGGGACCTATCTAGGCTACCACGAATCTTTCCCACCACCCTCGGTTGGGAAATACCTAAGCCACTTCCTTCCAGGTCACCCCCAGATGCTTCTCCGGACCCTCTGGAATCCACCAAAAGGTCTGCTTCCCGTGCAAGCTCCCTGGGGTCAGAGAACTCACACTCCAGTGGGTGTTGGCATAGCTCTGGAAAACAGGGACTTAAAATATGCTCTCCAACAATTGAATCACACAGCCCCACACAGGTGTTAACCAAACTACCCTTCCCCCAATCATCCAGTGCCTCAGAAAAGTACCCCACATCATTCTCACAAGACTGGTGAGACAGTGTCTGACTGTTGCTGTCTCTTAACCCATACTCTTCTGGCTGGTCTCCATACTCACTTACTAGGGCTTCTATCATGGGGGAACCCCTCTCCCTGCACCTCTCATCTAGAGTCAGTAGAGTGTCCCTCCCACTACCAGGAATATGATCCCCGGTGCCAGTTCCCCAATCCACCTCAGGGACACTGTGCACCACTGGAGTAACCTCACAATCCTGAACCCCCTGGTGTATGTCAACTCCCTCCTTGAAGCAGGGCCCCAAATCTGTGTGTGCATGTCCCTCACCCTCAGTACTGGACCTAACACTTTTGCTGCCACCATCTGGGCTGGGCCTAGCCCTACTGGCTTCCCAGTCCAGCTCTCTCATTTTAAACTCATGGTCTAACATCATCCTTTTCTCCTCCATGGCTAACGTAAGCTTCTCCAGTTCCACAGCAACGCTCCTTGCTTCCCGCCTGTCCTCCAGCTCCTCTGTGGACAAGGCACTGCTGCTGCCTGGTTTAGAGGGTGCCTCCCTCCCAAAAGCACATCCACCCTTGGAATAGGCTCCTCCACCTCCAGGCTAAGATCCCCAGACTGCTCACAAGGATGTCTGGCCGGTAGCCAGGCCCTCAGCGTCTTTTGTAGCTCCTCTTTTCTGGTGAGACCTCTGATTAGGATTTTGAGGTTTTTGCAGATCGCCTTCAACTCCTTAACATTGTAGGTTTCTTACCTCTCCTCCTCAAAGGCCACTTCCAAGGATGCAACAGATGATGCAATTGATTCAGGCATGTTGTATTAGAAAGTTCAAGTTCAAAACCAATGGAAAGGCAAAAATAGATCAAAAGAAAATAGTATGTGGTACGTAATAGTCTGCGATATGGTAGTAGTGCACACCAATCACTGTAAGTCAAGTGCAAACGCAAGTCCTATCCTCACCGCTGACAACCAATGTTAGAAATGGAATTTTTGGTAGGCTAGGGCTTGTGCCAAAGCCAGGCAGAAACCACCACTCTAGTCAGGATAAGGGAGTTACACTACAAAAATAACCCCTGCTCACCCCCTTGGTAGCTTGGCACGAGCAGTCAGGCTTATCTTAGAGGCAGTGTGTAAAGCATTTGCACATAACCAACAGTAATACAGTGTAAGCACTACAAAAGGACACCACACCAGTTTAGAAAAATATCCAATATTTTTATATACTTAAGACAAGACCAAAAACGATAAAAAATTCACAATACAGTACTTAAAAATCTTCAGTTATCAAAATATGTTTGAAAAACAGTTCCTTGATGTCGATAGCTCCGTCCGGGGCTATCACGGCGTCGCAAGCAAACAAATCCAAACAGTTCTGGCTGACCGCGGCGTCGCGGGCCAGCTACGGTGTCGGGAAGACCCGCAAACAGTACCTTTTAGAAATGCAGGGCGTCGGCGACCTCTCGTTGAGTTTCCGAAGCACAGCGTCCCCATGCGTCGGTTCTGGAGGTCGGTGCAGGAGTCGTCGGGGCCCTCAAATTCACACGCGTTGCAGATCGAACTCCTCTCTGTTGAAGTCAGGAGCGCTGTCGTCGGCAGGTGTCGGGTGCTGTGGTGCGAAGTGCAGCGGTGCGGTGCCCTCAGGTCGCGATGCGAGCAGGGGCTCGTGGCGGCATCAGATGGCATTGTCGGTGAGACCAGGGTCGCGGTGCGAAGTGAATGCGGTGCTTGTTGCGGTGCTGGCAGGTCGCGGTGCAAGCAGCGGCGTCGTCGTTGCTGAAGCGCTGTCATCGGCTGACGAACTGGAGTCGATGGTGCCGGCGTCGGTAGGCCAAAGCTGCGGTGCGGGATGAGGGTGGTGCGTCGTGTAACTTTACGAGCGGTGCCCTCGAACCACGGTGCAAGCAGCGGCGTAAACTTCGGCGTGGAGCGGCGTCGTCGGGGATACCAAGGCGTCGTCGTGAAGCGAGGCGGTGCGGAGTGCGGTGCACACAGGTCGCGGTGCAAGCAGCGGCTCAGTGGTGGCGTCAGCAGGCGTTGTCGGTGAGACCAGGGTCGCGGTGCCCTCTGCGGTGCCTTCAGGACACGGAGTCGGCAGCGGCGTCATAGACGGCGTCGGGTTGCTTTTTCTTCTGTTGCAGCACAAAACACACAGTCCCCAGTGCTGAGGGCAGAAGAACTTGAAGTCTTTGCTGTTCCTGAGACTTCTTGAACAGGGGGCAAGCTCTACCTCAAGCCCTTGGAGGAAACTCACAAAAGTAGATTGCAGAAAGTCCAGTCCAGTCCTTTCACTGCCCAAGACAGAAGCAGCCACTGCAGGCCAACACAGCAAAGCACACAGCAAAGTGGTAGTTCCTTCTCACAGCTTCTCCAGCTCTTCTTCTGGGCAGTCTTCTTGGTCCAAAAGAGTTCTTATATTCAGGGGTCTGGGCCCCAATATTTATATCCCAAAATCCTTTGATCTCTTAGGCAGAGAGTGTCTATGCCCAGCCAGAACCAGTTCTGCCTTCTCTGGTGTGGCTTCCTGGCAGGAGGTGGAGACGGCATTGTCAGAGGCAGACCAGGCCCATTCAGGTGCAAGGAAATCTCCTCCCCCTACTCTAAATGCAGCCCAGGTCTATTCAGCCCTTTCCTGACCCACCTAGACTATCCAGAGCCACTCCTGCTCACCAGCCCTCTGTCATCCAAAACCCAGACAGTCAATCCACATTCTAGCAGAGGCACACTGGATGTCTGAGCAAGAAAATAGCTACTTTCTAAAAGTGGTATTTTCAAACACAGAATGTAAAAATCACCTTCACTAAAAGATGCATCTTTAGATTCTGAGTTCAGGCATACTAAACTTTATTTTCCTACCTAATTCCCCGGGCCAGTTATGTTTATAAGATGTTATAAACAAACTCCCCATTCTGTCCTATGGGGAACAGGTAGCCTTGCAATAGTGAAAAACGAAATGGGCAGTAATTCACTATCAGGACATGCCACACACACCAGGGCATGTCCTACCTTTCACATACACTGCACCCTGCCCAAAGTGGTGCCTTGGGCCTACCTGAGGGGTGACTGACATGTAAGAAAAGGGAAGGTGAGGGCCTGGCAAGTGGGTACACTTGCCAAGTCGACATGGCAATACCAGACTGCACACAGGCTCTGCAATGGCAGGCCAGAGTTACCTTTTACGGGCTGTTTGTGTGGGTGGCACAATCCAGTGCTGCAGCCCACCAACAGCATTTGATTTACAGGCCCTGGCACACGCAGTGCACTTCACTAGGGACTGACACATAAATCAAACAGGCCAATCATGGAAACACCAATCCATAACACATTTTACAGAGAGCATATGCACTTTAGCACTGAGTAGCAGTGGTAAAGTGCCCAGAGTCCTAAAACCAACACAAACAGGTCAGGAAAAAATAGGAGGAAGAAGCAAAAAGTTTGGGGATAACCCTGCAAAAAGGGCCATTTCCAACAGGCTCCTAATTAGAGGCGGAGATATTAAATCTAAAAACTTCTCAAATACTGGGGATAATTTAAAATCTAAAAACATGTTAGTCAGGGTCCTCACAGAACGCATTCAGAGAATCTGCCTACCACCCTTCACCTCCGAGCCTAAGAGCATCATCTGTGGCATCCCACAAGGCTCCTCCCTCAGCCCCACCTTGTTTAATGTCTACATAAGTCCGCTGGGCAACATCCTCCGCACCCACTGACTCAACATCATCTTGTACGCTGACGACACCCAACTCATCCTTTCTCTCAATTAAGACCCCACCACCACCAGATCCAACTTCCGGAACGCCATGACCGTCGCCGACTGGATAAGGTCCAACTTCCTGAAGCTGAACACTGACAAGACAGAAGTGCTTATCTTCAGGAGGAACACCTCACCATGGAACGACACCTGGTGGCCTACAGAAATCGGACCTGCAACAACCCCCAAGGGCCATGTCCACATCCTCAGCATCATCCTGGACAGCAAACTCACAATGAAGTGCCAGGGCAACGCAGTATCTACCTCCTTTTTCCACACCCTGAGCATGCTTCGAAAGATCTTCAAATGGCTCCCCATCAACACTAGGAAAACAATCACACAAGCTCTCGTCACCAGCAGACTGGAATAGGGAAATGCACTCTATACCAAAACCACCACCCAACTTCTCAAGAGACTACAGTCTTATACAGAATACCACAGCCAGACTCATCTTCAACCTCCTCATACGGACCAGCATCACACCCCACCTCAGAAGTCTACACTGGCTCCTCGTCCAAAAGATATGCCAGTTCAAGCTGCTCACCCACGCCTTCAATGCCCTCCACAACCTTGGACCAGCCTACATCTACCACTGCCTGACTTTCCACTAACCCACCAGAAAGCTGCGCTCTGCCTCCCTCGCACACATTCCCCACACCTGCCGAAGCCACATTGGTAGTCGTTCCTTCTCCTACCTCATCACCAAGTCCTGGAACGAGCTCCCCCTACACCTCCAAACCTCACTGTCACTCGCTAACTTCAGGAAGGGACTCAAGACCTGACTCTTCAACTAAAGGCCAGCAAAACCTCAGATCCTGGATACCCCCAGGGGTGATAAGTTGTGCTATTTAAATACAGCTTATTTAATTTAGAATAGACAAGATGAAGCACCAGGCATCTGAGGCAGTAGGCAGTCTCACTTGTTATCCACTTCCCCTTTTCCCCCTGCTGGTGTTTGTGGAAGATGTGATTAGTCTGTTCCATGCTGTGGTGGAGAGGATTTAGGAGTTATCTTCTGCTCCTGTGGAAACCAGATAATCTTGACAGGCCAAATCCCAACCAACATCTTACTCGTGTCGACATTTTGAATGTAATATCAGCTTCGGTGTGGCAAACACATTGACACCAGCTATACAGAAAGTAAGATGCTGGATAGCTGTTGCTATGCAACAATCTGTACTCCTTGAGAAAAATTAGGCAGATTGCAACCGATGTAGACAAATTTTAGACGAACCTTGGGCACACACATACAAAATACGGTTAGTTTCCGTGCAGTAGTTATTCTAATTGAACATTGACATGGGTGAAGAAAGTAAATTTCACATGAATAATGCAATCATCCAAGTCTTTGGCATCAGTAGAGATCTTTTATTTGTAGATCTTGTTCAAAGTTCATGTCGGTTTAGCGACTTCATCAGGGCTACAACAAGTAAAAGATAAAGATCAGGGATACAAAATTCCCAAAATATGCCTAATACATTTAGGCAAATTCATCACCATCACCAGCTTACGTGAGGAAGTGGTTGTCATGTGTTTATTATTGGCATAAACATAACCAGTGATTCTGAGCATAGGTGCAGCATAGTGATAATTTCAAGTGATATTTCTAGGATTTAAATAACATAAAGAACATAAAACACCTAAAAAACAAAATATAAAATTGTCCATGTTTATAGGTAACATTGAGATCGGCATGCATAGTTTTGCTTTTTCTTCTTTACAGTTTATTAAAGAATGCATGCTAATACCAGCAATGCCGTAAAGACGTCGCAAAAGGAGAATTCAGGTGCAGTAGAGAATTGGAAGGATAGTATGAAAATAATGCACCAAAGGAAGTAGCAGAGAGATGTTGATTATGTAGAACCTTATAGCCCTGTGCGATAATGGTTATGTAATTACTGATTAGGTACCTGATATACATAGAGCAAGATCAGGAAATGGGCACGGTTATATGGAGGTCAGTAAGCCACACAGGATATATTTGCTGTGCCGGTTGAGTAGGTGATACTGAGCGATCATATCGTAAATGCTGTGGGAAACCAATAAGAATAACGTCATGTAGTATAGTCCAGAATTTGGGTAGTCTATATAATGGCGCAAGCCCGGGGACACAGACCAAATAGGTGCTGTTACGGGGCAGGACCCTTGACGGTTCTCTGACTAAAGGGCTACCCTAATTTCCTGATGTCCCCAGTGATGTACATACTCTCCTGAAGTGGGATGGAGTCAAGAATCATATAAGCAAGATAATATATCTGTTGCTATTTTTAAAGGAGCAGCTATCTGCCCTTTTGAGATAAAAGTGGATAGGGACTGTCCTGCCCGCAATAACCAGGGAGGATACCCCCTTTTTTTGCCCTGAAGAAAGTCCTGGACCAGACTGGCCAATTAAGGACTGAAACATGTTGGCACTAGGGTCATAGGACCATAAAACTCCAAGTGACCCCCCTTAATTATATATTTTAATACCCCTGACAGTTCCACAAATAAAGGGATACTGTGGGTTTTAAATCTTTAATACCCCCTGGCCATAATTTTTCAAGAGCTCACTGGAATACGGTTGAGCCCACCCTGATCTTTAGGAGTCAGGGTGACCCGATAATGAAGCATGACACTACTAGAGTGTGTGAGGGTAATATAAACAAAAGGAATTATTTCCTTCCCCACTATCTAGTGGGTAACAACTAAATTGCTTCAGAACAACCTTCCCATACCTAACTAACTAGAGTTAGTTTCAGGAACTCGTAAACGCAGTTCACGAGTCCGTGGGGTACTTTATGTGGAACTGTCAACAGAGATCATCAACTATCTGAATTACTAATGTATCAATAATTGCAAATACTGCTAAGCCAAGAGATATATGGTCAATAGCCCAGGATAATTAAAACGAAAATGAAATTGGGAACTCCCAGTGTATAACGGGGTCCCAGCAATACATCCCAGTTATATATTCTCTAAGTGCAGCAGGTGGCATCTAGCGTAAAATGTAGCCCATCTCTCTGTGTAGTGCTCTTTGAAACAAGTGCCAATAGTTGAAATGTGGGACTCACCACAATTATATCTGTATTAATCACCGTGATTGTAGATAATAGTAGAAAAATCCAAGAGTATCGAGCTAGGTCTTCAGTAGCGATATAAGTAGCAATCTTAAAGCAAAACAGGTATGATATTCGAGATTAAAATGGTACCTCATGAGTCTAGTGCGCACTGCCAGTAATAAAGGCCAAAATACTACCACAACTCACACAAAAGGAGTTTAAGTGTAAAGACTCCTGGCGAGTAGAGTAAGTCTGTAATTCCAAGAGTATAAGAAGTAGTGAGGCGCGAGAGTCCAAGTACGGTCCCTAAAAATGGAAGAGTATATGATATAAACGCGCAAAATGACAAAGTGTAAATAAAGATTATATCCATGGCGTATGAGCGCTTACCTCTAACGTTCTACTTGTGACATGACCATCGGCGTTCTGTATGGACGCCATGTTTGAGCACACTGTGTTATAGGTGAGGAGAGAAGACGGACTAAAGTCTTAAGTGTAAGAGCCGTTTATACGCCCAAAAAATAAGTGCCATACTGGAATGTTGCTCAGTTGCGCTAAGGTACTCAGAAGTTGCATGTAGCATAGTTGTCGGAGTCACGAAAGGATATAAGTCCTGTATTAAACGGACGGGCTAATATGTATTTGGTCATATTGTGACTTTACATAATAACAAACTTAATTGTGTATACAATGCCATCCATGTGATTAAACCACAGTCATAGTGTTATTTGATGACGTGTACAGCATCAGAATAACGTTTATATCGGTGAGCATGCTGGAGATTGGCACTCAATCAAAATTAGTCAGGCGCCATATTGGAGTGGTAGATAATGAGGAATAGTACATGAAACCTAATCGTAAGAGGTAAATGAAGCAAAATAGAAAAACTAAGTAATTGTAATAACATGTAAAACGATGTAAAGTAGTTATATATTGCATGGTGATCAGTTAGTCGTAGGACTCATACTTGGTGATCATAAGGACTCCAGGGAAGGAGGAACAATTCTTGGTTCCCCAAGATGCGTGATTCGTATAATAACCAGAACCTCTGATAAAGTAAGTTGATAAACCTAAGTATTGGTTGTGTCTAGGTGAGGCTATAAGGAAAGGTAGGATAGGGCAAGGAAACACTAGAGATTTCCGAGTGAGGAGACAGATTCAGAGGGCATAATTATTAATAATGCATTCGCGATATAGTCAAGAGAGTATATTTAAGAGAATATCTACACAGTGCAGGTATGGCTTAGTGTGAAGGTTGCTTTACATAAGTCGTTAAATACAATTACAAATTAGTATGTTATGAATCTAAACGACATATACCCAAATTCGCATTAGTCATTGGATATAGTACTTTACAGTTCAAAAACACGAATACCCACATGTACGGATATATCATAATTCCAAGTGGGGATTCGTATATTTTGTTGTTAACAGGTCACATACATAGGATAGGTTACAGCAATGGCAATCACCGCGAAAGTATTGAAGTTCATGGTCAATATTTAACCTGGTTTATACGGATCTCAATCTTAGTATCCACATTGCCTCCCTTCGTCGTAAATAGAGTTCCCTATTCCCCCCATGGGGGTCCCTAGTGACATGATCTATGCCACAAAATTTGAAGCTCTTGTATCCCTGTTGTGACGGACATTGCATTGCGTGGGTAGCAATAGGGTATCGGTTGTCATTAGACTTAATTGCCCTCATATGTTCTCCCACCCTTTCTTTAAGGCATCTTATTGTACTGCCCACATACGTTCAATCACATTTATAGAAAATAAGGTTCACAACATATTTGGTGTTACACGTGATGTTATGATCAATGTCAAAGTTTCCCACATCTTTAACCGTAAATTGCTTTGTTTTGTGCATTGCATGTCTACACATCCCACAATGTCCACACTTGTAGAAACCAGGCATCAGCATAGTAAGCCAGTTCTCTTTATGTTTGTGTTTGGGATAGCTCGGGCTAAGGAGATTTCTAAGAGTTCTCCCCCTTCGAAAAGTAATGTTAGGTCTTACAGAGATGTGGTCCTTAAGTAGTCGGCCTGTGGTATGTAAATGCCAGTGTTTTTGTAAGCACTTCCTGAATTGAGAGGAAAGTCTATTGTAGTCCGTTATGAGTCTCACTTCGTATTTTAATTTACATACCAGCTTAAATATGTATAATAAAAAAAATTCATAAATTCAGGAAGTTAAACAGGAAGTTATACGAGGATAGTCATCCAATAAACATCCAGCAACCTTGATATAAAAAGGTCTGCGTTACAGTGATGCACAAAAGGTTGGCTCCCTTGCAATTGAGGTCGAAGATGTTTTTGCTCATTATCTTAGTAACTACTAGTGGCTGACAGTAACCCAGCACTGGTGCCAGTAATAAATGTGATATCCTTTTGATTAATGATGTACAAAATTAGTGTAATTTGCTTTTGCATGATTGCGTGAAATTACTGCAAATTGTGTGAAATTACGTGTGATTACCTGAAATGCAAATCTGTCCTCGCTTCATTTTTTGGCACGCGGATGCATGTAAACAAGAGCACTGTGAACAACAGCCGCTTGAGTTATGTTGTTTGTGTGCCAATGGTGCAATTTGTGGTAATTCACGGTAAAAATCTACTGTGATTTATCCAAAATTGCACAATTCACGCGAAAGGTGCATAAATGCCCGAAAAGGCATAGTTTTAGGAATTTTGTGTGACAAGCAGAACACAAAATTCCCCAAATTATACAAATTACTCGAATGTAGTTTAAATTTCACCCAGGACTATTTTTGATGACAGCTGGCATGGATCCTATTTTCAAAAAGAGATTTCAATACTCCTCAATGAACATTTCTGAAGCTCTTTTGAACCTCCATTCCAGGCTATTTGAAAATCTTGGCCTGAATCACCTTTGAACAAGGACATATCAGTAAAGGTTTTTCCCAGATGGTTTTGGAGGAGCCATGACAATGTTCAATGAGGATGGGTACCCATTCAGTTTGCCTTAGGCCTCTTAGCAGAAGTAGGTTCCAAAGTCAGTAAGATGGCTCCGCGATTTGAGCTGTTTCTTTTGTGGAATCTGTTTCACCTGCAGGTCTAGAGACTGAATTGCAAATAACAGAAACTCGTTCTTTCATTCGTCTGTCATTGATAAATAAATCCATTATATAGAGCAATACCATCTGTCAGCTACAGCACACAAACAGGGCAAAAACTGTAAAGTTAAGCATTATAGAAACCAAGTTACTATTATTATGTAAATCTATTTGACAACTACATAAACAAACTGAATAAAAAAAAGGTGAGGGAAAGAGCTGGCATTTATAAACATAGAGTAATCTCAAGCAATTAACTTCTCTTTAATACCACCCTAAACCTCGGGAAATTGTATGATCTCAGCGGTTATAAACCAGTCATTACTGTTACCTCTTACATTGGTCTTTGTTATATTGTAAAACAATGCAAAAAAAGACCTACAATGGAAAGTGAACAAAAGCAGCATAATGATACTTGGCATGGCTAATTATTTCAGAAGAATGTTTAAAGTTGTAAAAAATGGCTTGAGGCATTCTCAAGAGTCTGCTTAGGGTAAGACTATCATGGGGTGCAAGGGCTAATAAATAGCTGTGACTAACTAAAACAACAACAGGCTGTCCTACAACCCCAGAGGCCAAATATTTTAGAAACAACCATTTAAAAAAACAGGGGGCGGGGGGGGGAATTTGAGCTATGTAGAGCTAAGTGGGTAGACTCAATGTAAATGGATGCTGGGGCTAAGGGGGCTCAGAGAGGAATGCAAATGACACACTTGGAGAAAGAAGTTGCGAGAATGGTTTTTTTGGAGTAGGTTCAGTTTAACACCTGATATTGCATTTAAGAAAACAAACCACAGAAATATTCATTCTTCAAGTAAAAAGTAATGAGACGTATGCCACCTCAAGGGCTCAAAGTGTAGATGCTCAGTTCTTATGAAGGATGTTCAGAGACAGGCATAAGTCCAAATCTTTCAATTAGCCTGGCTCAAACTTGCAACGGACATGGAATTGTGTCCACGTAATCGCAATGAATGCATTACCTATTTAATTTTGTGAGTTTAAGATTTATTGCTGAGCTAATAGTCAATTTATATTGTGTCATCAAATTTTAGATGCTTATGCTATGTTGAGTTTCTTGCAGACTGGTGTTGGGCAGAGCTCATGGAACTCCAAGACAGGGAGTACCAAGTACCATGTAAAAGCTACCTTGATTTCATGCCAAGTAACCGACCAAATCACCTACAGTTTAATTATTAATTACCACTTCAGATAGCTTTCTCAATAGAAGTATACATCACACAAACGTGAGGCAGACGTTTATTGAACATGACCACAATATAAGCAGTACAATATGTATTTCACAAAAGAATTGTGTTGACATAATACATCAAAGGTACTGCTAACAAGCATCTTATTTTGTTTTACTTTCCAACAGAAGGACACAAACGTGTATGAATAATGCCCTCAGTGAGTTTTCTATGTCTCTTCGAGTGAAGATTATGTGAAGGAAACCATGTTGTTCATCTGCTCCATGTGTCAATCTGTTGCTACATGAAACCAGATCTGCTATTTTGGATAACATGTTACTTGCACATTTTCAGAACAGACTTGTTACAGTTAGTATCCATTACAAAATCATATTGTTTTCCAGCAATTAGCCTTTCTGTTGTATTCAAAGAGTGTTTGATGATGCATTTGTGTCTCCATAATTTTATACTTGGAATAGATGATTAACTGTTCTTTACATTGTGTAATATATGTATATATGTACTTTCCAATATTTCCCATATGAAGTTAGAAGTTGTACATCATATATGTAAAAGAAAATATGAACAAAGTAACTTTTCATTACTTGTGAACCATGTAAGCTTGAAACAAATTTATTTGCTGTTGTAAACTGATGTGCAACAAATGACAGCTCCATCCACTTCCACCACATTTTCCAGCGAAACTGCAATTGCTTTGATTCCCCAACATGATTAAAAATTACTGTTATGCAAATTACTTTTAAATTTGGAAGGAATATCTCAATTTTTATATTGTAATAATATTCCCACCTTTTCTGATATGTATTTTTGGTGTGAAGTGACTTCTAATCACGTATGTTAGAATCCTGCAGTTCTGATTAGTTATTTTTGCATATAGTGAACCATTTGCTGCATTATGTATTTATTGTCCTGTTACTGCATGGCTTCTCCGACATGTATGTATTAATTCTCTTTCTTATAGCAACATAGTGAAAAAATATCTAACATGAAATAAGGGTTATGACAGACCTTTATTTTTCCTACATTTCTGGTATACTCAATTCTGTTTTATGTTATATTGGTTGAATTTCTTCAATTGCTGTTTTTAATATTTTGAATATGTTTTCTTTGATGGTAATTAAGATGACTTTTCCGAAAAAAGCTTTTCTCGCATTTAGGACATTTGTATGGCCTCTCCCCAGTGTGTATTCTTATGTGTTCATCCAGGTAATCTTTTCGATTGAATCTTTTGTGGCAGAAAGTACACGTGTATGGTTTTTCCCCTGAATGTATCCTGTGATGTGTTATAAGGTGGGTCTTCTGATAGAAACTTTTATCACATTCAGTACAAGCATATGGCCTCTCCCTTGAATTTGTTCTCATGTTCTTAGCAACTTCTCCCTTCCAACTGCAGCTTTTATCACCTTCAACACATGCGTATGTTCTCGGATCTTGCTGTGTGGCTGGAAGGTCTTTAGGAAACTGTAGGTTCATCAGCTCACTCTCCCATTCACTGTACTTATCAGATCCATCAAAGTTAGACATTCCCTGCTGTAAACTGGAATCCACTGAGCTGCTGAAACTGCCTTCACATTGAACAGTTTTCTCTTCCCGGAGCTCCTGATAACATTCTTGCCAGATCTGGCTTGCAGAAGTTGCCTCCTTGATAGCACTTGGCAGAATCAATGTGTTGATTTTCTCTGAGAAATCTTTACATGGAGGAGTGATTTCAGTGTATTTTATAGAATCTCCAACTGTCTTTTTCCTGTTCTTTCTTTCATTGCCTGTTGGATTGAAATGAAAGGCAGCCATTACGTTCAACTCAAGAGTTGAATGCCAGATTCTGTTCTTAAAAATATTACTCAGACTGAAGATGGCAGAAACATAACATAGCAGTGTGCACAACTAAGCTGAACAGAGCTGATCAACATAGAATGCCAAGTTATACATGTTTTATCACAGAAATGACAATCACATTTCCTTTGAGAATTTCCATAGAAAATGTCCAAACATAAAACGAGTGGATAAACTGGGTGCCTTTCACAAGGGAAGAAGGTGGCTAGCAGTACTGTTTAGGTCACAAAGACAGAGGTAGACAATTTCTGACTACATAGCCAGGTCCGGTGGCTTAGTGGACTAATGCGTCCAGTGAAGGGGCCTGAGCGTGACCTCACGGACACAGGTTCAAATCCCGGCGGGTCCACTCAACCTTTCATCCTTCTGAGGTCGATAAAATGTGTACCATTGAGTTGAGTAACAATAAACATCTGTTAATCAGCACCAAGATACCTTTCTGCGTGAGCGTGCGCTTTACAAATACACGTGTTATGTTATGTTATATTATTGAAGCAGCTGTCAGTGTGATTGTTAAACCAAACATGGCAAGTCATGTTGTATGTGCACCTCAATTACATGGTGCATTACATGCTGTGTGTCATTTCTGGCAGAAATCTCTAATATGTGTTTATGGGATAAAAAACATCACAGATGGATTATTTGTTGAGAACTGCCTGCAGCATTCCATCATGTAACACAGAACCTGCAGCTTTGGTCCATAGAGTTAGTAATTTAGTTCTGTTAAAAGCCAGGTGGTATAAAAGGCCAGGAAATGCGTATGCTAACCATGAAAATGTCCCTATGAGATAAAACAGGCTTAAATAAAGTGCTTATCTAGATTAACATCATTTTCATTGGTTGTGGGTGATATAACAAACGCATTATAAAAATTCACCACACTGTGGCTATGAATGCATAAAGAAGACCTGGTCTAAAGAGAGCAACATGGTGGAAGAGAAGGACTAATCTTGCTATAGGTTACACTAAGTCCTATGGGTACAGGCTGTTGACCTTTCCAGGGGCTCGCTTCAATGTGAAAATGTAACCTGTCAACAGTTAGAAGTTAAATTTATTAACCGATTTCAGACACTTTACAATTTACTGCAATGTTGCCTCAAAGTGAACAGTTTGTAATCAGATGCTAAATAACGAAGAGTGAAAAAAGCCTGAAACAATGTTGAGAAGCTGATCAGAATGTTTTTAATTTCCATCGTCTCCAGTGCATCATGATGTAATGAAAAAGTGTTGAAAATGCATCATTAAAAACCTTACAAAACAAGAGTAAGAATTTAATGGGCAAATAACCAAATAAAAGTATCAATGTTTATGTTAGAAAAAGTGTGATGGCTGAATGATGCAGCTCCACCTTGACCATGCACGCACGCAAGCACGCACACACACACACACACATACACACACACACACACACAAACACCTGCAGGTTCACCGGATTAATTTTGCAGTCATTTCCCTTTAAGGTTTTACAAACACATGGAGAAAAGATGTAAGTGCTTTCTAAATTATCTTGCTAGAATTTCGGCCACATCAGCTATCGCATGGGTCATCTGACATGAATCGCCTGTTATGGGTCTGTCAGGATCATGACCCCTTTACTCTTAAACAAAGATGCACCCTACTAATATCCATACCTGTACCCACCCGTCTGAGGTCAGGGTGAGTAGGTATAGGTCAGAACGCAGTATGTGCAGGGGAGCAGACTCAAAAAGACCCAAAATTCTCATAGACAGCAGACTTATTGTCATTCCAGACAAAGAGTAAAATAGCCTTTATACTGCCAGTAGCATAATGCTATCAGATATACTGCACTGAGGTGAATGTGAAATTAGTACAGGTGAAGAGCTGAAGAGGTATCTACCCACCCAATCTCATAACAAAACACAGCTGCTTGTGTGTTTAACATGTATAAATGTAACATGCCCAACCGTTGAGCAGCACATTAACAGACTGCATTACAGAGGAATCTGAGATAATTTGTACATAGGACAGGAATCTTTGATTCCATTTGTGGTATTGTGTTTTATTAAAAGTATCTTCTGTGGCTGTTTTATACTTTGTTCCTATGGTCAGTTTCCTACAAACTACCATTTTATCAAGAGACACTAGGATTGTGTGAGCAGACAGAGATCAAATGCTGTGGGGCTGCCCTCTTTCTGTGGCAGGGAATTGAATATTTCCAGTTCTTAGATTGGTTGAATGAAACTGTGAATTATGCAGAAAGCTGCAGCAGGTGCTGAATGAAGATAGCTACTCTATACATATCACATCAGATGGAGGTGTATTTAAAAATAGCCAAAATATGATACATACAAATGCCATTTTACTGTTTTTAATTATGTCAAAAAACTGTTTAGTAGTTTCCCAATCAGTCTGTCTCAGTTCATTTGATTAAGTTATGGTGTTGAGAAGTTATTACTACACTGTTGCCTCTTTAAGATCCCTTCAAACATATCAATATGAAATATGTGACTATTAGCATGTAAAGTTGAGCAAATATTCATGTCATCATATAATATTTTTCAAATTAAAGTTGAAAAAATATATTAAGATAATTTACAGCCATGAAAATGTCATCATAACCAAATATATTTTTGATGGAGTCAGAAAATTGTTAGTCAAATTATTCTTTCTATTGCAGTTGTGTACTTTTAGAGCCCATGTCACAGACCTTATGCAACACTGGCATTAGGTTATCCCATAAGATAAATAGGTGGTTGCTTCAACTGCATTTTAATTTCGGGAGTATCTACAATGGTGAAAGAATACACTGTTTATAGTGTTTTCAATGGATCACTCAGCTTAATTTGCCTTGTCTTTCTCTGTGCCATCACACAGTCATAAGTACATATACAACACCCACAACAGAAGAGTGAAAATGTGTCTAAAGCAGTAGTCTAGAATCTCTGCTGATTTGATTATGTTGTTCTATGTATACAATTACCTAATTGGTAAATGCTTATTTGCACTATATTTACACTGCTAACTGTAATCTCCTACAATCTAACACAATTCAGCATCCATTTGCAAATCTCTATTTACTATTGACCACTGCGCACAAATCAGATTTTAAGTTCCTTCTCTCACAAACCAAAATTTCTAAAAAATCCAATTCTTTCTTACAATATTTGGCCCACCTTCACCAAGCTGCTTTCTCAAAGATGCAGACAAGAAGCTAAGCAGCTAAACAGTATGGCGGATTGAAGGAACTTGAAAGTACATATGCACTACAGATGTACACTAGAAGGAAAAAAGAAGTAAAAAAGAATACTTAAATTTGGATTAACAAAAATCATATGAACTGAGGAGATGGCAAACTCTACCTAAAACTGCTTCCCAATCCTGATGCTAACAAGGCTCAGACTAAACTAAAAACTTTAGAAAAGAACACCCCCAACCCTACTATTTTTACCAACATTTCCTTGACTCACTGACAAACAAAAATACCACAACACTGCCACCGAATGCATGCTTCACAACTTTAGATCTTTAGCATACATCATACAAAAGCTGCCCACTTCCATCAAGACCTTGACCGCTTGTTCCTATTCCTGACAAATCATGGCTAAATGAATCACATAACATCCCCATAGATCTACTATCTAGATGGAGAATGCAAATCAAAGGAGTGCTTACTGTATCTTAAAATACGACTTAGAAAGCAAAAAACCTTTCACCGCGGGCTTCTGACCATGGACTGTCATGGCACAGCCCTGTGAACCCTAGAAACATGAACCATCTTCTTGCGGACTATCACTATCTACCACCCTCCATGAAATACACCTTATTTCATTTAAGGCCATGCTTCATGCTGAGGATTTATGTACTGGCCTTGGGCACCAGTAAGTTTGAGAACAGCGTACAGTTATGAAACGACTCCATTGCATACCCTACAAAACAGAATACATTTCAGAATCAACTGGCTAACCGATAGAGTCCTCACACAAAACACCACTCAGACAAATGAAAAATCTCCAATGGAATCCTACACACAAAAAGTCACATTACCTTAAAACTTTTTCAAAGGTTAAAAAGAATAAGGCATTAGTGCAGTTGTTCTCGGGAGCAACATCAACCCATCACTTGGAATGTCTTTCACACACTTACAGCCACTGCCACTTCTCACAGAAATTAGTAGGAACTTAAAAATGTCCTATTCAACAAATGATTCAACAAGGATCAACATCGCTTTCCACGTCTGACACTGATTGTTTTAAAATACAATTTTATTCAGGCCCAATACCTGCAACTTAAATGTAATTGTTTACTTCATTCTGTTAATGGAAAGACAACAGAGAGCTTAACAATAACAACAGATTCTGGAAGTTCTCAATAAGTCCTTATTAAATATGTTATACTTGGTTTTTATGTTTGTTTGGTGTTCTGTTATTTGCTCTCAGGTAAAGAACCTCTCTGCAGTCCTGCCTTGTCACAAAACCTCACTGGAACATTGCTAATGAACACAGGATTGTTGCAATAGTTATTTTCCTGCTATAATTATGGTATGTCCTTAGTTCAATTTTATTTTTCGTTTGATCAGCTGTTGGTTTTCATATTTAGAAAATGTTTTCTTTGATGGTAATTTAGATCTTTTTTCCGAATGAAGCTTTTCTCACATTTAGAACATTTATATGGCGTTTCTCCAGTATGTATTCGTGTGTGCTCATACAGATAATCTTTCCGGTTGAATCTTTTGTGACAGAAAATACAAATATATGGTTTTTCACCTGAGTGTATTCTATGGTGTGTGATAAGATGGCTCTTTTGAAAGAAGCTTTTCTCACATTCAGTGCATGCATATGGCCTCTCTCTTACACTTGGTCTCATATGCCTAGAGACATCTCCCTTCAGAGTGCAGCTCTGTTCACCTTCAGTGCACACATACACTCTTTGAATTTGCTGTGTTTCCGCAAGATCTTTAGGCAACTGCAAATTCCTTAGATCATTCTTACATTCGTTGTATGTGTCTGGGCGTCCTCTATTTGGGCTTCTCGGATGCGAAATTAAATGCACTGAATTGCTGAAACTGATTTCATGTTGCACAGTTTTCTCTCCTCTGAGTTGTCTATCAGATTCTGGCCATATCTGGCTTCCTGCATTTGCCTCCTTCTCAGAGCTCTGAAGAATCATTGTGTTAATCTTCTCTGAAGAGGTGTTGTATGGGTGAGTTTGTTTTATAGAGTCTCTAGCTTCCTTCTGCCTGTTTATGCCTTTGTCACCTGTTAAATTGAAAGAAAATCAGATCAGTTATTGGTATTCTAGTCATGAGTCTCTCTAGAATATAACTTTTTATTTTATTATTTTGATGGAAAATTCTGGAAAAATGTAACTTTCAAGAGTATTCACTTCATTATTAAAATTTACAAAGAAACAAGCCATACAGGCCCCTTCTACAACTTTGGTTCAATTCTTGATTCAAATAGAAACAGCAGAATCAGGAAATTTAGAGTGATGTATGAATTCCACTTCAGAGTCTTTTCCCTCACCCCTACACCATTAAACCAGCTTTGTTCCTGTCTACATGTGCATATCTGAAACAAATCAATATTACAAAGTGTAAGCAAATTACAAGAGATGAGTGCGTATGCTATCAAAACAGCTTATTTTGTAGGTAAAGGTTTTGGCAGGCAATAGAAAGAACACACTGTTATGATGGGTTTTTTAATGTTTCAAACTATTGTGTTTCCTTTCTTTTATGAAGTATTTGAGCAATGGGTTGTAGCTCTTACTTGGATGGAGCGTGTAAGTAAGGACATCATTTTTGTCATGGTCCCTACTGCTTTCTTGCCTGGTTGTTTTGGGTTAGGACTCTAATAAACAGTGTCCTAGCATGTGTGCTTCGACCCACAAACATTTCCTCCCCATTGGTTTCACCTAATTGACTTTTTTAACTTTCCAGTAAGGCAATAATAGAATCTTCACAAAATACCCCACTAGCATTTCAATGCCATACCTGGGCTCCAATGTATATTTACCCCATCCAAACATAAGGCAAAACTGTATGGCTCAAGTGAGTTAAAAAGAAAAACTGAAAAGAAACTTAAGAAAAGTGTACTTTGTGCTGCCTGAGAGTAAATTGGCTTAGACATTGTTCCCATAATGCCCTTTCTTCAGAGTATGAATATACAATCCCTGCTGGCTTTTAACAACCCTCATTTTGGAAGACAATCTTTTGGCTTCTGGTTGCAGCAAAGTTCAAGTGATGTTAACATTGGCCACTCACCATCTGGTAGGGGGAACAGAAAGAGTTGGCAACATAAAGGGCTGCTTTCTTTCTTTGAAGTGGGCACCCCAAAGGGAAATGTCAGGAACATATAGCATTCATTCCCAGAGACACTTAGACTTTCAGCCTGTGCACCCAGCAGCTGGGAAAACCCATTTTAGCAAAGGCAAAGGGAAGGAAACCTCATCTCCACAGGGGAGTAGCTAGAAAGACAGGCTAGGCTCTTACTGGTAAAAGAAGGCTAAAGTTGTCTTGGATGAGGGATACTGGGAAGGTTTGCAGTAAACTGAGAAAGTATGTGCTAAAGGAGTAGGTGGGAATTCCCCAAGAAAGTTACTAAGATAGGGTGTTCGGAATTCCCCAGTCACTGGCTACCACACAGGATAACACTGGCACTTCACCAACATCTCCTCAGAACATTCTTAAGAAGGAAGCACCTGCAGAAAGAAGACTCTTCTTAACAGCTGGAATAAAGATTCACCCCGATCTGAGCTTTTGCCCAAAGACAAAGGCTTCAGCAGGATCTCATAGTGAAGGTGTACAGCCTTGTAAGGTCCTCCGTTGCTACAGATTCCAGCCCTGCCCCACAAGAGGATTTCAAGAACCAAAAAAGTGAATACGTTTGAAGGTAAAATTTTGAACGTAGGTGGGAAGGCAAATATACATCTGTAACAAAGTGGTCTTGGTGGGTATGAAATCATTTGTGCCATTTGAAGCTTTTGGCATCAAAACTGACATCTTCAGAGGGAGCTTAGTGATGACATACTTGGCTTTGAGGGACCCTCACCAGCTTCAGCTTTCCGCCTTACCCCCAGGAATACATAGAGCTGGGCAAGACAGAATATAAAACCTTTGGACTGTTTTTGAGGACCTAGACCCACTTGATTTACCTGAACGTCTACATCATAGTAGGCCTGAAATTGCTCATCGTTCCCAATCAACCATGAACTGTTACTTTCACTTTATGTTTTCTTGGCACGTTTTATCTTAAAAGTTCATAAACTCATATCTCAGGTTACTCTTATCTGATTTGATAGTACTGTTTTGTTTTTGCTTATTTCATCTTTCTTGATTTTTCTAAATTGGATTACGAATGTTATTGTGCTGAATTATTGACTTAAAACATTTTTGGTACAGCTTGAACTTAACATACATTTCTTTGGGGAACTGCCTGCTGCTTGTGATTTTGTTACCAGGAGTTGAACAGAAATTAACTCAGAACTATGTTCTTTATTAAGTTGGCAGGGCTACCCCCTACTCAAATTAATAACCTAATTTCTAACACAGGGAAATGTTGTACGGGGGCAGTACGCAGTACTAATCTTCACTTGATGACCTGTCCAGACCAATCCAGTTATCTACACTACTTGAACATTGAGAGGTGCCTCCAAACCTGTAGATGTCTCAGCTACATCAGGTCATAGCCAGGTGAGGTAGCAATAAAGACCCTCTTGAGACTGGATGAAACTAGCTCAAGTGGAATGGCCCTAGTCCAGACATATTTTAAGAATGCAGATTCGGAGAGGAAATGGTGATGGGGTTTGCTCCCTGGCAGAACTGCAGTTAATTTCAAAGGAATGGTTTCAGGGAGGGCGGACAAGATATTGTAGTTATACAGACTGCAAGTTCCAAAATCAATTTTGGGCAGTCATGCCACTCGGGCAGGCACAAGTGCACCCACACCCATGTTTATACATGATTATACCCAAACAGGAAAATTCCAAGCATGTCCTAATGGAGTAAACCTCCCCCCCCCCCCGATTACAAGGGACTGAGCAGTCTTCACATTAGGGGAACAGAATAGCTGTCACTCCCAACTGGTAGAGCTAAAATGGCTGGTACCACCAAATATTAATAATGCTGTCATCGCTTTCAGCCTGATGTAGCTTGAGTAAACCGGACAGTAGTTATTCTCAACTAGAGGTGCATACTTTGAGTGCTTTCTTGACATCAGAGCCGAGCTATAAATGGGGGCCACCTCCGTGGGTACACAGGATGGTTCGGCTCACTGTGAGATGGAGACGCTCCAGCTATATGAAAATCTCAGCAACAGTCAAAACAATACATATCTTCAACACTGCAAGAGAGGTGGTTGGCACCACTGGGGCTCCACTGTGTGTTCATCACAACATGCACCGCCCATCCCACCCCAAACACCCCTGTGCCATTTCAACCGGACATAATGGCCATCTTAGGAGTAGAGAAACCTAACAGAGAGATGAGAGGGAGACTGGCAGAGATGAGAACACAGTGGCAGATATTAGAGAATGTGCCAGCTTAGGATGCTGAATAGTGACTCTAGTGTCTTGTTTCATTCTTCACAAACCTATAACATTTTTATCCAACAGTATTTTAGTAACAGATTTTAAAAATGTGATCATGTTTATGGTTAATATTTATTGGGAGACTCACTAATATCAGCCTAGTTTGTGGAGGTCATAAGTTGGCACTGCAGTTAACTTAAATTACCCTCAGTGCCAGCTTTTGACCTCAGTTAACTCCTCAGTGGGTGATTGTATTTTCAACAAGGAGATAAAGAAGTTATTACAGAAATTCTGCCAGTAGTGTGGGTATTTCAGTCACTTTCAGAAACATCTCTTATAGTAACATTATCTGGTCAAAGGTCATGTGATATCACTACAACATTTCTTATAATTCTAGTAAATCAACAGTGGCGGACTTAAACGGGTTCTAAAAATGCAACAAAACATTCATTCCCAAATGTGCGGAGTGGAGTCTCCAAGCAGCTAAGTGCCATTTACTCACCTGAGGGATTCTGTATCCTTTTTATCCTCCTTCTTTCCAAGTGGTCCATACAATAGCTGCCTTCCTCATCTTTTATGCGGAGTGAAAGAACCTCAAATCCTGTGATTTTTAAAGCAAGGTTAAGAACAGTATAACTACATCTAGAAATGCACATTGTACAGCTAAATATCTCTGCTGACAAAAAGAGGGAAGAGAATCATTCTTTAAAAAGAGATCAAAGGGCATTTAATGAAGCTGGCATTGACTGGGTAGGAAAAGATCTAGGCCTTGCTGAAGCTTCCAAGAGAGTGTTTTAAGGTTTGGGTCCATGAATGATGAGTTTTTATAAAATACATTGCACATGTGCCTGCCATGATGCTCTCTGCTGGCAGGCAGTAAAAAACTTATAAAGAGCAAGTTAACTAACGTATTTGGACTAAGGGCAAATTCAATCACAAAATTCACTAAATGAAATGCTTGTGAAACTCTATTCCAATTATAAAAATGTATAGGTTAAAGTTAGCCATCTGTGTACTTTGGATATTCTGATGAATTTGAATATTGGTAGTAATTAGAAGTCTAAGGACTTACCAGCGTTCGCGCCTGTGCTTCCTTCTACCATTTCCGAGCCAATGTGATCAATAGAAATTGCAACTGGCTCTTCTTTACTCAAACAAACATCATCACTGTTGAGAAATGGAAATCCTGTGGAGTGAGTAAAAATAATGTAATGTGATTACACAAAGCTAACATATAAAACTCTTATACATTGCGAATATTTTATAATAAATAAAAAATACAACAAAGTTATTTTTTGTTTATTGATCTGTACAGTGCTACTTGGAAACTGATGTGCTGGAAGCTACATGGGGAGAGACCCAGGGCTAGACCTGACGTTCCCGTAGGAATCAGAACAGAAGACTTACAAATTGAAATGTATCAGCTATTTTCCACCAGAAATCCACATCTCCAGCAATTACGACCCATTAACATTATTATATTATTTTTGATTATTATTATGAAGCTTTCCATTTCCTTGTGCGTTGTACTCTTACTTTAACAGTCTTTACAACACACAGACTTTATAGATAGTGTTCTGAAGCCACCAAAGGAGGATAAGTCAGTTCTTAAAAATAGAAAATTATCAAAACGTATTTGTGACATTGAATTGAAGTTTTGCTCTTCATGAGCGATCATTCTTAAATGCTCACCCTGTGACCTGGGATATCTTAGAAACAAACTTAAGATGCTAAGTGGTAAGTAAAAGGTCACAGGGTGAGCACTGCAGAGCAATGACTCATGGAGAGCAAGACTGCTACTGCCCATCATGGAATAGCAAAATCAGGCAACCAACACAAAGTTCCCGCTGTCAGGCCTAGTCTATGGGGCTCTGAATCCTCATCAGTCTGGGCAGAGATATAGTTTGACACAGTGATCAAATAAAGGCGTCTTCTTTCTTCAAGACAGTCTTATTTCTTCAAAAAAATGATTTACAATGAGATAAATATATGCAAACTTCCAAAATGAACATAGAAAACGAAAAGGTACTAGAATAATAGGGAAGCAGAGATGAGTGCAGAAGCCTTCAAGCACTGAGCAATGGGTGAATATTCATTCACAAGGACTCAATACATGTCTTTGAGAAATGATCACTCAAATTCGCTCTAAACAGGTCGCTGGAGAACCCACTCTGCCTATGAAATACTACGATCCTGATGCCCAATCTCCAGTCAACTGATGCCACATTTGACCTCTGCTGACATGCTGCCCGGGTCAGGTTTCTCATCAGTGTGCCAAAGAACTGAGTAGGTTCTTTCAAGGCAGCTGAGGAGCATCTGCCAAAACATCTGAGGAGGCTCTGGCTAAGCTTCAGCAATCATTCCAAAATGTATCCAATAATGTACCACGTCAGAGTGGAAATAGTGAAGGCTATGAAACTACCACCACAATCCCTTGTTAAATAAGCATTGGCAAAGCCAACAGGTTTCTCCTCTGCAAAATCTGTTGTTTTTGTCAATGCTTTTTAGACATGCTGCTCCCCCGCATATTATTACTGCTCCAGGGAGGTGGCAGTCGTAGGGCCTCCACCACATTCTTTTTTAATAAATAATATATGTGCCCCAGGAGGTGGCGGTCCCCGAGGCAGCGGGTGTGCCAAGCGCCCCCCCACCCCCATTTTTTGTGTTGAGTGACTCGGGGAGGTGGCAGTCTCCGGGGCTTTTTGGCCCACCCAGGGGCTTTAGAAACAAGCAATTGCAATGCAATAGGTCTCGCATTTGCGAAACTTTCAGCCACTGGCATTGTAAATGACAAAGCTTTTATCTATGTGTTGATTTTAAAAACAGATAAATAAAAGGCATTGTCATTTACAATGCCAATAGCTTAAAATTTCGCAAATGCGAGACCTATTGCATTGCAAATGCTTGTTCTAATATTTGTATGACATTAACTTACTGGTCATGCCAGCAATTGTGTTCCCGAGTCCTGTGGTTGCGATGTAAAAACATGGCAAAAAACAACATACTGACACATGTATTTATAGTGGTCTGAGGTCCCAACAAGTAGCAGAAAGCCCTGAAAATATTTAAAACATTATTTTAAAATTGTAACAGTACAAAATAGGCTGCCACACAATAATTTGGTATATATGATGAAAACAAGTACTTTCCAAGAATACATTTTCATAATAGCTAACCTAGTGTAGACATTTTAAAAAGTCCATTGAAGGACACTTTTCAAAACTCAGCATCCGTACATTATCTTTCAAAAAAAGTTTTAAATGTTTGTCATCATGAAACTTCAAGTGACTCTTTAAATTAAATCACGTTAGAGCCCTCTCCCCTGAACTCCCACCTTCCACACCCTCCAAGTACTCCAGGTCCCCATGAACAATTCAGGGATTGTTTTTAACACAATATATGGGAACTCTTTTTAGTAAAATTAAGAACACCTTGGTCCCCATACACCTAGCCAATTTCAACCTCTGTTTACATGCAGATGTCCTCTCAGGTGAGTAGAGGGGGAGGGAGGAAGGAGGCCAACAGGGTCATATTCAGATCCCCGATCGTCCTGACCTCTTGGGCCTCAGACAAATGGCTCAAGAAAAGGCGGAGCAGAGCAAAATCCATGGATAGATTCAAAGAGATGACCCTGAAAAAAAGGTGCTATGTGGGGTCTAAATTTTTCATTCACAAATGGACAGAGACAGCTGCCCCACTTCCTGAATAAGATGCTCTGAAGAAGGTTTCAAGAAATGCACATTCATTAATTTTTTTATTTTTAGTGCCATCACTACCATTAGTGCAATAGGTGCATTGGCACTGGGGCAATGGTGTAAGGAATCACTACACCCCAATTAAGGATATGTCACTAGCAAAAAAGGTGGAGAGGGGAGCCATTTTCCTGCTTGGTAATGTGGCCCAAGTCCCCATGCTGCACAGGGAACAGGTCCGTAGCAGGAGGGGGGTGGTCCTCCCGGGTGGCACGAGTTTTGGGTGGCAGCAGCCCCCCGATCTACCTGCCGTATCGGGGCGGCAATTGCCAGCACCCACTCCCCCACTCTCCAATACGGCTGTCATGGGGCAGCCATCTGAAGAATCGCCAGCAACCCCTCCCCTCCGTCTTGAATGCGGCCATCCTGGGGTGGCAAATAAAGGGACTGCCACGGGCGGCCAAAGGTCCAGCTACACCATTGTAAACAACAGAACATACCTTATCACAAAGCAACATAATAACACAATTTTAACATAACAGGACTCAATACAACAGAAAAGTCATGACACACTTTACAGTAAGACCCACATTGCAACAGAAAACCGCGTTGAAATAATGCAGCATGAAAACAGAATGGCACAAGAAACAATACAAAACATCACTACCACAACATAATGCAATGCAAACAATATACACAAACATTCTTGTCACACATCACCACCTCCGGAAATGTGCTTTAATGAGACGATTGGCAAAGGTGTTTGCACCAAACACTGCCTTTCTTACCACGAAGACATAACGTAGCTGCAGTCAATCAAAAATAGTTGTTGACCCAGCACAGCTGTTTGATTCATGATTGCACTTGTGTATGCATATGGTTAGTGTGTGGATTTTGTGTGCAGTCCATTTATATATACGGTGGAGAACCATAACCATATTGGTAGAATGATACTTCCAGCTGGAAATATTAAACAAATATTAAAAGTATAGAGGCCAACTGCCAGGCTTGGAGCATTGACGCACTCTAAAAGGTGTTAGTCTGTAAGTGTGACTTCTGAGGCAGAATTGCCTATCTTAACATATTCAAGTTAGTTTGGGGTACGATAGAGGACGTCATCATGAAAGAGTGAAATGCTGAGGTTTTTATTTTGCAGTTTTATATAGTGCGAACTCGACCCGAAGGAATTGAAGCGCTTTACATGAGCAGTAGTTACATTAAACAAGGATACATTCAACTTTTTTGTAGACACAGGGAGATTATATGATTTCCCCAGAATCACAGGATATTGAGACGACGCCAACCAAGACTGGAACCCGGTTTCAAAGCGGACAGCTCTGGTCGTTACGCCCCACCATAAGTCTCTAAAATGTGACCTGCTAGTTGCACACAATGCTATTTCTGCAATGTGTTTCATGCTGTACCCATCAGCTGTTTCATGAGTAAACAGCACAGTCATCACTCAGCGTTATCGCCATTTGAAAGTCCAGTTAAAAGCGATATGCTGACGAGCGGGCAGGCTGAGGTAAAACTGAATTACGTAACTTCACGTTGATTAAATTGCAAAGTGCAGTTTGACTCTCGCGGGTACCTGTTGCCGAGTGTCTCCAAAAATACAACTGGCATTTGGGAACGCTGGCAGGCCCTTGGCATGGAGACATGCTCGAAGGCGGCAGTCAGTGAGGGACTGCAGATACACCATTGCCGGTGACATGGAAGATGAAGGGGGCGCCGTTGACTCCACGCCGTCCGAGGAAGGCTCGCTCCCAACGGTGAAAGATATTGAGCAGCTGCTGGCCACGGGGAGGCGGGCGTGTAACCACGTCGATGAAGTTTGGCCACGTCTATTCCTTGGTGACTTGTAAGTAACAAGACTGAGACTGGGAGACACCAAAAGAGAGAGAGGGGGGGGGAGGCAGACAGCACCAATGCTGGGACAGTGATACAAAGTGGCCCAAGAAACAGTGAGACACACAAAAGATCAGGGAACCATAAGCATGGACGCCGGAGCGGACTGACACGGGACACAATGAGGAGCAAGCTGCAATGCTAGAAGAAAAAGAAACGGAAGCTGCGCGGACGCTAAAATTAAAGCGCCGTGCGCGCAGACAGGAAGGGAGAGAGGGAGCAAGCGAGCCGAGCCGTACGCGTGCACATCTCCTGTCCTCGCACGCCTGCTGTCTTTTATGCTAACGCCTAAAGCCATACGCGTGCACATGTCCTGTCTTCTGGGCGCGTGCACATGTCCTGTCCCCCTTCGCCAAAGAAACCGACAACAATAGATCTCGCCAAGGCGAGCAGCGCATGCGCTGCGTCGCTAGGCGAGACCTAAAAAGAGGCGCGGGAGCCCGCGCATCTTTTTTTTAAAATTATTTTGCCGCGGATTCACGGATCCACCAAATGCTTTTTACCCCCGGTGGGGTTCCTGTGGGACCCCCTCACCATATCTTTTCTTTATTTTTTACTTTTTTTCTGGGACTCGGCTTGAAGCCGAGTCCCAAGATGGCTGCCAACACTTCCTGGTTGAAGGGTTGGCAGCCAATCAAATTTTAGTAGGATCCGCGAGTCCACTGCAAGGACTCGCACCCCAAATATCTATATTTTTTAAACTTTAATTTCTCTGAAACTACTTAATGGATTTACACCAAATCACAAAAAGCACGCTTTCTGGACCAACAACTAGCTTTCTGCCAAATTTGGTCTAATTCCGTTCAGCAGTTCGGGCTGTAGTCGTGTTAAAAAAATGAAATATTCCCATAGACATGGGGAAAAGGTGTTTTGGCACCCCCCTTTTTTCTCGGCCCCTGCTTGACGGATCCACCCCGAAACTTTCAACACAGAAGCTGAACCAAATAGGGGAAGTTTTGTGAAAATTTCATGGAGATTCAGCAAGCGGCGTCAAAGTTACTGGCAAAACAAAAAACGCTTTTCCTATGGGAACTTTGGTCCTAATTATATCTACCTACTGGCTATCGCCAGTAGGTTGGTTTTAAATATATATATATTTCCCCGCGGAAGGGAAGTTGCAGAGAACGGTGGAGTGGAATATATATATATTCACTGAAAAAACCATAGGTTTCAGACACGTTATAGTTAGAAATTAGCATTTAAAAAACCTTTGAAATTCACTGAAAAAACCATAGGTTTCAGGCACGTTATAGTTAGAAATTGCATTTAAAAAACCTTAGAAATTCACTGAAAAAACCATAAGGTTTTAGGGACAGTTATAGTTAGTTGGACATTGCACTCGTACAAAACCCGTGAAATTCCCCCGTTATAGTTAGTTCAGGTAACTATAACTCGCGCTCCGCAATGCACTGCTGATGACGTCACATATTACATCACTCATGACATGGTCAGTGACATCACTGATGACATCACTGATGACATCACTGATGACATCATCCAGTGACTGTGTGTTTCTGTAAAGTTTAAATATTTTTAATATATATAGGGAAAGGCGTATTGAAGAATGAGTGGGTGTATAAGTGTCTGTATGGATGATTTAGTAGGTGCGTGACTAACTCGATAAGTGAGTGATTAAACGTATCTTACTGAATGCATGGGTTAGTGACTAAACTGGGTGAATGTCTGTATCCGTCTGTCTGTTGCTGTGAAAGTGGTGCATGGGTTTGTGAATAGCTACATGAGTGTCTATATGAGTTATTGATTGGTTGTCTGAGTATCTGTATGGGTGCCTGAGTGTTTGTGTGGGTGGGGTGTGTGCGACTCTGTGCATAGATGTGTGAGTGGGTGATTCACTGGGTGGATGGTTTCAAGAGTGCATCTGTGATAGACTGTATGGGTGGGTAAGTGTGTGTAAGAGTGTGTTAGTGAGTGAATGTATGTCCCAGTGGTACATGTGTGAGTAACTACATATGTGAAAGGCAGTATATATGTGTGTTGGAGTATATAAATAGCTATAAGCGAGAGTGTGTGATTGTGAGAGTGACTGTATGGATGAGTGTGTGCTTGTATCAGTGATTGTATAAGAGCGTAAGAATGTGCTAGTATTTGTATGAGTAAGTGAGCTGGTGTGTGTATAACTGTATAGGTGAGTAAATGGCAGTGTGTTTAATTATTTGCATGACTGACTAGGTGTGTGAGTACCTCTATGGATGAGTGGCGGTGTTTGAGTGTCTATATAGGAGTATGAGTGCATATGATAGTCCTGTACTGAGTGACCATAAGTATGAGTGACTGTACGGGTGAGTGAGTGGATGTGTGTGTGTAGACCTAAGAATCAGTGAGTGGGTATGTAGTTATTGGTGTTGGAGTGTCTATGGTTTTGAGAATGGCAGTCTGTAATTTAGAGTGGGTGTATCAAAGGTTATATCAGGGTGTGAGGAGGTGCATTAAATTCTCACATGGATGATGTCATCAGTGATGTCATTTGAGATGTCATCAGTGATGTCACTGACCATGTCATGAGTGATGTAATATGTGACGTCATCAGCAGTGCATTGCGGGGGCGCGAGTTATAGTTACCTGAACTAACAATAACGGGGGAATTTCACGGGTTTTGTACGAGTGCAATGTCCAACTAACTATAACTGTCCCTAAAACCTTATGGTTTTTTCAGTGAATTTCTAAGGTTTTTTAAATGCTAATTTCTAACTATAACGTGCCTGAAACCTATGGTTTTTTCAGTGAATTTCAAAGGTTTTTTAAATGCTAATTCCTAACTATAACTTGTCTGAAACCTATGGTTTTTTCAGTGAATTTCAAAGGTTTTGTAAATGACAATTTTTAAATGTATTAATTGTTATATTTATTTTTTGATACTGATTTACAACATTTTTTTAAACTATTTATTTTTAGATATTTTATTTTTTAAATTACATTGTAATTACATTATACATTACATTACAAAATATACTTTCTCAGAATGAATTACTTTAGTTTAAATACTTTGCAAATAGGCAATAGACTTTTAAGTACAGTAGTTACAGTTGTTGCAATAGGCAACACAATTTCAAACACAATGCAACATTGAGCTCAATGTGAATTTCTAGTTAAATGCAATTAGTTACTTTATGGATTACTTTTCTAACCACAGGACTGGATCCTAGATTCAGTCGTGGGACATCTCCTGTAAACAGTTGAGTAAAAGCGTTTTGGTTACAGTACTGATTTTTAAGGAATATTATTGTATTTTAAAAGTTGACACTTAGAAACTTTTTCACATAGAATCACCAATGTTATCCTATGGCCGGAAATTCACTTAGCAGGTAAGTAGTGTTATCGTTACTTTTTCTTACTCAGTGGTGGATCCTGGATCCAGCACTGGTGCATCTCCTGTAAACAGTTGAAAGAATGCGTTTAAGTCATACAGGCGATTTTTAAGGAATATTTGTAGTTTGTGAAAATTGACACTTTGAAACTTTTCTGCTGAAAACCAGACAATGGATTCCTATGGAAGGAAATACAAGTTACTGGTAAGTACGGTTAGAATTACTTTTCAGGGTCAGTGCTGGGCTAAAAGATGCAGCACTGGGTTCTCTCCTGATAACAGGTGAGTAAATCGGAATTCGTAGTTCGGCTGATTTTAGAGGAATATTATAAAGTTCCAAAACTCCACACTTAGAAGAATTTCCAAGAGAAACCAGTCAATGTTAGCCTATGGAAGGAAATTCAAGTTCCTGGTAAGTACGGTTAAAATTACTTTTCAGGATCAGTACTGGGCTAAAAGATGCAGCACTGGGTTCTCTCCTGATAACAGGTGAGTAAATCGGAATTCGTAGTTCGTTGATTTTAGAGGAATATTATAAAGTTCCAAAACTCCACACTTAGAAGAATTTCCAAGTGAAACCAGTCAATGTTAGCCTATGGAAGGAAATTCAAGTTGCTGGTAAGTACTGTTAAAATTACTTTTCAGGATCAGTACTGGGCTGAAAGATGCAGCACTGAGGTCTCTCCTAATAACAGGTGAGTAAATCGAAATCCGTATTTCGGCTGATTTTAGAGGAATATTATAAAGTTCCAAAACTGCACACTTAGAAGAATTTCCAAGTGAAACCAGTCAATGTTAGCCTATGGAAGGAAATTCAAGTTACTGCTAAGTACGGTTAGAATTACTTTTCAGGACCAGTACTGGGCTGAAAGATGCAGCACTGAGGTCTCTCCTGATAACAGGTGAGTAAATCGGAATTCGTATTTCGGCTGATTTTAGAGGAATATTTGCACAATGGTGAAGGGAGGGGGCGGGGCCTGAGGTGACATCTGTGCAAACGCGCCCCGTGGCGCGATTTAAGTTGGGGGATTAAGTCCCCTTGAATCATGAGGGTCCCTGGGGGCCAACTAGCCCACCAGGAACCTCCAGTATGCGCCAGGGGCTGCGTTGCAGAGACGTGTACAGAGGCCACACCCCTTTACACCTCTCTGCAACGCAGCTCTGTGGCGCTTTCTGGACGTACCTGTTGGGCTAGTTGGCCCCCAGGGACCCTCAGGATTGAAGGGGATTTAATTCCCCATCTTAAAACACGCCACGGGGCCTGTTTGCACACATGTCACCTGAAGCCCCGCCCTCCCTTCACCACTGTGCAAACGCGCCCCGTGGCGCGTTTTAAGTTGGGGATTAAGTCCCCTTGAATCCTGAGGGTCCCTGGAGTCCAACTAGCCCACCATGTACTTCCAAAGCGCCACAGAACTGCGTTGCAGAGAGGTGTAAAAGGGGCGTGGCCTCTGTACACCTCTCTGCAACGCAGCCCTGGCGCATACTGGAGGTTCCTGGTGGGCTAGTTGGCCCCAGGGACCCCCAGTATTCAAGGGGAATTACTTACCCTTCTTAAAACGCCCAGGGGGCGCGTTTGCAGAGTACTGCAGGGAGGGGGCGGGGCCTCCAGCACGATGCCGGTCTTTTTTTTTTGGGGGGATTGTGAGGGGGGCTGCGTGGCCCCCTTCCCTCAGCCACTTTGCCCGGGGACCCCATCCCCCGGGGCCTGAGCATTTTTATTTTATTTTTAAATAAAAAAAGAAGCGGGAAGGGGCCGCGTGGCCCCCTTCCCTGGGCCTGTTTTGGCCCCGGGGACCCCATCCCCCGGGGCACGCCCTCGATTTTTTTTTTTAATTTGGGGTGGGGGCTGCGTGGCCCCCTCCCTGGCCACTTATGGCCCCGGGACCCCATCCCCCGGGGCCTGGCCTCTGGTTGGGGACTGTGGGGGTCCCCAATCCCCCACAGTCCCAGCCGGCTCCCCGCCTCCTGCGCGAGCCGGGATTGCTTTCCACATGGGGAGCAGCTAACATGCTGCTCCCCATGTGGAAAAGCTTGGGTTTGCATTTTGAAAGAGAGAGCAGGTTTCCTGCTCTCTCTTTCAAAATGCAAACTACAGTGTCCCGGGGTAGGCACCCCGGGACACTGCAGGAGCCGGCCCTGGGGGTGGCGGTCCCCAGGGCCACCACAGGCTCCAGGAGGGGGGCCGCGCGGCCCCCCTCCCATCCAAATGCACAGCCCCGGGGAGGTGGTGGTCCCCGGGGCTCGGGGGTCCTTAACGGACCCCCACATTTATTTTCTATGTGCCCCGGGAGGTGGTGGTCCCGGGCGTGTGGGGGCTGGAGCCCCCACATGTTATTTAAAAATTAAAAAGAAGCCCCGGGGGTGGCGGTCCCCGGGGCTGCGGGAGGGCAGGAGAGCCCTCCCGCACCATTTTTTCTAAAGCCCCGGGGGTGGCGGTCCCCGGGGCTTGGGAGGCCTTAGAGGCCCCCCTACATAAATTAAAACCCCCCCACCATGCCCCCGGGACTTGGGCCACCCGGGGCAAATTACCATCGAGCGCGGGAGACCGCGCTTCGATTTTTTTCGGCAGGATCCGCGCACCCTGAGCGCATCCTGCCGATTTTGAAAAAAACAAAAATGCTTTTTTGCCCAGGGGGTCCTTGTGGGACCCCCTGAGCAGGCCTAGGGGTTAGGGTGTTTCTACCCTGCTCCCTTTGTGCGCTTTGCGCACTTGTTTCTGTCCCTCGGTTCTACCGAGGGACAAAATGGCTGCCAACACTTCCTGAATCGGAATGTTGACAGCCAGCTGACAGCCAATTAGCATGCAGCTCGTGATCGGGAGGGCACGCGGACCCTACTCGGCCATAGATATATATGTGACTTTACTTGTGAATTTCTCAGGAACTACTGAACGGATTTACACCATTTAAGCCAAAGGCACCAGTCTGAACCAAGGGCTACCTCTTTGCCAAATTTGGTGTAATTCCGTTCAGCAGTTCGGGCTGTAGCTGCGACTAAAGGTTCCGATGGAAAAATGAATGGGGAAAAAGCGTTTGGGACCCCCTTTTTCTCGGCCCCGCTGAGCGTATCACCCCGAGACTTTCAGGGTAGGAGCGGAGCGCCCCAACAAGTTGGAAACTTTCGCGAAGATTCGTCAGCCGGCGCCAACGTCATTTCAAATAGAATGTCGCGGATTTCCTATGGATAATAGGTCCTAACTATAACTATCTACTGGCGGTCGCCAATAGATAGTTATAGTTAGGACCTATTTTCTTTAGGAAATACGCGACATTCTATTTGAAATAACTCTTGCGTCGGTTGACGAATCTTCGCGAAATTTTCAAACTTTATGGCCCGCTCCGGTTTGCTCCTACCCTGAAAGTCTCAGGGTGATTCGTCAAGCGGGGGCCGAGAAAAAAGGGGGGTCCCAAAACGTGTTTTCCCCATTCATTTTCCCATAGGAAACTTTAGACACGGCTACAGCCCGAACTGCTGAACGGAATTACACCAAATTTGGCAAAGAGGTAGTTCTTGGTTCAGAAAGAACCCTTTTTGTTAAATGGTGTAAATCCGTTCAGTAGTTGCGGAGAAATTAAAAAAATAAGAGTAAAAAAATCAATTTCCCATAGGAAACTTTATGCAAGGCTACAGCCCGAACTGCTGAACGGAATTACACCAAATTTGGCAAAGAGGTAGTTCTTGGTTCAAAAAGAACCCTTTTTGTTAAATGGTGTAAATCCGTTCAGTAGTTGCTGAGAAAATCAAAAGTAAAAACACATATATATCTGGGCGGAGCCTAACCACACATGTCATCGTGAGATCTGATTGGCTGTCAGCACTTCATCCTGGAATTGCTGGCAGCCATCTTGGGACCAATATAAATGATAGTACCCCTTTGAAATGCATTGTAGTGAATCGAAGATTTTGAGGGTTACCAAAGGAGAACTATAAAGGGTGATAACAGACTTTAGTTACATTAGAATTCATTTGTTGATGGTACCATACTAATTTCAGGAATTGTGGTGTGTTCTAAGGTGATTTTACCCTGTGAAAAACCTTCTGCTGGGATATCATGAATCATGTTTGAGAGAAAACTATTTTCACATGCTTGTCCCATACAGTTTTGGAAGGTGCCCCAGAAGCTAAAATGAGAGCATATTTTCTGTAAATTCACATTATCTTTCTCAGTCATGTGAGAATGAAGTCTGACATTCTCAGTAAAACATGTACATCCAAAAAGGGCAGAGACTGTCAGTTGATTCCTTTGTGTTCTACTGCAGCTTCCCAGAGTGTTCTAAAGAACAACTAGAGTGCTAACAGCCTTACTTATGACAAAAGTATGGCACACCTGAAGCCATCTTGATTGGAATAAACTGGTAACACTTAAAACATTTAATTTAAAAAGGAACAAAATGATGGGGTTCATCTTGTCATAGAAATTATGGTTAGTGCTCTGGAAAGAAAAATTAGGACATGTTTCAAGTGTGATCTCAAATATCTTCCTGTTATATTTCAACAGGAGCAGCCTGTCAGTTGATGCCTTTGTGTTCTACTGCAGCTTCCCAGAGTGTTCTAAAGAACAACTAGAGCGCTAACAGTCTTACTTATGACAAAAGTATGGCACACCTGAAGCCATCTTGATTGGAATAAACTGGTAACACTTAAAACATTTAATTTAAAAAGGAATAAAATGAGGGGGTTCATTTTGCCATAGAAATTATGGTTAGTGCTGTAGAAAGAAAATTTAGTGCATGTTTTAAGTGAGATCTCAAATCCTCTTCTATTTCATTAGAAAATTCTGACATGCAGACTGAAACAATCACTTTCAATACCAGCAGTAGACTTCCAGTTAACTCCTTGGTGAGCAGTAGCTTTACTACAGTGATCTAATGAACAACTAGAGTAATAACATTCTGAATTTATGGCAAATGTGTGACACATCTGAATGCCTTCTTGATGGAATCAAAGTAAAAAACTGAAAGCATTTCCTACTGAGGAGACTGCAGTAAATGAGGAAATTAGGAAACTTCATAACAAAGAAGTCTTCCAAGATGGCCACCAGTGAAAAAAGAGCCCAAATGTAGCACAAATATTACCCAGATGTAGCCCACATATAGCCCAATGACAAAAGTGTGCAAAACACTTTTTATTTTTAGTTTTTTGCAGTTTTATGTAGTGCAGACTGGTCAGGTATTGGAGCGTTGCATCTTAAAACATGACCCCCTACACTACAAAAACACCACTGCACTACCCTAAACCCTAAAACACTACCCCAGCACGACCCCCTACACTACACAAGCACCACTGCACTATCCTAAACCCTAAAACACTACCCCCAGCATGACCCCCTACACTACACAAACACCACTGCACTACCCTAAACCCTAAAAACACTAGCCCAACACCACTGCACTAACCTAAATCCTAAAACACTACCCCCAGCACGACCCCCTACACTACTCAAACACCACTGCACTACCCTAAAACATGACCCCCTACACTACACAAACACCACTGCACTACCCTAAACCCTAAAACACTACCCCCAGCACGACCCCTACACTACACAAGCACCACTGCACTACCCTAAACCCTAAAACACTACCCCAGCACGACCCCCTACACTACACAAACACCACTGCACTACCTTAAACCCTAAAACACTACCCCCAGCACGACCCCCTACACTACCCAAACACCACTGCACTAACCTAAATCCTAAAACACTACCCCCAGCACGACCCCCTACACTACCCAAACACCACTGCACTACCCTAAAACATGACCCCCTACACTACACAAACACCACTGCACTACCCTAAACTCTAAAACACTACCCCCAGCACGACCCCCTACACTACACAAGCACCACTGCACTACCCTAAACCCTAAAACACTACCCCCAGCACGACCCCCTACACTGCCCGAACACCACTGCACTGCCCTAAACCCTGAAACACATACCCTAGCACGACCCCCTACACTGCCCGAACACCACTGCACTGCCCTAAACCCTGAAACACCACCCCCTTCACGACCCCCTACACTGCCCGAACACCACTGCACTGCCCTAAACCCTGAAACACCACCCCCAGCATGACCCCTACACTGCCCGAACACCACTGCACTTCCCTAAGCCCTGAAACACTACCCCCAGCAAGACCTCCTACACTGCCCGAACACCATTGCACTGCCCTAAACCCTGAAACATCACCCCCAGCAAGACCCCCTACACTGCCCGAACACCACTGCCCTAAACCCTGAAACACCACCCCCAGCACGACCCCCTACACTGCCCGAACACCACTGCACTACCCTAAACCCTGAAACACCACCCCCAGCACGACCCCCTACACTGCCCGAACACCACTGCACTGCCCTAAACCCTGAAACACCACCCCCTGCACGACCCCCTACACTGCCCGAACACTACTGCACTGCCCTAAACCCTGAAACACCATCCCCAGCACGACCCCCTACACTGCACGAACACCACTGCACTGCCCTAAACCCTGAAACACTACCCCCAGCAAGACCCCCTACACTGCCAGAACACCACTGCACTGCCCTAAACCCTGAAACACCACCCCCAGCAAGACCCCTTACACTGCCCGAACACCACTGCCCTAAACCCTGAAACACCACCCCCAGCAAGACCCCCTACACTGCCCGAACACCACAGCACTGCCCTAAACCCTGAAACACCAGCCCCAGCACGACCCCTAGACTGCCCGAACACCACTGCACTGCCCTAAACCCTGAAACACCACCCCCTGCACGACCCCCTACACTGCCCAAACACCACTGCACTGCCCTAAACCCTGAAACACCACCCCCAGCACGACCCCCTACACTGCCCGAACACCACTTCACTGCCCTAAACCCTGAAACACTACCCCCTGCACGATCCCCTACACTGCCCGAACACTACTGCACTGCCCTAAACCCTGAAACACCACCCCCAGCACGACCCCCTACACTGCACGAACACCACTGCACTGCCCTAAACCCTGAAACACTACCCCCAGCAAGACCCCTACACTGCCCGTACACCACTGCACTGACCTAAACCCTGAAACACCACCCCCAGCATGACCCCCTACACTGCCCGTACACCACACCACTGCCCTAAACCCTAAAACACCACCCCCAGCACGACCCCCTACACTGCCCGAACACCACTACACTGCCCTAAACCCTGAAACACCAGCCCCAGCACAACCCCGTACACTGCCCGAACACCACTGCACTGCCCTAAACCCTGACACACCAGCCCCAGCACAACCGCCTACACTGCCCGAAAACCACTGCACTGCCCTAAACCCTGAAACACCAGACCCAGCACGACCCCCTACACTGCCCGAACACCACTGCACTACCCTAAACCCTCAAACACCAGCCCCAGCACGACCCCCAACACTGCCCGAACACCACTGCACTGTCCTAAACCCTGAAACACCAGCCCCAGCAAGACCCCCTACACTGCCCGAACACCACTGCACTGCCCTAAACCCTGAAACACCACCCCCAGCAAGACCCCCTACACTGCCCGAACACCACTGCACTAAAGCCTGAAACACCACCCCCAGCAAGACCACCTACACTGGCCGAACACCATTGCACTGCCCTAAACCCTGAAACACCACCCCCTGCACGACCCCCTACACTGCCCAAACACCACTGCACTGCCCTAAACCCTGAAACACCACCCCCTGCACGACCCCCTACACTGCCCGAATACCACTGCACTGCCCTAAACCCTGAAACACCACCCCCAGCACGACCCCCTACACTGCCCGAACACCACTGCACTGCCCTAAACCCTGAAACATCAACCCCAGCAAGACCCCCTACACTGCCTGAACACCACTGCCCTAAACCCTGAAACACCACCCCCTACACTGCACGAACACCACTGCACTGCCCTAAACCCTGAAACACCACCTCCAGCAAAACCCCTACACTGCCTGAACACCATTGCTCTGCCCTAAATCCTGAAACACTAGCCCCAGCATGACCCCTACACTGCCCAAACACCACTGCACTGCCCTAAACCCTGAAACACCACCCCCTGCATGACCCCCTACACTGCCCGAACACCACTATACTGCCCTAAACCCTGAAACACCAGCCCCAGCACGACCCCCTACACTGCCCAAACACCACTGCACTGCCCTAAACCCTGAAACACCACCCCCTGCATGACCCCTACACTGCCCGAACACCACTGCACTGCCCTAAACCCTGAAACACCACCCCTGCAGCACCCCCTACACTGCCCGAACACCACTGCACTGCCCTAAACCCTGAAACACCACCCCCTGCACCGCCCCCTACACTGCCCGAACACCACTGCACTGCCCTAAACCCTGAAACACCACCCCCAGCACGACCCCTTTACTGCTCGAACACCACTGCACTGCCCCAAACTCTGAAACACCACCCCCAGCACGACCCCCTACACTGCCCGAACACCACTGCCCTAAACCCTGAAACACCACCCCTGCACGACCCCCTACACTGCCCGAACACCACTGCACTGCCCTAAACCCTGAAACACCACCCCCTACACTGCCCGAACACCACTGCACTGCCCTAAACCCTGAAACACCACCCCCAGCACGACCCCCTACACTGCCCGAACACCACTGCACTGCCCTAAACCCTAAAACACCACCCCCAGCATTACCCCCTACACTGCCGAAACACCACTGCACTGCCCTAAACCCTAAAATACTACCCCCAGCACAACCCCCTACACTACCCGAACACGACTGCACTGCCCTAAACCCTCAAACACTACCCCCAGCACGACCCCCTACACTACCCGAACACCACTGCACTGCCCTAAACCCTAAAACACTCCCCCAGCACGACCCCCTACACTACCCGAACACCACTGCACTGCCCTAAACCCTAAAACACTCCCCCAGCACGACCCCCTACACTACCCAAACACCACTGCACTGCCCTAAACCCTAAAACACTACCCACCGCATGACCCCCTACACTACCCAAACACCAATGCACTACCCTAATCCCTAAAACACTACCCCCGCATGACCCCCTACACTACCCTAAACCCTAAAACACTACCCCGCACGACTCCCTACACTACCCAAAGACCACTGCACTACCCTAAACCCTAAAACATGACCTCCTACACTACACAAACACCACTGCACTACCCTAAACCTAAAACACTACCCCCTACACTACACAAACACCACTGCACTACCCTAAACCCTAAAACACTACCCCCAGCAGTACCCCTACACTACCCAAACACCACTGCACTAACCTAAACCCTAAAACATTACCCCCAGCAGTACCCCCTACACTACCCAACCACTGCACTACCCTAAATCACTACCCCCAGCACGACCCCCTACACTACCCAAACACCACTGCACTACCCTAAACCCTAAAACACTACCCCCAGCACGACCCCCTACACTACCCAAACACCACTGCACTACCCTAAACCCTAAAACACTCCCCCAGCACGACTCCCTACACTACCCAAACACCACTGCACTACCCTAAACCCTAAATCTACCCCCAGCATGACCCCCTACACTACCCAAACACCACTGCACTACCCTAAACCCTAAAACACTCCCCCAGCACGACTCCCTACACTACCCAAACACCACTGCACTACCCTAAACCCTAAATCTACCCCCAGCATGACCCCCTACACTACACAAACACCACTGCACTACCCTAAACCCTAAAACACTACCCCCAGCACGACCCTCTTCACTACCTAAACACAACTGCACAATTTGTTACAGGCGTTGCAACGCAGGCCTGTGGTGCTTACTGGAAGTACCTAGTGGGCTAGTTGGGCCCCAGGGACCCTCAGGATTCAAGGTGACCTAATCCCCCAACTTAAAACGCACCACGGGGCGCGTTTGCACAGTGGTGAAGGGAGGGGCGGGGCCTCAGGTGACATGTGCGCAAACACGCCCTGTGGTGCGTTTTAAGTTGGGGAATTAATTCCCTTTGAATCCTGAGGGACCCTGGGGCCAACTAGCCCACCAGGTACCTTCAGTAAGCACAACAGAGTTGCGTTGCAGAGAGGTGAAAAAAGGTGCGTGGCCTCGGAACGCCTCTCTGCAACTCAGCTCTGTGGTCCTAACTGTAGGTACCTGGGGGCTAGTTGGGCCCCAGGGACCCTCAGAATTCAAGGGGACTTAATCCCGCAACTTAAAACGCGCCACGGGGTGCGTTTGCACACATGTCACCTCAGGCCCCCCTCCCTTCACCACTGTGCAAACGCGCCCTGTAGCGCGTTTTAAGAGGTAGTTTTAATCCCCCTGCCCTATTATGTACTAGGGACTTGCAGAGGAGGTCATGCTAATCACAGGGGTACCCCAACGCATAGTGTTCCCTAGTGTATGTAGGTGTTTTCACTGTATTCTAAGTGTCTTTTAGCATAGCACTGGCTCTGGTTAGTCAGAGTCAGTTACCACCAGTACCCGTCTGAAAAAGTTGTGGGCACAGGATGATTTTGCAACAAGGCCTCTTTCTGCTCCTCTGTTGGTTCTTTCTGCACATCTTTTGCTTCTTTCTGTGCGTTTTTCTTCTTTCTTCACATGTCCTACCTCTGTAGGCATAGTTAGAAACTAGCATTTAAAAAAACCTTTGAAATTCACTTAAAAAATCATAGGTTTCAGACACGTTATAGTTAGAAATTAGCATTTAAAAAACCTTTGAAATTCACTGAAAAAACCATAGGTTTCAGACACGTTATAGTTAGAAATTAGCATTTAAAAAAACCTTTGAAATTCACTGAAAAAACCATAGGTTTTAGGGACAGTTATAGTTAGTTGGACATTTCACTCGTACAAAACCATAGAAATTCCCCCGTTATAGTTAGTTCAGCTAACTATAACTCGCGCCCCGCAATGCACTGCTGATGACGTCACATATTACATCACTCATGACATGGTCAGTGACATCACTGATGACATCACTGATGACATCTCAAATGACATCACTGATGACATCATCCATGTGATAATTTCATGCATCTTCTCACACCCTAATATAACTTTTGATACACCCACTCTAAATTACAGACTGCCATTCTCAAAACCATAGACACTCCAACACCAAAAACTACATACCCACTCACTGATTCTTAGGTCTACACACACATCCACTCACTCACCCGTACAGTCACTCATACTTAGTCACTCAGTACAGGACTATCATATGCACTCATACACCTATATAAACACTCACGCACCGCCACTCATCCATAGAGGTACTCACACACCTAGTCAGTCATGCAAAAAACTTAATCACACACCCATTTACTCACCTATACAGTTATACACACACCAGCTCACTTACTCATACAAATACTAGCACATTCTTACGCTCTTATACAATCACTGATACAAGTACACACTCATCCATACAGCCACTCTCACAATCACACACTCTCACTTATAGCCATTTATATACTCCAACACACATATATACTGCCTTTCACATATGTAGTTACTCACACATGTACCACTGAGATATACATTCAATCACTAACACACCTATACACACACTCACCCACCCATACAGTCCATCAAAGATGCACTCTTGAAACCATGCACCCAGTGAATCACCAACTCACACATCTATGCACAGAGTCACACACATCCCACCCACACAAACACTCAGGCACCCATACAGATACTCAGACAATCAATCAATAACCCATGTAGACACTCATGTAGCTATTCAGAAAGCCATGCAGCCGCTTACAAACCAACAGACAGACGGTTACAGACATTCACACAGTTTAGTCACTAACCCATGCATTCAGTAAGATACATTTAATCACTCACTTGTAGAGTCAGTCACTCACGTACTAAATCATCCATTCAGACACTTATACACCCACTCATTCTTCAATACACCTTTCCCTATATATATTAAACATATTTAAACTTTACAGAAACACACAGTCACTGGATGATGTCATCAGTGATGTCATCAGTGATGTCATTTGAGATGTCATCAGTGATGTCATCAGTGATGTCACTGACCATGTCATGAGTGATGTAATATGTGACGTCATCAGCAGTGCATTGCGGGCGCAAGTTATAGTTAGCTGAACTAACTATAACGGGGGAATTTCTATGGTTTTGTACGAGTGAAATGTCCAACTAACTATAACTGTCCCTAAAACCTATGGTTTTTTCAGTGAATTTCAAAGGTTTTTTAAATGCTAATTTCTAACTATAACGTGTCTGAAACCTATGGTTTTTTCAGTGAATATATATATATATTCACTGAAAAAACCATAGGTTTCAGCGACGTTATAGTTAGTTGGACATTTCAATCGTACAAAACCATAGAAATTCCCCCGTTATAGTTAGTTCAGAAAACTATAACTCGCGCCCCCGCATAGCACTGCTGATGACGTCACATATTACATCATTCATGACATGGTCAGTGACATCACTGATGACATCTCAAATGACATCACGGATGACATCACTGATGACATCATGCAGTGACGGTGTGTTTCTCTAAAGTTTAAATATGTTTTATATATATGCCAAGGTGTATTGAACAATGAGTGGGTGTATAAGTGTCTGGATGGAGGATTTACTATGTGCGTGACTGACTGTATAAGTGAGTGATTAAATGTGTCTAACTGAATGCATGGGTTAGTGACTAAACTGTCTGAATGTGTGTATCAGTATGTCTGTTGTTGTGTAAGCTGCTGCATGTGTTGGTCAGTAGCTACATGAGTGTCTATATGGGTTATTGATTGGTTGCCTGAGTATTTGTATGGGAGACTGAGTGTGTGTGTGGGTGGGTGGGAGGTGTGTGACTCTGTGCACAGATGTGTGAGTGGTTGATTCACTGGGTGTATGGGTTCAAGAGTGCATGTGGAAACAGCTGTATGGGCGGGTGAGTGTGTGTATGGGTGTGTTGGTGAGAGATTGGATGTCTCAGTGGTACATGTCCAAGTAACTACATATGTAAAAGGCAGTGTATGTGAGACTTGGAGTATATAAATGACTATACGTGAGAGTCAGTGACTGTGAGAGTGGCTGTATGGATGAGTGTGTACTTGTATCAGTGATTGTATAAGAGAGTAAGTATGTGTTAGTATATGTTTGAATAAGTGAGGTGGTGTGTGTATAACTGTATAGGTGAGGAAATGGGAGTGTGATTGATTCTTTGCATGACTGACTAGGTGTGTGAGTAACTCCATGGATGAGTGGCGGTGTGTGTGTCTGTATAGGTGTATGAGTGCATATGATATTGTTGTATTGATGAGAGACTGTATGTATGAGTGATTGTATGGGTGAATGAGTGGATGTGTGTGTAGACCTAGGAATTAGTGAGTGCGTATGTAGTAACTGGTATTGGTGTGTCGATGGTTTCGAAAATGGTAGTCTGTATTTTACAGTGGGTGTATCAAAGATTATATTAGAGTGTGAGGAGGTGCATCAGATTTTCACGTGGATGATGTCATCAGTGATGTAATTTGAGATGTCATCAGTGATGTCACTGACCATGTCATGAATGATGTAATATGTGACGTCATCAGCAGTGCATTGCGGGGCGCGAGTTATAGTTTGCTGAACTAACTATAACGGGGGAATTTCTATGGTTTTGTACGAGTGAAATGTCCAACTAACTATAACGTCGCTGAAACCTATGGTTTTTTCAGTGAATTTCTAAGGTTTTTTAAATGCTAATTTCTAACTATAACGTGCCTGAAACCTCTGGTTTTTTCAGTGAATTTCAATGGTTTTTTAAATGCTAATTTCTAACTATAACGTGCCTGAAACCTATGGTTTTTTTCATTGAATTTCAATGGTTTTTTAAATGCTAATTTCTAACTATGCCTACAAAGTTAGGACATGTGAAGAAAGAGGAAGAAAAGCGCAGCAAGAAGCAAGACAAATGCAGAAAGAACCAACAGAGGAGCAGAAAGTCCTCCTGTGCCCCGAACTTTTTAGTGACGGGTACTGGTGGTAACTGAATCTGACTAACCAGGACACGCCAATGCTATGCTAAAAGACACTTAGAATACAGTGAAAACACCTACATACACTAGGGAACACTATGCGTTGTACCCCTGTAATGAGCATGACCTCCTCTGTATTTGCCATGAGTTAGTGCCTGGGTCATTGCATGAGTACATGGGTAGTGACTGGATGATTAGAGTGCTGCAAGGACAGTGCATGGTGATTTTATAACTGCTTGGGTTTTGGCGGAGTGATTGGATAAGTACATGATGCTGGATGGGTGATTGGAGGAGTACATGGGTAGTGACAGAGGGATTTCTGGAGTGCATGGGTACAACCTGGGTAATTGGAGGAGTGAATCAGTACTGTGTAGGTGGTTAGAGGAATGCATGGGTAGTGCACAGGGGATTGTAGCAGTGCATGTGTTAGTGCCTGGGTCACTCCATGAGTACATGGGTACTGACTGGAAGATTAAAGTACTGCAAGGAGAGTGCATGGTGAATTTATAAGTGCCTGGGGTTTGGCGGAGTGATTGGATAAGTACATGGTGCTCGCTGGGTGATTGGAGGAGTGCATGGGTAGTGACAGGGCAATGGCTGGACTGCATGGGTACTGCTCAGGGTATTGTAGCAGTGCATGAGTTAGTGCATGGGTCATTGCATGAGTGCATGGGTAGTGACTGGATGATTAGAGTGCTGCAAGGAGAGTGCATGGTGAATTTATAAGTGCTTGAGTTTTGGTGGAGTGATTGCATAAGTATACACATGTCACACCAGGCCCCACCCCCTCCCTTCACCACTGTGCAAACGCGCCCCCTGGCGGGTTTTAATTGGGAGAATTAATTCCCCTTGAATCCTGAGGGTCCCTGGGGGCCAACTAGCGCACCATGTACCTCCAGTAAGCGCCACAGAGCTGTGTTGCAGAGAGGTGGTCTGAGGCCACGCCCCTTTTTACACCTCTCTGCAACGCAACTCTGTGGCGCTTACTGGACGTACCTGGTGGGCTAGTTGGCCCCCAGGGACCCTCCGGATTGACGGGGAATTAATCCCCCAACTTAAAACGCACCACAGGGCCTGTTTGCACACTTGTCACATCAGGCCTCGCCCCCTCCCTTCACCACTGTGCAAACGCGCCCTGTGGCGCGTTTTAAGTTGGGGGATTAAGTCCCCTTCAATACGGAGGGTCCCTGGGGTCCAACTAGCCCACCAGGTACCTCCAGTATGTGCCACAGAGCTGCATTGCAGAGAGGTGTAAAAAGGGGCGCGGCCTCAGACCACCTCTCTGCAACGCAGTCCTGTGGCGCTAACTGGAGGTACCTGGTGGGCTAGTTGGCCCCCAGGGACCCTCAGGATTGTAGGGGAATTAATTCCCCAACTTAAAATGCGCCACAGGGCGCGTTTGCATAGTGTTGCTGGGAGGGGGCAAGGCCTCCGGCGCGATGCCGGCTTTTTAAAAAAAAAAAAAATTCAGAAGGGTGGCTGTGTGGCCCCCCTCCCTTTCCTATTTTTTGGGCCCTGGGGACCCCATCCCCCAGGGCCTGACCCCTAATTTGTTAATTTAATTTTTTTTAAACGGAAGGGGCCGCGCGGCCCTCCTCCCGAGGCCATTTTCGGCCCCGGGGACCCCATCCCCGGGGCATGGCCACTATATATATATTTTTTTAAATATATTTTCAAAGGAGGGGGGCTGCGTGGCCCCCCTCCTGAGGCTTCCGTTAGCCCCGGGGACCCCATCCCCCGGGGCTCTGCCTCATTTTATTTTTTATTTTACTGCGGAGGGGGGCCACGTGGCCACCCTCCCGGGCCACTTCTGGCCCTGGGGACCCCATCCCCCGGGGCCGGCCCTCTCCTTTGGGGACCGTGGGGGGAGCCCCAATGCCCCCACGGTCCCTGCCGGCTCCCCGCCTCCTGCGGGAGCCGGCATTGCTTTTCCACATGGGGAGCTGCTAACAGCGCAAATTCGGCCGATGTTTTTTTTTTTTTAATGCTTTTTTGGGCCCTGGGGGTTTTTGTGGGACCCCCTGAGCAGGCCTAGGGGGTCAGGGTGTTTCTACCCTGCCCCCTTTTCTTGTTTTTCGCATTTGTTTCCCTGTTTTCTTCTGACTCAGTTCTACCGAGTCACAAGATGGCTGCCAACACTTCCTGGTTTGGAGTGTTGACAGCCAATTAGAATAAAGCTCGTGGTCGGGAGGGTCCGCGGATCCACGCGCCTCTAAATATCGAAACTTTTATTTTTTGATTTTCTCAGCAACTACTGAACGGATTTACACCATTTAAAAAAAAGGGCTCTTTCTGAACCAAGGACTACCTTTTTGCCAAATTTGGTGTAATTCCGTTCAGCAGTTCGGGCTGTAGCAGTGTCTAAAGTTTCCTATGGAAAATAACATGGAGAAAACACGTTTTGGGACCCCCCTTTTTTCTCGGCCCCCGCTTGGCAAATCACCCCGAAACTTTCAGGATAGGAGCTGACCGGAGCGGGCCACAAGTTTTGAAAATTTCGAAAAGATTCGTCTACCGGCGCCAAAGTTATTGGGAAAAGAAAAACGCTTTTCCTATGGAAACTAGGTCCTAACTATAACTATCTACTGGCGACCGCCAGTAGATAACATATATATATATATATACATATATTATCTACTGGCTGTCGCCAGTAGATAGTTATAGTTAGGACCTATTTTCCATAGGAAATCCGCAACATTCTATTTGAAATAACTCTTGCGTCGGTTGACGAATCTTGCGAAATTTTCAAACTTTGTGGCCCGCTCCAGTCCGCTCCTATCCTGAAAGTCTCGGGTGATTCGTCAAGCGGGGGCCGAGAAAAAGGGGTCCCAAAACGTGTTTTCCCATTCATTTTCCCATAGGAAACTTTAGCCACGGCTACAGCCCGAACTGCTGAACGGAATTACACCAAATTTGGCAAAGAGGTAGTTCTTGGTTCAGAAAGAACCCTTTGTTAAATGGTGTAAATCCGTTCAGTAGTTCCTGAGAAAATCAAAAGGAAAATCACATATATATCTATGGCCGCGTCGGATTCGCGCACCCTCCCGATCACGAGCTGCATGCTAATTGGCTGTCAACACTCCAAATCAGGAAGTGTTGGCAGCCATTTTATGCCTCGGTAGAACCGAGGCACAGAAACAAGTGCGCAAAACGCACAAAGGGGCAGGGTAGAACACCCTGACCCCTAGGTCTGCTCAGGGGTCCCACAAGGACCCCTGGGCAGAAAAAGCATTTTTTAAAAAGAATTTTTAAAAAAACGATCGTGCCGCAGGCCCCGCCCTTCCTTTACCACTCTGCAAACGCGCCCCTGGCGCGTTTGCAGAGAGAAACAATTCCCCTTGAATACTGGGGGTCCCTAGGGGCCAACTAGCCCACCAGGAACCTCCAGTATGCGCCAGGGGCTGCGTTGCAGAGAGGTGTACAGAGGCCACGCCCTTTTTACCTCTCTGCAACGCAGCTCTGTGGCGCTTTTGGAGGTACATGGTGGGCTAGTTGGACTCCAGGGACCCTCAGGATTCAAGGGGACTTAATTCCCCAACTTAAAACGCGCCACGGGGCGTGTTTGCACAGTGGTGAAGGGAGGGGGCGGGGCTTCAGGTGACATGTGTGCAAACAGGCCCCGTTGCGCGTTTTAAGATGGGGAATTAAATCCCCTTCAATCCTGAGAGTCCCTGGGGGCCAACTAGCCCACCAGGTACATCCAGAAAGCGCCACAGAGCTGAGGTGCAGAGAGGTGCAAAAAGGGGCGTGGCCTCTGAACACCTCTCTGCAGCATACTGGAGGTATCTGGTGAGCTACTTGGCCCCTAGGGACCCTCGGGATTGAGGAGGATTTAATTCCCCATCTTAAAACGCGCCACGGGGCCTGTTTGCAGACATGTCACCTGAAGCCCCGCCCCCTCCCTTCACCAATGTGCAAATATTCCTCTAAAATCAGCCGAACTACGAATTCAGATTTACTCACCTGTTATCAGGAGAGACCTCAGTGCTGCATCTTTGAGCCCAGTACTGATCCTGAAAAGTAATTCTAACCGTACTTACCAGTAACTTGAATTTCCTTCCATAGGCTAACATTGACTGGTTTCACTTGGAAATTCTTCTAAGTGTGGAGTTTTGGAACTTTATAATATTCCTCTAAAATCAGCCGAACTACGAATTCCGATTTACTCACCTGTTATCAGGAGAGAACCCAGTGCTGCATCTTTTAGCCAGGCACTGACCCTGAAAAGTAATTCTAACCGTATTTACCAGTAACTTGTATTTCCTTCCATAGGAATCCATTGTCTGGTTTTCAGCAGAAAAGTTTCAGTGTCGATTTTCACAAACTACAAATATTCCTTAAAAATCGCCTGTATGACTTGTATGGGTGAATGAGTGGATGTGTGTGTGTAGACCTAGGAATCAGTGAGTGCGTATGTAGTAACTGGTATTGGTGTGTCGATGGTTTCGAAAATGGTAGTCTGTATTTTACAGTGGGTGTATCAAAGGTTATATTAGAGTGTGAGGAGGTGCATCAGATTTTGACGTGGATGATGTCATCAGTGATGTCATCAGTGATGTCATTTGAGATGTCATCAATGATGTCATCAGTGATGTCACTGACCATGTCATGAATGATGTAATATGTGAAGTCATCAGCAGTGCATTGCGGGGGCGCGAGTTATAGTTAGCTGAACTAACTATAACGGGGGAATTTCTATGGTTTTGTACGAGTATTTCACTCGTTTTTTAAATGCTAATTTCTAACTATAACGTGCACATTTTTTAATGTGTGGGGGGGCCTCCAAAGCCCCCCCAAGCCCCGGGGACCGCCACCCCCTGGGCTTTTAAAAAAAAAAAAAAACCTGTGTGGGGGGGCTCGAGCCCCCCCACACACCCCGGGGACCGCCACCTCCCCGGGGCAGTAAAATGCAAATGCAGGGGTCCGTTACGGACCCCCGAGCCCCGGGGACCACCATCTCCCCGGGGCTTCAATCACATTGGGAGGGGGGCCGCGCGGCCCCCCTCCTGGAGCCCTCGATGGCCCTGGGGACCGCCACCCCCCAGGTCTGGCTCCTGCAGTGTCCCGGGGTGCCCACCCCCGGGACACTGCTGTTTGCTATGGCAGGGCGGGAGCCTTGCGTCTCCCGCCCTGTCATAGCAACCTTGCTTTGGATTTTGGAAGCGAGAGCAGGGAAACCCGCTCTCGCTTCCAAAATCCAAATTAGATTGCTTTTCCACACGGGGAGCTGCATGTCAGCAGCTCCCCATGTGGAAAAGCAATACCGGCTCCCGCAGGACGCAAAGAGCCGGCGGGACCGTGGGGGCATTGGGGACCCCCCCACGGTCCCCAACGGAGAGGGCCAGCCCCGGGGATGGGGTCCCCGGGGCTAGAAGTGGCCCGGGAGGTGAGGTGTAAAAAGGGGCGTGGCCTTGGACCACCTCTCCGCAATGCAGGCCTGTGGCGCTTACTGGAAGTACCTGGTGGGCTAGTTGGGCCTTAGGGACCCTCAGGATTCAAGGGGAGTAAATCTCCCAACTTAAAACGCGCCACGGGGCGCGTTTGCACACTTGTCACATCAGGCCCCACCCGCTCCCTTCACCACTGTGCAAACAGGCCCTCTGGCGCGTTGTAAGTTGGGGGATTAAGTCCCCTTGAATCCTGAGGGTCCCTTGGGTCCAACTAGCCCACTAGGTACCTCCAGTAAGCGCCACAGAGCAGCGTTGCAGAGCGGTGTAAAAAGGGGAGTGGCCTTGGACCACCTCTCTGCAACGCAGCTCTGTGGCGCTTACTGGAGGTACCTGGTGGGCTAGTTGGCCCCAGGGACCCGCAGGATTCAAGGGGAATTAATCCCCCAACTTAAAATCCGCCAGAGGGCGCGTTTGCACAGTGGTGGAGGGAGGGGGCGGGCCTAAGGTGACATGTGTGTACTTATCCAATCACTCCGTCAAAACCGAAGCACTTATAAATTCACCATGCACTCTCCTTGCAGTATTCTAATCATCCAGTTAGTACACATGCACTCATGCAATGATCCATGCACTACCTCATGCACTGCTACAATACTCTGAGCACTACTGATGCAGTCCAGCCATCGCCCTGTCACTACCCATGCACTCCTCCTATCACCCAGCGAGCACCATGTACTTATCCAATCACTCCGCCGAAACCCAAGCACTTATAAATTCACTATGCACTCTCCTTGCATTACTCTAATCATCCAGTCAGTACCCATGCACTCATGAAATGACCCATGCACTGCTACAATACCCTGAGCACTACTGATGCAGCCCAGCCATCTCTTTGTCACTACCCATGCACTCCTCCAATCACCCAGCCAGCACCATGTACTTATCCAATCACTCCGCCACAACACAAGCACTTATAAATTCACCATGCACTCTCTTTGCAGTACTCTAATCATCCAGTCACTACCCATGTACTCATGCAATGACGCAGGCACTAACACATGCACTGCTACAATCCCCTGAGGACTAGTGATGCAGTCCAGCCATTTCCTTGTCACTACCCATGCACTCCTCCAATCACCCAACCAGTTCCATGTCCTTATCCAATCACTCCGCCAAAACACAAGCGTTTATAAATTTACCATCCACTCTCCTTGCAGTACTCTAATCATCCAGTCAGTACCCATGCACTCATGCAATGACCCATGCACTAACTCATGCACTGCTACAATACTCTGAGCACAACTGATGCAGTCCAGCCATCTCCCTGTCACTACCCATGCACTCCTCCGATCACCCAGCGAGCACCATGTACTTATCCAATCACTCCGCCAAAACTGAAGCACTTATAAATTCACCGTGCACTCTCCTTGCATTACTCTAATCATCCACTCAGTACCCATGCACTCATGCAATGACCCATGCACTAACTCATGCACTGCTACAATACCCTGAGCACTACTGATGCAGTCCAGCCATCGCCCTGTCACTACCCATGCACTACTCCAATCACTCAGCGAGCACCATGTACTTATCCGATCACTCCGCCAAAACACAAGCACTTATAAATTCACCATGCACTCTCCTTGCAGTACTCTAATCATCCAGTCACTACCCATGTACTCATGCAATGACGCAGAGCACTAACACATGCACTGCTACAATCCCCTGAGGACTACTGATGCAGTCCAGCCATCTCCTTGTCACTACCCATGCACTCCTCCAATCACCCAACCAGTTCCATGTCCTTATCCAATCACTCCGCCAAAACACAAGCGTTTATAAATTCACCATCCACTCTCCTTGCAGTACTCTAATCATCCAGTCAGTACCCATGTACTCATCCAATGACCCAGGCACTAACTCATGCACTGCTACAATACTCTGAGCACTACTGATGCAGTCCAGCCATCGCCCTGTCACTACCCATGCACTCCTCCTATCACCCAGCGAGCACCATGTACTTATCCAATCACTCCGCCAAAACCCAAGCACTTATAAATTCACCATGCACTCTCCTTGCATTACTCTAATCATCCAGTCAGTACCCATGCACTCATGCAATGACCCATGCACTAACTCATGCACTGCTACAATACCCTGAGCACTACTGATGCAGTCCAGCCATCGCCCTGTCACTACCCATGCACTCCTCCAATCACCCAGCCAGCACCATGTACTTATCCAATCACTCCGCCAAAACCCAAGCACTTATAGATTCACCATGCACTCTCCTTGCAGTACTCTAATCATCCAGTCAGTACCCATGCACTCATGCAATGACCCATGCACTAACTCATTCACTGCTACAATCACTCTGAGCACTACTGATGCAGTCCAGCCATCTGCCCTGTCACTACCCATGCACTCCTCCAATCACCCAGCGAGCACCATGTACTTATCCAATCACTCCGCCACAACACAAGCACTTATAAATTCACCATGCACTCTCTTTGCAGTACTCTAATCATCCAGTCACTACCCATGTACTCATGCAATGACGCAGGCACTAACACATGCACTGCTACAATCCCCTGAGGACTAGTGATGCAGTCCAGCCATTTCCTTGTCACTACCCATGCACTCCTCCAATCACCCAGCGAGCACCATGTCCTTATCCAATCACTCCGCCAAAACACAAGCGTTTATAAATTCACCATCCACTCTCCTTGCAGTACTCTAATCATCCAGTCAGTACCCATGCACTCATGCAATGACCCATGCACTAACTCATGCACTGCTACAATACTCTGAGCACAACTGATGCAGTCCAGCCATCGCCCTGTCACTACCCATGCACTCCTCCGATCACCCAGCGAGCACCATGTACTTATCCAATCACTCCGCCAAAACTGAAGCACTTATAAATTCACTGTGCACTCTCCTTGCATTACTCTAATCATCCACTCAGTACCCATTCACTCATGCAATGACCCATGCACTAACTCATGCACTGCTACAATACCCTGAGCACTACTGATGCAGTCCAGCCATCGCCCTGTCACTACCCATGCACTCCTCCAATCACCCAGCGAGCACCATGTACTTATCCAATCACTCCGCCAAAACACAAGCACTTATAAATTCACCATGCACTCTCCTTGCAGTACTCTAATCATCCAGTCACTACCCATGTACTCATGCAATGACGCAGGCACTAACACATGCACTGCTACAATCCCTGAGGACTACTGATGGAGTCCAGCCATTTCCTTGTCACTACCCATGCACTCCTCCAATCACCCAACCAGTTCCATGTCCTTATCCAATCACTCCGCCAAAACACAAGCGTTTATAAATTCACCATCCACTCTCCTTGCAGTACTCTAATCATCCAGTCAGTACCCATGTACTCATCCAATGACCCAGGCACTAACTCATGGCAAATACAGAGGAGGTCATGCTAATCACAGGGGTACCCCAACGCATAGTGTTCCCTAGTGTATGTAGGTGTTTTCACTGTATTCTAAGTGTCTTTTAGCATAGCACTGGCTCTAGGGCCGGTTAGTCAGAGTCAGTTACCACCAGTACCCGTCAGCAAAAAGTTGGGGGCACAGGAGGACTTTCTGCTCCTCTGTTGGTTCTTTCTGCACATCTCTTGCTTCTTCTTGCACTTTTCTTCGTCTTTCTGGACTTCTGTTGCCTCTTTCTGCATTTGTCTTGCTTCTTTGTGCGCTTTTCTTCCTCTTTCTTCACATGTCCTACCTTTGTAGGCATAGTTAGAAATTAGCATTTAAAAAACCTTTGAAATTCACTGAAAAAACCATAGGTTTCAGGCACGTTATAGTTAGAAATTAGCATTTAAAAAACCTTAGAAATTCACTGAAAAAACCATAGGTTTCAGGCACGTTATAGTTAGAAATTAGCATTTAAAAACCTTAGAAATTCACTGAAAAAACCATAGGTTTCAGGGACGTTATAGTTAGTTGGACATTTCACTCGTACAAAACCATAGAAATTCCCCGTTATAGTTAGTTCAGCTAACTATAACTCGCGCCCACAATGCTCTGCTGATGACGTCCCATATTACATCACTCATGACATGGTCAGTGACATCACTGATGACATCACTGATGACATCTCAAATGACATCACTGATGACATCACTGATGACATCATCCATGTGATAATTTGCTGCATCTTCTCACACCCTAATATAACCTTTGATACACCCACTCTAAATTACAGAGTGCCATTCTCAAAACCATAGACACTCCAACACCAATAACTACATACCCACTCACTGATTCTTAGGTCTACACACACATCCACTCACTCAATCATACAGTCACTCATACTTACGGTCACTCAGTACAGGACTATCATATGCACTCATACACCTATATAGACACTCACACACCGCCACTCATCCATAGAGGTACTCACACACCTAGTCAGTCATGCAAATATTTAATCACACTCCCATTTACTCACCTATACAGTTATACACACACTAGCTCACTTACTCATACAAATACTAGCACATTCTTACGCTCTTATACAATCACTGATACAAGCACACAATCATCCATACAGCCACTCTCACAATCACACACTCTCGCTTATAGCCATTTATATACTCTAACACACATATATACTGCCTTTCACATATGTAGTTACTCACACATGTACCACTGAGATATACATTAACTCACTAACACACCCATACACACACTCACCCACACAGTCCATCACAGATGCACTGTTGAAACCATGCACCCAGTGAATCACCCACTCACACATCTATGCACAGAGTCACACACACCCCACCCACACAAACACTCCGGCACCCATACAGATACTCAGACAACCAATCAATAACTCATATAGACACTCATGTAGCTATTCACAAACCCATGCAGCCGCTTACACACCAACAGACAGACGGATACAGACATTCACACAGTTTAGTCACTAACCCATGCATTCAGTAAGATACGTTTAATCACTCACTTATAGAGTCAGTCACGCACCTACTAAATCATCCATTCAGACACTTATACACCCAATCATTCTTCAATACGCCTTTCCCTATATATATTAAACATATTTAAACTTTACAGAAACACACAGTCACTGGATGATGTCATCAGTGATGTCATCTGAGATGTCATCAGTGATGTCACTGACCATGTCATGAGTGATGTAATATGTGACGTCATCAGCAGTGCATTGCGGGGCGCGAGTTATAGTTAGCTGAACTAACTATAACAGGGGAATTTCTATGGTTTTGTATGAGTGAAATGTCCAACTAACTATAACGCCCCAGAAACCTATGGTTTTTTCAGTGAATTTCTAAGGTTTTTAAATGCTAATTTCTAACTATAACGTGCCTGAAACCTATGGTTTTTTCAGTGAATTTCTAAGGTTTTTTAAATGCTAATTTCTAACTATAACGTGCCTGAAACCTTTGGTTTTTCAGTGAATATATATATATATATATATTATCTACTGGCAGTCGCCAGTAGATATTTATAGTTAGGACCTATTTTCCATAGGAAATTCACAACATTCTATTTCCAATAACTTTGGCGCCGGTTGATGAATCTTCGCGAAATTTTCAAGACTCGTGGGGCACTCCGGTCCGCTCCTATCTTGAAAGTGTCGGGGTGATTCGGCAAGCTGGGGCCGAGAAAAAAGGGGGGTCCCAAAACGCGTTTTCCCCATGCAATTTTCCATAGGAAACTTTAGACACGGCTACAGCCCGAACTGCTGAACGGAATTACACCAAATTTGGCAAAGAGGTAGTTCTTGGTTCAGAAAGAACCCTTTTTGTTAAATGGTGTAAATCCGTTCAGTAGTTACTGAGAAAATCAAAGTAAAAAGACATATATATCTATGGCCGCGGAGGATCCAGCGCTACCCTCCCTATCACAAGCTGTATGCTAATTGGCTGTCAACACTCCAAACCAGGAAGTGTTGGCAGCCATCTTATGCCTCGGTAGAACCGAGGCACAAGAAATCAGAAAAACAATCGTGAAAAACGCAAAAGGGGCAGGGTAGAAACACCTGACCCCTAGGCCTACTCAGGGGTCCCACAAGGACCCCCAGGGCCAAAAGCATTTTTTTTTTTATCGGCTCCCGCCCTGCCATAGCAAACTGCTTTGGTTTTGCAAAAACAAAGACGATTGCTTTCCACACGGGGAGCTGCATCTTAGCAGCTCCCCATGTGGAAAAAGCAATGCCGGCTCCCGAGGGACGCGGGGAGCCGGCGGGACCGTGGGGGATTGGGGACCCCCACGTCCCCAACGGAAGAGCCAGCCCCGGGGGATGGGGTCCCGGGGCTACAAGTGGCCCGGGAGGGGGGCCACGCGGCCCCCTTCCCCAAAATTTATAGAAAAAAAAAAATTATAAAAAAAAAAAAAAAAAAAAAGGCCGGCCCCGGAGGATGGGGTCCCCGGGGCCATAAGTGGCCTGAGGAGGGGGCAACGCAGCCCCCTCCAAAACATTTTAAAAAAAGAAAAAGACCATGCCCCGGGGATGGGGTCCCGGAGGCCGATTAAGGCCTCGGGAGGGGCCACGCGGCCCCCTCCAAATATTTTTTTTTTTTTTTAAATATTAGGGGGCAGGCCCTGGGGGATGGGGTCCCCAGGGCCAATAAATTAGAAAAGAAGGGGGCCACACAGCCCCCTTCTTAAAAAATTTAAATAAAAGACCGGCATCGCGCCGGAGGCTACGCCCCTCCTTGCAGCACTCTGCAAGCGTGCCCCCTGGCGCGTTTGCAGATGGGAAACGAATTCCCCTTGAATACTGGGGGTCCCTGGGGGCCAGCTAGCCCACCAGGAACCTCCAGTATGCGCCAGGGAGCTGCGTTGCAGAGAGGTGTTCTGAGGCCACGCCCCTTTAACACCTCTCTGCAACGCAGCTCTGTGGCGCTTAATGGAGGTAGCTGGTGGGCTAGTTGCACCCAGGGACCCTCAGGATTCAAGGGAGTTGATCCCCCAACCTAAAACGCACCACGGGCGCGTTTGCACAGTGGTGAAGGGAGGGGCGGGGCCTGAGGTGACATGTGTGCAAACACGCCCTGTGGCGCGTTTTAAGTTGGGGATTAACTCCCCTTGAATCCTGAGGGTCCCTGGGGTGCAACTAGCCCACCAGCTACCTCCATTAAGCGCCACAGAGCTGCGTTGCAGAGAGGTGTAAAAAGGGGCGTGGCCTCTGAACACCTCTCTGCAACTCAGCTCTGTGGTGCTAACTGTAGGTAGCTAGTGGGCTAGTTGGGCCCCAGGGACCCTCAGGATTCAAGGGGACTTAATCCCGCAACTTAAAACGCGCCACGGGGCGCGTTTGCACACGTCACCTCAGGCCCCCCCCTCCCTTCACCACTGTGCAAACGCGCCCCGTAGCGCTTTTTAAGAGGTAGTTTTAATCCCCCTGCCCTATTATGTACTAGGGACTTACAGAGGAGGTCATGCTAATCACAGGGGTACCCCAACGCATAGTGTTCCCTAGTGTATGTAGGTGTTTTCACTGTATTCTAAGTGTCTTTTAGCATAGCACTGGCTCTGGTTAGTCAGAGTCAGTTACCACCAGTACCCGTCTGAAAAAGTGGTGGGCACAGGATGATTTTGCAACAAGGCCTCTTTCTGCTCCTCTGTTGGTTCTTTCTGCACATGTCTTGCTTCTTCCTGCTCTTTTCTTCGTCGACTTCTGTTGCTTCTTTCTGCATTTCTTTTGCTTCTTTCTGTGCGTTTTTCTTCTTTCTTCACATGTCCTACCTCTGTAGGCATAGTTAGAAACTAGCATTTAAAAAACCTTTGAAATTCACTGAAAAAACCATAGGTTTTAGGGACAGTTATAGTTAGTTGGACATTTCACTCGTACAAAACCATAGAAATTCCCCCGTTATAGTTAGTTCAGCTAACTATAACTCGCGCCCCCGCAATGCACTGCTGATGACGTCACATATTACATCACTCATGACATGGTCAGTGACATCACTGTTGACATCACTGATGACATCTCAAATGACATCACTGATGACATCACTGATGACATCATCCATGTGATAATTTCATGCATCTTCTCACACCCGAATATAACTTTTGATACACCCACTCTAAATTACAGACTGCCATTCTCAAAACCATACACACTCCAATACCAATAACTACATACCCACTCACTGATTCTTAGGTCTACACACACACACACATCTACTCACTCACCCGTACAGTCACTCATACCTACAGTCACTCAGTACAGGACTATCATATGCACTCATACACCTATATAAACACTCACACACCGCCACTCATCCATAGAGGTACTCACACACCTAGTCAGTCATGCTAAAAATGTATCACACACCCATTTACTCACCTATACAGTTATACACACACCAGCTCACTTACTCATACAAATACTAGCACATTCTTACGCTCTTATACAATAACTGATACAAGCACACACGCATCCATACAGCCACTCTCACAATCACACACTCTCACTTATAGCCATTTAAATACTCTAACACACATATATACTGCCTTTTACATATGTAGTTACTCGCACATGTACCACTGAGATATACATTCACTCACTAACACACCCATACACACACTCACCCACCAAAGCAGGCCATGACAGATGCACTCTTGAAATCATGCACCCAGTGAATCACCCACTCACACATCTATGTACAGAGTCGCACACACCCCATCCACACAAACAGTCAGGCACCCATACAGATACTCAGACAACCAATCAATAACCCATGTATACACTCATGTAGCTATTCGCAAACCCATGCAGCCGCTTACACACCAACAGACAGACGGATACAGACATTCACACAGTTTAGTCACTAACCCATGCATTCAGTTAGATACGTTTAATCACTCACTTGTAGAGTCAGTCACGCACGTACTAAATCATCCATTCAGACACTTATACACCCACTCATTCTTCAATACGCCTTTCCCTATATATATTAAACATATTTAAACTTTACAGAAACACACAGTCACTGGATGATGTCATCAGTGATGTCATTTGAGATGTCATCAGTGATGTCATCAGTGATGTCACTGACCATGTCATGAGTGATGTAATATGTGACGTCATCAGCAGTGCATTGCGGGGGCGCGAGTTATAGTTAGCTGAACTAACTATAACGGAGGAATTTCTATGGTTTTGTAGGAGTGAAATGTCCAACTAACTATAACTGTCCCTAAAACCTATGGTTTTTTCAGTGAATATATATATATCATTTCCTGCATGGCCCAATTTTTTGACCACTTGGGCGCATCTTTGGCAGTGCGTTTCGAGTACAGCAGGACCAAGCCGTTTCACATCACACAACACTTTTCACGAAAGGAAATCCTCTCCGCACTCACAGTTCCATCATATTCGTTGGTAATAAGTATGCCACTGCCTCCAGTGCGTTTCCACGGTGCTTTTAATTATTCACAGCAAGTCAGCACACCCCTACGCGTTTCGATCTCAGCCGAGATCTTGCTCACGGGGATACCAAAAACACTGACTTGCTGTGAATAATTAAAAGCACTGTGACTACGCACTGGAGGCAGTGGTATATTTACTAACGAATATGATGGAGCTGTGAGTGAGGACACTTTCGAGAAAAGTGTTGTGTGATATATATATATATATATATTCTGCTCCAAAGGTTGTCCACATGGTGAGTAGCACTCGATCAGCAGCTTTGTTTATGATAGGCAGGGACGAGGATCCGCTTGTAGAAGCTGCTCCGTAATGGAAATGCCTGACGCGTTTCGAAGCTCCATATGCTTCTCTTCAGAGGCTTGAATGGAGACAGTGTGTGCAAACGCTGAACCCACTTCACTTTCACCAGGATTCCAGAGGGGCACAGAAAGGCAGCACTCACACCAGCAAATCCACGGCATATCATAGTTGTTTAAGCGATCTTCATTTTATTTTTCTTCTATTGTTTCTCCATTATTATCCATTTCAAACGTGCAAAGTGCAGGGTGCATCAGAGACAAACAAATGACCTACGCGTTTCGACCAGAGGCCTTCGTCCGGGTCACATGATTACAAGTGCAGGGTGATTATAAAGAGGTTGGTTTGACCCGCCCTCATTTACAAAAAAAAGCATCCCAAGTTAAAAACGTTTTTAAAAGGAACAGTATCTTATAATGACATTTCATCAGTAATTCATAGCCAATTCAAAAGGCACTTGTGTTTTAGAAACGGACATCTGTGATCTTATTTGTGATGTTTGCACATATTGAGCTTAATAACACAGTATGAGGGTGGTAAAGTACCTAAAATATTCATCGAACTAAAACGCTGTGCTTTCATTGCAGACAGTTATTAATTTTCTTTTGAGTGGTATAATTAAGACCATGTGTAAAATTCTAAGAGAAACCTTTTATGAGTAGATAATGCACGAGTAAGCCCTTCCAATTTTCAAAAAGTGCCAATGTTCACTTGAAAAACAGATCTGTTGACCTTGTTTTATGGTTCATTACTCTTTTGAATATATAATGCCCTAGATCTAAAGTGCTTCGTGCTGAACCGGGGTTTGTTCTCCGTCAATGATAAATTTAAAAGATGTGCAAAAATACAAGTGCAAATATATTAAATGAGGTAGAAATGAAGTTAAAGTGCATTAATTATGTGCAGGGGATACAGATTAGTCTACGTTTTTGCGAAGACATAAACATCCAGTTCCAGATATATGATGTCACTTCTTTTAAAAACATCAATATTAAAAGGATATATGTCTATAAGCATGTCTTCTTTATCGGTGAAGTACCCTAAGTATCCCAAGTATAGTCAGAAGTTCAATATTGCACACTTTCGGTAAAGTACCTATTGCACTCTTCATATTAGCTAGTGATACACATCCCAACTACCTCATGATAATAGAGCTTAAATCAATCATCCTCAAAATTTAAAAAAAGGTGGGTTGGGCAGATTGTAAACCAACTATAGGTTTCATCTATTACTCTCGCTGTTCCTCAAATTTGTTTTGATAGCAATCTTAAGTTATATTAATTTCCGTGGTGTTAAACCAAGCTGTCTTCCTAAAGTGCAAGTGCTGGCTAAAAACAACTCCAAAACATTATGAAACAAAGTATATACAGTAGAAAATATCATTAGACTAAGCATTTGTCAACAACATTTGTTCTGTTTTCCAAATTTGTAAGAAATGCACGGGGATTACTCCTAAGGATGTTGATTTACAGGAAATTATGCAGTTCTGCATCCGCATTGAGTCCCCATGGTATTTCCGTTCCTTTCATGATAATCCATTTGGATTCTGCTTTCCTTAACAGCAATTCTCGATCTCCTCCTCTGATATTTAGGGGAATGTGTTCTACTCCATAAAATCTGAGGTTTTCACAGGTTCCTTCATGTTCTTTCCAAACGTGTTTGGCAATTGCATATGCAAAGTCTTTGTTCTTAATTGCCCTTAGATGTTGTAAAATGCGTAGCTTCAGCTTGTTCACAGTACTTCCTATATATCCTTTTCCGCATTCGCATTTAAGGGCGTAGACCACATGTGTGTTTTCACAGGTGATCCTCTCTCTGATGTTGATTTTCTCCCCCAACATGGTGTTTGTTTCCTGTTGGTTTAGACCATATTTGCATGCTTTGCATTTTGGACATTTAAAAAACCCCTTTGCTCTTAACCATTGGGTTTTACTGCCACTGCAATCTGCTCTCTGATAGTGACTGTGTGTAAGGATGTCTCCCAACGAAGGCCCTTTTTTTAATGTTATGTTAAGATGGTCAAATGTGACTTTCTTTAGGTCATCGTCCCTTCTCAGGATCTTCCAGTGATCTTGGAGCGCATCCCTTATTTTGTTGCTCGAGGAATTGAACTGTGTTATGTATCTTATTTCGTTTACCTCAGAGTTATCATTCTGTCCAATGTTTGTGCTCTTAGGATATAGTAAGGATTCTCTCTTCTTTTTCAAAGCTCTTGATTTAGCATTTTCCAATACTGTAGTGGGATATCCTCTAATCAAGAACCTGCTGTACATTTGATCCAATTGTAATAAGAATTCCGATTCTTCCGAGCAATTCCTTCGTGCTCGTAGGAATTCTCCATACGGAACACTCCATTTCAGACGTCTGGGGTGAGCACTATTTGCTGAAAGGATGCTGTTGCAAGCAGTAGGCTTTCGAAAGAGTGTCGTACACATTCTTTGTTCTTTTATGTGTATGTCCAGGTAGTCTATCTCTGTCTTATTGATGTTGTATGTGAATTGAAGTTGGAAACTGTTGTTGTTTAGATTCTTTAGGAAGGTGTTTAGATCTTTTGTATTTCCCTCCCAAATTAAAAACAGATCGTCTATATAACGTACCCAGAGTACAATGTTCTCCATCATTCGCTTGTTCTTGTCTGACCAAATTTGTTCTGCCTCCCACATGCCCAACGTGAGGTTGGCATATGTGGGCGCAAAGAAGTCCCCATTGCAGTACCTTTGCTCTGCTTATAAAATTTCTTGTCAAAAATAAAGATGTTATTCGTGAGGCAGAATCATTTCCAATATCATGTTGGTCTGTTGGAGAACATTTAATGATCTTGACCGGAGATAAAATTCACAGGCTTTAATCCCATCTTCATGCCTGATGAAATTCCTCTTTCCAGGGTATGTTGGCGATTCTGTTTAAAAAATCCATTGAATCCCGGATATATATATATATATACATACAAACTTCTTTTTTTTAGGTATTTTATTTGTGTGTGGTCAGTTTTTTGGCCTCACCTATTTCGCATCAAAGTTATGCATGGAAACCTTATGGACAAGTTATTTAAGATATTTCTTTGTTTGGAGACATCCACTACACCTTGCAGCCACCCTTGATCAACCATAATGACGAGTCAGAGTGGTGAAGTCCTTTGAGTCTGCTTTCTCTACATTCTCCTTTAGTCATTTCTACAACTGGCTCCCACATTTCTGTGTATGTGGTTATTGGTGGGACTGGCAAAAGGCAGAAAAGAGCATTGCTCTTGCCAGATTCCTAACACAGAGGTTATAGTACCCTGACAGACCTTCCTTCTTTTAATGTCATTACTCGCCACCGCAGTTTGGAGCCAGTCATAAGCTCTTCAGTTTTGACCTTGCTCCTCATGGGAACAGTCCAGCCTGAACTGCCAAGCTAGGTCACTGGAACCAAGCTGTACCCTGCTGATGAGCCCATAACTAGGGCGAAACCGGTCCTGGGCTGCTTGTGTTCCGGTTCAGGGAGGACCTAGCTTGGCAGTTTTGGCTGCCCTGTTCTGAGTGGAGCAGCAGGTTCATGAATGATCTGCATAAAGCTGTTCCCAAACTGAGGTGGCATGGTGTGCAAAACAATGATGGATTACGATGCGGCCCGAGTGATTACCAGTGGCTGAGATTACTTCAAGCATCCATCCATCAGCGGTTTGAATACTAATTGTGTCAACCTAAGTGGGAAGGATATGCCAAAACGTGGGCCCGTGCACACTGTGTCACTGGACCCTAGCTGTACCTGGCTGATGAGCCCATAACTAGGGCGAAACTGGTCCTGAGTCGCTTGTGTTTCGGTTGAGGGAAGGCCTGGCTTGGCAGTTTGGGCTGGACTGTTTTGATTGAAGCAGGGCCAAGACTGATTTGCATATAGCTGGGTTCAAACTGAGGGGGGCATGGTGTGCAAAATAACAATGGATGTGGATGCAGCCCGAGTGATTACCAGTGGCTGAGATTAATTCAAGCTTTCATAAATCACAGATTTGTATACTTATTGGATTTAGCAAGAGGCACAAGATTTTAATAACAAAGACACAACCCCACACAATCTGTAGGACAAGCTGCCACAAGCTTGCATTTGCTTGACTGATGCAGTGACAACATCCCTGTCATCATGCAAATCCGACCACTGCCCACTCCTGCTGCCCTCTGAGCGAAGACGTGCACAGGTGAGCAGTCCCAAGTGGTGCAAGAGGGCTGGACAACTCAGGAGAGTTGCCAGCACAATAGTGCTCCTCATAGGCAGCCGCACACACAAAAACAAAGTGCTGCTCATCGGCAGCCACTCACACAAAAACAAAAAGAACACAAACCAGTTGGAGCTTTATTCTAGTAACATGCATATCTACTAATAAGATTAGACAAGTGCAAAAACAGTGGAACATTAGTCTAATAACTTAATTCACTAATGAGCCAGCTTCCCTAATTTTAGTATAGTGCTGTGTCATCACATCTTCGTAATACATGTTTATGTGTAGTATCTAGTGGTGTACTGTGATTAAAATACCTTCTATTTTTACAAGACAAAGTGTCATGTGTCTTAGTTAGACCCATGAAAAAAACGCTGCCATTTTTCACCATGTACACGTTTCTTACATTGCCTTTCCCTTTCACACAATATACTTTTACACACATTTGCGTGCGTGACAATACTGGATTAGTTTCTCTGAAACTGTTTCGCTTACAGATTCCACTTCAGAATACCTTTATCATGACTCATTGAACACTATGTACAAGGCCTCAACACTCATTGTGCAAATGCCATTCTATTTTTCATCCAAGTGACGACATGGCTAAGTATAGACCATAACAATGCGGGCTTGCCCAGGACTCGCAAGGATGCTTTCATTGTAAATAAACAAGCATTTCCAGGTTTATGGAGAGGAGCACTCTGCTGACATTGGCGAGGTCTCTACACGCTAAAGATTCGGCTCAGCAGCTTGCTGATATCTCTGCGAAGGGTGTCCAGCTTGAGACTAAAACGGGGACTTACATCCTTCTCTTTTAGGTATCAGGGTTTTGATCATCAAGTATGGGGATTCTTGGCAGAACACACACACACACACGCCCTAGACACTTTGATTAGGGACTGCATAGTAGAAGTACGCTAGATTTCTATATTGTATTATGTGCCTGCATATATCCATTGCCTTAGCAGGATGGTGGAACTTTTTATTCTGTTCACTGTCCTAGTACTTCTAATAACTTTAATTTGCTTCTGTCAATTGATCATTGCAGAACGTATATTTTATAGAAAAATCCTGTTGGTTCAATAAGCATTGAAAACGTCCCACTGTGTACTCCTTTTATATTTCTCTGAGAGAAGGAGAGCACGAGTGACTGAGCAAAAGGGTTCTAGATCTGTTACCACAATCCCTGGGGGATCACGGTTGTCATGTTCAGTGGTTTCCAGAACCAGTTGTTACCTATCTAGGCTTAGGGGTGCTTATGGTGGCACTGTGAGCTAACTAGCCTATAGGACAACATATCCTGAGAGGATACATAGAATCAGTCTGGTACCATCCCAACGGTTATGCTGTCCACAAATGCGCAGTTCCTACCATAGGGTGGAAAATACACAACAAAAGCATTGACTTGACATTAATAATTGTTGGTCGCTATTAAGTTACTCTGAGATTCTAACCTCCCAAACCTCCCCTGTTTAAGGCTGGGAACGCTCAGTTTCACCACCTTGAGGATTAAGTCCTCAGAGGGTTGCCATTGGTGTTCAGTTATCTGTCCAATAGTAAGGAGGCCCGGAGGTCAATAAGGTCAAAAAACCTTGATTGAGAACATGTTATTCTGAATATCTGGAGAATTTAATTAGGCCAACATCAGTCATTTCTATATGCCTCTTTGTAGAATTCTGATGTTTTTAAGCTTCGGATGAAATATATCATTCCTATTTACAGGGGCCATACAGTGAATGATGTCACAGTACGCCTCCAAACCTATGCAGAAATAATCAAACAAATTAGCATTATAGGATGCCTATTGTGGGTGACTCCTTGGCAGAGATGCAGTCTGGGCAAGGGGAACTGGTTTTGCTCTACACTAGATGACTCCTTTATGGGACGTGTAGTGATGGGCGTGTGTAGGTAACATAAAAGGGGATAAAGGTTAAAATCAGGATATCCCAGCCCTTTCCTCCTCACCTGTACTGAGATACTCATTGTGTTGCCTTCCTTCTGAGTGTGGAGGATTGTTTAGATGTACAGGTACTTCATTATTTATCCTGAAGTGCACATCTGGATCTCCCATCGTATCCCCTGTTATGTGAAAAGAGAAGTCCAGGATGAACAAATCTAGATCAAAGGAGTCCCTAATCACTCTCGGTCCAACATTCCATTTTGATACCTCATCCATCGACATACAGGAGTTCATCTTATTGCACCAGAAAACGAATTGATCACTTGTTAATGAACCCTACAAACTTGTTCATACTGTAAGGATATGTAAACATAGGTTCTTAGGAAATAAAGTTAAAACATTGACATGCCTAGTTTCTTTTATCAGCCATACCAATCTTGGATTAACGACAATTATCTACATATTTGTTCTAACTGTTGTTGGGAAGTCTCTTACCTGCATATTCATTCCTGCACTTGGATGATTTTTTTTAAACACAAACATTGTACATCATCCCTACTCTCAATCAATCAGGGAATTGTAAGCGTGCTACTCACCCGTGAGGGTCTCAAGGCGCTGAGGGGGGGGGTCCGCAGATCTGTTTAGCCGAAGAGCCAGGTCTTGAGGGTCTTCCTGAAGGTGTTCAGGGAGGGGCGCGTCTGATGTCTGCCGGTAGCTCGTTCCAGGTCTTGGCTGCAATGTGAGAGAAGGATCTTCCGCCTGCTCTGGCTCTGTGGATGCGCGGGGTTTCGGCCAGTGTGAGGTTGGAAGATCGGAGGTTTCTTTTGGGTACGTGGAAGTTGATTCTGTCGTTGAGGTATTTGGGTCCGTTGTTGTGTAGGCATTTGTAGGCGTGAGTGAGGATTTTGAAAGTGACTCTTTTCTCCACGGGGAGCCAGTGGAGACTTCGTAGGTGTTGGCTGATGTGTTCGTGTCGGGGGATGCCGAGGACGAGTCTGGCGGCGGTGTTCTGTATTGTTTGGAGTTTGCGGAGTAGGGACTTGTTGATGCCGGCGTAGAGTGCGTTTCCATAGTCCAGTCTGCTGGTGATGAGTGCATAGGTGACTGTCTTCCTTAACTCAGGGGGGATCCACTTGAAGGTCTTGCGGACGATGCGGAGGGTGTTGAAGCAGCTGGAGGTGACGGCGTTGACCTGTCGGTTCATGGTGAGTGATGAGTCGAGTACGATGCCGAGGTTCTTGGCATGGTCTGAGGGGGTAGGTGGGCTTCCAAGGGCGGTCGGCCACCAGGTGCTGTCCCATGCAGAAGGGGTGGTACCGAGGACTTCTGTCTTCTCGGCATTGAGCTTCAGGCAGCTGTTGGTCATCCAGACTGCGACGTCTTGCATTCCTTTCTGGAAGTTGAGTTTGGCAGTGGTGGGGTCTTTGGTGAGGGAGAGGATGAGCTGGGTGTCGTCGGCATAGGATACGATGTTGAGGCCGTGTTGTCGGACGATGGCTGCGAAGGGGGCCATGTAGATGTTGAAGAGGGTGGGGCTCAGTGATGAACCCTGTGGGACTCCGCAGGTGATTTTCGTGGGGTCGGAGAGGAAGGGTGGGAGTCTGATCCTTTGGCTTCTTCCGGTGAGGAATGATCGGATCCAGTCCAGGGCTGTTCCTTGTATGCCTGCGTCGTGTAGTCTGGCGACTAGTGTGCGGTGGGAGACGGTGTCGAAGGCCGCTGATAGGTCGAGTAGGATGAGGGCTGCGGAGTGGCCTTTGTCCAGGAGGGTGCGGATGTCGTCTGTGGCGGCGAGTAGGGCGGTCTCTGTGTTGTGGTTGCTTTGGAATCCGGATTAAAACGGGTCGAGGGCGGCGTTCTCTTCAATGAATTGTGTCAGTTTCCTGTTGACTGTTTTCTCTGCAACTTTGGCTGCGAAGGGGAGGAGCGAGATGGGCCGATAGTTCTTGAGGTCGGTGGGGTCAGCTGTGGGCTTCTTGAGCAGGGGTCTGACTTCTGCGCGCTTCCAGTCATCTGGGAAGGTGCCTGTTTTGAAGGTGGTGTTGATGGTGCGTTGTAGTTCGGGTGCGATGGCGGCCACAGCTCTGTGGTAGATGTGAGGGGGCAGGGGTCGGTGGGTGCCCCGAGTGGATGCTTTTCATGGTCGAGGCGGTGGCTTCGGCCGTGATCGGTGTCCAGTTGGAGATGGTGGGCTGGCTGGTGTTTCTGGGGGTCGGGGGCCCGTCTGTGGCACCTGGTGGATGGTCGATGAAGTTGTCATAGAGGTTTTTGATCTTGAGGTGGAAATAGGTTCCAAGCTTGTCGCAGAGGTCTTGGGATGGTGTGATGTCTGTGGCTTCGCTGCGTGGGTTGGTGAATTCCTGAATGACACTGAAAAGTTCCTTGGAGTTGGCCAGGATTTTGTTGTGGATGAAGTTCCTCTTGGTGGCTCTGATCTGGTTATAGTAGTCCGTCAAGGCGTCCTTGTAGGTGGTGTGGTTTTCGGTTGTCTTGGTGTTTCTCCAGTTCTTCTCCAGGCGTCTGCAGGTGGTCTGGCTTCTTGGAGAGCGGTGGTGTACCAGGCGGCTTTCCTGGGGCGTTGTCTGTCGGGGTTGCGTAGCGGGGCGAGCTCGTCTGCGCAGTTGAAGATCCAGGTGTGGAGTTCTCTGGCTGCGTTGTTTGCATCGGGTGCCCAGGTGTGGTCGTCTCGGGTGAGGGTGGAGTTAAGTTGCTCGTCGGTAACCTTGCTCCAGTTCCTTCAAGGTGAGCGTGGGGCTGGTATGGGTGCCTTGGGTTTGTTGATGGCGAAGTGTACGCAGTGGTGGTCGGTCCATGGCGGCTGCGTTGTGTGGCTGAATTGGACGCTGTTTTCTGCTGCGAAGATGGGGTCAAGGGTGTGTCCTGCTCTGTGGGTCGGTGTGTTGACGAGTTGTTTAAGTCCGATGCTGGCGAGGTTGTCACGAAGGATAGTGGAGTTGGGGTCGCTGGGGTTGTCGAGGTGGAAGTTCAGGTCTCCAATGAGTATGTAGTTTGCTGAGGCGAGGGCGTGGGGTGCGATGAAGTCGGTGATGGTGGTGGCGAAGGGTGTTCGGGGGCCGGGGGGGGGGGTCTGTAGATGAGGGTTCCTCGGAGTGTGGCTTTGGGGGTGGTCTGGATCTGGAAGTGCAGGTGTTCGGCGGAGGGGAAGGTTTCGCTGGAGGTGGTGAGGCAGAGGGTGCTCTTGTGGGCGATGGCGAGGCCCCCTCCTGGGTGGTTGGGGCGGTCTTTCCTCTGGATCTTGTAACCGTCTGGGATAGCGGTGCTGATGTCGGGGGCGGAGGATGCGTTGGTCCAGGTCTCTGTGAAGAAGGCGATGTCAGGCGAGAGAGAGTCGAGTAGGTTCCAGATTTCCATGGCGTGTTTGTGTACGGAGCGTACGTTGAGGAGGATGCATTTTAGGGTGTCCCCGGTGCTGGCGTCGGCGGTGTTGGAGGCCGGGGTGGCGGTGAGGGTCTGGCGGCAGTGGAGGCAGGAGAACTGGCCGTGGGTCGTGTTCGGCGAGGCATGTTGGCATTCTCGAAGTCTTCCAGGGTTGAGTGCGAGGAGGGTGGTGGTGACTCTATCTCCCTGAGCTCAACACAACACTCTTCTGATATGCAGCCTGCCATCAGCTGTAAAATGAGCCTTCTGCAAGTGTCTCACTACTGTTCTCTTCAACTGATGTCCTACGCTTCCCTATCTGGGTATCTCTTCTATTCACACTGGTTCCTCCTTTTTCCATCTCTTTAATTTGTTCACTTGGTCTCCATTTTATTCTTCCTCCTTGCCCTCCTGCCTTTCACCTTGATTTCCTTCCCTGGTACATTTTATTCTTTGATTGCCACTCCTATCTTTCTAATTTCAGAATTGCTCAGGCAATGATATTCAGGGGTTGCTAGGAACCTCACATAATTGGGTTTGGATTTCAGATTGGGCTTAAGAGCTTTCCACAACCTTAAAGCTGATTCTAGCATCATCTGGGAGGCAATGTAGAGTTTTCATGATGGTTTCATGTATTTACATTTGCGGAGGATTGGGCATATTCCGGCCATCTGGGCCTTTGTAGACTGCCCATTTGTTTCATGGGGAGGCCAGAGTAAATGAAAATCCAGGCTTGCAAAAAAGCAATCTCCCAGCACCACACTGTGGTCGGTTTAGAGTCACGCTAGAATGTTATGGAGTAAGCAAACACAAGGATGCTTGTTTCCGGTCCAGGAAGACATGGCTTGGCAGTTCGGGCTGGACTGTTCCCATGAGGCACAGGGTCCAGACTGATTTGCATATAGCTGGGTCTGAACTGAGGTGGCGAAGTGAGCTAAAGAATGATGATGGATTCAACCCAGATCTGTGACTGGGGGTGAGTGTTTGAAAAGTTTCAGCACTCCGTCCATCATCTCCTTGTGTTTGCTTTGTTATGGAGTAAGGACATATGGAGATTGATGTCTTTGAGTACTGTGTTGACTTTAGAAGCAGAAAAGGTTTGTAGTCAAAAAGTACCCCCAGGCTTCTTGCTTCCAGGTGGGTTGGTGGTGATTCTGAGGCCAGAAATAAAGCTGATGAGGGCTGCCCAACAGCAACAGTAAAAGGAATGTTGCTTAACAAACTTCGAGTTCTAGCTCTATGTCTCTGATTTTGTCTGGCGTGTAGGTAACTGCAGAAATAAAGAGGAAGTGGATGCTACTCAAAACATATCCCACATGCTTTTCCTGTAGGTAACACACATAAATGACTGCATGTGGTGTATGGATGTGCTTACCAATGGGGTGTGGGGGGATATATGTGTGTGTGTGTGTGTGGGGGGGGGGTCACGTGCTTGTGTCAGGTAGCCAGTTAACTGGCAATTAAACTCTTACTCACCCAGAGCATAACGTATCCGGTGCTTTTTCTTAGAGTCCCGGTCATCGAGGGGCGCAGATCTTCTTTTTCCTTCGCTCTTAATGAACAGACAGTGGTTGCAATAAGAGGACCTAATAATGACAGTAATCAGAAGAACAATATATCACCAGGTTCAGATTTATCATGAAGTACAATAGGAGACAACAGAACTGATCTCTAGCACAGCAAACCTGCAGGCAACATCGCACACAAGGCCAAGCATGACAAAAAGAGGTTAGTAGAAGGTAAGGAAAAGAAAATGAGCCCTATTCACAGGTAGATCTGCACCTTCACTTAGGTGTCAATCTCCTCATGGAAGGATTTCACCTTTTACATGTGAAGATTTACGCCTAGATATAGGCTCACGAGTAGCCACCCAGTAAAAACGGGATGGAGACTCCTCCAACTGAATGTATCCCTGAAAAGGTTACTATTAGTTACTTTCTAACTGTTCGTGGAGATCTCCTCCACTGGGGCAGGTATCTTTTTCAATTTAAAAAGAAAAAAATGATAACACATTTCCCTAACTTCTATTGACATAGAACTACCACAGTAACGAGGAACAGCACACATGCGCTAAACTTTACCATATTATTAAAGTTGAATGCAATTTTTTTTTAATGTAAATTATATTTTTTAAATGTAATTAAATGTTTATTTCCCAACCACCACACCTTACACTATCATTTGTGCTGAATGAGTCACAATATTAGATGCAAGTTTTGTATTATTTTATTTGTTATACAAGCTAAAGAAAATAATAGGTTTTCATTTACAATATATTTTAACTATTATTTATATTAAAACATCTTATTTAAGGGTTTGTATTTGAAAAGATATTTAATAATATATTAAAAAGAATGTAGGTACAGTTTATTTTTAAATATTATTTAATTTATTTTACATGTTTCCCTATGTGTTAATGCTATATTGCCTGCCTCCGTTGGTATGTATGGAAATGAGTTGCAGTATCAGCGTTTAGCCATGTCTGGTCTGGAGTAAATTTGAGCCTTTTTTTAAAGCAGTGCTTCTGTCATTGATTTACATGTGTATATGGCCATACTCTTCTATGAGTGATCGTTTTGTATTAGAATGTCCCTCCCTAAACTCCTGCTCAATTTCCCTAAACCCCAGCTATTGTGTAGTAATTATCCCCCATTGTCCACCCACTCCCCATTGCACCCCCCACCATCTAGTGATAAATCCTACACCTCTGAATGTGGGCATCGCCACCACCATAGTACAGTAAAGACAGGAGAGGTGAAGACCTTCATCTGCAGGTATTTGATTTGCCTTTTGGAGTACATAGAGTAGTACTGTTTCATGTACTCTATAGCACAGTAAAGACAGGAGAGGTGAAGACCTTCATCTGCAGGTATTTGATTTGCCTTTTGGAGTACATAGAGTAGTACTGTTTCATGTACTCTATAGCACAGTAAAGACAGGAGAGGTGAAGACCTTCATCTGCAGGTATTTGATTTGCCTTTTGGAGTACATAGAGTAGTACTGTTTCATGTACTCTATAGCACAGTAAAGACAGGAGAGGTGAAGACCTTCATCTGCAGGTATTTGATTTGCCTTTTGGAGTACATAGAGTAGTACTGTTTCATGTACTCTATAGCACAGTAAAGACAGGAGAGGTGAAGACCTTCATCTGCAGGTATTTGATTTGCCTTTTGGAGTACATAGAGTAGTACTGTTTCATGTACTCTATAGCACAGTAAAGACAGGAGAGGTGAAGACCTTCATCTGCAGGTATTTGATTTGCCTTTTGGAGTACATAGAGTAGTACTGTTTCATGTACTCTATAGCACAGTAAAGACAGGAGAGGTGAAGACCTTCATCTGCAGGTATTTGATTTGCCTTTTGGAGTACATAGAGTAGTACTGTTTCATGTACTCTATAGCACAGTAAAGACAGGAGAGGTGAAGACCTTCATCTGCAGGTATTTGATTTGCCTTTTGGAGTACATAGAGTAGTACTGTTTCATGTACTCTATAGCACAGTAAAGACAGGAGAGGTGAAGATCTTCATCTGCAGGTATTTGATTTGCCTTTTGGAGTACATAGAGTAGTACTGTTTCATGTACTCTATAGCACAGTAAAGACAGGAGAGGTGAAGACCTTCATCTGCAGGTATTTGATTTGCCTTTTGGAGTACATAGAGTAGTACTGTTTCATGTACTCTATAGCACAGTAAAGACAGGAGAGGTGAAGATCTTCATCTGCAGGTATTTGATTTGCCTTTTGGAGTACATAGAGTAGTACTGTTTCATGTACTCTATAGCACAGTAAAGACAGGAGAGGTGAAGACCTTCATCTGCAGGTATTTGATTTGCCTTTTGGAGTACATAGAGTAGTACTGTTTCATGTACTCTATAGCACAGTAAAGACAGGAGAGGTGAAGACCTTCATCTGCAGGTATTTGATTTGCCTTTTGGAGTACATAGAGTAGTACTGTTTCATGTACTCTATAGCACAGTAAAGACAGGAGAGGTGAAGACCTTCATCTGCAGGTATTTGATTTGCCTTTTGGAGTACATAGAGTAGTACTGTTTCATGTACTCTATAGCACAGTAAAGACAGGAGAGGTGAAGACCTTCATCTGCAGGTATTTGATTTGCCTTTTGGAGTACATAGAGTAGTACTGTTTCATGTACTCTATAGCACAGTAAAGACAGGAGAGGTGAAGACCTTCATCTGCAGGTATTTGATTTGCCTTTTGGAGTACATAGAGTAGTACTGTTTCATGTACTCTATAGCACAGTAAAGACAGGAGAGGTGAAGATCTTCATCTGCAGGTATTTGATTTGCCTTTTGGAGTACATAGAGTAGTACTGTTTCATGTACTCTATAGCACAGTAAAGACAGGAGAGGTGAAGACCTTCATCTGCAGGTATTTGATTTGCCTTTTGGAGTACATAGAGTAGTACTGTTTCATGTACTCTATAGCACAGTAAAGACAGGAGAGGTGAAGACCTTCATCTGCAGGTATTTGATTTGCCTTTTGGAGTACATAGAGTAGTAATGTTTCATGTACTCTCTAATGACTTTTGTGAATAGGCCCCAAAATGTACACTGGTTCTACAAGGGTGAAGTGAACTAATGCTGCACGACAACTGTTTACTGAAAGAAAGCAATGAGGAAAGGATTTGTAACCGCTATAGAGAAGCAAATGTAAACTAGTATAGCGTTAAACATTCAAGGTCATTTTACAAACTCTTTTGTGGTCACTTAAATAAATGATGTTTTCCAAAAACGGAATTTATGATCATGGTAAAAGCTGGATGCTGAGTGGGCTGCGATGTTGAAGTGTCCTGGTCAGCATTTATTGGATTCAGTGCCATTCATCAATACCACCGAGTGAAACTGACAGAAGCCTTTCTACTAACTGAACCCCCCCAAAAGAGTATTTTTATTTCTGAAGAACAAAATTTAAACACTTCTGAAGTGCAGAGAATTTTCTCTGTGAGTCACAGACATTTTGCCATTTTCCTGCCTGGAAGCATTTGTATGGTGGTCCCAGGCAGGAAATTCTGAGTCAGGGGTTTCCACCAGCAGAGTCAGTCGAGGCACCAACACCAGAAATCAATGATTTCCCTACCTCTAAATGTAGATACTGCGATGAAGAAACAAGAAATATGAGCAAATGAGCGCTATCAACTTTATTATCATAACAAGCACCGACGACAAACAGCAATGCCATCTCCACAGGATAACCAATCTTCACCCTCAACATTTCAAGAAAGTAGAAGAACATTCACCACACTAATAAGAACAATTAACACACTGTAGAAGCAAGCATTAAAACCTATGGAAAGCATAGTCATACACAAATGCAATCATTATAAATATTAGCATTTCATTGTTCATCAGCAAAATTTCAATACAACATGGCAATTCAAATCAACCACAAGCATGTGTCAGAGTCGTAATTTTACCTCGCCAGACCTCATAAAGCAGGCATAGGACCAACCACTGGGGCCCCCACACTGCTGAGCTTAAAAAGCAAAAGCTCAGCTGTGGGAATGTTTCACATGTCTGGAGGTCATTTCAGAGACCCCAGAAAATTAGGGCAATTTTGAAAACATCACGGGGGCCTGATGCGACTCCTGAAGCCCCCCACAACCCTTTTGCAGTTTGCTGGTGGTGCCCCTGCCCCTCCTGGGGGCAGGGGCACGACGAGTTAACCAAATATGTTAAGTAGCTCAGGCAGCCGTTATCAGATGCTTCAGGCATGGCTTTGTGGATATTTTATTAACAGCATTCGTGGAGGTAAGGGCGGCCTACGCCACGTTCTTCTCTCTTGTTGTCTGCCTTATGCTGAGTTTCTCGATCCCACCCGGGGCACCCATACCTGGCACGTGATCTCGGACGGCTGTGATTGGCAGCCCCAGCACCTCCGTTACCTCACTGGCTCCCCGTGTGTGCCACACTCCAGAGTGCAAGAGCCAGCATCTTGGTTTCTGCTCCCACCTCCTCTTGCGAGAGCCAGAGCACACAAACCCCTGCCTCTGCCTGTATATTTCTCCCAATCTCGCGAGAGTATTGCGAGCTCAAACACTTAGCATATGTCTCATGGATAACAGTCTTGTATTCTTGGGTGAGGGTAGTAGTGTCTGTAAACACATAAGCCTCTCTGCTGTAGACCTCTCTCTTCATACAGATTTTCTCTACTCCTCCCTACTCTTTTACGATGCCACAAGAGTCTCACATGATCACAATATTTTGGGGAATAGCTAGCACACATTCTTTCATTACAGTACAGATACTTTATAGTTCCCACTACTATGGTATGGGGAGAAAGTGGCCTTGTCACTCAGAGCTTTCCAGACTAGAACAGGAGTGTATAGTAGGGTGTAAGGAGAGACTGGCCTCTCTGCTGACACCTCTCCTCAGGATGACCAGGATGCATAGTAGAATGTAGGAGGGAATGGCCTGTTTCCTGACACTTCTCTCTCAGATGTTGACATAGTAGGATGTCTGAAAGGACTGGTCTCTCCGCTGAGACCCCTCGCTTGGATGATGGGTGTGAGTAGTAGGGTGTGGGGAGGGACTGGGCTTACCTTTCAGACCACTCTTTCAGATGACGGGAGTGTGGAGGGACTGGCCTCTCTGCTAAGACCTCTCTCTGTAATGATGGGTGTGCGTAGTAGAGTGTGGGGAGGGACTGGGTTTTCCTTTCAGACCTCTCTCTCAGATGGCAGGTGTGCGTAGTAGGGTGTGTGGAGAGACTGGCCTCTCTGGTGAGACCTCTCTCTATAATGATAGGTGTGTGTAGCAGGGTTTGGAGAGGGACTGGACTCTCCTTTGACACCTCTCTTTCACGTGATAAGTGTGCTTAGCAGGAGGTGTGGATGGACTGCCCTTTCCTTACAGACCTCTAACTCAAATGACAGCTGTGCGTAGTAGTGAGTGTGGAGGAACTGGCCTCTCCTTTCAGACCTATCTCTCAGATGATGTGTGTACGAAGTACGGTGTGTGGAGGGTCTGGCCTCTCCGCGGAGACCTCTCTCTCAAATGATGGATGTGCTCAGTACGGTGTGGGGAGGGACTGCCCTCTCCTTTCAGATCTCTCTCTCAGATAACGGATGTACGTAGTAGGGTATGGGGAGGGACTGGCCTCTCCTTTCAGACCTCTCCCTCAAATGACGGGTGTGCATGGTAGGGTGTGTGGAGAGAGACTGGCCTCTCCGCTGAGATCTCACTCTCGGATGACGGGTGTGTGTAGTAGGGTGTGTGGATGGACTGGCCTTTCCTTTCAGACCCTTCTCTCAAATGAAGGGTGTACGTAGGATGGTGTTGGGAGGGACTGGCCTCTCCTTTCAGACCAGGCCTCGAAAAATCTACTTTTCCAATTCTTGCCCACTCGCTATGGCAAGTCAAATTTATCAGATCAAGCTATATTTAGGACCAATTCCTCCCCAACCCCCTGGCCGGTTGACAAAGAACAGGTGTTCTGTTTAGTCAGAAAGTGAAGGAGCCATAAAGATGCCTTTAAATCTTGTTCTTATGAATGAATGGATGAATGAATGAATGGATTTTTATATAGCGCATGGCTACCCGGAGGCATCCCAGCGCTGTAGCAGGACTGAGGAGGAAGGGGAAGGTCCCTATGGAAAAGCCAGGTCTTCAGTTGTTTCCGGAAGGCCAGGTGGTTGGGTTCCTTACGAATGGAGAGAGGTAGGGAATTCCAAAGCGTGGATGAGTTATATGAAAAGAGGCGACCGCCTGATCTGGACCTCATAATTCTTGGAACCGCAGCCAGATGGAGCTCGTTGGAACGGAGACTTCTGGGGGCCTTATAAGGTCTGACTAGGGCCTTGGTGAGGGGTGGGCCATTCCCTTCAGAGATTTATGAGTGATACATAGGGCCTTGAAGTGGATTCTCTCCTGAACCGGGAGCCAGTGGAGGGAGCGAAGGGCGGGTTTGGCTGAGGAGCGGTTGCTGGTTCCTGTGAGCAGTCTGGCTGCCGAATTCTGAACAACCTGCAACTTGGTGGTTACTGACTTCGGGGCACCCAGATAGAGAGAGTTGCCAAGATCTAATCTGGACAGGATCAAGGCCTGGATCAGGAGCTTTCTAGATTGACCGGGGAGCAAGGGAAGAACTTTCCGGATTGTTCTGAGAAGGCCATAGCATACGGCGGCAGTCTTTCTCGCTTGGGTCTTGAAAGAGAGTTCCTGGTCCAGCCAGATTCCTAGGCTCTTTATTTCAGGTTTTGGGATGGGAGCCGGGCCCATACTGCTGGCCACATGGTGTTAGATTTGAAACTTATCTTGTCACATTTGTTCTGTGTTCAAAGACAAAGGTCAGAAGTCAATTTACAATTAATTTTCCTTCTCTGACTGCAGAGTTCCAGGATTTTGTAAAGTGAACTGTCTGACCTGCTGTACGGAATGAGAAATGAAAGGCTGTAGAGCATCAGGTTTTTCCTAACGCACATTTAGCTAGCTAATAAGTCAACTGTACAAACATTTCAAAATATATTTCAGTAGTTGTGAAAGGCCATTTTTTGTACTACTGTGTGATGAGAAAAATATTTTAATAGGATGAAAAACAAATCAGAACACTTTACTTGGTGATGTGCAAATGAGAAAGATGTTTTCTGAAACCCAATATTCACAGATTATTGTTAATACACTATATAGTTTGGTAAGTAAATCTACATGGTAGTGGGAAGGTTTTTGGACATTTCTTGGAAATTACTGTCTGTAAATTACAGTGCATTACCACATCATGCTTTAGTAATATATTTATTAAAAGTGAGTGTTTAAACATGTCCCAGCCCTGATGGAATGCTATTAGCAAACTGAGGCAAGTCAGGGGTCATGTGCACCCTATATGTGGGCTAAATTCTTATTACACATGAAGCAAACATTTAGTCTATTTAATCAAACAAAAGGTTTTTGTTTTTTCAACAGCAGAAATGCTGAACTCATATTTGAAGGTGCACTCATATGTGAGAATGAAGAAAAAGGCGACTCTGTAAAATAAAATATTTGCCAAAGATCACACAACTTGAGACCAGTTTACGGGTCAAGTACGTTACTGCTAGGTCGAGTAGATTATTCAAGTTGCTTGACCTGCAGTTCTAGTAACATTTTAATGATTTTTCAAGCCTGCAGACGTCTCTCTAAGGTGACGGGTGTGCGTAGCAGGGTATGTGGAGGGATCGGCCTCTCGGCTGAGACCTCTCTCATAATGATGGGTGTGCGTAGTAGGGTTTGAGGAGGGACTGGGCTCTCCTTTCGGACCCATCTCTAAGGTGACGGGTGTGAGGAGAGGGACTGGCCTGTTTCCTCAGACCTCTCTCTTTAATGACGGGTGTGTGTAAAAGGCTGCAGAGAGGGACTGTGATCTCCTTTCAGACTTCTCTCTCAGATGACGGGTGTGCATAGTAGGGTGTGCAGAGGGACAGACCGCTCTGCTGAGACCTCAGTCTTAATGATGGGTGTGCATAGTAAGGCATGGGGAGGGACTGGGCTCTCCTTTCAGACCTCTTTCTCAGATGACGGGTATCGATAGTAGAGTTTGTGAAGTGACTTGCCTCTCTGCTGAGACCTCACTCTGTAATGATGAGTGTGCATAGTAGGGTTTGGGGAGGGGCTGGACTCTCCTTTCAGACTTCTCTCTCAGATGACGGCTGTGAGTAGTTGGTGTAGGCAGGGACTAGCCTCTCCTTTCAGGCCTCTCTCTCAGATGACGGCTGTGAGTAGTTGGGTGTAGGCAGGGACTAGCCTCTCCTTTCAGACTTCTCTCTCAGATGACGGGTGTGCATAGTAGGGTGTGCAGAGGGACAGACCGCTCTGCTGAGACCGCAGTCTTAATGATGGGTGTGCATAGTAATGCGTGGGGAGGGACTGGGCTCTCCTTTCAGACTTCTATTTCAGATGACGAGTACTGTACTCTACTCACAACTCTTCCCAAGCTAATGAGCATAAATAGTAGACTTTGATAAACACCATCTCCAGTAAGACTCCTTCCTACAGTAACAAGTGTGCATAACAGAGTGTATTCAAACATCACCTGCTCCTTTTCACGATCCTTCGAGAGTCTCGTGAGAACGTAATTTTAAAAAAAATAAGACGTAACTATTTACTCATCACAGTACGTAGCTGTTTCACACTTCTTCTCAAAAACAAGGACCACAATATGCATTCCTACTAATAGTGTATTGAGAACTCAGAACTCATCTACTCCTTTTTACGATTCACGGTCCCGCGAGAGTCCTGCGAGATCGTAAAAATGTATTAAAACAATATACATTTATTTTCTTCACAGTAGTTAACCCTTAGACAAGTTCTCTCTAAATCTAGGGGGACAGCATGCCTCTCTGCTACCCCCTTATATAGCTTTTTTTACTTCAGGCCTCGAAAAATCATAACAATGTTACTAGACCTGCAGGTCTAGTGACTTAAATAATCTACTCGACCTATTTGTAATGCTCTTGACTCATAAACTGGTTTCAAATGATGTGCTCGTGGGCAAATTATTTAATTAATTGAGCCACCATTTTCTTCATTATCATAAATGAGAGCACCTTCAAATGTGCGAGTTCATGTCTGCATGTACAAAAAACTCTTTTGTTTGATTTAATAGACTAAACTTTTTTTCCATGTATAATACAAATCTAGCCACATATAGGATACACATGACCCCTGACTTGCCTCTTAGTTTGTTAATAGCATTTTCACCAGGGCAGGGGCAGGAATGTTTCTCAAATTCTGTTTAAAAACTTTCACTTTTAATAAATACATAACTAGAGCATGAAGTGGTAGCACACTGTCATTTGTAATCAGCAGATTTTATATTGAAATGGCCACAAACTTTCCCACTGACATGCGGCTTTACTGATAAAACTATATAGTATACAAACAATAATGTTTGGAAATAGTTTTTGTAAATGTGTCATTTGCACATCACCAAGTAAAGTGTTCTGGTTTGTTTTGCTCCTATTTAACTTGTTTGCATCACACTTCTTAATTACAAGAAATGTGCTATTGTTAATTCCTGATATATTTTGAAATATTTGTAATATTAATTGTAAAAATGTAAAATAAATGTAAATCCAGTATTTGTAAAGCGCGAACAGCTACCCGAAGGCATCCCGGCGCTGGGGGCCGGCGGGAAGATTAAGCAAGCTATTGCCCAGAGTCACATGGTGCTGGGCTAATCTGCCGCCGGTGCCGGGGATCGAACCGTGAGCCCCAGATTCCAGCGTCAGTCGCCCTGGCCGCGGCGCCACACCTCTTCAGGCTATTTATTTAAATGTTGTGTTAGACAAAAATAACTGGCATCTTCAGACAGCTCACTTGACAAAAACCTCTAACTCTAGTAAGAGAGAGAAAAATAAAAGTCATTTTCCAAGCAGCAATTAGTTAAAAGACAAACTAACATTTGACCTCTTTCCTTGAACAGACAGCAAATGTGTCAAGATAAAAACAAGATTTAATGGCATCTTTATTGCTCATTTACTTTTTGAATGAAGAGAACACCTGATCCTTTCCAGCCTAAGTTTACTCGCCAGATGGGACTAGTAGGTGCTAAAAATAGCTCGACCTGATAACATTTTACTCACAATTGCAAGTGGCGAGTAGATTTTTCGAGGCCTGTACTACATTCCCACAACACCTCCAAATTTTCACAGTAAACAGTAATGCCAGCTATTTAATTTCTAGCATTCTAACAGCCAGCCAATCAGAGCGCTCGCTCTCACTGGACTCACAGGAGCCATTCGCTTCTGCGAGAGCGCGAAGGCTCATAGGAAAATCGTCTTCTCGACAAATAACAGGGCTCCATTTTAGATTTTACGCTCTAGTGGGAGGCTCGCAGGACTCTTGCAAGCCCGACTGCCAAAATATACAATTATTTTTCACTCTAAATTTCTCAAAAACGACTGAATTTTTTTTTTACCACAAATCACAAAAAGCACAATCTGCAGACCAACATCTAGCCTCCTGCCGAATGTAGTGTAATTCCGTTCAGAAGATCTTTCTGTAGCCCCCCCCCCCCATCCCCGCTTGATGGATCACCCCAAAACTCTCCAGGAAGGAGCTGGGGTAGATGAACTTTTTTGGGGGGAAAGTTTCGTGAAGATTCAATTCAAACGACTAAATCCTGCATCTATGGAAAAGCAGACCTTAACTATAGTTATAGTTAGGACCTAGTTTCCTTAGGAAACATTTTTTTTTTTTGCTAATAACTTTGGTGCCGGTTGACGAATCTTCACAAAAGTTTCAAAACTAGTGTGCCAGTTACTTCGGCTGCTGTCTAGAAAGTTACGGCGTGATTTGTCAAGCGGGGGCCAAGAAAGAGGGGGGGTCCCAAAACATGTTTTCCCCATGCAATTTCCCATAGGGATTTTAGACATGACTACAGCCCGAACCGGTGAATGGAATTACATCAAATTTGGCAGAACGCTAGATCTTGGTACAGAAAGAGTGCTTTTTGTAATTTGGTGTAAATATGTTCAGTAGTTTTAGAGTTATTAACAAAAACAGATTTATGTATATCTAAAGATGCGAATCCTTTGTGGATCCAACAGACCTCTAAATGAGATCTGATTGGCTGCCACCGACCTCAACCAGGAAGTGGTCATCTTAGGACTCAGAACTCGGTCCTAAAAAAAAAAAAAAAGACATGGGTGCAGGGTAGGGATACCCTGACCCCCTAGCCCTGGTGGTGGGGTCCCACAGGCCTGGGGCTAAAAACTTTTTTGTAATTTTGCCACAAACTGACAGTGGATCTGCTGCAAAAAAAAAAAAACGCGATCGCTCGTGCTTTTTTTCCAGACCCTGCTTGGGCCAGGCCATGGATGGAATGCAAAGGGGAGGGTGCCCACACAGCCCCCCCCCTCCCTGAGCCATTAATGGCCCTGGGGACCCAACCTCATAGGGCCAGCTCATCCTATGTCCAGGGAAGCCCACCCCAAGACATAGTGGTTTCCCTGCCCGCACTGGCAGGCAAACCTGTGTTGGCTCCCGCTTGGTGGGAGCAATTTAAATCTTCTGCCAAGTAGAAGTAAACACCAAGTCGGCTCCCAGTGGCCGGGGGGGTCAGGGTGTTTCTACCCTGCCCCCTTTTTGCGTTTTACGCAGTTGTTTTACTGCTTTCTTGTTCCTCGGTTCTACCGAGGAACAAGATGGCTGCCAACACTTCCTGGTTTGGAGTGTTGACAGCCAATTAGCATGCAACTCGTGATCGGGAGGGTGCGCGGATCCACCGCGGCCATAGATATCGAAACTTTTATTTTGGATTTTCTCAGCAACTACTGAACGGATTTACACCATTTTTAAAAAGGGTGCTTTCTGAACCAAGCACTACCTTTTTGCCAAATTTGGTGTAATTCCGTTCAGCAGTTTCTGCTGTAGCCTTGCATAAAGTTTCCTATGGGAAATTGATCATTTTCACTCTTATTTTTTGAATTTCTCCGCAACTACTGAACGGATTTACACCATTTAAAAAAAAGGTCGCTTTCTGAACCAAGTGCTACCTTTTTTGCAAAATTTGGTGTAATCCGTTCAGCAGTTCGGGCTGTAGCCGTGGCTAAAATTTCCTATGGGAATTAACATGGAGAAAACACGTTTTGGGACCCCCCTTTTTTCTCGGCCCCCGCTTGATGAATCACCCCGAAACTTTCAAGACAGGAGCGGACCGGAGCGCCCCACTAGTTTGGAAAATTTTGCGATGATTCGTCAAACGACGCCAAAGTTATTGGGAATAGAATGTTATGAATTTCCTATGGATAATAGGTCCTAACTATAACTATCTACTGGCGACCGCCAGTAGATAATATATATATATATATTCACTGAAAAAACCGTAGGTTTCAGACATGTTATAGTTAGAAATTACCATTTAAAAAACCTTTGAAATTCACTGAAAAAACCATAGGTTTTAGGGACAGTTATAGTTAGTTGGACATTTCACTCGTACAAAATCATAGAAATTCCCCTGTTATAGTTAGTTCAGCTAACTATAACTCGCGCCTCGCAATGCACTGCTGATGACGTCACATATTACATCACTCATGACATGGTCAGTGACATCACTGATGACATCACTGATGACATCTCAAATGACATCACTGATGACATCACTGATGACATCATCCAGTGACTGTGTGTTTCTGTAAAGTTTAAATATGTTTAATATATATAGGGAAAGGCGTATTGAAGAATGAGTGGGTGTATAAGTGTCTGAATGGATGATTTAGTACGTGAGTGACTGACTCTACAAGTGAGTGATTAAATGTAACTTACTGAATGCATGGGTTAGTGACTAAACTGTGTGAATGTCTGTATCCGTCTGTCTGTTGGTTTGTAAGCGGCTGCATGGCTTTCTGAATAGCTACATGAGTGTCTAAATGGGTTATTGATTGATTGTCTGAGTATCTGTATGGGTGCCTGAGTGTTTGTGTGGGTGGGGTGTGTGTGACTCTGTGCATAGATGTGTGAGTTGGTTATTCACTGGGTGCATGGTTTCAAGAGTGCATCTGTGATGGACTGTATGGGTGGGTGAGTGTGTGTATGGGTGTGTTAGTGATTGAATGTATATCTCAGTGGTACATGTGTGAGTAACTACATATGTGAAAGGCAGTATATATGTGTGTTGGAGTATATAAATGGCTATAAGTGAGAGTGTGTGATTGTGAGAGTGGCTGTATGGATGAGTGTGTACTTGTATCAGTGATTGTATAAGAGCGTAAGAATGTGCTAGTATTTGTATGAGTAAGTGAGCTGGTGTGTGTATAACTGTATAGGTGAGTAAATGGGTGTGTGATTAAGTTTTTTGCATGACTGACTAGGTGTGTGAGTACCTCTATGGATGAGTGGCGGTGTGTGAGTGTTTATATAGGTGTATGAGTGCATATGATAGTCCTGTACTGAGTGACTAAGTATGAGTGACTGTACGGGTGAGTGAGTGGATGTGTGTGTAGACCTAAGAATCAGTGAGTGGGTATGTAGTTTTTGGTGTTGGAGTGTCTATGGTTTTGAGAATGGCAGTCTGTAATTTAGAGTGGGTGTATCAAAAGTTATATTAGGGTGTGAGAAGATGCATGAAATTATCACATGGATGATGTCATCAGTGATGTCATTTGAGATGTCATCAGTGATGTCACTGACCATGTCATGAGTGATGTAATATGTGACGTCATCAGCAGTGCATTGCGGGGACGCGAGTTATAGTTAGCTGAACTAACTATAACAGGGGAATTTCTATGGTTTTGTACGAGTGAAATGTCCAACTAACTATAACTGTCCCTAAAACCTATGGTTTTTTCAGTGAATTTCAAAGGTTTTTTAAATGCTAATTTCGAACTATAACGTGCCTGAAACCTATGATTTTTTAAGTGAATATCAAAGGTTTTTTTAAATGCTAGTTTCTAACTATGCGTACAGAGGTAGGACATGTGAAGAAAGAAGAAAAAACACACAGAAAGAAGCAAAAGATGTGCAGAAAGAACCAACAGAGGAGCAGAAAGAGGCCTTGTTGCAAAATCATCCTGTGCCCACAACTTTTTCAGACGGGTACTGGTGGTAACTGACTCTGACTAACCAGAGCCAGTGCTATGCTAAAAGACACTTAGAATACAGTGAAAACACCTACATACACTAGGGAACACTATGCGTTGGGGTACCCCTGTGATTAGCATGACCTCCTCTGCAAGTTCCTAGTACATAATAGGGCAGGGGATTAAAACTACCTCTTAAAACGCGCCACAGGGCGCGTTTGCACAGTGGTGAAGGGAGGGGGGCCTGAGGTGACGTGTGCAAACGCACCCCGTGGCGCGTTTAAAGTTGCGGATTAAGTCCCCTTGAATTCTGAGGGTCCCTGGGGCCCAACTAGCCCCCCAGGTACCTACAGTTAGGACCACAGAGCTGAGTTGCAGAGAGGCGTTCCGAGGCCACGCACCTTTTTTCACCTCTCTGCAACGCAACTCTGTTGTGCTTACTGAAGGTACCTGGTGGGCTAGTTGGCCCCAGGGTCCCTCAGGATTCAAAGGAATTAATTCCCCAACTTAAAACGCACCACAGGGCGTGTTTGCGCACATGTCACCTGAGGCCCGCCCCTCCCTTCACCACTGTGCAAACGCGCCCCGTGGTGCGTTTTAAGTTGGGAGATTAGGTCACCTTGAATCCTGAGGGTCCCTGGGGCCCAACTAGCCCACTAGGTACTTCCAGTAAGCACCACAGGCCTGCGTTGCAACGCCTGTAACAAATTGTGCAGTTGTGTTTAGGTAGTGAAGAGGGTCGTGCTGGGGGTAGTGTTTTAGGGTTTAGGGTGGTGCAGTGGTGTTTGTGTAGTGTAGGGGGTCATGCTGGGGGTAGATTTAGGGTTTAGGGTAGTGCAGTGGTGTTTGGGTAGTGTAGGGAGTCGTGCTGGGGGAGTGTTTTAGGGTTTAGGGTAGTGCAGTGGTGTTTGGGTAGTGTAGGGGGTCGTGCTGGGGGTAGTGTTTTAGGGTTTAGGGTAGTGCAGTGGTGTTTGGGTAGTGTAGGGGGTCGTGCTGGGGGTAGTGATTTAGGGTAGTGCAGTGGTGTTTGGGTAGTGTAGGGGGTACTGCTGGGGGTAGTGTTTTAGGGTTTAGGGTAGTGCAGTGGTGTTTGGGTAGTGTTGGGGTACTGCTGGGGGTAGTTTTTTAGGGTTTAGGGTAGTGCAGTGGTGTTTGGGTAGTGTAGTGGTTCGTGCTGGGGTAGTTTTTTAGGGTTTAGGGTAGTGCAGTGGTGTTTGTGTAGTGTAGGGGGTAGTGTTTTAGGGTTTAGGGTAGTGCAGTGGTGTTTGTGTAATGGAGGAGGTCGTGTTTTAGGGTTTAGGGTAGTGCAGTGGTCTTTGGGTAGTGTAGGGAGTCGTGCGGGGGTAGTGTTTTAGGGTTTAGGGTAGTGTAGGGGGTCATGCGGGGGTAGTGTTTTAGGGATTAGGGTAGTGCATTGGTGTTTGGGTAGTGTAGGGGGTCATGCGGGGGATAGTGTTTTAGGGTTTAGTGCAGTGGTGTTTGGGTAGTGTAGGGGGCCGTGCTGGGGGGAGTGTTTTAGGGTTTAGGGCAGTGCAGTGGTGTTTGGGTAGTGTAGGGGGTCGTGCTGGGGGAGTGTTTTAGGGTTTAGGGCAGTGCAGTGGTGTTCGGGTAGTGTAGGGGGTCGTGCTGGGGGGAGTGTTTGAGGGTTTAGGGCAGTGCAGTCGTGTTCGGGTAGTGTAGGGGGTTGTGCTGGGGGTAGTATTTTAGGGTTTAGGGTAGTGCAGTGGTGTTCGGGTAGTGTAGGGGGTCGTGCTGGGGGTAGTGTTCTAGGGTTTAGGGCAGTGCAGTGGTGTTTGGGCAGTGTAGGGGGTAATGTTGGGGGTGGTGTTTTAGGGTTTAGGGCAGTGCAGTGGTGTTCGGGCAGTGTAGGGGGTAGTGCTGGGGGTGGTGTTTCAGGGTTTAGGGCAGTGCAGTGGTGTTCGGGCAGTGTAGGGGGTCGTGCTGGGGCTGGTGTTTCAGGGTTTAGGGCAGTACAGTGGTGTTCGGGCAGTGTATGGGGTCGTGCTGGGGCTGGTGTTTCAGGGTTTAGGGCAGTGCAGTGGTGTTCGGGCAGTGTAGGGGGTCGTGCTGGGGCTGGTGATTCTGGGTTTAGGGCAGTGCACTGGTGTTCGGGCAGTGTAGGTGGTCGTGCTGGGGATGGTGTTTCAGGGTTTAGGGCAGTGCAGTGGTGTTCGGGCAGTGTAGGGGGTCGTGCAGGGGGTGGTGGTTTAGGGCAGTGGTGTTCGGGCTGTGTAGAGGGTCGTGCTGGGGTGGTGTTTCAGGGTTTGGTGCAGTGCAGTGGTGTTCGAGCAGTAAAGGGGGTCGTGCTGGGGGTGGTGTTTCAGGGTTTAGGGCAGTACAGTGGTGTTCGGGCAGTGTAGGGGGTCGTGCTGGGGCTGGTGTTTCAGGGTTTAGGGCAGTGCAGTGGTGTTCGGGCAGTGTAGGGGGTCGTGCTGGGGCTGGTGTTTCAGGGTTTAGGGCAGTGCACTGGTGTTCGGGCAGTGTAGGTGGTCGTGCTGGGGATGGTGTTTCAGGGTTTAGGGCAGTGCAGTGGTGTTTGGGCAGTGTAGGGGGTCATGCTGGGGCTGGTGTTTCAGGGTTTAGGGCAGTGCAGTGGTGTTCGGGCAGTGTAGGGGGTCTTGCTGGGGCTGGTGTTTCAGAGTCTAGGGCAGTGCAGTGGTGTTCTGGCAGTGTAGGGGGTCTTGCTGGGGCAAGTGTTTCAGGGTTTAGGGCAGTGCAGTGGTGTTCGGGCAGTGTTGGGGGTCGTGCTGGGGGTGGTGTTTCAGGGTTTAGGGCAGTGCAGTGGTGTTCGGGCAGTGTAGGGGGTCGTGCTGGGGCTAGTGTTTCAGGATTTAGGGCAGAGCAATGGTGTTCAGGCAGTGTAGGGGGTTTTGCTGGAGGTGGTGTTTCAGGGTTTAGGGCAGTGCAGTGGTGTTCGTGCCGTGTAGGGGGTGGTGTTTCAGGGTTTAGGGCAGTGGTGTTCAGGCAGTGTAGGGGGTCTTGCTGGGGTTGATGTTTCAGGGTTTAGGGCAGTGCAGTGGTGTTCGGGCAGTGTAGGGGGTCGTGCTGGGGGTGGTGGTTCAGGGTTTAGGGCAGTGCAGTGGTGTTCCGGCAGTGTAGGAGGTCGTGCAGGGGGTGGTGTTTCAGGGTTTAGGGCAGTGCAGTGGTGTTCGGGCAGTGTAGGGGGTCGTGCTGGGGGTGGTGTTTCAGGGTTTAGGGCAGTGCAGTGGTGTTCGGGCAGTGTAGGGTGTCGTGCTGAGGGGTGGTGTTTCAGGGTTTAGGGCAGTGCAGTGGTGTTCGGGCAGTGTAGGGGGTCGTGCAGGGGGTGGTGTTTCAGGGTTTAGGGCAGTGCAGTGGTGTTTGGGCAGTGTAGGGGGTCGTGCAGGGGGTGGTGTTTCAGGGTTTAGGGCAGTGCAGTGGTGTTCGGCCAGTGTAGGTGGTCTTGCTGGGGGTGGTGTTTCAGGCTTTAGTGCAGTGGTGTTCGGGCAGTGTACGGGGTCTTGCTTAGGGTTGGTGTTTCAGGGTTTAGGGCAGTGCAGTGGTGTTCGGGCAGTGTAGGGGGTCTTGCTGGGGCTGGTGTTTCAGGGTTTAGGGCAGTGCAGTGGTGTTCGGGCAGTGTATGGGGTCGTGCTGGGGCTGGTGTTTGAGGGTTTAGGGTAGTGCAGTGGTGTTCGGGCAGTGTAGGGGGTCGTGCTGGGGGTGGTGTTTCAGGGTTTAGGGCAGTGCAGTGGTGTTTGGGCAGTGTAGGGGGTCATGCTGGGGTGGTGTTTCAGGGTTTAGGGCAGTGCAGTGGTGTTCGGGCAGTGTAGGGGTCATGCTGGGGGTGGTGTTTCAGGGTTTAGGGCAGTGGTGTTCGGGCAGTGTAGGGGGTCTTGCTGGGGGTGATGTTTCAGGGTTTAGGGCAGTGCAGTGGTGTTCAGGCAGTGTAGGGGGTCGTGCTGGGGGTGGTGTTTCAGGGTTTAGGGCAGTGCAGTAGTGTTCGGGCAGTGTAGGGGGTCGTGCTGGGGGTGGTGTTTCAGGGTTTAGGGCAGTGCAGTAGTGTTCGGGCAGTGTAGGGGATCGTGCAGGGGGTGGTGTTTCAGGGTTTAGGGCAGTGCAGTGGTGTTCGGGCAGTGTAGGGGGTCGTGCTGGGGGTGGTGTTTCAGGGTTTAGGGCAGTGCAGTGGTGTTCGGGCAGTGTAGGGGGTCATGCAGGGGGTGGTGTTTCAGGGTTTAGGGCAGTGCAGTGGTGTTCGGGCAGTGTAGGGGTCGTGCTGGGGCTGGTGTTTCAGGGTTTAGGGCAGTGCAGTGGTGTTCGGGCAGTGTAGGGGGTCTTGCTGGGGGTGGTGTTTCAGGGTTTAGGGCAGTGGTGTTCGGGCAGTGTAGGGGGTCTTGCTGGGGGTGATGTTTCAGGGTTTATGGCAGTGCAGTGGTGTTCGGGCAGTGTAGGGGGTCTTGCTGGGGTAGTGTTTCAGGGTTTAGGGCAGTGCAGTGGTGTTCGTGCAGTGTAGGGGGTCGTGCTGGGGATGGTGTTTCAGGGTTTAGGGCAGTGCAGTAGTGTTCGGGCAGTGTAGGGGGTCGTGCAGGGGGTGGTGTTTCAGGGTTTAGGGCAGTGCAGTGGTGTTTGGGCAGTGTAGGGGGTCATGCTGGGGGTGGTGTTTCAGGGTTTAGGGCAGTGCAGTGGTGTTCGGGCAGTGTAGGGGGTCGTGCTGGGGGTGGTGTTTCAGGGTTTAGGGCAGTGGTATTCGGGCAGTGTAGGGGGTCTTGCTGGGGGTGATGTTTCAGGGTTTAGGGCAGTGCAGTGGTGTTCGGGCAGTGTAGGGGGCGTGCTGGGGGTGGTGTTTCAGGGTTTAGGGCAGTGCAGTGGTGTTCGGGCAGTGTAGGGGGTCGTGCTGGGGGTGGTGGTTCAGGGTTTAGGCAGTGCAGTGGTGTTCCGGCAGTGTAGGAGGTCGTGCAGGGGGTGGTGTTTCAGGGTTTAGGGCAGTGCAGTGGTGTTCGGGCAGTGTAGGGGGTCGTGCTGGGGGTGGTGTTTCAGGGTTTAGGGCAGTGCAGTGGTGTTCGGGCAGTGTAGGGTGTCGTGCTGAGGGGTGGTGTTTCAGGGTTTAGGGCAGTGCAGTGGTGTTCGGGCAGTGTAGGGGGTCGTGCAGGGGGTGGTGTTTCAGGGTTTAGGGAGGTGCAGTGGTGTTTGGGCAGTGTAGGGGGTCGTGCAGGGGGTGGTGTTTCAGGGTTTAGGGCAGTGCAGTGGTGTTCGGCCAGTGTAGGTGGTCTTGCTGGGGGTGGTGTTTCAGGCTTTGGGCAGTGCAGTGGTGTTCGGGCAGTGTAGGGGGTCTTGCTGGGGGTGGTGTTTCAGGGTTTAGGGCAGTGCAGTGGTGTTCGGGCAGTGTAGGGGGTCTTGCTGGGGCTGGTGTTTCAGGGTTTAGGGCAGTGCAGTGGTGTTCGGGCAGTGTATGGGGTCGTGCTGGGGCTGGTGTTTCAGGGTTTAGGGCAGTGCAGTGGTGTTCGGGCAGTGTAGGGGGTCGTGCTGGGGCTGGTGTTTCAGGGTTTAGGGCAGTGCAGTGGTTTTCGGGCAGTGTAGGCGGTCGTGCTGGGGCTGGTGTTTCAGGGTTTAGGGCAGTGCAGTGGTGTTCGGGCAGTGTACGGGGTTGTGCTGGGGCTGGTGTTTCAGGGTTTAGGGCAGTGCAGTGGTCTTCGGGCAGTGTAGGGGGTCGTGCTGGGGGTGGTGTTTCAGGGTTTAGGGCAGTGCAGTGGTGTTCGGGCAGTGCAGGGGGTCGTGCTGGGGCTGGTGTTTCATGGTTTAGGGCAGTGCAGTGGTGTTCGGGCAGTGCAGGGGGTCGTGCTGGGGGTGGTGTTTCAGGGTTTAGGGCAGTGCAGTGGTGTTTGGGCAGTGTAGGGGGTCATGCTGGGGGTGGTGTTTCAGGGTTTAGGGCAGTGGTGTTCGGGCAGTGTAGGGGGTCTTGCTGGGGGTGATGTTTCAGGGTTTAGGGCAGTGCAGTGGTGTTCGGGCAGTGTAGGGGGTCTTCCTGGGGGTAGTGTTTTGGGGTTTAGGGCAGTGCAGTGGTGTTCGTGCAGTGTAGGGGGTCGTGCTGGGGGTGGTGTTTCAGGGTTTAGGGCAGTGCAGTAGTGTTCGGGCAGTGTAGGGGATCGTGCAGGGGGTGGTGTTTCAGGGTTTAGGGCAGTGCAGTGGTGTTCGGGCAGTGTAGGGGGTCGTGCTGGGAGTGGTGTTTCAGGGTTTAGGGCAGTGTAGGGGGTCATGCAGGGGGTGGTGTTTCAGGGTTTAGGGCAGTGCAGTGGTGATCGGGCAGTGTAGGGGTCGTGCTGGGGCTGGTGTTTCAGGGTTTAGGGCAGTGCAGTGGTGTTCGGGCAGTGTAGGGGGTCTTGCTGGGGGTGGTGTTTCAGGGTTTAGGGCAGTGGTGTTCGGGCAGTGTAGGGGGTCTTGCTGGGGGTGATGTTTCAGGGTTTATGGCAGTGCAGTGGTGTTCGGGCAGTGTAGGGGGTCTTGCTGGGGTAGTGTTTCAGGGTTTAGGGCAGTGCAGTGGTGTTCGTGCAGTGTAGGGGGTCGTGCTGGGGATGGTGTTTCAGGGTTTAGGGCAGTGCAGTAGTGTTCGGGCAGTGTAGGGGGTCGTGCAGGGGGTGGTGTTTCAGGGTTTAGGGCAGTGCAGTGGTGTTTGGGCAGTGTAGGGGGTCATGCTGGGGGTGGTGTTTCAGGGTTTAGGGCAGTGCAGTGGTGTTCGGGCAGTGTAGGGGGTCGTGCTGGGGGTGGTGTTTCAGGGTTTAGGGGCAGTGGTATTCGGGCAGTGTAGGGGGTCTTGCTGGGGGTGATGTTTCAGGGTTTAGGGCAGTGCAGTGGTGTTCGGGCAGTGTAGGGGGCGTGCTGGGGGTGGTGTTTCAGGGTTTAGGGCAGTGCAGTGGTGTTCGGGCAGTGTAAGGGGTCGTGAAGGGGGTGGTGTTTCAGGGTTTAGGGCAGTGCACTGGTGTTCGGGCAGTGTAGGGGGTCGTGCTAGGGTTGGTGTTTCAGGGTTTAGGGCAGTGCAGTGGTGTTCGGGCAGTGTAGGGGGTCATGCTGGGGGTGGTGTTTCAGGGTTTAGGGCAGTGCAGTGGTGTTCGGGCAGTGTAGGGGGTCATGCTGGGGGTGGTGTTTCAGGGTTTAGGGGCAGTGGTGTTCGGGCAGTGTAGGGGTCTTGCTGGGGGTGATGTTTCAGGGTTTAGGGCAGTGCAGTGGTGTTCGGGCAGTGTAGGGGGTCTTGCTGGGGGTAGTGTTTTGGGGTTTAGGGCAGTGCAGTGGTGTTCGTGCAGTGTAGGGGGTCGTGCTGGGGGTGGTGTTTCAGGGTTTAGGGCAGTGCAGTAGTGTTCGGGCAGTGTAGGGGATCGTGCAGGGGTGGTGTTTCAGGGTTTAGGGCAGTGCAGTGGTGTTCGGGCAGTGTAGGGGGTCGTGCTGGGGGTGGTGTTTCAGGGTTTAGGGCAGTGCAGTGGTGTTCGGGCAGTGTAGGGGGTCATGCAGGGGGTGGTGTTTCAGGGTTTAGGGCAGTGCAGTGGTGTTCGGGCAGTGTAGGGGTCGTGCTGGGGCTGGTGTTTCAGGGTTTAGGGCAGTGCAGTGGTGTTCGGGCAGTGTAGGGGGTCTTGCTGGGGGTGGTGTTTCAGGGTTTAGGGCAGTGGTGTTCGGGCAGTGTAGGGGGTCTTGCTGGGGGTGATGTTTCAGGGTTTATGGCAGTGCAGTGGTGTTCGGGCAGTGTAGGGGGTCTTGCTGGGGTAGTGTTTCAGGGTTTAGGGCAGTGCAGTGGTGTTCGTGCAGTGTAGGGGGTCGTGCTGGGGATGGTGTTTCAGGGTTTAGGGCAGTGCAGTAGTGTTCGGGCAGTGTAGGGGGTCGTGCAGGGGGTGGTGTTTCAGGGTTTAGGGCAGTGCAGTGGTGTTTGGGCAGTGTAGGGGGTCATGCTGGGGGTGGTGTTTCAGGGTTTAGGGCAGTGCAGTGGTGTTCGGGCAGTGTAGGGGGTCGTGCTGGGGGTGGTGTTTCAGGGTTTAGGGCAGTGGTATTCGGGCAGTGTAGGGGGTCTTGCTGGGGGTGATGTTTCAGGGTTTAGGGCAGTGCAGTGGTGTTCGGGCAGTGTAGGGGGCGTGCTGGGGGTGGTGTTTTCAGTGTTTAGGGCAGTGCAGTGGTGTTCGGGCAGTGTAGGGGGTCGTGAAGGGGGTGGTGTTTCAGGGTTTAGGGCAGTGCACTGGTGTTCGGGCAGTGTAGGGGGTCGTGCTAGGGTTGGTGTTTCAGGGTTTAGGGCAGTGCAGTGGTGTTCGGGCAGTGTAGGGGGTCGTGCAGGAGCTGGTGTTTCAGGGTTTAGGGCAGTGCAGTGGTGTTCGGGCAGTGTAGGGGGTCGTACTGGGGGTAGTGTTTTAGGGTTTAGGGTAGTGCAGTGGTTCTTGTGTAGTGTAGGGGGTCGTGCTGGGGGTAGTGTTTTAGGGTTTAGGGTAGTGCAGTGGTGTTTGTGTAGTGTAGGGGGTCATGTTTTAGGGTAGTGCAGTGGTGTTTGGGTAGTGTAGGGGGTCGTGCTGGGGGTAGTGTTTTAGGATTTAGGTTAGTGCAGTGGTGTTTGGGTAGTGTAGGGGGTCATGCTGGGGTAGTGTTTTAGGGTTTAAGGTAGTGCAGTGGTATTTGTGTAGTGTAGGGGGTCGTGCTGGGGTAGTGTTTTAGGGTTTAGGGTAGTGCAGTGGTGCTTGTGTAGTGTAGGGGTCGTGCAGGGAGAGGTGTTTGAGGGTTTAGGGTAGTGCAGTGGTGTTTGTGTAGTGTAGGGGGTCATGTTTTAGGGTAGTGCAGTGGTGTATGGGTAGTGTAGGGGGTCGTGCTGGGGGTAGTGTTTTAGGATTTAGGTTAGTGCAGTGGTGTTGGGGTAGTGTTTTAGGGTTTAGGGTAGTGCAGTGGTGTTTGTGTAGTGTAGGGGGTGATGCTGGGGTAGTGTTTTAGGGTTTAGGATAGTGCAGTGGTGTTTTTGTAGTGTAGGGGGTCATGTTTTAAGATGCAACGCTCCAATACCTGACCAGTCTGCACTACATAAAACTGCAAAAAACTAAAAATAAAAAGTGTTTTGCGCACTTTTGTCATTGGGCTATATGTGGGCTACATCTGGGTAATATTTGTGCTACATTTGGGCTCTTTTTTCACTGGTGGCCATCTTGGAAGACTTCTTTGTTATGAAGTTTCCTAATTTCCTCATTTACTGCAGTCTCCTCAGTAGGAAATGCTTTCAGTTTTTACTTTGATTCCATCAAGAAGGCATTCAGATGTGTCACACATTTGCCATAAATTCAGAATGTTAGCACTCTAGTTGTTCATTAGATCACTGTAGTAAAGCTACTGCTCACCAAGGAGTTAACTGGAAGTCTACTGCTGGTATTTAAAGTGATTGTTTCAGTCTGCATGTCAGAATTTTCTAATGAAATAGAAGAGGATTTGAGATCTCACTTAAAACATGCACTAAATTTTCTTTTTGCAGCACTAACCATAATTTCTATGTCAAAATGAACCCCCTCATTTTGTTCCTTTTTAAATTAAGTGTTTTAAGTGTTACCAGTTTATTCCAATCAAGATGGCTTCAGGTGTGCCATACTTTTGTCATAAGTAAGGCTGTTAGCACTCTAGTTGTTCTTTAGAACATTCTGGGAAGCTGCAGTAGAACACAAAGGCATCAACTGACAGGCTGCTCCTGTTGAAATATAACAGGAAGATATTTGAGATCTCACTTAAAACATGTCCTAATTTTTCTTTCTACAGCACTAACCATAATTTCTATGGCAAAATGAACCCCCTCATTTTGTTCCTTTTTAAATTAAATGTTTTAAGTGTTACCAGTTTATTCCAATCAAGATGGCTTCAGGTGTGCCATACTTTTGTCATAAGTAAGACTGTTAGCGCTCTAGTTGTTCTTTAGAACACTCTGGGAAGCTGCAGTAGAACACAAAGGCATCAACTGACAGGCTGCTCCTGTTGAAATATAACAGGAAGATATTTGAGATCACACTTGAAACATGTCCTAATTTTTCTTTCTACAGCACTAACCATAATTTCTATGACAAAATGAACCCCATCATTTTGTTCCTTTTTAAATTAAATGTTTTAAGTGTTACCAGTTTATTCCAATCAAGATGGCTTCAGGTGTGCCATACTTTTGTCATAAGTGTGGTGGACTCATGCTGGGCCCTAGGCCCACATGCAGATCCTAATGATAGACACAGACACCAAGGGTTACTGGGTAGCAATGGCCACGAGCACGTGCGCTCTGACCCTTTTATTGTCAGGGTCACCTGACTGGTGACGCCTGTGAGGGGGTGGGTGTCAAGTGTGGTTGAGGCACAAATGATTAAACACTAGACCAGTGATCAGACGATCACTACATCCCTCCTAAACTTTCTTTAAAGTCAAAGCAAAGTCCAAACCTGTGGGAGGGAAATCTACGTAAGATCAAAATACAATGCACCAACAAAAACTTTCACGGAGTCTTATTATCTATTTGCCAATCGCCGACAATGGCATCCTTTCAGTCAGGACCCCTAGTTCTCTTTGGCACGATGTCAGGGTGCCCTGTGGAGCTAGTATTTGTTGGACTCCCAACGTGGGAGGGTATTCCACAGTTTCTCTATTCCATTTCTATTTGCAGTGAAAGTACATGTGGAGTGATGGTGGACGATGTATGTTCGGTGTTCCACCACACAGTCCTGGTTAACGCATTCTATCACTGTTGGTAGTAGTTATCCTCTCTGCAGATAGGTTTGCAGTTTGCAGGACGTCCCTCTCACAGATGTCCCTCTCTCGGGGTTATTCTCTCCCACCGAATGTCCCGGAGGCCCTCAGCTGCCAGGCTTCCACTGGACCGGGTGGACTTCCGCCGTGTCACTCCAACCTCGTTGGAGGAATCGCTACGGGCCACCTCTCGTGTCCCACGCTCCGCCTGAAAGGGTTGTTGTTGGCTCCTGCCCTTTCTCACGAGACCTTCGTCCCCCTGGACCCTGCAAACGAGCGGTTGTGGATCCATCTCTCGTGTCGGGACCCGCTGCCACCGGCGTCCCTGAGGCCCTTGCCCCTTGGATATCCACGGTCTCCCGTTCTATCCCAAAGGTAGGTGTTACCAATGGACCCTCCTGCTCGCCTCTGCCGTTACCAGGAGATCTGGGGACTCGTAGGTAGATGTCGTAGATAGGCGTTGATTCTCAGTATCCCTGATGTTGGTTCCAGGCCTTGTGCTCCGATGTTCAGGTACTATTTACCTTTCCCTTCAGGTGTTTTCCTTCTGGTGTGTGAGTTGACTTGTCACACACCTCCTTACTCTTCTCCTCTTCTTTTCTTCTCCTTCATGGCGTCTTGCCACTCAACTTCTATCTTTTCTTTCCTTCCTCCGCGACACGGTCTGGTCCCCTCTCATACTTGTCTGCCCTAACCAGGTTTCTCCGTGTAGCGTGCACTCCACACGTATCTTCCCGGTCTTGTCATAACACTCTAGGACACTGCCTTTACTTCGCTCTGTGACTGGACCTGTCGTCGCGACTTTCTTCCATTCAGTTACTTCTGATCAATATTGTCAGACTTCTCTTCTGACCTCTTCTTGGTTCTCGTCGTGACCCTCTCTTCGGTCATTCTCTTCCCGGACCACTTCTTCATTTTCCTTGTCGGACTTCTTGTCCGGTCTCATCTCACCGACTACTTCCCTTGGTCACGGCTCTTTGACCTCTTCTCCGGTCACTGCTCTCTGACCTCTTCTGCGGTCACTGCTCTCGGACCTCTGCGTCGGTCACTGCTCCCTGACCTCTGCGTCGGTCACTGCTCCCTGACCTCTTCGTCGGGCACTGTTCCGACCTCTTCGTCGGGCACTGTTCGCTGACCTCTTCTGCGGTCACTGCTCTCGGACCTCTTCTGCGGTCACTGCTGTTGGACCTCTTCTGCGGTCACTGCTGTTGGACCTCTTCTGCGGTCACTGCTGTTGGACCTCTTCTGCGGTCACTTCTTGAGCTTCTTCCTGTACCGTCCGCGTACGGGGTACTTCTTCTGCGCAGTCACTCCATGCGCTCTTTGCTCGTCTTCGCTGGTCACTTGTGGTGGCGTTGTCTCGCCACGTGGCGCGCTCACTGTGCGCTTCCCCTGACGTGAGCTTGCGTTGGAGCTTCTCCTTCTAGGCAACGTCGTTGAAACTCTCCTTCCACTCTGCACCCCGCCGTTCAGCTTCTCAGTGTCCCAGGTCTCCAATCACTGCTGCAGTGACCACCTATGGCCATTAGGTGTCACTGCCTTTCTTCTTGGGGTTCCCTTCTTGTATCATTTGATACCCCCGGTCTCTCCTCTTCCACTTGACTGATAGGTACTTGCTTTCTTTCTTCCTCCTCACGGGAACGACTACATCATCTGGATTTGCTTGTCCCTTCAGTCAGAGCCTGTGCCCTGACCTCTCCATCTGTTGTGGGTGCAGAAACTGTCCCTGTGGTGCATTGATGTACTCCTGACGCTTTCCTGCGCACTCCTCACCTAGTGCCTTTAGTGCATTGCTCGCTGCCTCCTCGTGCTGCTCTATCTCCTGGCACTGATTTATCTTTGTTGATGCCCCTACTTGCCATCCGGGCTGCTCTCCATCCGCCAACTCCTCTCTGTGGGTCCCAGCAGCCTGGAACTGTCTCTGAGCAACCTCAGTGCTCTCCAGTCACTCTGTCCCTGTTCTGTTGCACTTCATTTGACCAGCAGGTGCGTTACCGCGAGCTGGCCACTAGGTGGCAGTGCTGACTTCTTTTTCCACAGCCTCGGCAGCTGCCAGCTTCCCACATGCTGCGGGCTTCGTGCTCACTGCTCTCGTGGAGGAGCACCTTCACCGATGGCTGCTGCTCGCACCCATTCACCAGGACCCCTCCAGGCCGCGGTACCGCTCTCCTCAATGCGGTAAGTGTCTTTCTTTTCCCCTGTGCACCTCGGATGGGCCTCAGCAGCTTTACTCACGCTCGGGCTACGCTTTACTGTCACTTTGCTCACGCAGCCTCTCTCTTGCAGCCTTAGTTCCATCGTGCTGCACTGGAACTTCGCTGCTGCTGGCACGGCCTGATCATTTTCAGTCCCTGCAGGCCACTCGCGCTCGCTTCCTGCGGGGGGCACTGATTCAGAAACTGCTTCCTCGCCCCCACGTCGCCGGAGGCTCTCATCGGCTGCCCGGAGCCATGCACACTGCTCCCTTCCAGGGCACACGCAGGCTACCGGACCCCACCGAAGGACTTCTCACGTCGCCCCAGTGAGTTGCCATCATCGTTTGTTTTCGATGGGGAGCCAGGGCCCTCGCTGCCACACGCTACTCATCGGCGCTCCAGCTCACCTCACATTCCGGCCTCCCCCTATGCAGTTCACTAGTGGTGTCCTCCTTCCTCTACCCGCCCGCAGCAGCCTCTCAGTTTACACGCTGCGCGGGGTGGGGGAGGGTTGGCGCTGCTGCCGGAGCCTGCTTGCCCCGTTGAGGGCAGTCTTCCTCACTGCCACGCTTCCTTTGGGGCAGGTGTCTCTTCCTGCTTTGCGGGGCCCTTTCACTTTTGCCGCCCCAGTCGGCCACTGCCCCAACGCTGTTTCCTCTCTCCTCCCTCACCCCCGCAGCAGCCTCTCAGTTCACACGCTGCGCAGGGGGGGGGCAGGAGCTGCTGCCGGATACTGCAGACTGGCCTTCACTCCGGGGCCATTTCATTCCAGGATGGTCTTCTCTCCTCCACCCCACCGCCGCCGGCTCGCTCCTCACATGCCGCGCGGGGTGGGGGAGGTTCGCGCTCTGCCCGGGGCTGCTTACTACTTTCGGGGCATTGGGCTCAGTTCTTTCTTCCTTGCGGAGACGGGGAAGTGGGTAGCTGATTCACTCTCCGTCCTCCCGCCTTAGGGTCTCTTCCCTGCCCCCATGTCCGCAGCCAGGGCTCACCTTCCGCCTGACTTCTCCTCAGGCGTCTCTCCCCTCGTGGCAGTCTGCGGCAGCGGCCGGCACCTGGGCAGTCCGGCCTCGCTTGCCTTGTGTTTCTGCCGCCCCAGGGTTCACTCACCGCCGGATACAACCTCAGCAGACTCGTCGATGCGGGGTGGGCTCCCGCGGACCTCCTGCTGTTCGGGGGTCACTCGTCTCGCCTCGGAGCCCCTCGACACCTCTCTCATACACGGGCGCACCTCCTGCCCGGCGGGGCGTCGCGACCGATGCGGGTGGGCTCCGCTCGGCTCTCTCTTCATTCGGGGCCTGCACAGGTCGGTGGCAAGGGTCACGCCGCCGGCTCCTCCTCTCGCCGCACGGGGCTCTCCCTTTCCCCCACGCGGGTCTCACAGAGGTGGGGTGCCGCCTAGTACTCACGGGCACCTTCGGTGCGGGGTAGGCTCCCGATCACCGTCTTCACGCCTGGGGCTCTTCACATGCCCCGCAGGCGATCAGGCGCTTCTCTCGCCTGCTCCAGGGGGTGCCCTCGATACGGGCAATACTCTCCCCCCACCACCTTCAACAAGGCGGCTGCACACGCGGGATTAGCCCGCTCGTCGCCAATGTGGTGGTCTCATGCTGGGCCCTAGGCCCACATGCAGATCCTGAATGATAGACACAGACACCAAGGGTTACTGGGTAGCAATGGCCACGAGCACGTGCGCTCTGACCCTTTTATTGTCAGGGTCACCTGACTGGTGACGCCTGTGAGGGGGTGGGTGTCAAGTGTGGTTGAGGCACAAATGATTAAACACTAGACCAGTGATCAGACGATCACTACAATAAGTAAGACTGTTAGCGCTCTAGTTGTTCTTTAGAACACTCTGGGAAGCTGCAGTAGAACACAAAGGCATCAACTGACAGGCTGCTCCTGTTGAAATATAACAGGAAGATATTTGAGATCACACTTGAAACATGTCCTAATTTTTCTTTCCAGAGCACTAACCATAATTTCTATGACAAGATGAACCCCATCATTTTGTTCCTTTTTAAATTAAATGTTTTAAGTGTTACCAGTTTATTCCAATTAAGATGGCTTCAGGTGTGCCATACTTTTGTCATAAGTAAGACTGTTAGCGCTCTAGTTGTTCTTTAGAACACTCTGGGAAGCTGCAGTAGAACACAAAGGCATCAACTGACAGGCTGCTCCTGTTGAAATATAACAGGAAGATATTTGAGATCACACTTGAAACATGTCCTAATTTTTCTTTCTACAGCACTAACCATAATTTCTATGACAAAATGAATCCCATCATTTTGTTCCTTTTTAAATTAAATGTTTTAAGTGTTACCAGTTTATTCCAATCAAGATGGCTTCAGGTGTGCCATACTTTTGTCATAAGTAAGGCTGTTAGCACTCTAGTTGTTCTTTAGAACACTCTGGGAAGCTGCAGTAGAACACAAAGGCATCAACTGGCAGGCTGCTCCTGTTGAAATATAACAGGAAGATATTTGAGATCTCACTTAAAACATGTCCTAATTTTTCTTTCTACAGCACTAACCATAATTTCTATGACAAAATGAACCCCATCATTTTGTTCCTTTTTAAATTAAATGTTTTAAGTGTTACCAGTTTATTCCAATTAAGATGGCTTCAGGTGTGCCATACATTTGTCATAAGTAAGGCTGTTAGCACTCTAGTTGTTCTTTAGAACACTCTGGGAAGCTGCAGTAGAACACAAAGGAATCAACTGACAGTCTCTGCCCTTGTTGGATGTACATGTTTTACTGAGAATGTCAGACTTCATTCTCACATGACTGAGAAAGATAATGTGAATTTACAGAAAATATGCTCTCATTTTAGCTTCTGGAGCACCTTCCAAAACTGTATGGGACAAGCATGTGAAAATAGTTTTCTCTCAAACATGATTCATGATATCCCAGCAGAAGGTTTTTCACAGGGTAAAATCACCTTAGAACACACCACAATTCCTGAAATTAGTATGGTACCATCAACAAATGAATTCTAATGTAACTAAAGTCTGTTATCACCCTTTATAGTTCTCCTTTTGGTAACCCTCAAAATCTTCGATTCACTACAATGCATTTCAATGGGGTACTATCATTTATATTGGTCCCAAGATGGCTGCCAGCAATTCCAGGATGAAGTGCTGACAGCCAATCAGATCTCACGATGACATGTGTGGTTAGGCTCCGCCCAGATATATATGTGTTTTTACTTTTGATTTTCTCCGCAACTACTGAACGGATTTACACCATTTAACAAAAGGGTTCTTTCTGAACCAAGAACTACCTCTTTGCCAAATTTTGTGTAATTCCGTTCAGCAGTTCAGGCTGTAGCCGTGGCTAAAGTTTCCTATGGGAAAATGAATGGGGAAAACACGTTTTGGGACCCCCTTTTTCTCGGCCCCGCTTGACGAATCACCCCAAAACTTTCAGGGTAGGAGCGGACCGGAGCGGGCCATAAAGTTTGAAAATTTCGCGAAGATTCGTCAACCGACGCAAGAGTTATTTCAAATAGAATGTTGCGGATTTCCTATGGAAAATAGGTCCTAACTATAACTATCTACTGGCGACCGCCAGTAGATAATATGAAAGCAGAGAGTCTTCGCTGATAAACAAGACAGGCACACGCACTCCAGTTAGGTGTGAACCAGCTCTCTATTTTATTAAGGGCACTGTTATTCCTAAACGCGTTTCGACAACCACTGTTGTCTTGATAACTGGAGTGCCTGTGCCTTTCTCATTGATCGAAGATGAGTCTCTGCTTTCATATATCAAGCTCTCATCAGCAATTAACAGGAGACGGCGGTAATGTGAGACAAGTGGCTGATCCGTGCAGTGGGGACCGAGAAATAGGGGCGTGAAATAAGTGTGCGTATGTAATGTTAATTCCCATAGGAACGCGTTGTTGAACATACAGCCCGAACCGCTGTACGGAATTACACCAAATTTGGCAGGAAGGTAGATTTTGTTAAGCAGGCTGTGCTTTTTGTTATTTGGAGGAAATCCGTTCAGTAGTTTTTGTGAAATTAAAGCCGAACAATATTGTGATATCTCTGGCTGCAGATATTTCGTAGCGGTCGCGGATAAGTCACGCCGATTTCGCGGTGAATCGCGAATGCGCGCACCAACAGGAATGATCTGATTGACTGGACGCAACCTGAACAGAAAGTTGCTGCTGCCATTTTATCGATCGGGAACGTCTCCCTGGGCTGGAAATTTGTGTCAAAGTTAACATAAGGGGTCAGGGTGGAGATAATCTGACCCAATGTTTGAGAAATGGGGGTGTTAGTGACAGAAGTTATGTGCCACAGCAGAATTTTTTAATCACGCTATTCGCGATGACGCCGCGACCGCCAGCTCGGCCCCCTGTGTAACATCGCGGAGACATAGTGAATATCACGGCGACACAGCGAATACTGGTGAAAATATAAAAAATATATATATTTGTACACACTCTCCGGTCACTGTCACAGACTCATGTACACACTCACAAACTCACTTATACATTCAGTCACATACCCACTCAGCTACTCAGGCACACACTCACATACCCATTCAGGTACTCATGCACCCACTTACAGACTTACTGGGAGAGTGACGCAACCATGTACAGACCCACTCAAAACTCACACACCTACTTAGAGACCCACTCATAGACTTATGCGCAGTCTCATACCCACTTAGAGACTCTTACACGCCCTCACAGACTCACCTGAGCACTCACAGATTCACTCACAGACCCACTCAAATACTCATGCACCCACTTACAGACTCACTCGGAGAGTCATGCACCCATATACAGACCTACTCAGACTCACGCACCTACTTACAAACCCACTCACATATGTACTCACAGACCCATTGAGACACTCAAACACTCAATGACAGACCCATTGAGACACTCATACACACACTCACACACCCATACAGTCACTCACACACTCAGTCACAAACCCTCTGAGACTTATGCTCTCAGTCACTCATACACTCAGAGGCTCACACACCCACTCAGATATACACGCACCTACTCATTCACTCACTCAAAGACTCACGCATCCACTCACAGACCCACCCAGACACCCGTCCTCCCAGTCACAGACCCACTCAGACACTCATGCATGCACCCATTCACTCACCCACTCAGAGACTTATGCTCTCACTCACAGACCCATTGAGACACTTATTCACCCACTCACAGATCCACTCAGACACTCATACACCCACTCACAGACCCACCCAGACACTCACACACCCATACAGTCACTCACACACCCACTCACAGACCCACTCAGAGACTTACACACCCAGTCACTCATACACTCATACACCCAAAGACTCACGCACCCACTCACAGTCCCACTCAGAGACCCACGCACCCACTCACAGAACCACTCAGACACAAATGCTCCCAGTCATAGACCCACTGAGAGACTCATGCACCCACTCACAGACCCAGTCAGACACTCATACACCCACTCACCCACTCAGACACCCACTTAGACACTCATGTATCCACTCACAGATCCAGTCAGACAGTCATATACTTACAAAGGCACTCATGCACCTACTCACAGATCGATTAAGAGACTCATGCAAACAATCACAGACCCATTGAGACACTAATGCACCCACTCATAAATGCACTGAAACAGTCACGCAGTTTGTTACAGAACCATTGATAGACTTATGCACCGTCTCACAGAACCACTCAAATACTTATACAATGAATGAGACTTAGTGATACAGTGATTTAGCCAGTAACAGATTCCACTGAAAGAGTTATACACTGTGTTATAGAGATATTAAGGGAGTTATACATGCTATTATAGAGTCATTTAAATAGTAATGTGTTTAGTGTGTTGGTTATAATCCATTTTGCAATTATAAGTTTTGAATGTGGTGGTGGCTGAAATTCACTTAAAAAACCAAAGGTTACAGGGACGTTATAGAGCGGAATTAGCATTTAAAAACCCTTAGAAATTAACTGAAAAAACAAATGTTACAGGGACGTTATAGTTAGAAAACAGAATTTAAAAAATCTTAGAAATTCACTGAAAAAAAACCAAAGGTTAGAGGGAACTTATAGTTAGACTGGCATTTCACTCGACAAAACGAGGGAAATTCTACAGTTATAGTTACCCGAGCTAACTATAACTCACGAACCCACAATGCACTACTTATGACCTCACATATTACATCACTCATGACATGGTCAGTGACATCACTGATGACATCTCAAATTACATCACTGATAACATCTCAAATTACATAACTGATGACATCATCCAGTGATTGTAAGTGTTTTCAAAACGTTACTGAGTGGTAAACATATATACTAAGGTAACGCCCTGTGTAAGTGCTTGTATGGGTAAGTGAGTGGATGTGTAAGTGGTGTATAGAAGAGTGATTGTGTATATAAGAGAATATATAAATGAGATAGTGGTTGTATGAGTTTTTGTATAGGTAAGTGAGTGGGTGTGTTTGTGAGTGTATGAGTAAGTGAGTGCCTGTGTGAGTATCTGTATAGTTGACTGAGTTGGTTTATCAGTGTTGTAAATGGTGAATCAGAGGGTGCATGAGTGGCTGAATGGGCGTTTGAGCAGGTACATAAGTGTCTGTATAGGTGAGTAAAAGGGTATATGAGTGGCTGACTCGGTGCATCAATGGGTGTGTAAGTGGGTGTATGGGTGAGTGAGTGGGTGTATGAGTGGCTGTATGTGAGAGCAAATAGGTGTTTGAGGGGTTGTATGGGTGAGTAAGTGAGTGGGAGAGTGGTTGTATGGTTGTCTCAGTCACTGTATAGGTGAGTGAGTATATGTATTAGTATAAGTAACTGAGTGGCTGTGTGAGTAATTGTATGGGTGGGTGAGTTAGTGGCTGTGTGAGTGACTGTATGGGTGAGTGAGTATGTGTATGGTTAACTGATTTACTGTGTCAGTAGCTGTATGGGTGTATGAGTGGGTGTATAAGTGTGTCTATGTCTCTATAACGGAACCTGTGACTGACTGTATTGGTAAGTGAGTAGGTGCAAGAGTGGCTGTATATGTGAGTTAGTGGTTCTGTTAGTGGCTTTATGGGTGAGTTGATGTGTTACTGGCTGTATCGATGAGTGATGAGATGTGTGAGTGTTTGTATGGGTTCTGTGAATGAGTTTGTTAGTGATTGTGTGGGAGTGGGTCTATGACATGGTTTATGGGGAGTAAGTGGGTGTGTCAGTGTTTCTCTGGATGATGTCATCAGTGATGTCATTTTCAGATGTCATAAGTGATGTCATTTTCAGATGTCATAAGTGATGTCATTTCAGATGTCATCAGTGATGTCATTTGAGATGTCATCAGTGATGTCATCAGTGATGTCACTGACCATAGCATGAGTGATGTAATATGTGAGGTCAAAAGCAGTGCATTGCGGGGGCATGAGTTATAGTTAGCTCAAGTAACTATAACTGCTGAATGTCTCTGGTTTTCTACAAGTGAAATGTCAGCCTAGCTATAACGTCCCTGTAACCTTTGTTTTTTTATATATATATATTCACTGAAAAAACCATAGGTTTCAGAGACGTTATAGTTAGAAATTAGCATTTAAAAAACCTTAGAAATTCACTGAAAAAAACACAGGTTTCAGGGACGTTATAGTTAGTTGGACATTTCACTCGTACAAAACCAGAGAAATTCAGCCGTTATAGTTAGTAGAGATAACTATAACTCGCGCCCCCGCAATGCTCTGCTGATGACGTCACATATTACATCACTCATGACATGGTCAGTGACATCACTGATGACATCACTCATGACATCATCCAGTGAATGTGTGTTTCTTTAAAGTTTAAATATGTTTTATATATATATATATGTCAAGGTGTATTGAAGAATGAGTGGGTGTATAAGTGTCTGAATGGATGATTTAGTAGGTGCGTGACTGATTGTATAAGTGACTGATTAAGCGTATCTTACTGAATGCATGGGTTAGCGAGTAAACTGTGTAAATGTCTGTATCAGTCTGTAAGTTGGTGTATAAGTGGCTGCATGGGTTGGTGAGTAGCTACATGACTGTCTATATGGGATATTGATTGGTTGTCTGAGTATCTCTATGAGTGCCTAAGTGTCTGTGTGAGTGGGTGGGGGGTGGGTGACTCTGTGAATAGATGTGTGAGTGGGTGATTCACTGGGTGTATGGCTTCAGGCTGTATGGGTGGGTGAGTGTGTGTATTGGTGTGTTGGTGAGTGAATGGATATCTCAGTGGTATATGTGTGAGTAACTACATATGTGAAAGGCAGTATATGTGAGTGTTGGAGTATCTAAATGACTATATGTGAGAGTGAATGATTGTGAGAGTGGCTGTATGGATGAGTGTGTGCTTGTATCAGTGATTGTATAAGAGAGTAAGTATGTGTTAGTATTTGTATAAATAAGTGAGGTGGTCTGTGTATAACTGTATAGGTGAGTAAATGGGTGTGATTGATTCTTTGCATGACTGAGTAGGTGTGTGTGTAAGTCTATGGATGAGTGGCGGTGTGTGAGTGTATGTATAGGTGTATGAGTGCATATGATAGTGCTGTATTGCTGAGTGACTGCATGTATGAGTTACTGTATGAGTGGATGTGTGTGTGTGTAGACCTAGGAATCACTGCGCGGGTATTTACTAACTGCTATTGGTCTGTCTATGGTTTCGATATTGGTAGTCTGTATTTTAGAGTGGGTGTATTAAAGGTTTTATTAGGGTGTGAGGAGGTGCATCAGATTATCACATGGATGATGTCATCACTGATGTCATCAGTGATGTCATTTGAGATGTCATGAGTGATGTCATCAGTGATGTCACTGACCATGTCACGAGTGATGTAATATGTGACGTCATCAGCAGTATTGCGGGGGCGCGAGTTATAGTTATCTCTACTAACTATAACGGCCGAATTTCTCTGGTTTTGTACGAGTGAAAGGTCCAACTAACTATAACGTCCCTGAAACCTGTGGGTTTTTTCAGTGAATTTCTAAGGTTTTTTAAATACTAATTTCTAACTATAACGTCCCTGAAACCTATGGTTTTTTCAGTGAATTTCAAAGGTTTTTTAAAAGCTAATTACTAACTATAACATAGCAGTCACGTTTGCAGAGTGGTAGAGAAAGGTGAGGGTAGCCTCCGAAAACCTCTTAGCAATCGACCTGTGTGAGATTTACTGGAGGTAACAGGAGGGGTAGTTAGCCCCCAACGTCAACCTTGGGGGCCAACTACCCCTCCTATTACCTCCAGTAAGTTCCACACAGCAGGATTGCTAACTTGTTATATCAGGCCTGCCCCCTCCCTGCACCACTGTGCAAACGCGCCCCCTGGTGCGTTGTAAGTTGGGGGATTAAGTCCCCTTGAATCCTGAGGGTCCCTGGGGGCCAACTAGCCCACCAGGTACCTCCAGTAAGTGCCACAGAGCTGCGTTGCAGAGAGGTGTTCCGAGGCCATGCTCCTTTTTACACCACGCTGCAAACGCGGCTTCTGACGCACTGCTGCTCGGAGGATGAAGTCCACTTGTGTCCTGAGGTCCTCAGGACACAAGAGGACCTCATCGCCCCACCAGCAGTGCGCCAGAAGCTGCGTTTGCGGAGTGGTGTAAAAAGGGGCGTGGCCTCGGACCACCTCTCTGCAACGCAGCTCTGTGGCACTTACTGGAGGTACCTGACGATTGAAGGCGACTTAATCCCCCAATTTACAATGTGCCAGGGAGCACGTTTGCACACTTGTTTTGTTAGGCCCTGCCCCCTCCCTGCACCACTGTGCAAACGCACCCCCTGGCGTGTTGTAAATTGGGGGATTAATTCCCCTTGAGTCCTGAGGGTCCCTGGGGGCCAACTAGCCCACCAGGTACCTCCAGTAAGCGCCACAGAGCTGCGTTGCATAGAGGTGTAAAAAGGGCGTGGCCTCGGAACACCTCTCTGCAACGCAGCTCTGTGGCGCATACTGGAGGTACCTGGTGGGCTAGTTGGCCCCAGGGACCCTCAACATTCAAGGGGAATTAATTCCCCAACTTAGCACGCACCAGGGGCGCGTTTGCTGAGTGCTGCAGGGATGGGGCGGGGCCTCCGGCGCGATGCCGACTTTTTAAAAAAAAATTATAATTTTTTTTTTTTTGAAGGGGAGCTGTGTGGCCCCCCTTCTTTTACAATATTTTGGGCCCTGGGGAACCCATCCCCCAGGGCCTGACCTGTTTTTTACTTTTTTTTTTTTAAAAACAGGAAGGGGGCCGCGCGGCCCCCCTCCCGAGGCCAATTTCAGCCCTAGGAACCCCATCCTCCGGGGCATGGCCACAATTTTTTTTAATTTTTTAAAATATTTTTTGAGGAGGGGGGCTGCGTGGCCCCCCTGCTGAGGCCTCTATTGGCCCCGGGGACCGCATCCCCCGGGGCTGTGCCTCTTATTTTTTTATTTTTTTTATTTATTTATTGATGGAGGGGGGCCGTTGGGCCCCCTCCGGGGACCCCATCCCCCTGGGCCGGCCCTTTGTGTTGGGAACCGTGGGGGGAGCCCCAATGCCCCCACGGTCCCGCCGGCGCCCCGCCTCCTGCGGGAGCTGGCATTGCTTTTGGGCAAGGGAAGCTGCTGACATGCAGCTCCCCTTGCTCAAAAGCAATTCTGCTTTGCTTCCTTGAAGCGAGAGCAGGTTTCCTTCTCTCGCTTCAAGGCAGCAAAGCAGCGTTTGCTATGGCAGGACGGGAGCCGCACGGCTCCCGCCCTGCCATAGCAAACAGCAGTGTCCCGGGGGTGGGCACCCCGGGACACTGCAGGAGCCGGCCCTGGGGGGTGGCGGTCCCCAGGGCCATCAAGGGCTCCAGGAGGGGGGCCGTGTGGCCCCCCTCCCAACATTTAAAGCCCCAGGGAGGTGGTGGTCCCCGGGGGTCCGTAACGGACACCTGCATTTAAATAAAGATTGCCCCGGGGAGGTGGTGGTCCCCGGGGCGTGTGGGGGGCTCTTGCCCCCCCACACTTTTTTTTTTTTTTTTCCAAACACAGCCCCGGGGAGGTGGCGGTCCCCGGGGCTGCGGGGGGGCCGTGTGCCCCCCGCACATAATCTGCATAGCCCCGGGGAGGTGGCGGTCCCCGGGGGCCCCCACTATTATTTTTTTGTCAATGCCCCCAGGACCTGGCCCACCCGGGGGCCTCATTAAAATGAAGCGCGGCAGCCCGCGCTTCATTTTTTAAAAATTTCGGCGGGATTCAAGACCCCAACGCGAATTCCGCCGAAATTATTTTTTTTAAAATGCTTTTTTTTGGGCCTGGGGGTCCCTGTGGGACCCCCTGAGCAGGCCTAGGGGGTCAGGGTGTTTCTACCCTGCCCCCTTTTCTTGTTTTTCATCTTTTTTCCACTCTTTTCTTGTGACTCGGTTACCGAGTCACAAGATGGCTGCCAACACTTCCTGGTTTGGAGTGTTGGCAGCCAATCAGAGTGAAGCTTGGGAGAGTTCGCGAACCCACCACGCCCACAGATATCGAAACTTTTTCTTTTTCTAATTTCTCAGGAACTACTGAACGGATTTACAGCATTTAACAAAAAGGACTCTTTCTGAACCAAGGGCTACCTTTTTGCCAAATTTGGTGTAATTCCGTTCAGCAGTTCAGGCTGTAGCTTTGTCTAACGTTTCCTATGGAAATTAACATGGGGAAAACGCGTTTTGGGACACCCCTTTTTTCTCGGCCCCCGCTTGACGAATCACCCCGAAACTAGTTTTGAAAATTTCGCGAAGATTCGTCAAACGACGCCAAAGTTATTGGGAAAACAAAAAACGCTTTTTGAATAGAAACGAGGTCCTACCTATAACTACCTACTGGCGACCGCAGTAACAACTCTCTCGCTTCACCCAGGCTGTCGAACGTGCGGCGGGTGCCTCCGTGGATGGGGGGTGAACCGCCTTTGTTACACAACAACTACGAAAAGCGGAGCACTCTCGGGAGTATAAAGATGATTTTATTCTGCAAATGCATTTCGGCATGGGCCTTCTTCAGAGCTTGAAAATCATTTCAAATTTTGAGCACAGCTCGCGATCTTCTAAATGTTCACTGTATTCCTTATTGGTGGAGCATGGACCAATCATAGGGCGGCATTCCCGTATGTGGAAAATATATGTGGCAACCAGGAAAGGCATCAATATCCCATATCCCATAATGCAATGCATAATGCAATGTGTTTATCCAATTCAATCATGTCCCAAAATGGTGTATTATAATTATTGCCATTTCCTATTGCAAAAGTATTTAGCCGCCTCTGCAGTCACTCCCTTTGATCTTTGTCACATTCGCTCGCTGTGCCCATCTCCCTCGCCTGCTGCTTGTTCACAATCACGGTATCCCGCAGGTGACCCTCATATGGTAGGTCACCTTGGACTTGCATAGCCCACATCCTCCTCGGTCAACGGGTTCCGCTAGCAGTGGTTCTGACACGCCAACATAAAACAACTCTCTTGCTTCACCCAGGCTGTCGAACGCGCGGCGGGTGCCTCTGTGGACGGGGGTGAACCGCCTTCAACTACGAAAAGCGGAGCACTCTCAGGAATGCAAGACGTCGCAGTCTGGATGACCAACAGCTGCCTGAAGCTCAACGCCGAGAAGACAGAAGTCCTCGTCCTCGGTACCACCCCTTCTGCATGGGACAGCACCTGGTGGCCGACCGCCCTCGGAAGCCCACCTACCCCCTCAGACCACGCCAAGAACCTCGGCATCGTACTCGACTCATCACTCACCATGAACCGACAGGTCAACGCCGCCACCTCCAGCTGCTGCAACACCCTCCGCATCCTCCGCAAGACCTTCAAGTGGATCCCCCCTGAGTCAAGGAAGACAGTCACCCACGCACTCATCACCAGCAGACTGGACTATGGAAACGCACTCTACGCCGGCATCAACAAGTCCCTACTCCGCAAACTCCAGACAGTACAGAACACCGCCGCCAGACTCGTCCTCGGCATCCCCCGACACGAACACATCAGCCAACACCTACGAAGTCTCCACTGGCTCCCCGTGGAGAAAAGAGTCACTTTCAAAATCCTCACTCACGCCTACAAATGCCTACACAACAACGGACCCAAATACCTCAACGACAGAATCAACTTCCACGTGCCCAAAAGAAACCTCCGATCTTCCAACCTCGCACTGGCCGAAACCCTGCGCATCCACAGAGCCAGAGCAGGCGGAAGATCCTTCTCTCACATTGCAGCCAAGACCTGGAACGAGCTACCGGCAGACATCAGACGCGCCCCCTCCCTGAACACCTTCAGGAAGACCCTCAAGACCTGGCTCTTCGGCTGAACAGATCTGCGGACCCCCCCCCCCCCCCCAGCGCCATGAGACCCTCACGGGTGAGTAGCGTGCTTACAATTCCCTGATTTATTGATTGATTGATGATTTTATTCTGCAAATGCTTTTCGGCATGGGCCTTCTTCAGTGCATGAAAATAATTTCAAATTTTGAGCACAGCTCGCGATCTTCTAAATGTTCACTGTATTCCTTATTGGTGGACCTTGGACCAATCATAGGGCGGCATTCCCGTATGTGGAAAATATATGTGGCAACCAGGAAAGGCATCATTATCCCATAATGCAATGTATTTATCCAATTCAATCATGTCCCAAAATGGTGTATTATAATTATTAATAAACACAAACAGTGGACGGAGGGTCTTGGGGAAACGTTTAAGAGACCTGCAAAGGATTATATCCCCAAACTTATCAATGCAATACAACACAAATCCTTGGGTCTAAGTTATCTGTACAAACATACCAAACAAACACAAAGGCACTATCACACAACCTAACCGGGAGAAAGACCCCTTTAGGAAGAAATCCCTCACCCACCTATGGTGGCATGCTTCATCATTTGGGATTCTCCTCCCAGAGAAAACTCCTAGTTCCTCTGAGGGCTACAACCCCCTGGGGTACCGACGGAGAGAGCGGTGCCTCCCCTCTGAGCTGTTGCCAGGTTGAGGTTTGCAACGTACCCAGTTGTTATGGGTACGGTTACCTTCCACTGAACAGGAACCGCAAGTATTTCAGGTTCCGGGTGGTCAATCTGTAGTTACTAATATACTTTTTTCACACAATTCACTTAGCAGCAGCATCTTAGTGGTCCTGAAGAAAGCCTGGCCCAAATTGGGGGCCTTTTGGCTGAAACATGTTGACCATAATTTTCCATCTGACACGTGCGGTTTAAATCCATACCGCAGGTGCACTGTTTTTTTAATCCTGACAGTGAGAACTCCTGAATAAAGCCCCCCTTTCTTTGCTTGGTTCTCTCTAGTCAGTTTTAACATCACCTTATTCACTTAAAAAAAAAATTTGCGTTGCTTGCTCACTCACACTAGTAGTCTCATTTGGAGGATCTAGCAGATCCAACTAGAGTAGTTGTAAAACATCCCTGAGCTCCTCCCTCTCAGCGAGGGGGTTGTAGCCCTCAGAGGAACTAGGAGTTTTCTCTGGGAGGAGAATCCCAAATGATGAAGCATGCCACCATAGGTGGGTGAGGGATTTCTTCCTAAAGGGGTCTTTCTCCCGGTTAGGTTGTGTGATAGTGCCTTTGTGTTTGTTTGGTATGTTTGTACAGATAACTTAGACCCAAGGATTTGTGTTGTATTGTATTATAATTATTGCCATTTCCTATTACAAAAGTATTTCGCCGCCTCTGCAGTCACTCCCTTTGATCTTTGTCACATTCGCTCGCTGTGCCCATCTCCCTCGCCTGCTGCTTGTTCACAATCACGGTATGCGGCAGGAGTCCCTCATATGGTAGGTCACTTCACCCAGGCTGTCGAACGCGCGGCGGGTGCCTCCGTGGACGGGGGGTGAACTGCCTTTGTTACACAACAGCTACGAAAAGCGGAGCACTCTCGGGAGTATAAAGATGATTTTATTCTGCAAATGCATTTCGGCATGGGCCTTCTTCAGTGCATGAAACTAGCCCACCAGGTACCTCCAGTAAGCACCACAGGCCTGCCTTGCAGAGAGGTGGTCCGAGGCCACGCCCCTTTTTAAAACCTCTCTGCAACGCAGCTCTGTGGCGCTTACTGGAGGTACCTGGTGGGCTAGTTGGACTCCAGGGACCCTCAGGATTCAAGGGGACTTAATCCCCCAACTTAAAACGCGCCACGGGGCGTGTTTGCACAGTGGTGAAGGGAGGGGGGGGGCCTGATGTGACAAGTGTGCAAACGCGCTACGTGGTGCGTTTTAAGTTGGGGGATTAAGTCCCCTTGTATCCTGAGGGTCCCTGGGGGCCAACTAGCCCACCAGGTACCTCCAGTAAGCGCCACAGAGCTGCGTTGCAGAGAGGTGTAAAGGGCGTGGCCTGGACCACCTCTCTGCAACGCAGGCCTGTGGCGCTTGCTAGAGGTACCTGGTGGGCTGAGTTGGCCCCAGGGGCCCTCAGGATTGAAGGCGAATTAATTCCCCAGCTCAAAACGCGCCACAGGGCGTGTTTGCACACATGTCACCTCAGGCCCCGCCCCTCCCTTCAGCACTGTGCAAACGCGCCCCGTGGCGCGTTTTAAGTTGGGGATAAAGTCCCCTTGGATCCTGAGGGTCCCTGGGGTCCAACTAGCCCACCAGGTACCTCCAGTAAGCGCCACAGAGCTGCGTTGCAGAGAGGTGTAAAAGGGAGTGGCCTTGGACCACCTCTCTGCAACGCAGTTCTGTGGCGCTTACTGGAGGTACCTGGTGGGCTAGTTGGCCCAGGGACCCTCAGGATTCAAGGGAAATTAATCCCCCAACTTAAAACCCGCCAGGGAGCGCGTTTGCACAGTGGTGGAGGGAGGGCGGGCCTGATGTGACATGTGTGTACTTATCCAATCACTCCGCAGAAACCCAAGCACTTATAAATTCACTGTGCAATCTCCTTGCATTACTCTAATCATCCAGTCAGTACCCATGCACTCATGGAATGACCCATGCACTAACTCATGCACTGCTACAATACTCTGAGCACTACTGATGCAGTCCAGCCATCGCCCTGTCACTACCCATGCACTCCTCCGATCACCCAGCGAGCACCATGTACTTATCCAATCACTCTGCCAAAACCGAAGCACTTATAAATTCACCGTGCACTCTCCTTGCATTACTCTAATCATCCAGTCAGTACCCATGCACTCATGCAATGACCCATGCACTAAATCATGCACTGCTACAATACCCTGAGCACTACTGATGCAGTCCAGCCATCTCCTTGTCACTACCCATGCACTCCTCCAATCACCCAACCAGTTCCATGTCCTTATCCAATCACTCCGCCAAAACACAAGCGTTTATAAATTCACCATCCACTCTCCTTGCAGTACTCTAATCATCCAGTCAGTACCCATGTACTCATCCAATGACCCAGGCACTAACTTATGCACTGCTACAATACTCTGAGCACTACTGATGCAGTCCAGCCATCGCCCTGTCACTACCCATGCACTCCTCCTATCACCCAGCGAGCACCATGTACTTATCCAATCCCTCCGCCAAAACCCAAGCACTTTTAAATTCACCATGCACTCTCCTTGCATTACTCTAATCATCCAGTCAGTACCCATGCACTCATGCAATGACCCATGCACTAACTCATGCACTGCTACAATACCCTGAGCACTACTGATACAGTCCAGCCATCGCCCTGTAACTACCCATGCACTCCTTCGATCACCCAGTGAGCACCATGTACTTATCCAATCACTCCACCAAAACACAAACACTTATAAATTCACCATGCACTCTCCTTGCAGTACTCTAATCATCCAGTCACTACCCATGTACTCATGCAATGACCCAGGCACTAACACATGTACTGCTACAATCCCCTGAGCACTACTGATGCAGCCCAGCCATCTCTTTGTCACTACCCATGCACTCCTCCAATCACCCAGCCAGCACCATGTACTTATCCAATCACTCCGCCAAAACCCAAGCACTTATAGATTCAGCATGCACTCTCCTTGCAGTACTCTAATCATCCAGTCAGTACCCATGCACTCATGCAATGACCCATGCACTAACTCATGCAATGCTACAATACCCTGAGCACTACTGATGCAGTCCAGCCATCGCCCTGTCACTACCCATGCACTCCTCCTATCACCCAGCGAGCACCATGTACTTATCCAATCACTCCGCCAAAACCCAAGCACTTATAAATTCACCATGCACTCTCCTTGCATTACTCTAATCATCCAGTCAGTACCCATGCACTAACTCATGCACTGCTACAATACCCTGAGCACTACTGATGCAGTCCAGCCATCGCCCTGTCACTACCCATGCACTCCTCCAATCACCCAGCGAGCACCATGTACTTATCCAATCACTCCGCCAAAACACAAGCACTTATAAATTCACCATGCACTCTCCTTGCAGTACTCTAGTCATCCAGTCACTACCCATGTACTCATGCAATGACCCAGGCACTAACTCATGCACTGCTACAATACTCTGAGCACTACTGATGCAGTCCAGCCATCGCCCTGTCACTACCCATGCACTCCTCCTATCACCCAGCGAGCACCATGTACTTATCCAATCACTCCGCCAAAACCCAAGCACTTATAAATTCACCATGCACTCACCTTGCATTACTCTAATCATCCAGTCAGTACCCATGCACTCATGCAATGACCCACGCACTAACTCATGCACTGCTACAATACCCTGAGCACTACTGATGCAGTCCAGCCATCGCCCTGTCACTACCCATGCACTCCTCCAATCCCCAGCGAGCACCATGTACTTATCCAATCACTCCTCCAAAACAGAAGCACTTATAAATTCACCATGCACTCTCCTTGCAGTACTCTAATCATCCAGTCACTACCCATGTACTCATGCAATGACGCAGGCACTAACACATGCACTGCTACAATCCCCTGAGGACTACTGATGCAGTCCAGCCATCTCCTTGTCACTACCCATGCACTCCTCCAATCACCCAACCAGTTCCATGTCCTTATCCAATCACTCCGCCAAAACACAAGCGTTTATAAATTCACCATCCACTCTCCTTGCAGTACTCTAATCATCCAGTCAGTACCCATGTACTCATCCAATGACCCAGGCACCAACTCATGGCAAATACAGAGGAGGTCATGCTAATCACAGGGGTACCCCAACGCATAGTGTTCCCTAGTGTATGTAGGTGTTTTCACTGTATTCTAAGTGTCTTTTAGCATAGCACTGGCTCTAGGGCCGGTTAGTCCGAGTCAGTTACCACCAGTACCCGTCAGCAAAAAGTTGGGGGCACAGGAGGACTTTCTGCTCCTCTGTTGGTTCTTTCTGCACATCTCTTGCTTCTTCTTGCACTTTTCTTCGTCTTTCTGGACTACTGTTGCCTCTTTCTGCATGTCTTGCTTCTTTGTGCGCTTTTCTTCCTCTTTCTTCACATGTCCAACCTTTGTAGGCATAGTTAGAAATTAGTATTTAAAAAACCTTTGAAATTCACTGAAAAAACCATAGGTTTCAGGGACGTTATAGTTAGAAATTAGCATTTAAAAAACCTTTGAAATTCACTGAAAAAACCATAGGTTTCAGGGACGTTATAGTTATTAATTAGCATTTAAAAAACCTTTGAAATTCACTGAAAAAACCATAGGTTTCAGGGACGTTATAGTTCGAAATTAGCATTTAAAAAACCTTAGAAATTCACTGAAAAAACCACAGGTTTCAGGGAGGTTATAGTTAGTTGGACATTTCACTCGTACAAAACCAGAGAAATTCCCCCGTTATAGTTAGTTCAGCTAACTATAACTCGCGCCCCCGCAATGCACTGCTGATGACGTCACATATTACATCATTCATGACATGGTCAGTTACATCACTGATGACATCACTGATGACATCTCAAATGACATCACTGATGACATCACTTTTGACATCATCCAGTGACTGTGGGTTTCTGTAAAGTTTAAATATGTTTTATATATATGCCAAGGTGTATTGAAGAATGAGTGGGTGTATAAGTGTCTGGATGGATGATTTAGTAGGTGCGTGACTGACTGTATAAGTGAGTGATTAAATGTGTCTTACTGAATGCATGGGTTGGTGAGTAGCTACATGAGTGTGTATATCGGTTATTGATTGGTTGCTTGAGAATTTGTATGGGAGACTGAGTGTGTGTGTGGATGGGTGGGAGTTGTGTGACTCTGTGCATAGATGTGTGAGTGGTTGATTCACTGGGTGTATAGGTTCTAGAGTGCATGTGGAAACAGCTGTATGGGCAGGTGAGTGTGTGTGTATGGGTGTGTTGGTGAGTGAATGGATGTCTCAGTGGTACATGTCCAAGTAACTACATAGGGAAAAGGCAGTGTATGTGAGAGTTGGAGTATAAATGACTATACGTGAGAGTCAGTGTTTGTGAGAGTGGCTGTATGGATGAGTGTGTACTTGTATCAGTGATTATATAAAAGAGTAAGTATGCGTTAGTATCTGTATAGGTGAGTAAATGGGAGTGTGATTGATTATTTGCATGACTGACTAGGTGTGTGAGTAACTCCATGGATGAGTGGCGGTGTGTGAGTGTATGTATAGGTGTATGAGTGCATATGATAGTGTTGTATTGATGAGTGACTGCATGTATGAGTGATTGTAAGGGTGAATGAGTGGATGTGTGTGTAGACCTAGGAATCAGTGAGTGCGCATGTAGTAACTGGTATTGGTGTGTCGATGGTTTCGAAAATGGTAGTCTGTATTTTACAGTGGGTGTATCAAAGGTTATATTAGAGTGTGAGGAGGTGCATCAGATTTTCACGTGGATGATGTCATCAGTGATGTCATCAGTGATGTCATTTGAGATGTCATCAGTGATGTCATCAGTGATGTCACTGACCATGTCATGAATGATGTAATATGTGAAGTCATCAGCAGTGCATTGCGGGGCGCGAGTTATAGTTAGCTGAACTAACTATAACGGGGAATTTCTCTGGTTTTGTACGAGTGAAATGTCCAACTAACTATAACCTCCCTGAAACCTGTGGTTTTTTCAGTGAATTTTTAAGGTTTTTTAAATGCTAATTTCTAACTATAACGTCCCTGAAACCTATGGTTTTTTCAGTGAATTTCAAAGGTTTTTAAATGCTAATTTCTAACTATAACGTCCCTGAAACCTATGGTTTTTTCAGTGAGTATATATATATATATATATATATATATATATATATATATATATATATATATATATATATATATATATATATATATATATATTACCTACTGGCGGTCGCCAGTAGGTAGTTATAGTTAGGACCTAGTTTCCATAGGAAAAGCGTTTTTTGATTTGCCAATATCTTTGGCGCCGTTTGACGAAGCTTCGCGAAATTTTCCCAAAAAAAGGTTCACTCAGGTCAGCTCCTGTCTTGAAAGTTTGGGAGTGAATCGTTAAGCGGGGGTCGAGAAAAAAGGGGGGTCCCAAAACGCGTTTTTCCCATGTTAATTTCCATAGGAAACTTTAGACACGGCTACAGCCCGAACTGCTGAACGGAACTACACCAAATTTGGCAAAAAGGTAGCTCTTGGTTCAGAAAGCGCCCTTTTTAGGTCGAGCCTAGATCGCACATGCGCTGTCGCAAGACCTATAGTAAACACAAAATGGAGGGTAATTTCTCCTACCGCTTCCCATTGGTTAACTCTGCCATTGCTCATCTTAGCTTGCTTATTGTTGGCTGTCGATCTGTAACGTCACTTCCGTTTATTCCGGAAGCAGCACCGCCTAACTACAGTTTTCGTCCGCTTTCGTGCTTCATGTGTCTCCGAGGGGAACTTTCGTTTAGGATTTTTGCAGCCCAGCATGCTGTGTTGCAGCTCGTCACGAGCGCCGCGCTGTTAATCATACATAATCAGCACGGCGCTCGTTTTGGATAAGGCGCGCGGCGAACAGGTATGTGCGAAGGTAAGCAGCGAAGTTTATATGTAATAAAAATAAGCCTCCTCACGATTATTACAACGTTTGCCAGTGGCTGGCTCATGCCTGGGCCATTCGCTGTCCACCCAGAGAACATTCTTTTCTTCCATTTGTCTACCCCGAAAACCTGCTTTGCTTTTAGCATCACTGTATCCTACCAGCAACCCCAAAAGGACGTCACAGCTTCTCATGCCTTAGCTCACCAGGGTGTCATCTTCCACCCGCACATGCTTTAGTGCAGCCCATTCCCTACCTCACTCGGACATCGCTGCTTCCAGTGCCTTACCTCCCACTTGTGTACCCCTTCCCCACGTACTGCCTCAGACAGGCATCACTGCTTTCCATGTCCCCCTGGCGTAGCAAAGATGCAATGGCCTACTGTGCAGGCTAAGAAAATGCCGCCATCCCTGGGTAGGATGAAACTATACTTCAGCCCCCCCCGCCTGGCAGGTCACCGGTGCCACTGCACCCGTAGCTAGTCTTTGCTGACCGTCTCTGCTCATAATGTCTTGGCTCCGAGAGACGTCCCTGCTTTCAATGTCACACGAGCGCCTCTTCTCCTAGTGCTATACCCCAAGCTAGCGCCTTTTCTTTCCATACCCTACCTCGCAGAGTCGTCCATCTGATCTCGTAACCACGATATCCCTTGGGCTGCCATTTCACACTCGGGTAACCAGCGGTGAAAAAAGTGCAGTTAAAGTTGCATTCTTCAGAATCTTCCGCACAAAGTGCAAGTCGCTGCGTTTCCCACATTGAAAGCTTCCTCCAGACGAGCCGAGTCTGCACGCCTCCTCCAGAGAGTGAGAGAGAGGGAAACAAGCATTTGCAATGCAATAGGTCTCGCATTTACACGAGTTTGAGCTATTGACATTGTAAATGACAATGCCTTTTATTTTTGTTTTCGTTTTTAAAACATAAATAAAAGGCATTGTCATTTACAATGTCAATAGCTCAAACTCGCGTAAGTGCGAGACCTATTGCATTGCAAATGCTTGTTTAAATGGTGTAAATCCGTTCAGTAGTTCCTGAGAAATTAAAAAAAGAAAAATATCGATATCTGAGCACCGAGGAGTCGCGACTCCTCCCGAGCACGAGCTGACTTCTGATTGGCTGCCAACACTCCAAACCAGAATGTGTTGGCAGCCATCTTGTGACTTGGTAGAACCGAGTCACAAGAAAACAGTGGAAAAAAGGATTAAAAAAAAAAAAAGGGGGGGCAGGGTAGAAACACCCTGAGCCCCTAGGCCTGCTCAGGGGGTCCCACAAGGACCCCCAGGGCCCCAAAAAACATTTTTTTTAATAATTTCGGCCGAATTTGCGCTGGGTCCGCGAATCCGGCCGAAATTATTTTTAAAAAACGAAGCGCGGCCTCCCGCGCTTCGTTTGTTTCAAGCCCCCGGGTGGGCCAGGTCCCGGGGGTCCCCACAGCCCCGAGGACCGCCACCTCCCTGGGGCTTTGTTTATCATATGCGGGGGGCACGCGCCCCCCCGCAGCCCCGGGGACCGCCACCTCCCCGGGGCTTTTTCATAATAAATGCGTGGGGGGGCTCCTGCCCCCCCACGCTGCCCCGGGGACCGCCACCTCCGGGCATTTAATTATTTTGGGGGAAGCCTCGTGGGCCCCCCAAGCCCCGGGACCACCACCTACCTCCCCGGGGCTATATTCAAAATTAAAGTGTGGGGGGCTCAAGCCCCCCCACACTGCCCCAGGGACCACCACCTCCCCGGGGCACTAATTATTTACATAGGGGTCTGTTACGGACCCCTGGGCCCCGGGGACCACCACCTCCCCGGGGCTTTAAAAATGCTGGGAGGGGGGCCGCACGGCCCCCCTCCTTGCGGCCCCCCTCCTGGAGCCCTTGATGGCCCTGGGGACCGCCAACCCCAGGGCCGGCTCCTGCAATGTCCCGGGGTGCCCACACCCGGGACATTGCCGTTTGCTATGACAGAGTGGTGGAGAAAGGGGGCGTGGCCTGTGTCCACCTCTCAGCAATCCCACTGTGTGGGGCTTACTGGAGGTAAGAGGTAGGCTAGTTGGCCCCTAAGGACCCCCAGCAGCGAAGGGGACTTCAATCCGCATCCGAGAGCGCGCCAGGGAGCGCGTTTGCAGAGTGGTGGGCAAAGGGGGCGTGGCCTGTTATGAGAACTTAACAATCCTGCTGTGTGGTACTTACTGGAGGTAATAGGAGGGGTAGTTGGTCCCCAAGGATGTCCTTGGGGGCTAACTTCCCCTCTTGTTGCCTCCAGTAAGTCCCACACAGTAGGATTGCTAAGACCTCTTCGGAGGCCACGCCCCCTTTCTCCACCACTCTGCAAACGCGCCTCCAGGCAGACTACGGGATGGGGGATGAAGTCCACTTTACTCCTAAGGGACTTTGGGGGACAAGAAGCCCTATTGGTACCTCCTGTAAGTTCTACGTAGCGGAATTCCTGAGCGCTGGTCGGAGGCCCAGCCCCCTTTCTCCACCACTCTGCAAACGCGACTACTAGTGAAAGAAGCATTCGCAAAGTAATAGGTTTTGCATATGTGAGAGTTAGAGCTATTGGCGTTGTAAATGTAAAAGTTTTTTACTAATGTTTTTTTCTGTAGAGTGGATGTACGTTGTGTGTAGTGGAATTATGTGGTATGTTGTGCAGTGAAATTATGTGGATAGAAAGTATGTGGTATTTAGTGTATAGGAATTATGTAGAGTGGGATTATGTGTTATGGAGAGTCATTATGTGGTATTGTAGTCTGTGTTGTGGAGTGGTAACCTCAGGTTTAGTCTTCCTCGTTTCCATAGAAGCTAAACTATAAACTCAATGAGACACAAAAAAAGAAGGAACCACTGAGGAGCACTTCTGGACTTAGTCGGAGGTATGAGCAGGGCACTGGAATTATGTGACTGTTCGGCTGCACCAATTGTCACATAATTAAAAATTTTCTGCATTTGCCAAATATTCCATCATCTGCTGCCTAATCTGCAGATTTGACCAAAAAGCCTTGTTTCTAGCTCAAACAGCTCAAATGTTCCCAAAAATGCAGCTTCACCTGTTACAGCATGGTGGAAGGCCCTTTGCAAAGCTGGAATGGTCATGTGTTACTTATTGCTAAATGTGGGTGTTAAATTGGTACTAATGGTGCACAAACCTCTCTTCTTTCTGTGCCTCTCTTGTATCTTTCTGCACCTTTCTTCCTCTTTCTGCACCTCACTGTCTTCTTTCTGCACTTCACTTGCCTCTTTCTGCACTTCTCTTGCCCCTTTCTGCACTTCTCTTGCCCCTTTCTGCACCCCTCTTGCCTCTTTTTGCACCTCTGTTGGTTCTTTATGCACCCCTTTTGCCTGTTTATGCAACTCTCTTGCCTCTTTCTGTAGTTCTCTTGCCTCCTTCTGCACCTCACTTGCCTCTTTCTGCACTTCTATTGCCTCTTTCTGCACCCATCTTGCCTCTTTCTGAACCGCACTCTCTTCTTTCTGTACCCCTCTTCCCTCTTTCTGCACCTCTTTTGTCTCTCTCTGTACACCTGTTCCCTCTTTCTGCACCCCTTCTGACTGTTTCTGCAACTTTCTTGCCTCGTTCTGCACTTCTATTGCCTCTTTCTGCACCTCTCTTGCTTCTTTCTGCACCCCTGTTGTCTCTTTCTGCACCCCTGTTGTCTCTTTCTGCACTTGTCTTCCCTCTTTCTGCACCTCTCTTGCTTCTTTCTGCACCCTTCTTCCCTTTTTTACATCCCTCTTGCCTCTTTCTGCTGTTCTCTTGCCATTTTCTGCACTTCTCTTGCCTCTTTCTACACCTCACTTGCCTCTTTCTGCACTTCTCTTGCTTCTTTCCACACCTCTGTTGCTTCTTTCTGCACTTCTCTTGCCTCTTTCTGCACTTTTCTTGCTTGTTTCTGCACCTCTCTTGCGTCTTTCTGTACCTTTGTTGCCTCTTTCTGTAGGCATAGTTAGAAATTAGCATTTAAAAAACCTTAGAAATTCACTGAAAAAACCATAGGTTTCAGGGACGTTATAGTTAGAAATTAGCATTTAAAAAGCCTTTGAAATTTACTGAAAAAACCATAGGTTTCAGGGAAGTTATAGTTAGAAATTAGCATTTAAAAAAACCTTTGAAATTCACTGAAAAAACCATAGGTTTCAGGGACGTTATAGTTCGAAATTAGCATTTAAAAAACCTTAGAAATTCACTGAAAAAACCACAGGTTTCAGGGACGTTATAGTTAGTTGGACATTTCACTCCTACAAAACCAGAGAAATTCGGCCGTTATAGTTAGTTGAGCTAACTATAACTCGCGCCCCCGCAATGCACTGCTGATGACGTCACATATTACATCATTCATGACATGGTCAGTGACATCACTGATGACATCTCAAATGACATCACTGATGACAGTAATGCACCCAATCTCCGACTCACTCAGACTCACGTACCCATTCAGATTCAGATACCCATTTTGAAACTCACACCCACTCACAGTCCCACTCAGACCCATTTCCTCACTCACAGATACATTCAAAAGGCTCATGCACCCACTCAGACATTCACACAATGACTCACAGACCCACTGCGACAGTTATGCACCCACTCACAGACCTACTCAGACACTCATGCGCCCACTCACAGACCCAATTAGACACTCACACAACCTCTCACAGACCTACTCAGACATTCATGTACCCATTCACAGTCCCACTCAGAGATCCATGCACTCATTCGTAGACCCGCTCACACACTCATGCAACCACTCAGAGTCTCATGCACCCACTCAAAGACCCACTCAGACATTCACGCACCCTGTCACAGACCCACTCAGACACTCACACCAACTCACAGATTCACACACCCACTCACTCAGAGACTTTTGCCCAGTCACAGACCCACTCAGAGACTTATACACCTACTCACAGTCCCATTCAAACACTCATGCACCCATACACAGATCCACTCAGAGACCCAAGCACCCATTCAGAGACCCACCCAGAGGGTCATATACCCACTCACAGTCTCAGTCAGAGACACACGCATCTGCTCACAGACCCACTCAGAGACCCATGCACAGGCCCACTCACAGACCCACTCAAAGACTCATGCACCCACTCACAGACCCACTCAAAGACTCATGCACCCACTCACAGACCCACACAGACTCATGCATCGAATCACAGACCCACTCAGAGACACACGCACCTACTCACAGACCCACTCAGGGACTCACACACCCACTCACAGACCCACTCAAAGACTCATGCACCCACTCACAGACCCACACAGACTCATGCATCGAATCACAGACCCACTCAGAGACTCACGCACTCACTCACAGACCCACTCAGAGACTCATGCACTCCCTTACTGACCCACTCAGACACTCATGCACTCACTCACAGACTGACTCACATAATCACGCACCCTTTCGCAGACCCACTCAGACTCACACACCCACTCACAGACCTAGTGAGACTCTTATGCAGCCACTTTCATACCCACTCAGATACTCACAAACCCACTGACAGACCCATTGAGACATTCACACACTGACTCACACACCCACTGAGACACTCATGCACTCACTCACACACTCACTCTCAAAGGTTACAGGTTACACTTAGGAAATAAAATAAAAAGCATTAGAAATTCACTTCAAAAACCAGATGTGGGTCGGTGAGTGGGTGCGTGAATGTCTCCGTGGCTCTGTGAGTGAGTGTGTGTGTCTGAGTAGCTTTGTGCCATTTAATGGGGTTAGGGGACTGCACAGCCCCCCACCCCGGGCCACTTTGGGCCCTGGGGACCCAATCCCCCGGGACCCAGCCATATACAAATGGGGGAGGGGGCTGCGCCCCCTCCCCAGGCTGATTTTGCCCCAGGGAACCCATTCCCCGGGGCCCGGCCATAAACATATGGGGGAGGTGGGCTGGGCGGCACCCAATCCCAAGGCCGATTTCACCGCCAGGGAACCCATCCCCGGGGCCCGGCCATAAACATATGGGGGAGTTGACCACGCAGCCCCCTCCTTGGGCTGTTTTCAGCCCCAGGGACACCATCCCCCAGGCCTCAGCCTTTAATTTTATTTATTTTTAATTGGGAAGGGAGGCCGTACCCCCTGGACTGATTTTGGCCCCGGCGACCCCATCCCCCGGGGCTGGGCCATATACAAATAGGGGAGTGGGCCTTGCAGCACCCCTCTCTGGGCTGATTTCGGACCCAGGGACCCCATCGCCCGGGGCCTGGCCATCTCTCCAGGGTGCTCTCAGGGCACCCAGTGTGCAAGGGGACTGCGGGGAAGCCTTAAAGCATGCGTGGTCTTTGCCAGCTCCATGCCTGCTACGGGAGCCAGCATTGCTGCTGCACGGAGGGAGCTGCTAAAAGGCAGCTCCCTCCATGCAGGAGCAATTGTTTCGTCTGAAACCTTCGCTTCCAGCAAGCAAAAGCAATTTCTCAGCTCTCGCTTGCTGGAAGCGGAGTGTTTGCTCTGACTTGGCGGGAGCGGTCAAAGCTCCCATCAAGTCACACAAAAACAAGTCACCCCGGGACTAAATATGTCCCGGGGTGGGCCCCCTGGGACAGCAGGAGCCGGCCCTGGGGTGGTGGTCCCCAGGGCGATTAATGGCTCCAGGAGGGGGGGGCTGCGCGGCCCCCCTCCCTGTTTTAATTACATGTTTGGCCCCAGGGAGGTGGTGGTGCCGGGGGGGGTCAACGCGCCCCCCCCATTATTTTTAATTAAGCCCCGGGGAGGTGGTGGTCACCGGAGCTTGAACCCGCCCCAGGAGGGGGGTCCGTACAGCCCCCCTCCAAATTGAAAACAAAGCTCAGGGAGGTGGTGGTCCCTGGGGCTTGAAAGAGCCCAGGATGGGGATCCGCGTGGCCCCCCTCCATTATATTAAAAATGCCCCAGGTGGTGGTGGTCCCCAGGGCTTAAAAGAGCTTCAGGAGGGGGGTCCATGTGTCCCCCTCCTTTTATTAATACCGAATGCCCCCAGGACATGGTCCACCCGGGGACTAAATAGTAGAGAAACGTGGGAGCCCGCGCTTTTTTTTTTTTTACATTTTTTGTCAGGAGCCACGGATCCAGTGCGACTCCTGGCAACATTTTTTTTTTAAAGTGCTTTTTTGCCCCAGGCATGGTCCCTGTGGCACCCCTCCCCCCAAGAGGCCTAGGGGGTCAGGGTATTTCTAAGTTTTTTGTGTGGACTCAGATGAAGCCGAGTCCCAAGATGGCTACCATCACTTCCTGGTTGAAGTGTTGCCAGCCAATCAATTTTAGCACAGGGACTGTCTGCTACTCGGAGGATCCACGTCCCTATATATATATATAATTATTTTTTTTCTTCAAAAACTACTCAACGTATTTACTCCAAATAACAAAAAGGGTTCTTTCTGGACCAAGAGCTACCTTTCTCCCAAATTTGGTGTAATTCTGTCTAGTGGTTCGGGCTGTAGTCACAACTAAAATCTGTTTGGGAATTAACGTGGGAAACACACTTTTTTAATCCCCTTTTTTCTCGGCCCCTGCTAGACAGATCGCCCCAAAACTTTCCATGCGCAACAAGAATCACCAGCGCACTTTTTTTGTGACAATTTCATGAAGATTTGTCAATTAGTGCCAAAGATATAGGCAAGTCAAAAAACACTTTTCATATGGAAACATGGTCCTAACTATAACTATCTACTGGTGACCGCTAGTCTTGACACTTAGTGCCAGTGATGGTGCACTCATGACCATTGCTGGTGCACGGAAACAGAATGACCGCCAGCACGCTTATTGATCCACCAAAATACCTCCTCTGTAAAGATGACTTCGGCACTCCCAACTGTTGTGTGCTTAAATGAATTATTCGGCTAACGTTTGGTAGCATTAGGCAAATAAACCATTTAAGCACACTACAACTGGGAGTGCCAGAGTCTTCTTTACAGAGGAGGTATTTTGGTGGATATATATATCCTTGGAGGATTTATCTCTTCCCAATTGGAAATTTCACTTATAAAATATAATAAGGTAATCCCAATGTTATCCTATGGGAGAGATAGACCTTGCAGTACTGAACAACTCTACACAAAAGGAAGGGGGAGGAAGATAGCACCTTACTTCGACCTCCTCAAGGTAAGTATCAACACACAGAAAAGAAGTAAGGTTCCTGTAGTCGCCATTTTTATAAAGTATCAATCTACAATAAAGGTGTAGCAAAGCACTTCACTTTGTAAAAAACTGCCCTCACCCACAACGAATTGTGGCATGCTTCATCATAGGGCTGCTGCGATGCCTCAGGCAGACCAACGCTTGAGGCGGAGCAATAGGGTGGGGGAGACAATACAAACAAATAGAAAAGGAGAAGAAGGATCCAATATAGGTGCAGATAATAAGTCTAAAACTAACTAAGGGATATCCTAATAATAGTTTTATTCCTGGATTCCCTTGTCAGGATTAATAGGGTAGTTCATACCCTGGGATGGTGGTGAAGTGAGTGTATTATGCACCCTTCACCCCTCCGTTCTGCATAATGATCGACATGTTTCTGCCGGAATCCGTGTCTCTACCGGCTTTCATCAGGACTGTCGGATCCCTATGCTAGATTCCCTTTCTGCCAATATGCCCCTAGTACATCAATATACTTAAGGTTACTCCACCTGTATTATGTGGTATGGTCCAGTACACACACTCCTATTTAAGATTGAGTTTCACTGTATCAATCACAAGAGCTGGCACGAGGGAAGAGGGCGACCCCCTGTAGTCACACAGTCATCAAGGGTGGTGCGCCACCACTATTATGGTCCCTCCTGGTGCCGTGCTGAAAAACGACTGGACAGTTTTTCCACTACCAAGACATGTAAAACTTAAGAGCACATCGTGCTTTTCAAATACATTGCACCCTGCCCTCTGTGTTGCTCAGGGCCTACCTTAGGGGGTGACTGATCTGTATAAAAAAGTGACGTTTTGGGCTTGGCAAAAGGTTTATTTTGCTAGGTCGACATGGCGGTGTCAATGGCACACAAAGGCTCTACAATGGCAGGCCTGAGACATGGTTAAAGGGCTACTTAAGTGGGTGGCACAATCAGTGCTGCAGGCCCACTAGTAGTATTTAATTTACAGGTCCTGGGTACGGGGGTAACACTTACTAGGGACTTATAAGTAAATTAATATGCCAGCTGGGGGTCAACCAAAGTTTCCATGTATAGGGGAGAGAGCACAAGCACTTTAGCACTGGAAAGAAGTGGTAAAGTGCACAGAGTCCTAATACCAGCAAAAACGAGGTCAGAAAAGAGGAGGAGATAGGCAAAAGGTTGGGGGGGAAGACTACCCTACGGCTGTCAGCTCTAACAGTATTAATGCCTTTGTCACTAGGAAGTCTTAACAAGTAGCATATGGTCAGCTCAGTGAGGGTCTAGGGTGATACCAAGTTCCTTTTGATGACTCTATGCCCAATAAATCTGAAACCCTGTTTAGAAATGTACACTTTCCCAACAGTGGGTCAACCTTTAGAGGAAACATGCATGGTTGCCATTCCTACAAGTGGAATCGGGTCCAGACTATAAACCCTGGAGACATATCAAGTTCTACAAGGATGTACTACTCATCAAACATTTCTTCGAATCATTTACGGTCTAATAAAGTAAAGGATGAACAAGAGTCAGCCAGGAACTTGATTTTGGGATCATCCAACCAAATTTCACAAACTGGAAATATGAAACACAAATGTATCTATACTCTCTCTCAGGGCTTTATTCTTATTTTTTCCTTTATGGCATGAATAGGTTACTTCACTGGGTTCTACATTTCTCCTATACACTCAGCAGTATGTGCTAAAGTTTAAAATTCTATTTTTTTAAAGTCTGGGTTGCTAGCTAATACTTTTTTCTACATGTTTAGGTTACCTGTACATCTCAGTAGTTTGTTGTGATTAAGTGCATTACATAAGTCATCAAATTCCCATGTGTAGAGAGGTTGGGTCATGCGAACAGCAGCCATGTTTAACTAGCAAATACAATGAGAGGGTATGTAGGAAGAGCCATGACTATTATAGAGAAGATTGTAGAGTATGGGACCATATGAAAAGAAAAGAGATGCTTCTCTGCAAATAACCAGGCACTGAAATAACCAGCTGATCAACTGAGTAAATATATCTCATATGTTTAATAAGACAAATTATTTTCTAAGAACGCTGTCAAACAGAAGTAATTTGTGAGTCCGTTTTTAAATTCTCTCCATACCCTACTATGCAGTGGATTCAAAAGTCATCCATAGCTGAGGAACCGGGAAGAGCTAGTTATTTAGTAAACATTGAGCCTTTAAATAGAAATACTGATCAGTTGGTCAAAATATAATGCATGTATGGAAAAACGCCATTTACTTCCTCTTGCCTATCTCAGGAAGTTGTGTAATGGTGACGACACTGAAACGTAAAGACAAGGGAATATCTCTCGGCATGCGCAACACACCACCAACTTCTTGTAGCAGGCAGGAGGGCCATAGGAGAACACCGACTTGAGACGGTGAAGTGGTGCTGGAAGAATGTTGTTATTGTAAGATCACACTAGGCCTCAGTGAAGACATCAATCTGATGCAGCGAAGTGGCACAGGATGACTGCCTCGAAAGGAACAGCCAGAGATCACTACTTGACACTGCTGTACAATAACTGTTCACAGCAGCCAGAAATAGATTTCCTAAGGCAGGGTGGTTACATATGCCCAGATATACACCTCAAAACTTCAGTGGCTCGTTTGAAGGAAGAGACGTTGCAGGCAGTGGCCGATCAGTGAGTTGTGGGTGCTGGGAAGTTTGCATTGATGTCACAGAAGTTCACAAAAATAGATTGGCTCACTGCCTCAATGCAGAAAGGCAGTGGAAAGTCAGAGTCAGCAGCCCTCCCACAGTGAAACTCTGACAAGAATTGCGACAATCTGTACTATCACCACCATTCAACGCAGAGTTGTTCTTCAAGAGATAATGGAGCTCCTGCTATCCCTCAAAGCACTAAAATATCTCTTCACCAGTGTTGTGAAAAAAACAGAAATAGGAAGAAATTAATGCTATTGAGTTTATTATCCTTGTGAGCACCATCAGCAAGGAACAATGCACTCTTGACCAGATAGCAGAACTTCGCCCTCAACATTCCAAGGTAAGAAGGGGAACATTTCACAGGAAGAAAAAGTGGAGGAGGGTGGAATTAACCAGGTAGGAAGTACAAGGATAAGAAATGAAAAGGGAAAAGGAACAGAGTACAACAGTAGACTTTATGGTTATTCTGTTACCAGGTAGCAGTACCGGAAATCGTTAATTCACAGCTTAGCACTTCCATACCACACATATATACCTACATTACATGAGCACATCCCCTTCAATGTCATGTGCATGGGGGGGAGGGGGGGACTTGGATACTGACAACCATCATATGTGGTTAGATTCAACCCTGACACAACTAGTTCCAGTTAAGAAAAACCAAGGCTGTTGAATCAATCCGTCTAAACCTTGGTTCATTGAAAAACGTAGGCTCCTAAAACAACAATGCCGGAGACACGAACATAAATGGAGGTCTAACTGCGACCCTAAAGATAAAGAAATATATAAAAGGCATCATTCAATTTTACTAAGAACTCATCCATTACGAAAAAGCTCGATACTACACCGCTAGAATACAATCCTCAAAAAACTCTTCAAAAGAACTGTTTGCAATAGTTATGAATCTTTCAAAACCCTCAGAGAATAACAATAATAGGGCTACTCAATCATTCTGTAATTCCCTCATCACCTTTTTTCAGGATAAAGTTAAAGCTGCCACAACACATTTGCAGCCAAAAAAGACTTTTCGCCATTCTCAGCCGTCAGACCCTATGTGGGCAATCTAGATCTCTTAGAATCTTCCATCGATCCCCATCAGGGAGATGCCTCTCGAAAACACCCCACTGTCCTCACACCATGTTCTTCGGCTGCTACTATACCAATGGATAACCAGCCCCTTCTATCCAACTTTACGTTATTAACCTCTGACCAGGTTAAAAACTAAATCGGCAAAATAAAATCTGGGTTCACTATGGACACCTGCCCTCCTAAAATCATACACATGGTCCAAGATATCACTGCAGTACAGCTTATACTCATCGTCAATAAGATGTTCATCGCAGGCTACTTTCCCAAAGAGTGGAAAAGAGCCTCTATCCTCTCTCTTATCAAAAAACCCAATGTTGATGCAGCTTATCCTAATAATTATTGGCCAATTTCTCGTTAGCCTTCTCAACAATTTTGGCAGGGAATGGCAATCAATACAGTATTGACATCCTTCTTCAACAACAACCATCTTCTAGATTCATCCCAATTTGGCTTTAGAAGCCATCTCAGTATGGAACTACACCGATCAAGGCGTTTGAAGAAATTAGACAGACTTTAGACAATGGAGAAAATGCTGCCTTCTTTTAGACCTCTCAGTGGCATTAGACACGGTCAGTCATGATCTGCTCCTGCACCGTCTTTTTACCATCGGAGTCAGGGACAGCGCCCTGTCACTGAGGAAATCATTCCTTATTGACCGTGAGCAAGTGGTAGCCATGGAAGATTTCACCTCCCCTCCCTTTTCACTGCCATGTGGAGTTCCGGAGGGGTCTTCATTGAGCCCTACTCTCTTCAATCTTTACGTTACTCCAATGGCAGATGTGATTAGATCTTTCGGCTTTTACCTAGTGTCCTATGCCGACGACACCCAGATAATGGTGTCTGTGACCAGCTGCCCAGAGTTCACCGCATCCAGATTTCATAATTGTATGCTCCAAATCGGGAGATGGATGGGAGATAATTGTTTGACCCTGAACTCAGCAATAAAGGAGGTTCTCTTATTTGGCAAGAATACCTCTTTCTGGTCTCCAAGCTAATGCCCCAGGAACTGGATACACTCCCCTGTCCGGTTAAGAAAGTGAAGAACTTATGAGTACAGTTTGACCTCAAGCTGCCCCTCGAAGGTCATATCAATGCTATCACTCCTCCTTCCTCCTGCTTAAATCACTGAGGAAAGTCCTTCCCTTTATTCCTAGAGAGCTACAAAAACTGTGGTCTTTATGTTGATTACCTGGAAAATAGACTGTCACAAGCTCTCTTCACAAACATACAGAAAAGGTTTCTTAGTAAACTCCAAACTGTACAGAATGCAGCTGCTTGTCTGGGAATCCCCAAATATAAATCTGTCTCTCAGGCCCTAATTCACCTCTGCTGGATCCCTGTGAAACCATAGATTTTAAGGCTCTGTGCATTACTTTTAAAACTTTACACAATACATGACAGGAATTTCTGACCCGGAGCTTTCAGCGCTATATTTCATTGCAACCTCTCCGGTCGGGCGCAAATTTCAATTTAGTTGTTCCCAAATTGAAAAGGTCCTTCTGGGGTGGCAGGAGCCTTGTGACCTGTACCTCAAAGCTGTGGAACTCCCTGCATCTTGACATTAAAAAGAAATCTGATCTGGCATTTAGAAAAGCTTTAAAAATGTGGCTTTTTAACCAGTAGCTACTGTATCAGGCTCTCTCCTCCACTTAATGGGCTGTTTCTTCCTTTCCTGAGCTTAGCGCCTAGGCACCTATGGGTAGTAGAGCGCTTTATACATATTATTTTTATATCATTTCATGTCACTAGTTCCCTGAATTCTGGCTGATGAATCGATAGAGCATCAAAAAAGGAAAGAGCCTTTAGAGTAGGAGTAACAGTTGTCACAAAGTTGCTTAATCCAACATTTTTCTTCCTGCCCATTCTGAGTGAATTCCACAGCTATTGAGAATTCGAAAATGAGGGGAAAAAATTGTATTGCGAAGCTGTGAGAAGGACTGTGCTGATGCGGACCGGAAGTGGCCGATGGGCGAGCCAAACCCTCCCACACAGCCGGAAACGAACAGCGGTCCAGTCTCGACCGAAGTGAGCGGGGAGGGGCCTCTGACGTCAGCGGAAGGTGAGGATCCAAAAGGCGTACAGGCAGAATCCAAGGAGGAGGAGAGCGGAAGGAAGCGGACGGAGAAGGTGGAGGCGAGCAGCGAGAAGGACGAGGAAGAAGACGAGCAAGGCGGAAAGACGTGGAACCAGAGGAGCATCTATTACACCGCGACCAAACCCGGCGGGCTGCAGGAGGGAGAAGACGCCCCGGGTCCCTACGCCACGGCCCTCGACACGGGTCGTGGCTTAAGGCGAGTACCACTCAGGGGATCGTTTTGGTGGGGGTGGTGGGGAGACACTGGGAGTTAGAGCACGCGGGGGTGGTTCCACCCGAGCACGCGATAAACCCTCACGGTTCCCCTCCCCCACTACGTGGTGACTGGTGACGGTAGCACTGAAAAAACAAGGGAAAACCGAGAGCCCGGTTTTAACCCTGATCTGTTTTTCTTTTCCTTTCCCGCACCTTCGCCCAAGAGAGAGAGCGAGAGACCCTAAAGCCCGGGAAACAACAAGACCCCAAGGAGCTGAAGAAGACTCCTGAGGAGAAAAAAGGGAGAGACCATCTCCAACCGTTTTTGTTTGTTTGCCAGACTCGGAGAACTGAGCGCTGACACTGTTGTGAGGTCTACTATTCCCCACAGAGAAGACCTAAATTCCGAACACAATAAAGAAACGTGTATTGCAACATAGCGTCCTGTGTCCCTCTCGTTCCACCGAGCACCCCACTCCTTACAGAAGCTTAGCTCAAGACTAACAGTTCCCGCAAACCTTCATGGTTACAGATGTAACACTGCTTCATGAGGAAGCGTCAAGAGCACAATGTAGACAGCATACATGTGGGGTAGACCACCTGGGCCAATTATATGTCTCTGACAGATACATGCCCAAAGAATGACACCGATGCTGCCTAAGACCTGAGGGAGTGGGTACAGAAATCTAAGGGAGGGTGGGCATTATCCATCTGGCAATAGCGGCCTTAACCACTCAGCCAGCACCATTTCCTCCAAATGTCATGAATAGTTAGAAATAGAAAGCAGGAACATGGTTCTCTTATGAAAAAAGCACAAAATGCTTTGGAGGTTCACTATGTGTAATATCTCCTCAGCTGAGGAAGCATGGAGTTGAGGAAAACATATCGGAAGAGCATTCTCTTCATTCAGATGGAACTCCAATAGCACTTTACAACATAGGTGGAATATTTCTTCAGAACAACCTTGTTCCTAGGGAAAGCTTGGAAAGGTTCTGATGTGCAAAGAGCTTGCAGCTCGCTGATTAGCTAGGCCATTGATAAAGCCACCAGAAAAAGAAATCTTCAACCTAAGAAGTTTTTGGTCACATTCTGTTTGTTTCTTACATTTTTATAGCGCCCTTGATCCTGACGGCATCAGATGGCTGTACAAAGAGCAGCATGGAGAAGATCAGCATCATTTACACTAAAACATGTAAATATATAATAATTCACATATGTTTCAGAAAAGATACCAAAACTGAGAGGGTCAAGCGTTAGGGAAGGAGAAAAGATGAAAGCAGACGTGGAGTCAGAAGGAACGGGAAAAAAAGCAGTGATGGCATTAGTGAAGAAAGAAGATTAAGAGGAAAGGTAAAAGACTAGTTAGAAAAGAGAAGAACAGTATTAATCTTTAGGAAGCTGGGGGAAGATATTTGTTTACATACAGCACAAGTTTTTCTTCTGAAGACTAAAAGAGATACTGCAAGTCTTAATATAACTAGTTGGGTATTCCATACGGACGGCGGTGCGCCAGACAAGACTAAGTTGCCAACCGCCGTATGTTGATTATTTGCTGCACACCCCTTAGACTCTTGTTTACACCAGAGAAGCTAGTGGTGGAACAAAGCTTTTCTGACTGATGAAGCAGCATTGCTTGGTTCATAATGCTATTTTAAACAACAAGGGAACCGAAAGGGCAGTACGCAAGGGACCTTCGGTATTAGAACTATTTCAAAAGACAAGGGTCCCTAAACAGTTATAAATTAAGGCAGAAAATAAATAAACATATACTAAATAGACTATATGTTCCTTGTCCAGCCGGACAGATATTTAATATTTTAAATACGTTCATAGAAAAATACATGTACAATTACAATTGGGACACAACCAGCGTCCAACTCAAAAACATAGACAAACAACATAAGGGTGGGGAAGAGTTTTCAGGCAAAGGGAATGTGTCTGTAAATCATGAGATTAACAAAATTAACAGACTTCAATCACATGGTGATACCATTGCACAATATAATTCATAATATTTGCATGCATATGGTATATAGAGTGTCGACGACGTTTCGATCCCTAGGGGGAATTCATGGGATCATCTTCAGGACATTAGAATTAAGCATGCCTGTATACAAGAAATTCTAGACATTAAATCCATGTCAGAATCAACACAAGGTGTTGCGGCACATGTTCTGGTAGCAAGCATAGAACCGGAATAGGTGTCCGTGGCGGAAGGAGTTAACCGTCCCGGGGGGGGGGGGGTTTGTAAAGTGTGGCAATCCAATTGGCGGGTCAAATTACCGTCCCGAAGGACCGAGTACAATCCATATAGCGCGGTGCCGGTTGGTGAGTCAGTGCTCGATCACCCTTATGTTGTTTGTCTATGTTTTTGAGTTGGACGCTGGTTGTGTCACACTTGTAATTGTACATGTATTTTTTCTATGAACATATTTAAAATATTAAATATCTGTCCGGCTGGACAAGGAACATATAGTCTATTTAGTATATGTTTATTTATTTTCTGCCTTAATTTATAACTGTTTAGGGACCCTTGTCTTTTGAAATGGTTCATAATGCTGGCCAATATCAATTTATATCTGTCTTTCAAAGGGAGGCAATCGAGGTATTTGAGCAATGGAGTACATCAGTGTAGGAAGGATCATATTAAAGTTCCAAAAATCTTCAGGGCTGCAGATCAGAGGTAAATGATGTATCAAGCCCCTCAGATGTCTTTTGACCTCTCATTGGTTGATGAGCACATATCTCTTACACGAGAAACAAGACTGTTCAATAAAACCCTTTTTATTGAAACGCCCGTCTTTCCTTTCTGTGTAACTCTGTAGAAACTAAGCATGCACGATTGAATGAGTGAAACTGTTATCTATTGTTTCCACGATTCTGAGACACGTTCTGCTTCTAAAGGAAACAAAGTTGTCATGTTTTTCGGTTGCCAGAAACAACTTCCTTCTTGTTCTCAAGGAGTTTCTAGTGGCCTCTGAGCTAGCTGGCACAGGTAATTAAGTTTAATATAATCGATAGGGACATACCGACCTCAGTCCTATGTCAAACCTATAGGTAATATTATTCCAATGCGCAGAGCCTATTAGGGAAATAGGAACTACACTACATGGCGCCCAACGGTTTGGTAAGGCAGTAATTTAACGCTAGATACTGAGTAACTCATTCGTGCTTTTCTCAGAGACCCCTACTCACATACTCCATAAGACGTCCGGAGTGGGTAGGGTTAAATATCCGCCATAACTACATGGGGAAGCACCCTATATATTAGTTGTTTGGTTTGTTCAACGTTGAAGGATACAGTGTTCCAAAATATTGTGCACCTTATCTTTTGTTTCCTTGAAACTTGTTCTACATTTTTCAAAAAACAAAATGCCTGACTCCGACAACGGTGATGTTGCGGGTCAACCAGCTTTAACAGCTTATAACATCACAGGTTTTATTGAAACCGAGGAGGGTGTCATAGACATCAATCCAAACTTAAGAAGAGCCATCACTCTAAAACTTATAAAACATGGCCTACCACCAAGAGGAGGTAGAGCAGTTTTTGTGATAGAGGCACACGAATCCTTTCAGTCAGAGGTATTCTATTCATGGGTCATATTTCCTGAATCAAATTCAGTAACAAAACTGTTTCACTTCTACAAAGAAGATGATCCACCAGAGGAATATATTCCTTTCGAGGATATTGAAATTCCACTAACATACCAGGAGCATCAGCTCTGGTTTAAAGGCACCCTAAAACATCACAGAAACATTACCAGGCTCGGTCCACTAGGTAGACCAGGAGCAACATGGCCGATTCTAGCCGGCTACACTCCTCATCCTGACCTCGATATAATGTCAGACGAGGAATTACTTACTCAACTTACAGAGTTAATAAAAATCTACAGACAATTAGTCCAATATGTCATGCGGACTTTCACAGTCCAACCACCATTGACACTTCCAAATCAAACTCCTCAACAGGGGAATACACTAAAAAATTACACCACAGACTCTATACGCAGTCATGGGAAAAATGCCCACAAAACGTGAGCAAATTCCATTCTGGATAGCTCAAAAAATTACTCAAATCGAAGCAGTATTTCCTAATACTAGCCCGTATGAGATACATAGAATCCTAACTATCAGTTTACCAATGGGGATCACACCACAACTGGAAGACTGCACCACTTGGGGCTCAGTCTTTGCTGCCATCTATACTAAAACACATGATATTCCATCAATTGCAGTAATACCTGATTTCCTTAAACAAATTCAAAACGAATACGGGGCAGAGCCTGCACTAAATTTAGGTATGAAATTACTGAAAAATTTCGACCAGGTCTCAACAATAATATTATCTAATATTAAAGGGGAGGCAGCAGCAGTGGCGATCCGCCAACGATTAAGGGAATTCGATGTTACAGAACATCAAACAGAACTACCCAGAATAATAGAACAATCTTATGCAGAATTAGGCAGAGATAGTTTGGGTGGAAGACCAGTGAAGCCAAAACTATCTGAAAGTCCTGAGAAGGACTCTATTAAACAATCTCCTACATCTTCTAAAAAGAAGTGGGAAACTAATAAAAATAATTCAGAGAAACGTTCTCAATCCCGAGGTAGGTCTCCTCAAAAGGAGCCCTCTGAAAGGAGGTATAACCTCAGGAATAGGGATAATTTGAAAAAGCCTGACAGGTATCAAGATACTGATACACATTCCTCTTGTACCTTTCAGATATCGTCACAGACATCGGAAAGAAGAGGACGGTCAGAACATAGAGAAGAACGCGTGAAATCGAAAGACGACAAACACGTTCCAAAAAACAAAACAAAACCTCAATTCTCAAAGAAGAAGGTAGCAGGTCTGAAGGTCAGACATGCCGAGGATACTGAGAACACAACTCAAGAACGGAGAATGGGCTCAGACAATGCTGGAAAGTGCTGCAGAAGTCACATTAGCTCGCCAGAACCTGAAGGAACTTCTGGAGATAGTGGACTTGAATGAGTACATTACAGTTGAGACTGTAGACACCAGGGTTAGTACTCCACAAAGGTTATATGAAATAACACTCCGGATGGAGGGAGACATACCCAGACAGGTGAAAGCACTCTTTTGGGAAAAACTTTCAAGGGGCTATGACATACTTCTAGCAGAAAAAGACTGGCCACCACAATTTCTCAGGGAGTGCCCACATGGTGAGGACATCATTATGCCTGCCTTCTCCAACCATATTCCAATTCATCTAAAATATACTTATGCCAGGAAATGGGCAGTTGCCCAGGCCCCAGCATTATACAAAAATCATGTAGGATGGGATGAGGACTCACCTCACCATAAAATACATTTAAAAAATGAACCTACTGCACAGAGGCAGTATCCAATAAAGCAAGAAGCTTAGATCTGTAGTGTAGCTCCTATTTCCCTAATAGGCTCTGCGCATTGGAATAATATATCCTATAGGTTTGACATAGGACTACGGTCAGTATGTCCCTATCGAGTATATTAAACTTAATTACTTGTGCCAGCTAGCTCAGAGGCCACTAGAAACTCCTTGACAACAAGAAGGGAGTAGTTTCTGGCAGCCGCAAAACATGACCAATATGTTTCCCTTTTAGAATCAGAACGTGTCCCAGAGTCGTGGAAACACTAGATAACTATTTCACTCAGCTCAGTCGTGCATGCTTAGTTTTCCTCAGAGTTACACAGAAATAATAGACGGGCGTTTTCAATAAAAGATTTATTGAACAGTCTTGTTTCTGGTGTAAGTATAATGTGCTGTTACGATCACAAGACAGTATGCAAGATAAATAATGTACAGAGTGAGCAGTAGAAATAAATAATACTGCGATAGCATTATCTTTTAGTACAAATGCTGTTACATAAATAACACAGACTAAAAATGCGAGTACTCATACGATGCGGTGCTAAGCTAGTTCTACCCCAATGTACCTAACCTAACCTAGGTGTAGGACAAGGTATGAAGTAGGTGAAGTATTCCTTACTATGGTATACTAAGAGTATGTTAAGTCTAGTATGCCTAGTATGCCAAGAGTCCCTCTAGGTTCTTATCAGCTCCATACCTGAAGAATGAGAGAGGTTGGAATCTCTTTGCCAGACTCGAACTCCAACACCCCGCAAGGGAAGTCAGATCACTGGAAGCTGGAAGCTGGGCTCTCTGCGTGCAGGGAATGGCAGCGTCTTCTCAGTGCGTCAGGCCGGGATACGGGCTCCTCTGAAGTCGAGGTCTCCTCTGTTTTACAGGGGCTAGGGAAGGTATATTTATACCTGAGAGTACCTTAGGAATGTTAGCATTGACGTGAGTCGGACAGCGGAAGACGTCATGAATGAACCCCTAAGGAATAATGGTTCATGCATAATAGATGAGGCCTTGAAGAAATCAATAGTCCTGGACTAGGGAAACTCCCGCAGCCTAAGGGTCTGTTCTTCATGAACTCGTTGTGACGTTAGGGTGGACGGATGTCAGAGACCATGCCTGTATTTGGAGTGCACGGTTTAATGCCTAAATAAGGTCTGGGATTCTATGCCTATATAAGGGCAGGGCAAATTGTGCCTATATAAGGACAGGATATTGGAAAGCCCGTTATGGACACCCTAAGAGGATTACAACACCCACTCCACTTTCGTGTATACGATAATACATAAATGCTAAACATTTAAAATGCTAAACATAAAAATGGAGTACCGCATATTTCTAAAATATTTCATAAAACCATTTAAAAAGGCATTTAAAAAAAAAACATATTAGAATGCAAAGAGGTACTGTACATTCGAAGCATTGCTTATCATTTCAGGCATAAAGTTCGAAAATAAATGCAATTGGAATGATTTAAGCAGTAATATTTACATGTGACAGAAAATGATCGATAAGTTTGTTCATAAATCAAAGTCATTTCATGTCAGGAAAATTAAATGAACTGTTTTTAGACACATAAGATGACTAAATGTCTTTAGAAGGACCGCCAAGTCTGTACTATAAGGCTAGTTCTACTTTAAGCAGATTGAAGTTCCATTTTCCTTCGAAAAAATGGGAAAAAGTTCAATTTTTGGTAGAGTTCCAAGTTTTTGAAAAAATGAAGGCCAAATTGTTGCTGTATTTTTGGAACACTGTATGCTGAATCAGAGTCAGTTTACGGGTCTGGTGTAAACATTAGATCATCTATTTCTATAGACAAAACATCATCCACTGTAGTTGGTGTGAGTTGGAACACCTCGTGAAGCATGTTAATCGCACAGAGATGTGAAGCATTGCTTTCAATTGTCGCAATGTTCGCCTCCGTTGTTACCTGTGTGCCTGTAGTTCTTTCTCGTACCTCAGCAGCTGCCGGAAGCGTCTGTGAGATCTCAATGAATGCTGTCATCAGGATAGGAAGCCGCTGGGGACAACACATAGCATGGGCCGTTATCTGGTCCAGCAGAGTATCGACGTTCGTTGGCGCATCCGATGGAAATGTTAGACAGGTGTCCAACACGCATTCTACACCGCATAGCAGGCATCGTAGAACAGGTAAGATGCAATCTTGCCAGATTGGTCTAAAGGACAGGAACCATGTGGTATTAAGGTCCCGTAGACGATTTATGCCTAAAATCTGTACTATTTGCTCACAGCACTTTCGTTCAAGGAGAGCTTTCTCCAGGTCGCTCGGAGTGATGTCGGCGAATTGGCTGGCCATAGCGAAATAGCAGTAAGAGAAATAGAATTCCGGCAACGAGTGCTAGAATTAATGGTATGCCACCCAACACCGAATGTGCAAAGTTCGGGATGATTCCGAGTATTGCCTGGAAAGGTGCTAACAGACCCGCGCAGATGCCCTTAAATACATGTACAATTCCTGTTGTATCAGACATGTTGAAAATTCGTCCTATCATTTCCACGAAATGTATAGGGCAGTTTGTACGTACTAAAGTCTGTATCTCAGCCGAAGTCCTTGCAATTTGCAGATCATAGGTTTCTTTGGCCGAGGTCAAAGGCACTGTTTGTTGTAAAAGCATGGCTTTCATTCTGCTTAAAGTATCAAATCTTATAAAAGAGACGTTCAGCGAAGGCCATAGAGGCGACTCCCTGACTGTGTCTATTGGGGCAAACAATACTTGCATACAGCAAGTGACCCTGGAGTTGACCGTTACTAGATATGGGATGCCTGGCAGCATGCCACAGCAACTCTGATCATTCAACATGAGGTAACTCCCATTAGAAAGTTGTCCGAACGTTGGATTAATCACAGCAGCTGGTGTACCCTGCTGATGGCAAGACAAATTTGCCACAGAACCATTACAAGCCCCGTGCAAGGAAATGTCCTGACATACAAGTGAACCGCTTAGTGCACGTTTACAGTTTTTACCGCTTAAAAACACTTTACGATCCCCGCTCCAACATCTATATGTATACGGTAAAGCCCAAGATGTCTTAATGTATTCCTTACCCAACCTTTCACATTTGCCTGCTTGCATTTGTCTGAGGCAATACTGAAACTGAAAAGTAGTCACAGGTAGTGTAATTTTGCCATGAATAAGCCATTCTGTAGCTGGTTTTTCTGCCACTGTGAATGGTAACTTTTCCAGTTTTTCAATGCTCAGCACTGTATACTTTGCTCCTCTCTGTGCCATTTCGATCTGTTTATCAGTTAGATTGTATTCTGCAAACAGAGCCGTTGTGTTGATGAAACGCCAGGGCACATAGACCGCTCGCAATGATTGCAGCGTCCAGCTTAATAACATAATAGAACGTATTTGAGATTGGCCTTGTTGTAACATCGCCAAATCTTGTTCTAGACTGTCGATAGCAGAGGATACAATGCCGTCCAGTGAATATATTCTGGAGGACAAAGTTGTTAACCCATTGTCGACCACAGAGAGTGTTTTCTCTAAATTAATACGATCAAGTTCACGTATTCGTTCTGTGGCCTCTATCTGTGACACCTTCCAAGCTTCATTATAAGCAGCATAAATGCCGGCATATATGAAACGTTTTTGACGCGGTTTTCTTGGTCCAAGCAAGAAATCCCTAAGATCTGCGTCTTTTGCAAGTAAGGATAAGTGTTGTTTCACATCCTGTAGTGTAGATGTATGCAGCCAATCGAGGCATAACTTCCCTACACTGTATGTTGTTACTACCCCCGGATGTTGTCTTTGGACGTATCTTGGGTCTGGCCTATGAATGGTAAAACCCTGAGTTTTATTCAGGAATCTTTCCTGACAGTTATTCGTGTCTGTGGGCCAGATCAACCATTTTTTCCAATCAGGATTAGATCTGTTGAGTTGTAGTATATTGTCGACTGTCACCACTGCCTGTGTTACATAATTTTTTGCAGGAGTTGGTACAGAAGGTGTGTTCATCTCTTTGATCTTGGCTAATCCAAGACAAGATGTTTGTTGGATAGTTTCATTCAAAAACATTATTTGTTCAGGGATGATGCAGGCTCTAAATAAAGCTTCTATCCCCTGTACTTGCCATTCTTTAGTACCCCACAACGTTTTTGTGTCTATTGTGTCTTTCCAAAAGTCGGAACCCTGTCTAGACAGTTGGGCATTAAATATTGCAGAATAAATCTGTTTTGTATTTGTTAACATAATTTTCAGTCCTGTTTTGTTTACATTTTTATAGTAAAACATTTCTGGATCAGATGTATTGTAACCTGAAAAATATGGAAATTTACTGGCAAATGTTTTTGAACTACTTTTAGGTGGTGTAGGACAATGTTCCCATTGGTTAAACAAACACATTTCTTGGATATGCAGATTTATGCAAAAAATGATGACCATAGTGATTATAACAATACAGTTGTTCATAGTCTGATGAACCTTCTAAATATTCATTTTTAGAAAATGCAGCAGATTTTTCTAGGTCAAACATAATATCAGTCACAGTCTCAAAGTCCCAATCATCAGAATAGGTACTGGACGTGATTAGATCACTTAGTGAAATTTTAAACAAATGTGGAATGTTCAGTTCTTCCGTCGGACCGAATATATCAAAATCTGTTTTGTCCCACACTATACCATCGTGTATAGGAACAGCTGTGATGTTCACTGATGACAAGTCTCTTGCTTCACGATGGGAAGATTTATGAGGTTTCAAAAGTACGTTTACGTCTTTTCCTTCAGTGGTCACATGGATGTATCTGCCACTTATAAGCACGCTTACTGTTGTTACCAAAGCTAGCCAGAGCAGGAAAACAAAAAGTCCAGATGTAATCCAGAGTTCAATCCATGGAGAAACCAAATAAGTCTTTTTCAGAAAGTGAAGAAAGTCTTGTACTTGCTGCTTGAATTTCAATGACACTGGCGTCGTTTCAGCTTCACTTGGATCTTCTGAGAACGTATCAAAGTTTATGAAGTAGCCAGAAGCAGTTCTGTCAATTGTTTGAATTGCATCAGGATTTGTAGAAATCACTGGAACCAGTTCATCACTTGTTACGTTGGTGTAGACAGGTGTATTTGAACGAACTGTTACTTGTTCTACAAGAGGGATGAGTTCCATAGCGTTGTTGCATAGTCCTTCATTTGTTTCAGCTGAATTCTCGATTGTTATCAGTCTTTCAGTATGAACCTCTTGGATAGTAGCGAGAGGAGTGCGTGTGCTACTAGGTCGGAGTCCACGAGGCCTACTATTTAGTATTGGCCACATACTGTGGTTTGATCAGGTCGATGGACACAAATCTTTTCTCCTTTCTTCCAGCAAGGGGCGGCAGTAGTACTGTTCTTGTTCCTTGAACTGCTAGGACAGGTACTGAAAGTCTGTAAGAAGGTCCAAATTCCTTCTTGTCCGCAATTTTTTCCCTGACTAGATCCCCAACTTTTGGAATCCAGACAGGCCTTGCTGGGACAGCCGGTTGATCTCCTCTGGTGGTTGACTGTAGGAATACGTTGCTTTGTTTCGTTCTTAATTGGTTTAAGTCCTGTAAAACAGCCAAACGATCTTTGATATCAAAGGGTTTATTTTCCACCACTGTGCCTATGTTTTCTAAGTCTGGTACCCACATTCTTGTCCCAAATAGGACCTCATATGGAGTGACCCCCCCTAGAGAACTTCTTGGCAGGTTATTAAGTGCACGTTGAACTCCACTATGGTGTTTGACCCACCCGTCACCCGAACCTAATACTCTAGCTGTTATAGACTGCTTTATGTCCCGGTTTTCCTTTCCACAACCGAATTTCCCTCAGGATGGAATGGAGAGGAGTACCGCAATGCAACGCCCAGACTGGCCATGGCGTCTTTGTAAGCCCGAGAGCTAAACTCAGGACCTTGGTCAGAATGTAGCGTGCCTATTGCGTATATGCCGATAAAGACTCGCAAATCTTTTATAACAGTTCGAGCGTCAGCTGAGCGCTGAGGCCATAACCATAGGAACCTAGATTCAGTATTTGCGGGAATGCCTTTGTCCAGTAGGACGCAGGCGCGTAGATAGTCGAATGCTGTCTAACAGTGGTGTCTGTACTGGGCTGCCGCATTCGCAGCATGGTGTCTGGTGGCTCTTTCGCTGTAATTTACAGTCTAAGCAGTTGTTGATGAATATGTGAATTTCTGTATTCATCCCAGGCCACCAGTACATCTCTTTTAAAGTCAAGATAGTTTTAGAGATCCCTTGATGTGACAGACCCTCCCCCAAATGTGTTTCATAAATCAAGGCAGCTCTACGTTCCATGTTTGGTATTACCCTATCCCCCACTCCAGGGATTCGAGCAAAAGGAACGTTGTTCGCATCAATTACATAAGAGTACTTGAGTGGAAACTTTTTTGGTAACGCTGCACTGCTGCCTTTGCTTGAAGCATTGACAGCCAACATTATCTCACCGTCTATTTTTGTTTTTGAACGAGTGATCGCAGCTACGGAAGCCGTCTGAACAGCCCCTTTGCGGCTTCATCAGCCAATGAATTCCCTGCAACGTGAACGCCATCACGTTGATGACTCAGTGTATGGATCACGTGAGCCTTTGGTAGTTCGTTTTTCAACTGAACTACTTGTTCCCAAAGCAATTTGTGCTTTATTGTGCCACCTTTCACATCTTTGAAACCATTTTCAAGCCAGTTTTGTATATATTCATTATACGACTGCACACAGTAAAAGGAATCGCACACGATTAGTGTGGGAATTCTCGATCTGTACTTTCAAGTGCCAGTTTGAATGCTTGTAGTTCAGCTCGCTGAGCTGTACAATCTCCTAGAGACTGCGTTTTTGTGACCATAGGTCTGAAGATGCCATTTCGCATGCGACCTTTAACGATAGCACATGCTGCACTGTAAGCTTGCTTACCCCCTATTGCGGGTTGTGCGGATCCGTCAGTATAAATTATGAATTCGTACTGATCGAGAGGCAGAATTTCAGTAGGCAGGGGACATTCATGTTCATACTGCAGGAAGGCTTGTGTTTTCAAATCTGGATCAAAAACATATTCAACATCTGTTGCAGCAAGAGAATTAACCCATTGTATCCATCTTGGATGCAATGCCTTAGCATTTGGAATGCTTGCTTTTGTAACTGCTTCTAAAGCAGGTACTGGGGTTACGATAATAATGCGTTTCCCTTGGGCTAAGGCTCTTTCTTTTGCTACAGCGGTTTGAACTGCTGTTAGAATTTTTCAGTAGAACTGAAGCGCATTTCCGCTTGTGTGTACAAGTGTGATTTATACGCTATTGGTATTTTTTCACCCTCATTGAAAGTTAAGTAGGTGAATCCGCATTGACCCGAAATTATTCGGATCACCAAATTTCGTTCACTTACGCGTGTTTGTAAGTGATTTATTGCTAACATGTTAGCCTGGAGTGAACGCAAAATTTCTGTGTGTTCCTGTGTCCAGTTTTTGATTGAAAATTCAGGTTTGATTAATGCGTAGAGAGGTTTAACCCTTTCTGCGTAGTTTAGAATGTATGTTCTTGCAAAATTTAAGAAACCCAGGATTGATTGTAAGTTTTTTTGCGTTTTTGGAGGTTGGAGCAGCGCACACTTTTCTAAAAAGTTAGCTGCCAAGCTCTTGCCTTCACTTGAAAGCTCATATCCTAAAAATAGGACATTGAGATGGGCAATTCTGGACTTTTAAAGTTGAATTTGTAACCCACAGAGGCGAATCCCAGTATAATGGTGCTCACCCTGTTCAAGTGTTTTACTAGGTCATCGTCTGTCAGATATATGTCATCGACATAGGACAATGCCTCATTGTCATAAATTTGTAGTAACTCCATTACCCTCGCTGAGAATAAACCTGGGCTATTCTTGAACCCTTGTGGGAGTCGACAAAAGTGACGCTGGGTCCCCATTATGGAGAATGCTGTTAAGTACCTGCTTTCAGGTGCTATGATTTGACAAAAGAAACCATTTGAGATGTCTAATGTTGTTTTATATTTTTTACGCACAATGTTATTCATTAATGCTGTGCTATGTGCATTTTGCACTGCAAAAGTTTTAGAACAAGTGTTTAGGTGTCTGTAGTCCAAAAGTAGACGATATGTTTTGTCTGGTTTGGAGACAGGAAACAAAGGATTGTTCATTGAGGAGGTGCATGTTTCAATCACCCCTTGGTATTCAAGTTGATCTAAGATCTCCCTGACCTGTTTTTTAGCTTCTTGCTTTATTGGGTACTGCCTTTGTGCAGTTGGTTCATGTTTCAGATGTATTTTATGGTGAGGTGAATCCTCATCCCATCCTACATGATTTTTATATAATGCTGGGGCCTGGGCCACTGCCCATTTCCTGGCATATGTATATCTTAGATGAATTGGTATATGGTTGGAGAAGGCAGGCATAATTATGTCCTCGCCGTGTGGGCACTCCCTGACAAATTGTGGTGGCCAGTCCTTTTTTGCTAGAAGTATGTCATAGCCCTTTGATAGTTTTCCCAAAAAAGTGCTTTCACCTGTCTAGGTTTGTCTCCCTCCATCCGGAGTGTTATGTCATATAACTTTTGTGGAGTACTAACCCTGGTGTCTACAGTCTCAACTGTGATGTACTCATTCAAGTCCACTATCTCCAGACGTTCCCTCAGGTTCTGGCGAACTACTGTGACTTCTGCTGCACTGTCTAGCATGGTCTGAGCCCATTCTCCGTTCTTTAGTTGCGTTCTCAGTATTCTCGGCATGTCTTATCTTTAGACCTGCTACTTTCTTTTTGGAGAATTGAGGTTTTACTTTAGTTTTTGGAGCGTGTTTGTCGTCTTTCGATGTCACGCGTTCTTCTCTGTGTTCCGTCCGTCCTCTTCTTTCCGAAGTCTGTGGTGAGATCTGAAAGGGACGAGAGGAACGAGTATCAGTATCATGATACCTATCAGGTTTTCTCAAATTATCCCTATTCCTGAGGTTATACCTCCTTTCAGAGGAGCTCCTTTTGAGGAGACCTACCTCGAGATTGAGAACGTTTCTCGTTTGATTTTTGTTTAGTAGACTCCCACTTCTTTTTAGAAGATGTAGGAGTTTGTTTTATTGAGTCCTTCTCAGGACTTTCAGATAGTTTCGGCTTCAGTGGTCTTCCACCCAAACTATCTCTGCCTAATTCTGCATAAGATTGTTCAATTATTCTGGGTAGCTCAGTTTGATGTTCTGTAACATCGAATTCCCTCAATTTTGGCGGATCGCCACTGCTGCTGCGTCCCCTTCAATATTAGATAATATTATTGTTGATACCTGCTCGAAATTTTTCAGTAACTTCATACCTAAATTTAGAGCAGGCTCTGCCCATATTCATTTTGAATTTGTTTTAGGACATCAGGTATTACCGCAATTGACGGAATACCATGTGTTTTAGTATAGATGGCAGCAAAGACTGAGGTACAGACTTCCAGTTGTGGTGTGATCCCCATCGGTAAACTGATTGTTAGGATTCTGTGTTTCTCATGCGGGCTAGTATTTGGAAATACTGCTTCGATTTGAGTAATTTTTGAGCTATCCAAAATGGAATTTGCTCACGTTTTGTGGGAATTTTACCCATGACTGAGTTGAGAGTCTGTGGTGTAATTTTTAGTGTATTCCCCTGTTGGGGAGTTGGATTTGGATATGTCAATGGTGGTCGGACTGTAAAAGTCCGCATGACATATTGGACCAATTGTCTGTAGATTTTTATTAACTCTTTTATTTGAGTATGTCATTCCTCATCAGTCATTATATCCAGTTCAGGATGAGGTGTGTAGCCGGCTAAAATCGGCCATGTTGCTCCTGGTCTACCTAGTGGACCGAGCCTGGTAAGGTTTTTGTGATGTTTTAGGGCGCCTTTAAACCAGAGCTGATGCTCTTGGTATGTTAATGGAATTTCAATATCCTCGAAAGGAATGTATTCCTCTGGTAGATCATCTTCTTTGTAGAAGTGAAATGTTTGTGATGTTGGATTGCATTCCGGAAGTAGTACCCATGAATAGAATACCTCTGTCTGAAATGATTCATGTGCCTCTATCACGAAAACTGCTCTACCTCCTCTTGGCGATAGGCCATGTTTTGTAAGTTTTAGAGTTATGGCTCTTCTTAAGTTTTGAGGGATGTGTACCACACCCTCCTCAGTTTCATTTAAACCTGTAAGGTTAAAAACTGTTGCTTGGGCTGGATCAGCCGCAGCTCCACCGTTTCCGGTGTCTTCAGTCATTTTGTTTTTGAAAAATGTAGAACAAGTTTCAAGGAAACAAAGATTAGGTGCACAATATTTTGGAACACTGTATCCTTCAACGTTGAGCAAACCAAACAGCTAATATATAGGGTGCTTCCCTATGTAGCCTTGGTGGATACCTAACCCTGCCCACTCCAGACGTCTTTTGGAGTATATGGGTAGGGGTCTTTGAGAGAAAATAGCACTGCTGAGTTACTCAGTATCTAACGTTGAATTACTGACTAACCAAACCGTTGGGCGCCATGTAGTGTAGCTCCTATTTCCCTAATAGGCTCTGCGCATTGGAATAATATATCCTATAGGTTTGACATAGGACTAAGGTCAGTATGTCCCTATCGAGTATATTAAACTTAATTACTTGTGCCAGCTAGCTCAGAGGCCACTAGAAACTCCTTGACAACAAGAAGGGAGTAGTTTCTGGCAGCCGCAAGAACATGACCAATATGTTTCCCTTTTAGAATCAGAACGTGTCCCAGAGTCGTGGAAACACTAGATAACTATTTCACTCAGCTCAGTCGTGCATGCTTAGTTTTCCTCAGAGTTACACAGAAATAATAGACGGGCGTTTTCAATAAAAGATTTATTGAACAGTCTTGTTTCTGGTGTAAGTATAATGTGCTGTTACGATCACAAGACAGTATGCAAGATAAATAATGTACAGGGTGAGCAGTAGAAATAAATAATACTGCGATAGCATTATCTTTTAGTACAACTGCTGTTACATAAATAACACAGACTAAAAATGCGAGTACTCATACGATGCGGTGCTAAGCTAGTTCTACCCCAAAGTCCCTAACCTAACCTAGGTGTAGGGAGAGGTATGAAGTAGGTGAAGTATTCCTTACTATGGTATACTAAGAGTATGTTAAGTCTAGTATGGCTAGTATGCCAAGAGTCCCTCTAGGATCTTATCAGCTCCATACCTGAAGAATGAGAGAGGTTGGAATCTCTTTGCCAGACTCGAACTCCAACACCCCGCAAGGGAAGTCAGATCACTGGAAGCTGGGCTCTCTGCGTGCAGGGAATGGCAGCGTCTTCTCAGTGCGTCAGGCCGGGATACGGGCTCCTCTGAAGTCGAGGTCTCCTCTGGTTTACAGGGGCTAGGGAAGGTATATTTATACCTGAGAGTACCTTAGGAATGTTAGCATTGACGTGAATTGGACAACGAAAGACGTCATGAATGAACCCCTAAGGAATAATGGTTCATGCATAATAGATGAGGCCTTGAAGAAATCAATAGTCCTGGGCTAGGGAAACTCCCGCAGCCTAAGGGTCTGTTCTTCATGAACTCGTTGTGACGTTAGGGTGGACGGATGTCAGAGACCATGCCTGTATTTGGAGTGCACGGTTTAATGCCTAAATAAGGCCTGGGATTCTATGCCTATATAAGGGCAGGGCGTATTGTGCCTATATAAGGACAGGATATTGGAAAGCCCGTTATGGACACCCTAAGAGGAATACAACAGATCAACTTGAATACCAAGGGGTGATTGAAACATGCACCTCCTCAATGAACAATCCTTTGTTTCCTGTCTCCAAACCAGACAACACCTATCGTCTAGTTTTGGATTACAGACACTTAAACACTTGTTCTAAAACATTTGCAGTGCAAAATGCACATAGTACATCATTAATGAATAACATTGTGCGCAAAAAATATAAAACCACTTTGGATATCTCAAATGGTTTCTTTTGTCAAAACATAGCACCTGAAAGCAGGTACTTAACAGCTTTCTCAATAATGGGGACCCAGCGTCAATGTTGTCGACTCCCACAAGGGTTCAAGAACAGCCCAGGGTTATTCTCAGCGAGAGTAACGGAGTTACTACAAATTTATGACAATGAGGCATTGTCCTATGTCGATGACATCTATCTGACAGACGATGACCTGAACAAACACTTGAACAGGGTGAGCACCATTATACTGGGCTTCGCCTCTGAGGGCTACAAATTCAACTTCAAAAATTCCAGAATTGCCCATCTCAATATCCTGTTCCTAGGATACGAGCTTTCAAGTGAAGGCAAGAGCTTGGCAGCCAACTTTTTAGAAAGGTGTGCGCTGCTCCAACCTCCAAAGACGCTGAAAAATGTACAATCCATCCTGGGTTTCCTAAATTTTGGAAGAACTTATATTCTAAATTACGCAGAAAGGGTTAAACCTCTCTACGCATTAATCAAACCTGATTTTTCAATCAAAAATTGGACACAAGAACACACAGAAATCTTGCGTTCACTCCAAGCTAACATGTTAGCAACAAATCACTTACAAACACGCGTAAACCAACGCAATTTAGTGATCCGAATAATTTCGGGTCAATGCGGATTCACCTACTTAACATTTAATGAGGGTGAGAAAATACCAATTGCATACAAATCACATTTGTATACACAAGCAGAAATGCGCTTCACTTCAACTGAAAAAATACTGACAGCAGTTCAAACTGCAGTAGCAAAAGAAAGAGCTCTAGCCCAAGGGAAACGCATTATTGTCGTAACCCCAGTTCCGGCCTTAGAAGCGGTAACTAAAGCGAGCATTCCAAATGCTAAAGCATTACATCCGAGATGGATACAATGGGTTAATTCTCTTGCTGCAACAGATGTTGAATATGTTTTTGATCCCGATCTAAAAACACAAGCGTTCCTGCAATATGAACATGAATGTCCTCTGCCCACTGAGATTCTGCCTCTCGATCAGTACGAATTCATAATTTACACTGACGGATCCGCACAACCCGCAACAGGGAGTAAGCAAGCTTACAGTGCAGCGTGCGCAATCGTTAAAGGTCGCATGCGTAATGGCAAATTCAGACCTTTGGTCACACAAACTCAATCTCTAGGAGATTGCACAGCTCAGCGAGCTGAACTACAAGCATTCAAACTGGCACTTGAAAGTACAGATCGGGAATTCCCCACACTAATAGTGTGCGATTCTTTCTACTGTGTACAGTCGTATAATGAATATATACAAACTTGGCTTGCAAACGGGTTCAAAGATGCAAAAGGTGGCACAATAAAGCATAAAACGCTTTGGGAATAAGTAGTTCAGTTAAAAAGCGAACTACCAAAGGCTCACGTGATCCATACACTGAGTCATCAACGTGATGGCGTTCACGTTGCAGGGAATTCATTGGCTTACGAAGCCGCAAAGGGGGCTGTTCAGACGGCTTCCGTGGCTGCGATCACTCGTTCAAAAACGAAAATAGACAGTGAGATAATGTTGGCTGTCAATGCTACGAGCAAAGGCAGTGGTGCAGCGTTACCAAAAAAGTTTCCACTCAAGTACTCTTATGTAATTGATGCGAACAACGTTCCTTTTGCTCGAATCCCTGGAGTGGGGGATAGGGTAATTCCAAACAAGGAACGCAAATTAGGACTAATCCTAGCAGCACACGAAGGGATAGCTTCTGCCCATGCAGGCATTTCTGCAACGGTATCTTTATTAACACAGATATTGGTGGCCTGGTATTAGGAAGCAGACCAAGAACTATGTTCTGGAATGTGAAATTTGCCAACAGATGAAAGTCTTCACAGTGAAACGTCCTACGCAGACACCCCTGTTAATTTCAGACAAACCACTAGCTTGTGTTTACCTGGACCACTGCGGTCCCTTGCAAAGGGACGGTAACTATAAATATATCATGGTCGCAGTGGATTCTTGCTCTAGGTTCTTATGGATATGGCCTCAGCGCTCGGCTGACGCTCGCACTGTTATAAAAGATTTGCGAGTCTTTATCGGCACATACGCAATAGGCACGCTACATTCTGACCAGGGCCCTGCGTTTAGCTCTCGGGCTTACAAAGACGCCATGGCCAGTTTGGGCGTTGCATTGCGGTACTCCTCTCCGTTTCATCCTGAGGGAAATTCTGTTGTGGAAAGGAAAAACCGGGACATAAAGCAGTCTATAACAGCTAGGGTATTAGGTTCGGGTGATGGGTGGGTCAAAAACCTATATATGGGGTCCAACGCTCATTAAACAATTTGCCAAGAAGTTCTCTAGGGGGGGGTCACTCCATATGAGGTCCTATTTGGGACAAGAATGTGGGTGCCAGATCTGGAATGCAGTGGCACAGTGGTGGAAAATAAACCTTTTGATATCAAGGATCGTTTGGCTGTTTTACAGGACTTAAATGAACTAAGAACGAAACAAAGCAACGTATTCCTGCAGCCAACCACCACTGGGGAAAAACCGGCGGTCCCAGCAAGGCCTGTCTGGATTCCAAAAGTTGGGGATCTAGTCAGAGAGAAGATTGCGGACAAGAAGGAATTTGGACCTTCTTACAGACTTTCAGTACCTGTCCTAGCCGTTCAAGGAACAAGAACAGTACTTCTGCCGCCCCTTGCTGGAAAAAAGGAGAAAAGATTTGTGTCCATCGACCTCATCAAACCACAGTATGTGGCCAATACTAAATAGTAGGCCTCGTGGACTCCGACCTAGTAGCAGACACACTTCTCTCGCTACTATCCAAGAGGTTCAGACTGAAAGACTGATAACTATTGAGAATTCAGCAGTAACAGATGAAGGACTGAGCAACAATGCTATGGAACTCATCCCTCTTGAAACTCAAGTAACAGTTCGTCCAAATACACCTGTCTACACCAATGTAACAAGTGATCGACTGGTACCAGCGATTTCTACAAATCCTGATGCAATTCCAATTGACAGAACTGCTTCTGGCTATTTCATTAACTTTGATACGTTTTCTGAGGATCCAAGTGAGCCCGAGACGTCGCCAGCACCAAGAACCTTTAAACAGCAAGTACAAGACTTTTTACATTTTGTGAAAAAGACTTATCTAGTTTCACCATGGATTGAACTTTGGGTTATTTCTGGAATATTGTTCTTCCTGCTTTGGCTAGCTTTGGTTATGACTATGAGCGTGCTTATAAATGGGAGATACATCCATTTGGACATTGAAAGGAAAGAAGTGAACTTACTTTTGAAACCTCACAAATCATCCCATCGTGAAACAAGAGACTTGTCTGCAGTGAACATCACAGCCGTTCCTATACAGGATGGTATAGTGTGGGACAAAACAGATTTTGATATCTTCGGCCCGACGGAACATTTGAACATTCCACATTTATTTAAGATTTCACTGAGTGACTTCGTTTCATCCAGTACCTTTTCTGATGATTGGGACTTTGATACTGTAAATGATATGATGTTTGACCTAGAACAATCTGCTGCATTTTCTAATAATGAATATTTAGAGGGTTCATCAGACTATGAACAGCTGTATTGCTATAACCACTACGGTCATCATTTTTTTGCATAAATCTGCAACACCTAGAAATGTGTTTATGTTTAACCAATGGGAGCATTGTCCTACACCACCAAAAGGTAGTTCAAAGACATTTGCTAAAAAGTTCCCATATTTTTCAGGATACAATACATCTGATCCAGAAACATTTTACTATAGAAATGTAAACAAAACAGGACTGAAAATGATGTTAACTAATACAAAACAGATTTACTCTGCAACATTTAGTGACCAACTGTCTAGACAGGGTTTCGACCTATGGAAAGAGACAATAGACACAAAATCTGTCTGGGGTACTAAAGATTGGCAAGTACAGGGGATGGAAGCTTTATTTAGAGCCTGTATCGTCCCTCAACAAATAATGTTTTTGAATGACACTGTCCAACAAACGTCTTGCCTTGGGTTAGCCAAGATAAAAGACATGAAAAATCCTTCTGTACCAACACCTGCAAGTGATAACAATACACAGGCAGCGGTTACAGTTGACACCATACTACAACTCAACAGAACAAATCCTGATTGGAGAAAATGGTTGATCTGGCCCACAGACACAAACAACTGTCAAGGGAGATTCCTGAATAAAACACAGGGGTTTACTATTCATAGGCCAGACCCACGATACGTCCAAAGACAGCATCCGGGGGTAGTAACAACATACAGTGTAGGAAAATTATGCCTCGACTGGCTGCAGAAATCTACACTTAAGGATGTGAAACAACACTTATCTTTACTTAAAGAAGACGCAGACCTTAGGGAATTCTTGCTTGGACCAAGAAAACCGCGTCAAAAACGTTTCATATATGCCGGCATCTATGCTGCTTATAATGAAGCATGGAAGGTATCACAGATGGAGGCCGCAGAACGAATACGTGAACTTGATCGTATTAATTTAGAGAAAACTCTCTCTGTGGTCGACAATGGGTTAACAACTTTGTCCTCCAGAATTTATTCATTGGACAGTATTGTATCCTCTGCTATCGACATACTGGAACAAGATTTAGCCATGTTACAACAAGGCCAAACACAGTTACGTTCTATTATGTTATTAAGCTGGACGCTGCAATCTTTGCGAGCGGGCTATGTGCCTTGGCGTTTTATCAACACAACGGCTCTGTTTGCAGAATACAATCTAACTGATAAACAGATCGAACTGGCACAAAGGGGAGCAAAGTATACAGTACTGAGCATTGAAAAACTTGAAAAATTACCATTTACAGTGGCAGAAAAACCAGCTACAGAATGGCTTATTCATGGCAAAATTAGTCTACCTGTGACCACTTTCCAGTTTCAGTATTGCCTTAGACAGATGCAAGCAGGCAAATATGAAAGGTTGGGTAAAGAATACATTAAGACATCCTGGAATTTACCATACACATTTAGATGTTGGAGTGGGGATCGTGAAGTGTTTCTAAGCGGTACACACTGTGAAAATGCACTAAGCGGTTCACTGATTTGTCAGGACATATCTTTACACGGGGCTTGTAATGGTTCTGTGGCAAATTTGTCCTGCCACCAGCAGGGTACGCCAGCTGCTGTGATTAATCCAACGTTTGGCCAACTTTCTAATGGGAGTTACCTCATGTTGAATGATCAGAGTTGCTGTGGCATGTTGCCAGGCATCCCATATCTAGTAACGGTCAACTCCAGGGTCACTTGCTGTATGCAAGTATTGTTTGCCCCAATACACACAGTCAGGGAGTCGCCTTTATGGCCTTCGCTGAATGTCTCTTTTATACGATTTGATACTTTAAGCAGAATGAAAGCCATGCTTATACAACAATCAGTGCCTTTAACCTCAGCCAAAGAAACCTATGATCTACAAGTTACAAGGACTTCGGCTGAGATACAAGCTTTAATTCGTACAAACTGCCCTATACATTTCGTAGAAATGATAGGACGTATCTTTAACACGTCAGATACAAGCGGTATTGTACATGTATTTAAGACCATCTGTTCCGGACTATTAGCACCTTTCCAGGCTGTCCTCGGAATCATCCCAAACTTCGCACATTCGGTGTTTGGTGGTGTGCCATTAATTCTAGCACTTGTTGCAGGAATTCTGTTTCTATTCCTCCTACTACGCTATGGCAAGCCTCTTCGCCAACATCACTCCGAGCGATGTGGAGAGAGCCCTCCTTGAACGGAAATGCCGTGAGCGAATAGTACAGCTTTTGGGCATGCCTCGTCTACGGGAACTTAATACAACGTGGTTCCTGTCGTTCAGACCAATCTGGCAAGATTGCATCTTACCTGTTCTACGCTGCCTGTTTTGCGGTGAAGAATGCGTGCTAGACATCTGTCTAACACTCCCATCAGTCATGCCAACGGATATCGATACTCTGCTGGACCCGATAATGGCCCATGCTGTGTGTTGTCCCCAAAGGCTTCCAATCCTGATGGCGGCATTCATTGAGATCTCACAGACGCTTCCGGCTGCTGCTGAGGTACGAGATGGATCAACGGGCACACAGGTAACAACGGACGTGAACATTGCTTCTTCTGCTGTAGGCGATGTTTCTCATCTCTGTGCAATTAACCTTCTGAACGAGGTGTTCCAAATGTCTCCGACTTCGGTGGATGATATTTTGGCTACGGACATAGATGATCTAATGTTTACGCCAGACCCATACACTGACTTTGATTCGGCTCACAGTGTACCAGGGCAACAATGAAATTTGGCCTTCACATTTTTCTAACTTGGAACATTTCCCAGAATTGAACTTTTTCTTTTTTAAATTTTTTGAAATGACATGGCAAATGAACAATCTGCTTACAGTAGAACTAGTCTTATAAAACGGACTTCTTTGAATACTTCCAGGGACACATTGTCACCTTAGTTGTCTAACATTTCATTTAATTCCATGATATGCAATGGCTTTGATTTTTTAGAACTTATCGACCATTTCGTCATATGTATATATTTCCGTTTCATTCACGTTGCATTTTTCTTCCGTTATATGCTTAGAATGAAACTGATGCTTAAAAATGTACAGTACCCATTGCATTTCAACAGTTTTGAGCTTCTTTTAAAATGCTTTTAGAAATGTTTTTAGCAATATGTGGTACTCAATTTTATGTTTAGCATTTAAATGTTTAGCATTTAGTCTTATCGTTCAATCGAAGATGGAGTGGGTGTTGTATTCCGCTTTAGGGGTCCGTATATAGGTTTTCCTGAATCATGTCCTTATATAGGCACAATTCGCATTGCCCTTATATAGGCATAGAAATACCTGTCCTTATTTAGGCATTAACCGTGCACTCCAAATACAGGCATGGTCACCGACATCCGTCCACCCTAACGTCACAACGAGTTCTTAGAAACCCGACCCTCAAGCTTCGGGAGTTCCCCTAGCACAGGACTATTGATTTCTCCAAGAACTCATCTATTATGTATGAACCGTTATACCTTAAGGGTTCATTCCTGACGTCTTCCTCTGTCCGACTTCACGTCAATGCTAACATTCCAATCAATCAATCAATCACAGGATTTGTAGAGCGCACTACTTACCCGCGAGGGTCTCAAGGCGCTGGGGAGAGGGAAGGGGGGGGGGATGCTGCTACTGGTCGAACAGCCAGGTCTTGAGTAGCCTCCTGAAGGTCAGCAGGTCTTGGGTCTGTCGTAGGCTTAGTGGGAGGGTGTTCCAGGTCTTGGCGGCGAGGTGTGAGAAGGATCTGCCGCCGGTGGTTGTTCTTCGAATGCGAGGGACGGTGGCGAGGGAGAGGTCGGCGGAGCGGAGCTGGCGGTTGGGGACGTAGAAGAGGAGTCGTCTGTTGAGGTAGGCTGGGCCAGTTTTGTGGAGTGCCTTGTGTGCGTGGATGAGGAGTTTGAAGGTGATCCTCCTGTCGACGGGGAGCCAGTGCAGGTTCCTCAAGTGGGGGTGATGTGGCTGTGGCGTGGTACGTCGAGGATCAGGCGTGCGGAGGCGTTTTGTATGCGTTGCAGTCGCTTGATGAGCTTGGCAGGGGCTCCCGTGTAGAGGGCGTTCCCATAGTCCAGTCTGCTACTGACGAGGGCCTGGGTGACTGTTCTTCTTGTGTCTGTCGGGATCCACCTGTAGATCTTGCGAAGCATGCGGAGGGTGTTGAAGCAGGAGGAGGAGACTGCGTTGACTTGCTTGTCCATGGAGAGCGTTGAGTCGAGGATGACTCCCAGGTTGCGTGCGTGGTCGGTGGGTGTCGGGGCTGCTCCCAGCGTCGTTGGCCACCAGGAGTCGTCCCAGGCTGAGGGGTTGGAGCCGAGGATGAGGACCTCCGTTTTGTCCGTGTTCAGCTTTAGTCGGCTGATCTTCATCCAATCGGCGACGGCCTTCATTCCTTCATGGAGATTGGCTTTGGCGGCGAGGGGGTCCTTGGTGAGGGAGAGGATCAGTTGAGTGTCAGTCGGCGTAGGAGATAATGTTGAGGTCGTGTTGTCTGGCGATGCGTGCGAGCGGGGCCATGTAGATGTTGAACAGTGTTGGGCTGAGGGACGATCCCTGGGGTACGCCGCAGATGATCTCGGAGGCTTCGGATCGGAAAGGTGGGAGGCGGACTCTCTGGGTTCTGCCGTCGAGGAAGGAGGTGGTCCATTCCAGGGCCTTGTCTCGGATCCCTGCGTCGTGGAGGCGTGCGCGTAGAGTGCGGTGGCAGACAGTGTTGAAGGCGGCGGAGAGGTCCAGCAGGATGAGGGCTGCGGTCTCACCATTGTCCAGCAGGATCCTGATGTCGTCGGTGGCGGCGATGAGGGCAGTCTCAGTGCTGTGGTTGCTGCGCAACCCTGATTGGGATGGGTCCAGGATGCTGTTTTCTTCGAGGTATCGGGTTAGCTGTTTGTTGACGATCTTCTCGATGACCTTGGCTGGGAACGGGAGCAGAGAGATGGGCCGGAAGTTCTTGAGGTCTCTCGGGTCCGCCTTGGGTTTTTGAGTAGGGCGTTGATCTCTGCGTGTTTCCAGCTCTCTGGGAAGGTCGCGGTCTCGAAGGAGAGATTGATGATGTTGCACAGGTGGGGTGCGATGGAGCTGCTGGCTTTGTTGAAGATGTGGTGCGGGAAAGGGTCTGACGGGGAGCCGGAGTGTATTGTGCTCATGGTCTTGATGGTGTCCTCGATGTTCACGCTGGCCCAGGCTGGCAGGGGGTCGTGGTCGATGGTGTGTGGCGGGTCTGGTGCATCGATCTTAGTTGGGGCTGTCTGGGTGTTGAAGCTGTCGTGGATGTCGGCGATCTTGCGGTGAAAGAAGGTGGCGAGGGAATCGCACAGGGGTTGCGACGGCGGGATGTCGTTGGTGTTGGAGCTGGGGTTGGAGAGTTCCTTCACGATGTTGAAAAGCTCCTTGCTGTTGTGTGCGTTGTTGTCGAGGCGGTCTTTGAAGGAGATTCTCTTGGCGGACCTGATGAGGTGGTGGTGGTTACGGATGGCGTCTTTGTGGGCTGTGTGGCTGTCCGGTGTCTTATCACTGTGCCATTTCTTCTCTAGTTTCCGGCAGGTACGCTTGGAAGCTAGGAGTTCCGAGGTGAACCAGCTGGCTCTTTTGGTGGTGTCGCTGTAGGTGAGCTTTTTCAGCGGGGCGAGGGTGTTGGCACAGTCGTCCATCCATCGTCTGAGGTTGCAGGCAGCGTCGTCGGTGTTGGATGGGTCGGAGGGAGGGCTGAGAGCGAGGGTTGCCCTGAGTTAGTCTTCGGTGACTTTGCTCCAGCAGCGGCGTGGGTTCTGTTGGGTGCGGTGGTGTGTGGTGGGTTTCTGGAAGGTGAAATGGTTGCAGCGGTGGTCGGTCCAGAGGAGTTCCATGGTGTGGCTGAAGGAGACGTGGGAGCTTGAGGAGAAGATGGGGTCAAGCGTGTGGCCGGCGGAGTGGGTCGGTGTTGTGACGAGCTGGCTCAGGCCGAGGTTGGCGAGGCTGTCGATCAGGGTGGTGGAGTTGCTGTCGTTGTTGTTCTCCAGGTGAAAGTTCAGGTCTCCGAGGAGGATGTAGTCGGTAGAGGTCAGGGCGTGCGTGCTGATGAAGTCGGCGATGGAGTCGCTGAACTGGGGTCGGGGCCCAGGGGGTCTGTAGACAAGGGTGCCTCTAAGGGTGGTGTTGGGGTCCGTGTGGATCTGGAAGTGCATGTGTTCGGCGGTGCGGAGAGTGTCGTCGGTGCTGGTCGAGACCCTGATGGTGTTCTTGTGGACGATGGCGATTCCTCAACACCTACCAGGCATAAATATACCTTCCCTTGCCCAAGCAAGTTAGAGGAGACCTCGACTTCAGAGGAGCCCGTATCCCGGCCTGACGCACTGAGAAGACGCTGTCATTCCTGCACGCAGACGAATCCAGCTTCCAGTGTTCTGACTCCCTTCGCGGGGTGTTAGAGTTTCAGACCCGGCAGGAGATTCCCACCTCTCTCATTCTCAAGGTATGGAGCTGACTAGAACCTAGAGGGACTCTTGGCATATTAGACTTAACACACTCTTAGTCTACCATACTAGAGAATACTCCACCTACTTCTACCTTTCCCTACACCTAGACTAGGTTAGGTACATTGGGGTAGAACTAGCTTAGAGACGCATCGTATGAGTACTCGCATTTTTAGCTCATGTAATTTATGTACGTGAATGTATGCTAAAAGATAATGCTAGCGCAGTATTATTTATTTCTACTGCTTACGCTGTACATTATTTATCTTGCATACTGTCTTGTGATCATAACAGCACATATCTCTTACACGAGAAACAAGACTGTTCAATAAAACCCTTTTATTGAAACGCCCGTCTTTCCTTTCTGTGTAACTCTGTAGAAACTAAGCATGCACGATTGAATGAGTGAAACTGTTATCTATTGTTTCCACGATTCTGAGACACGTTCTGCTTCTAAAGGAAACAAAGTTGTCATGTTTTTCGGTTGCCAGAAACTACTCCTTCTTGTTCTCAAGGAGTTTCTAGTGGCCTCTGAGCTAGCTGGCACAGGTAATTAAGTTTAATATAATGGATAGGGACATACCGACCTCAGTCCTATGTCAAACCTATAGGTTATATTATTCCAATGCGCAGAGCCTATTAGGGAAATAGGAACTACACTACAGTAGGAGGGTTAGTCTGGGTGAAGGGGGGACATCCCAACCCAAAACGTGCGACATACATGTACTAACTCCATGCCAGAACCTCGAGAGTGATGTACATGACCATACTGTGTGGAGGAAAGTACCCTCGGCCGCTTGGCATCTTAAGCAAAGTGGGGATGTGATGAGTCCTGCCCGCCAGAGCCGATATCTCGTGTAATACACCCGGTGTAGGTATTTGAACTGTATGTATCATAGTCGAGTCGCTATGGCGGCACCTGGTGGGGATGCCAGCGCCTCAGTCCAATCCTCATCATCCAATGGGCCCAGGTCAGCCTGCCAGGCCTCCCGTGTTCTGGATAGTGTTGTATGGCTATTCGTGAGTAGTATGCTGTAGATTTTGACAATCTTGTGTTCCCCCAATTCTCCCATAAACACTTTAGCCTCAAGAGGGCTAAAATCGGGTATGGTCTCCTGAAGTGCTAAATATGGCGAGAAGGCATGGCGGAATTGAAGATATTTATAGAATTGCGATCGAGGCATCGCATATTCTTGCTGTAATTCATGAAAGGACTTCAGTGTCTGGCCATGAAGGATATCCCCCACGGTAGAAATTCCTATTATATCCCAGCCCGAGAAACTAGGGAGGCCAGCCAGCTGCGGCATGAGGCCATTATGCCAAAGGGGAGCCTCTTTTGTTATTCTGCCCCACCACCCCAGCTGCCGGAGAGTGCGCCTCCAGAGCCTAAAGACTGTGGCAGTCGCCGGAGGCAACGCCTTCAGGATCGAACCAGCATACAGGACAGAATGTAAAGATTTGGCACCCATCAGCCACCGTTCGACCACATAGGCGGGGTCCAACCTATCCCCGCACCACCAGTCGTTTAAAATGAGTGTGTGCGAAGCCGCATAATATGCCTGAATATCAGGTGTTGCCAACCCACCACAATAGGTTGACTGAAAACAGGTCCTTAAAGCGACCCGAGCGGAACCACCCCTCCAGAGAAAGTGTCGAAGCGTAGCGTTTAATTGCATGAACCAACTAGGCGGTATCAAATATGGATGGTTTTGAAGTTGATACAATAAACGGGGAAGGGAGACCATCTTAAAAATGGCGGATCTACCAAAGAGAGAGCGGTAGATGCGACCAGACGAGAGTCTGCTCCTTGATATGAATCCACAGCGGAGCTACATTTCTTTCCCAAGACAGGGGTTGTGAGTCAGCCAGAAAGACCCCAAGTTACTTAAAGCCGTCCTGCACCACCGTGACCTCCTCGGACCATGAGCCGATATGTCCTGCATTACGTAAATTCATCAAGAAGCCAGCAAATAAAAAGAATAATGTTGAAATATTGGCCAATGTTAAGGAATTAAACTGATTTCAATGGAATCTTCAATACATACCCGTTGTTCGCTTACCAACGAACTAAGAATCTAAAAGAATTACTATCTAAACCGACTCACGTCACTGAAGGGACCTACAAAGGCACCATCCCTTGCTTAAATTGTGGACATTGCAACAATATTATAAAGGGAACTACCATAACACATCCCACTAAGGGCACCCCCATCCAACTTCGGACCACAGCTACGTGTGACTCAAAAAATTTGATTTACTTGCTAAAGAGCCCATGTGGCTTGACATATGTAGGAAAAACTGAAAGGAAGATAAAAGTTTGTTTAATTGAACACAAAAGCAATATCAGAAATCGTTCAGAGAAGTCACTGGTGGCAGTCCATTTCACCACGCAGAAACACAACATCAGCCAACTGAGATTTTTGGTATTGGAACTGGTTCCTCTCCTAGAAGGAATTGATAACAGAAAACGCTTACTACAGCGAGAACTGATTTGGATAAAAAAATTGGACTCATGTCACCCGAAGGGTCTTAATGACAGAATGGAATATAGTTGTTTTTTGCAATATGACTGTTTATATCGGTATTGATTATCTTTTGAATATCAGATCACCTGTTTTGTGATGTACTCATGAATTCTTTGTAATACATTCTTTCTTTTTCTTATTTCCTTTTGCACCTTGTATACGATATTCATTTGTTGTTCTTAATGCACGCTCTCCTATTTCACTCTCTCCAACATGGCGTCGGTCTTTTTCACTTTTTAGTCCTTTTTCCATGTAGATTACATTTACCCATAAGATCCCGCATCTTTTTTGCGGAAGTCGCACCCGCGGTGCGGTTTGACCGGGCACAGCACTTGACCGGACGGAACACCTGAATTACCGGCAAGGTAAGCCATAACGATCGTCTTCGATGACGATATGGCATCACGGCTGTTTGTTCTTCTCACGTAGTCTTACCTATGTTTTACTTTTTGTTCTCAGCGCCGGAAAACTTTTGAATTATGGGCTGTAGAGACAGACCCTTAACTGTTACCACTAGACAGCATTGACCAGGTAGGTTATTCATTTTTATTGAGCACTTTTTATGACGCCTGGAAACACAGGAGTTTGATTCACATACCGATTCAACTCATATTTGTACATCTGTGTAGGTTTTTCATTTTCACCGATCACTCTTTAGCTTATGGTCGCGACGACCGGGAACACAAGAGTTTTTTTCATTCACATACCGTTCACCCATACCCGTATATTGACGATCGTTGCACTCTACGCACTCCTCGGTGACACTCGGTTTTTTCTAGTTTGTTTCAACCACGTACACTCGGGATTACATTTGCTCATGCCTTAGCATGTACTTTAACGGGCACGCGTGACTACACCTGTGTTTGCTTTTCACTCTTTCGACTTTCCTGTTTCACACGCACCCAGTCTTTTCTTATGCATCTTCTTAACATTGTGGCACCCACTGTGAAAGTATATGTTTATACGATACTGGAGGTGCTCAGCGCTTGATATTGTGTTTAATTTCTTTTCAGAGAATTTATTCCCCTGATGAAGGGTTTATCCCGAAATGCATTGGGAATGGGAATATGTTAATGCCATGGTTAATTGCACGAACGAGAAGTTGTTTTGAAGAAGAACGTTAAAATTCACATGTGATGGATAACATTGTGAGTTAAAAAAGAAGAAAATAAATACACAGAAATCAATGAAAAAAAATTTGGCTATAAGAATGTTTCATTGAAATTTAAAGAAGGGTCTTTGAACCCCCAGGAGTGCAACGAGGGGATTCTGGGTGAGGTTCACCCAGCGCTTTTCTAGTATTTTCCTGCAATACGTATAGGCCATAAATAGGATTTACGGGGGTTCATGTATAGCCCAGAGGTTTCACCAAAGATCTGCAAATAACACGTCATCCGCATACAGCGCTATGCGATCCGAAGTTGTCCCAGGCCACTCAAATCCCCGGTACTGAGCGTCCATCCGCACCCACGCCGCAAGTGGCTCCATAGCTAGTGTGAAGAGATATGGAGAGAGGGGGGCAACCCTGGCAGGTGCCTCGTCCAATAGAAAAAGTTTAAGAAATGGTGTCCGCCACACGGACGGAGGCTGTAATATCTGTATATAGGAGTTCAATATACCTCAGGAGATGTGGACCGAAATTAAGGCGGCTCAACAGCGCGAAGAGATAAGTCCAACTCAAAGAGTCAAAGGCCCTATCTAGCCAACAGGAGAGCAGCGGGTTCGCCTAAACGATCCACTGATGCAATAGCGTTGTGGGCGCGTCGGATGTTGTGCCGCGTAGCGCGACCCGGCATAAAACCTGCCTGGTCTGAGTGGACCAGATCCGAAATATGTGGAACTATACGGTTGGCTATGATTTTGGCAAGGAGTTTTGCCTCGACATTGAGGAGAGATATCGGACGATAGGAAGAGTGGAGTTCAGGGGGTCGGCTCGGCTTCGGAAATATCACTATCTCTGCATGTCGCCAATCCGCTGGAAGAGACCGATCATCAAACGCAGCCTGAAGTGCGGTGAGATAAGGAGCAGTGAGGAGGGACTGATATTTCTTATAAAATTCACATGGGAAACCATTTGGGCCAGGAGCCTTGCCCGAACACATCCCAGACAGCGCCTCCTGGACTTCCTCAGTCGTGATCGGGACCTCTAGTGCATCCCTTGTCTGGTCTGTGAGGGCACGTGGGGGCAAATCCGCAATGAACTGCTGAACTAGCTTGGGCGAGATAGTCTTGCGAGGGGCATACAACTCTGCATAATAAGTCGTGAAGCTGGCGGCTATCCGAAGAGGGTCTGTGAGAACATTTCATTCAGGATCGCGCAGGCATGGGATGGAGATAGGGCGGAGCTCCCTCTGACACAAGCGGTGTAGCAAGGCGCTCGATTTGTCGCCCCACTGATATATTCTACTCCGGGTAGCCAACCAGGCAGCTCGAGCCTCATCCTTCAGTTCCCCAGCATAGACCTGTTGGGTATAGAGTAGTTGTCTGCGCGAGTCGTGCCCATTCGCCTCACGGCACACGCGCTCTGCGGCCATCATCTGGGCCTCCAATAGTATCAACCTCTCCCGACGTAATTTACGATGTGCCGTACAGTAGGTAACGTCTACCCCACGCAATGTAGGCTTCATCGCCTCCCATACAATCGCAAGCGATTCAACCGATCCAATGTTGTGCAGGAAATATTCTGTAAGGGAGGTGTGTATATGTGACCTATATTTATCATCAAGTAGGATCCACGGTGAGAGGCGCCAGCGGAAGGGAGGACGCACAGTATCAAGTCTCAGATCCAACTGTAATGGAGAGTGATCTGAAAGGTCCCGGGGCAGAATTTCAGCCGCTTCTAATCTATGCGTGTGCGTAGCTGATAGAAAAACGTGATCGATGCGGGAGAAGGATTCATGTACGCTGGAGAAATAAGTGTAGCCCTGTTCAGTGGGGTGAAGCCGTCTCCAAGAATCCACCCAATCTAATCCCCGTATCATGGCCCCAAGTTTAGATTCACGGGGCTCAACCGGATTCCCCGCACCACGCCACCTGTCTATAGAGGGGCATATTGTGTCATTCCAGTCGCCCCCAACCAGAGTCAGTCCCGGGGGAATCTCCACCCATAGCCGCATCAAGCGTTCCGTCAGGTTCCATGTGAGGGGCGGAGGGGCATATACACTTCCCAAGACAAACAACTTGCCATGCATCGAGCCCGTAACCACCACATAACGACCCTGGGGATCAGTCCATGTTTTCTCGTGTACGAAAGGGACTCTACGGTGGATAAGTATTGGTACTCCACGCGAACCCTTAGTGAAGCCAGAGTGAAAGACCTGTACAAAACCAAAACGTGTTAAGCATAGAAGCCTATTGCCAAGCAGGTGCGTCTCTTGCAAGAGTAAAATATCTGTGCCATAACGTTTAGCCTGGCGCAAAACAGCCCCTCTCTTGACTTTATCCAATAATCCCCGAACATTCCAACTGACCACCCGAAGGCGTCTCTCAACCAACCCAGACATGTCGGAAAGCGGGGCGAACATCACTGAATATATGCGGGGGACCACATGTAACAATCATAGACTTATCTACAGCTACAGAATGGGCATATGTATGACATTGAGAAACAAAAAACAAGAACAGTCTCCAACATCCCCCCAACCCAATACCTAAAAAAAGTAGAAGCATCTGTCGCGGCATGAGAGGTCCCCATGCCCCAATGGGGGTCCAGCGCTGCTCCCAGCCAATGGATCCCTAAATTGCTACCCATAGACACAACGATGTTTCAAGGTCCAGGGAGAGCATTAGGAGGTGTAGCCCATAGTAACATGCCATCAACCATAGAATTTAGATCGCTCATGTGATGAGCGGAGTAGTACAGTAGCTTTCCTGTGACAGGCCATAAGAATCATACGTGTGATTTATTACGAGATTTGGAGCGTTTCTTGGATAGGGATCGCCGGCGCTGCTCGCCTGGGGCCCGAGACAGCCCCTGGCCCGGCCCCCCAGAAGAGGAGTCCGAGTCCAGTCTGGGCAGGGTATGCGGTCGGAGTTTAACATTTTCATCTGTCTACGCGAAGACCTCCTCAGGGAGTCAAAGAAGTATGTCCGCTCTTTGTACGATATTCGGAGCCTGGCCGGGAACAACAAGGAATATTGAATCTTAAGATGCCGCACTCTGGCCTTCGCCTCGGTGAAAGACTGCCGGCCCTGCTGCACCAGTCTAGTGTAGTCCGGGAATATCATGATCTTTTGCGATGAAAACAGTAAGGGATCCGCGAGTCTGGCCTGTTGTAAGATGATATCTCTGTCTTTGAAGTTTAGGAACCTTGCAATCAAGGGTCTAGGTCCTGCGCCCGGTGGCGGTTTCTGTAGCCGGGCCCGATGCGCGCGCTCAATAACAAAGCAGGGAGACATGAGACCCGGAGGAAACCAGTCCGCTAGCCATTTGGCCAGAAAGTCTGCCACATCACTGCCTTCGCATCCTTCAGGAAACCCCACGAAGCGAAGTTTATTGCGGCGGGCGCGCCCCTCCACATCCTCCGCCCGCGTTGCCAATCCCTTGGCGATGGATTCCAGTGCCGAGACCTTCTTCTGGAGTGTTGTGATCGAATCCTCCGCCGTCGATATCCGAGACTCGGTCTCAGTGATACGCTGTACTGTGTTGCGGAGGTCCTGCCTCAGCGGCATTACGTCAGAACCGACTGCCCCAATCTTGGCCTCCAGCATGTCTCGTGATTGCATGATGGCGGCCAATATAGCGGCGTTGTCCGGCATAATCGACTGTGGGTCACCTGGCACAGGGGCCTGAGCGGTCGCGTCCGTAAACTTATCTAGGGTACTCTGCCGGGACGTCGATCTGGAATTTTTATCTTTAGACATGGTGCTGAAGATGCTCTATATGGCAGGCAACCCAAGCTTGACAGTCGCTGGAAGGGTAGCTCCGAGAGGATCACCAAAGAAGGACCAGGGGGGACAGGCCTCGCCGGGACACATAGAAGAGAAAGGACCACCGATGCAAGGGCCACAACCAGGCGATGCGCCCACAGGCAAACCCCGGCTCACTGGGGGGCTAAGGCACCATCTACACGTGCCCAGGGCACGAACAAGGCGGTCCAATCGTGCAGACCCACACACTACGGGCTCGATCCAGGCGCGGAGCCTCAGCAGTCTCAAACCGTCCACAAGGCCCGAGGCCCACCAACGCGGGCACCACAGCACGCAGCAGTCTCTCCGGTTCTCCTCAAGGCCGGTTCTCCAGGAGAATAGCAGCGGCGTTCTCAGAACCAGGGCACCACGTCACTTATAATATGATGAGTGAGTCTAGGACCGATCTTTGGCCCACTGCATCAGTTATCTCCAAGGCAGCAATGTATCAGCTACCACGCCAGCCAAAATCGCCCAAGGCGGATGTCAGCGCGCCGCGGCCTGAAGTGACCGCTGAGTCCGACCCGGTCCCCCTCACAGGTCCCCAGTGCCCCCCCGATGGCGGCAGCACAGCAGCACAATAGATGTGGCCCCACAGGGATGGACCGCAAGCACACGGGCCCGCCTAAAAGAACGCTCAGCCTCACCCACCGTAGAGCAGCTATACACATCCAGCCAGCGGAGCTCCAGTGCCGAGCACACAACCGGCAAAAGGAGTCACCCACCTCAGCCGGGCAGTCAGCATACCAGGGCGAGGCGAAGAAGCACCGTGGCCTGATATAGCCGCCGAGCCCAGCAGACGACACGGCTCTGCAGGGAAGGAGGAGGCACGACGCGGTCTAGCGCGACAGTCTGATCTCCCGAAGCGCCCCCAGATACAGAGAGAAAGGCACCGCCCGCCGCGGCTCGACAGCGCCGCCGAGTCTTCGTGAGGCGCTCGGTAAGGCGCCGCCCCTTCACCTCTGAAGTAACGCACCCTGGCGCGGTCCGGCGGAGCGGCTCTCACTGCGACGCGCCGAGATCCCCTGCGCCGGCGCCCATCACGCCAGAACGAGGATCACTAGGCCGTAGACTGCCACCGGAAACCGGGCGTCGCCAGGCCAGAAAGTCGGGCTGAAATTGGCTCGCAGGGTGCCGCCAAGCTAGAGGAACATTGCCCAGGAAATATGGTTACAGGAATGCCAACAAGACGGCAGGATAATCGGCGGATTAATGCGGGCCAGCGGGAGCTCGTCTAGAGTGCGTCCACCATGTTGGACCGCTTGGCCACGCCCCCCAATACAGCTTTTTAATTTCCCTATACACTGTTCACCAAGTAAATGATTTAACCATTTGGCTATGCATTTTCTTGGAAATCATTTCCCAATTGAAACGATGTTCAAATCTTGCTGTATAAATAATATTCACACATCAAGATGTTCTGCCTGATTGTGGACCTCTGCTAAGCCTGGTTTAGGGAAGAGGTGAATGGGTTGTAGTCAAAAGATGGCTGATGGCAGTATGAGATTGGCTGGGGGCAGGGCTTGAGGTAGGCCTGGTGATAGGTTGCACTTGGGTTGGTGTTAGGCTAGAGGTGGCTGCTGGTAAGCTGGGGGTACCTTAGTGGAAGCACTGGTGGTAGCTACAGGTGGGCTGGTGGGAGATAGGAAATGGGTGCAAACATGCTGTAGGTGGGCTGGTGTTGGATGGGATGGAAATGGGTGCAAATAGACTTCATGTGGACTGGTGGAAGAGTGGAAGTGGAATGGACAAAGGCTGAACGATGGGTGTAAGCAGACTGATAGGATAAAAACAGGGTGCATGTTGTAAGCGCACTGGTAGTAAACCAGAGGGCGCAAAGCTTGATGGTAGACCAGAGGTGGAGGGCGGTAGGATGAATATTGGTGGGTGGTCAGCTGGAAACAGGCAGTTGATGGACAGGGTAGGCTGTAGGGGGCAGTTTGTAGACTCATGGTGGCGTGGGAAGGCTAAAGGTGGGATGAGGGTAGACTGAAGGTAAGCCAGAAAATAAAAAACTTGTCTTTTGAGTCAGCTTAAGGACATTCTGCTTAAGCCATTTCCCATTTGATTCACAATGTCGTTCTGTTTTAAGATCCATAATAAAAGCTTTGATTCATGACACAGTGCAAGATATTCCTCGGTAACATAAAAGGAACTTTAACAACTGTTAGCACACTTGATGGAAAGCTGTGATGTGCTCTACCCATTCTTCTACCTTTCCACAAGACAGATTACACACACACTGTCTTTACATACTCTCAGCATATCTTCCTAAATTACACTTCAATAGCAAAATTGTGATTGATATTTCCTAAAACTGATGGAGAAAGCTGACCATACATAAATCAGATGTGCAGACGTTTTCCTGCAGGGCAAATACCGACTCACTCTCGACACTGGTATCTGCACCACACTTATTACCCATCCTGCCAAAAGGCATTTTACCACCTACAACTTCAGTGCTGTTTAATTAGGTGCTGCAGTACAGGTGGCAAAATGCCAGTCGGCAAGAATGACGAGGGATAAAGTCTGCACACTCACAAATCAGAATAAACAAACAATGGTGAATAACCTCAATTGAACAAAAGTAAGACTGGACAGTTAATGAAAGTACGTTGGCCTACACCTATTACAGTTACCTAAAAGACTGTGTAATGATAACTTAAATTACACGAATAACCAAAAGTGACCTACTGTACATGTATTCTCATTAGTTACGCAATATATCGCCTCCTCAGTCTATGTTATTGCATAAATGAGATGACTTTTTTCAACCTGATGTTTAACTTATTTGATATCTGTCTCTTGCCATCTTTGTGCATTCAGACATATAGGCAAAATGTTCAATGTTCAGCACTCCCAATAATAATGCAATACTTCCTTTTTTGTTGAAATAGTCATCATATTGCAGCTGTCACATAGTGATATGGAATCAAGCAATTTCATAGCATCCCCCTACAACTTATTATTAAGGTCACAAGCTTAAATGCTGCACATAACTGAATTGTTCGACATGCAATTACTATAGAGCTCCACTGTCTGAAGTAGTCTGAACACAGTTCAACAAAAACCTTAGCTCGAAAAATATTCATGCCATTGCTGGATGAATTAATCTGAAATGATTTTATATTTTTAAGGATGTATCCAAGACAGAAACTTACACTTAAGAATGCATAAATTAATAACAGATTACAAAACCATCAGAATGAGAGACAGTGTAATATTACCAAGTGAGATGAGGGCTTGGTGAATTTCCTTCATCACATTCCTGTAAAGTTCCTTCTGCCAATCATGTAAAAGCTTCCACTCTTCTTCAGAAAAATAGGCAGAAACATCATGGAATAGTCCCTGTGTATCGAACAGAAAATTAATCTTCACTCACTCAGCACTCTATTCAGTAATATATGGTATTTTATGAAAATATATTAATTTAGAATTTAGTATTTTCCTTATTATCACACCTCGTCTGAATCATATTTCCTACTACTGGCATTCAAGTGGTGAGAGACCATGAATCCTGTTTAAAAGCAAACTGCGGGTCTACCAGGAATGTAAAGAGACATGTGACATAGGTAGCTCATATATTGTCTTAATACATTCCTTTACAGCCTCTGAAAGCATAGCAGCAGGCACCTAGATCTGCATTAGATGTTTAAGAAGTGACTCGTCCGATTCTGTAAAAAGGAAATAGGGTTAATAATATGTAGTATTCACCTCCTCGTCCTGGTTAGAATGTGTTCGATTTTCCACTTTTGTATATTGTTGTGGTTTTGCATATTATATTTTGTTTTCCTTAATGGGAAAACCCATGTAGTATTCACCTCCTCATCTTGGTTACAATGTTGAGCATGCAATCCAGAACTTGGGTTCCATGCTCGAGATAGAGGTTCGAGTGAGTGACCGTTACAGGGCAGCTCAGGATGAAGAGAGTTGCTGGTGGCTCGTCAGCGCAACTTCGTGTAAATAAAGGACTTTACCTTAATCTCGCCTCGACTCCTCTCTTTGGATCACGACATAATATTAGAACTATAGAAGAAGAATTTACAGAATGTCAGTGTTTTTTACAATTGTACTAACTCTTAAGAGGATCGCCACAACACAGTAGCAGAGCACAGCCCATTTCTCTCATCACATGATGCCACACACATCATCTCTAGCACCACTGGGGTGGCAGCGAGCAAGAAAAGGGACAGCGAAGACCAAGGATGCAGATAATGGCACTACAAAAAGGAGTGCAACTATATGAGGCCATTTTGTATGGCTGGTCAATGCAGAAAACAAACACACAAAAGGTGATGGAAGAAATGCTTGCAATTTATCTAACCACTGGTAAATACTCTAGGTAGCACCCCGACCCATCGTTCTTTTGCTCACCAGACCACCTCCGTTTGGACCCAGCCATAAGCAAATCTGTCTTGACCCTGCTCCTCATGGGAACTACTCCAGCCTGAACTGCCAGGCCAGGTTCTCCCTGAACCAGAACACAAGCAACCCAGGACTAGTTCCGCCGGGATTGGGGCTCATTGGCCAGGTATAGATTGGTTACAGTGACACAGTGATCATGGGACCCACGTCCGGGCTTAACCTGGCAATTTAGAGTGCTACATCAAACACACAAAAGGTGATGAAGACAAACTGTCCCTGTCAGGCAAGTTATCTAGGCCTGTGGGACCCAAAAACAATTAGGCAATATGTAGGACAAGCATTGCCATTACTCTTCGAATAACTAGAGTCTGGTACTACTGTAAGCTCATCTTTGGGTTTTTATTTTTAGGCAGTAAGGAGAATGCCAGTCAAGGCTTACCCTTGGAGGCTAGAATTGGGAAGATTGCCAATTTCGGTTAGCAGCTCTATAACATGCAATGAACTGTTCAGGTACAATATTATCTTTTATTGATGTTAAGAAAGGTACGTAGTAATTTGTAGCAACTTAATTAACTTTGATTATACTCCAGTAAATTACTCAGTTACAAAATGATGTTTCACGAATACTACATGCATAAATCAGGGATACAATATAGCAACACTACTTACAGTGATGTGTGAAACTGAATTTCTAATCACAGAATTCAAAGCTCTATGATTTCCTGAGTCTGAGTTTCTAGATTTTGGAAGATGGCCACAGTCCTTTGATGGGGCTGCACAACACAGGGACCAGATGTGCCAGGAACCAGCTACATCTGTTGACGCTAATTCCAGGTGCGAGACAGATTTCATTGTTGAGCCACAAGCTGGAGAGTCACAGGTTCTTGAAAGTGTGTTTCTGGGTTTGCGACCGCACAAGAGGAGATACAGTCTCAGGGATACCTTCAGACTCTCCATCCTGTGGAAAGTTGTATGTCAGAATATTGTATACAGAAATATAGTCTGACATAAATATTGTATCTTAAATATTGATTACAAAAATATCGTCTCGCTGTGTGCAGATTTTCAATTATTAACTCCAATAAAGTGATATTTTTGTAGACAATATTTAGGTTACAATATTTATGTCCGGCGATATTCTGGAAACAATATTATCGCACCGTATGGCATGTTGTTGGTGCAGCAGGACTGTCAACACAATGACTCATGGTACTTTGGCACTCATGTTAGTACCACAGCGCATAAAGTACAAGATTTTGCAGAACGAACTCCTTGGTGAGGTTAAATGCAAAACCAGTTAAAGATTATCGTGAAAGAAGCCTAACAGAACAAAATAAATATTCTTAACCATTTTCTAAAATCAAAGGAAAGTCTCAGTCTGTCTTAGTTGAAAGGGAGTTTGCTTCAGAGAGTTAGGCCTAGAGCCCTGGGGTATGCCCTCCCATCTTAGTCAATTATACCTTGGAACCCTGAAAAAATGTTTGTATTTGTAAATATCCCGTGAGGACACAGGTAGACCAAGCAAGATTGCAACAGAAATGTAAAAACGTATACCTAAAGCAGAGGCACTTAAATTGAATGCTCAATTTCTAGCTAATGTAAATTGCTCTGTGTTTCGGAAACATGATCAAACCTTTTCAGTTGGCAGGCAACATGGAATGCACCATTCTGGCTTCTCTGCAATTTTACCAGCACACATGAAGGCAATCTAAGGTAGACACTTTTACAATACTGTGATAAGGCATAAGCAGAGACCACTTATGCATGTTGTTCTTTTCGAAAGGCATGTCTTAGTAAATACAGCACAAAATAACTTGAGCTACTCACTGTATTTATATGGGTATTCACAGATGTATTTGGATGCAAAAAAGAGCAAAGACTTGACCTTGGATACATGGAGTTCTGCATACATCTTGGCAGACAAAAAAAGAGCCATTACACCATGTTTTAGTTCTTCCTCTTCATGGTAAATATAAAGAGAGACCGCAGCAGTGCAGACACAGATAAGTCCTCACGCTCAATCAACTCCATTCATGGGAGACAAAGAGGCATCAGCAGGGAGATAAAGCATTTGAGCACAGCTCACAGGCTCTTGGTTGGACTGAGCAGAGGTCACAGGGCTCTGGTCTTGTAAGACTTGATTCCTCAAGCTTCTTGCTATAACATTCAGGATTGCTGGACTCGGGCTCTGCTCACCATCTTCAGGTTTCAGTAGCAGAGTTTGTTCCTGGAGAATATTCGCTACCAAGGGAGACCAAGATTCTGCCTTTGGCTCCAGCCTTCCTCTACACAAGTGTGCAGAGCTCTTTTTATGTAAAAGTTGAACATCGGATAAGATAAATAGATCATCTTATATCCAATACAGTGGCACCTGGGCTATACCCAAGAAACCACTAATATTCAACATTAGGAGGGAGGGTGAGAATCAGTACAACATGCATTTGATTTGAGTGGTGAGGCAGCCCCTCGAGGTCGGCCATTGAAAAAGAGTCATCCTATTCATTAGTTTTTTCGAAAGGAAGTTGTGTACACAAGATGCACTCACACTCCTGTCCACGTTATCTTGTGGCAAGCAAAAGGTCCAACAGTATAAGCTTCCTATACTCAGGGGTTCACTCATGGAGTCCTATCAGTCGCCTACATAAAAGGAACTAAAAGGGATTCACCCTGGACACCAAGTTCATACTCAAATAACACATTGCCAACAAAGACGGCCTGATGCCAGCTCTATCTAGTGAACAAAAATGAAACCATTTATCCCAGAAAGTGACTTCAGAACTGCTTTTTAAACCAGGTACCCTGGCCCGTGGTCCACAGCCTCCCCCGGCTCAAAAATGACAACATTCCAACATCCCCCCCTTTCAGATTACACCATGTGTCACCAAGTGTCACCAAGACTCCTAAGAAATATGATCACATCACTCTCACCCTGAGGGAACTCCACTGGCTCGCTTGCCGACCTGCATCATTCTCTAACACAGCTGCATAATCTACATAACCATGGCGCCCAGTTCCCACCCCTATCCCTCTGACAAGCTAAGCAAAATAAGGCAACCTCTTTCTCGACTTCCACGTCTAGGATTAGGCACAACATCCCTGTATCCTTAAGGACTACTCCAACCCTGATTCAATTTGTGAAATAACTGAAATCACATCGTTGTTTTTGCAGTTTTATATAGTGGGAACTCAACCCGAAGGTATTGGAACGCTTTACATGAGCACCAGTTATATTGCACAAGGTCACATCATGGCAAAGGAACAGTTCACCTCCAGGCTCAGAGCCGGGCTACTTATCCATCACTCTTTGACTGGGTCTTTCCCTTTGACCCTATAAAGAGCTCCACTGCCTATTGACTAGGTCCACGGTATACAAATACTACATATATCTATGGCAAAAGTAAACACACACAGCAAAACTAAATTTTGAGACAAAAAGGCACTGAAGTAAAGACTATATACTACATTTGCTGGTAATGGTTGTTTGTTTTGGCCTCCCTGGAACACATCAAGAGAATGCTGACCAGCAGACTGTCCTCTCTCATCTCCAGGAGTATAAGGGACAGCAGCTGCAAGCTAAGAAAAAAAGGCTCACCTCCTCTGGCTCCAGCCGCGGCATTCCGATGAAAAGTTAATATTATTCCTCTCCAGTGTTCCAGTTTAAAGTCAGAATCTGTCTAATGCCGAAGAGAGCCGACACTAGATAAAATTCCCCCAAGTGTCAGAAGTCTGCCAACATCACCCTCATGTTCCACTGCGCACGCGCAGACACGGAGTCACGTCGAACCAGGGTGTGACACGCACAGCGCATGCGTTGAGGAGGACTTTTGTTTCCGAGAACCTTTTCGTCCACTGAAGTGATACGGGTATAGCGCAGGCGCAATAACGTCAAAAACGCGCTCAACAGGACGCATAGTACGCAGGCGCAGTAAAAAATAACGGCACACCATAGATGCCATGTGCGCACGCGTAGAATAGAAATCTTAATCGTCTTCCGGGGCAAGAGTCACATACGTCAGAGCTCAGACACAGCTCCTTTTCTCTGAACAGAGGATGTTTATTGTGCAGCTCCAACATGTATGTACTTACAGCTTCGCTTTCCATTGATTGCAGGTTATACAAGACCCTTCTGAAACGTAATGATTATTATATTCCTGGAATGAACGGATCTTTGAGTGAGGGTCATACTAGCTCATGCCATTGTTTTAATTATTGTGTAAAATATAAGCCTAGGTAGCTTAGAATATATAAAATTCGACCTTTTACAATAGCATACATGCCAATAGACCCGATTCAGGCGGGAGACTACCGATTTTCCAAGCCAAAAATGGCTTTATTTAAGCTGTCTCCCGCCTGAAATTGCATTTTCTACAATAGAAGTCAATGGGGAATTTTCATTCTCCCGATTTTTTATTTTAAATCTCCCACGTCCCTGTCCTAAAATGTTGGCATGTATGCAATAGCATGACTAAAGATAGCATCAAGACTCTGCGTAGTTACTCCGTTGGTACAATGAGCTCAGTTACCAGCAATGCATAGGTTTGCCAGGTTTGTGTATACAGTTTTCTAGAGCAAACCTTTTTTTTTGTTGCAGTTTTATATAGCGCGAACCCGACCCGAAGGTATTGGAGCGCTTTACATGAGCACCGGTTACGTTACACAAGGACACATTCAGGCACGGGGAGATTAAGTGATTTGCCCAGAATCACAGGATATGGACGCAACCCTGAGGCTCGAACCTTGGTTTCCAGCACCAAAGTCGGCAGTCTAGCCGACGGACCACATCCTCTCCCCACAAGGACACATTCATTTTTGGGAGGCACAGGGAGATTAGGTGATTTGCCCACAATCACAGGATGTTGAGCTGACGCCGAGACTTAAACCTGGTTCCCAAGCGCCAAACTTGGCAGCTCTGGTCGTTAGTCCACATGACCCGCGGACATTAGAGAGGTTTACAAAAGAACCAGACAACATTACATATAATAGTGAACAAAATTGATAAAACAAGTCCAACCCAGGGTAAGAACAAACATAAGTTGCATTTAATTGTATTAATAGAGCTTGTTTCATTGCTTTCAGCATCCAGGAGAAGGTTCTGAGTAGACTGGGGGGTGGTTGGGAAGTGGGGTGCTGTGCTGTTATAGAAGCAGCTGTGTTCGCTCTGGATTCTTGTGCAGTGTTGCCAGATTTTGAGACCCGCCCAAGTACAGGGGCGCAACTAGACCCGAACTTCGGGGGGGGGGGCTAACACTCCCAGCCAGGGCTGGCCCTAGCACTGGTCGCACACAGTGCAACAGTCTTTTTTGGCGCCCCTCCCCCATTTCCTCCTTCTTCATGAATTCCCTATCTACCACTCACCAACAATGCACCTCATCTCTCTATAGCACCTTTCTGACAAACATTTAATTTTTTTATAGCGCTACTCATAGTTTACTCACACTCTGTTCTGTGATCTGCATGGTACACGTTCTTTGTAGCAGGCACATTAACCCTCTGCGCTCTGTGGGTGGCAGGAGTGCCCATGTGAGTGCACAGTGAGCGATGCAACAGTGTGAGAGTAGGGTAAGAGGAGTGACTGCAGGGTGAGTGAGGTGACCATATGAATTTGGGTGCAGATGTAAGGTGACTGCAGGGTGAGTGAGGTGACCATATGAATTTGGGTGCGGATGTAAGTGCAGAGTGGGACGAATGAATGCATGGTTAGTGATGGGCTTGTTTGAGTGAGATTGCAGATTGAGCAGTGAAGGGGACAGGTGAGTGAAGTGTCACATGAGTACAGGGTGAGTAGTGTGCTCGTGTGACTGCAGGGAGAGGTACAGGATGAACGGCGCAAGTGCATTGTGAGTGCAGAGTGATCAGTGTGAGTGCAGGGTGAGCAGGTGACTGGTGTGAGTGCATGGTGATCAGTGTGAGTGCATTGTGATAGCTGTGAGTGCAGGGTGAGCGTGAAAGTGAAGGGCGAGAATGAGGAGTGAGTTGTCTGAATGTAGGGTGCATTCCCAGACATTTGAAGTAACTCAGCTTGTTATTGACGGCGGTTTAGGGTTTCAGATATAAGTTAAACTATTGCTATTATGGCATTAATCAGGGATCGAGGGTGGAGGAAATAAATAATGTGCTGATCCTGCAACAAACTTCCAGTCTTATGATTAGGGTTGCCAGCTCATTATTTTGATGTTGCAGACGGTAAAAAAATAAGCAGTCACCTAAAGCCATATTTTCAGCACTTATCAGTGCTTACTTCGAACAGCAAATATAAATAGAAAGCACTTTTAATTGTGATGTAGAGCTGCCTGGATGATCCATGACTGATAAAGGGAACAAAGACAGAAAAGTCACATTACAAATTAATACATACTTTTTTATTTATAATCCTATTTAGTGTCAAGACAAGGTCATTTCAGGCTCTTTAAACAACACATGGCTGGCATTTTTCTTTTGACAACCCTACTTTATATTCCTTTTCATGAAATGCATTCTCACACTACGGCAGTAAATGTAAAATACAAATGTAAGGAATAGGCAGAGTGGGGGCCCAGGGGGTTCTGGAACCTGAAAAATAACCTGAGCCTCCGTAACTAGTTTACAAATGTATGTAAATATGCAAATGGTCTTTAAAAACCTGTGAAAAATTCGGGCGTGCCGGAGATAAAACTCCAGACACTGCCCAGCCAAGCCCACAGCAGCCCGGCCAGAGACACACGACTTGGAGAGCTGAAGCCCTTTTAGCCCTAAGGGCGTAGCGCGCCTGCCCAAGTACAAGCCCAAACTCAGCCCAGCACAGAAGAGTATCAGCCCAAGAAACAGCCCAAAGATGAAACTCTCAAATTTTTACAAAAATAACCTTCAGAAAACATTTTACAATTAATTTTAAGGTCTATTTAATATACATATAGTAGGAGGAGGAACACTGGGCAACAATGGACTTCTGCAATCATGCCTAAATTCTATTAAAACACTCATTTTGATGACCAGTCCCCACAGCGACCCTCTGTCACCACAAATACATAAGGTAACTGATGGGAAAGCAGTGCAGAAAAGCAGGAGCTTAAAGAGCCCTCTCAAATAAAAAGCAATATCCCGAAGTAATCACTGCCTCTGCAACCCTCCTCCGGTCTATTTCTGTTCATGGTTCGGAGTGCAGTTTTCTTTTAATCACAATCCAGAAGCCCGAGGCCAGAAATAGAAAACTAGGCTGGGCAGGGGGTGGGTCTCATTTTTCCATGATTTGCTGGGCCCTCTTAAAGTACTGGTAGATTAAGATACTTAGTCGGCGTACCCAGGGCTTTAAGTGGGCCGGGTCCTGACGGTGCTTTTGTTCTAAAAAACAGGTGCTGAGATGGGTCCCTATTCATTTTTGCCCTCACCCTGGGAGTGAAAATAAATCTTCACTCGGCTGCACTATCAGCCATCACCAACCTTTGATGTTACCCTGGACTTAGCTGCCAAAGTTTCAGATTGCTATGTGTGACTTTTTCATAATTTCATTGTAATTATGAGTGACATTTCAACGACTAATGAGTGACAGTTTCTCGTGAGTAAAATCAAGCAATGAAGACGAGGGAAACATATAAATATCAGAAATGACACCCATTTGAGCAACAAGAAACTCTAAGATCTTAAAACAGCTGCAAAGCACAAATATTTCAGAAAGACTTAGCTCAGTCACTATTCCATAAAAATGATCATTATTAGCTGAGTAAGCCAGACCCCCAGGATATTGCGGCATAGATTTGCTAATTTAGCGGCACAAAAATTGAAATTTAGCGGCACAAAAATTGAAATTTTGCTGCATTATTGCTGCACTTTATTTTAATCGTAATCATTCCTTTTCAGCCTTAAATCAATGGAAACTGTTTTAGCAGAGTATTCCACTTTCAAATAGGCATGGTTAAAGTGTCTGAGAGTATTTGTTTGCTATGCTAAGTCCCCGAGTCATGTAATGGCTGGCAGCAACATTTTTCTCATGTTGCTGGCAGCCAATCAGAGAACTTGCGCGACTCTGACTTCCACAGGAACGAGATGGCCCATGGGAAATAAAGATCCTAGGGCCAATCATAACTCTCTACTTTTAAGCGAGAGTCTAAGACACTCTTGCAAGTGGCATCAACTCTTCCACTATCCCATCACCGACCCTGCTTACAAGACAACACCATGGTTTGCTGTAATTCGATTCTCTTCGGCTGCTCATGCAACTAAAACTGCACAGTAAACAACAAGTTGCACACATCAATATTCTGACTGACCCCCTCGCCCCCACCTTCCACCTTCCACCTACCACCACCCCCTCCTCCAGGGCACAAGCCCTAAAAAAAGAAGTGGGGGGACTAACCAAGTTAGGTAGTTTACAAGTGACATCATGGCGCGTGCCACCATAGCACATGACGCCACGACGCGTGGCATTGCACGTGGGATCACAGAAAGTGATCTCTCTGGAAGTGACATCTGATATTAAGACCTCACACATATGTTTATCAGGAATATCATGAGTACATTTAAGTGCATTATGAGATTTGCCAAAAAAGTGGTGCAATGCCAATGCAAAATCTGGGCCACAACTAATATGTTTTTTTTTCAAAGCCTTGCCACAAAGAAATTGGCAACAAGGAGTAGCATGGCAGTAAATCGGTTCTCCTTAATTGGTTGCAAAGTCTGCATTTTAAAATATTTTATGAGGTTAAGGCATCTGCTACAGAGGTGCCCAGTAAATCACAGGGAATAGTAATAATGGTGAGGTAACTCTGGAGGTTAAAGCTTTGTTGGAGAGATCTGAGTTTTGTGTAGTCCCAGATTTGCATCAAAGTAGTATAGACGGTTGGGGGCGCTAGAGAGCCCGGCGCAAGATGGCCGCGCTTTAGTGCAGCTCCGCTGGCCAGGCGGACACTATCCGTTAATAATCCTCTCATCCCAGCGCCCACGGGCTTCCAACTCGGTGTAATAATCGCAGACGAGGTGTAGCCGAAGATCCTGGCCAGTGGAGTCGTTTGGTGGCGCGGGACCGCTGCGCCTCAGTGAGTGGAGCGGCAGGGCCTGACGGAGCCCGCGCGGCCTGTGCGGCAGACTGCGACTGAAGCTGGCGTTCCGATGAGCTACAACCCCGCTCCCTGCGACGCGTCGGCCCTGCATCTGTGTAACGGCCGGTGATGTGACCCGATGCGGTAAGCGAGACTGACAAGCTGCCCTTGCCGGGACCTGCGAGGCCGCGAGACGAGCGCCGTGTGCGGGACTGCCGGCGTTACGCAACCCCGGCGATCGCCTACATCCTTATGTGAAGTAAGTGGAGGGCGCCGACGGGCGGCATCACTGCTGGTGCTGGGAGGCGGTGAATCGGCGCTTGCTGGAACTGTGCTTCCTGCCCTTAGCACATTCCTGATTTTCTTAGGAACATTGTGGTGTTGGCTGCGGCCTCCAGCAGTCCGGCACAGCCGCCATCTTGACTAAAGGCACCTGGGGCCTAAAGAGACAGACCTGAGGTAGGTGCGCGCGTCCCCTCTGAAACTGCAACGAGCGGGGCGGCTTGCATGGTGTCCCCCTCTTATTAGGCTGGACACGAGGCGCTGAGTCGGCCGCAATACCAGGCGCTTGAACCAGATTGCTGTCACAATCAAAATTACACGCAGCTATACAATCATTAATTAGGCCTCAACTGCGACTAGAATAGCACCATCTAAGTGGCACTGAGCAGCGACAGCAGTAAGTAGAGCCGGCTCCAAGAGGGTCGCGTATCGTGCTGGTGGGAAGTTGAGCTTGGCCCCCAAAAGCTACAATTTTGCGCATATACGCCGCTGTGGCCTGCCTGCGGTTAATATACTGAAGTACCGCTCAGCGACCTCGACAGTCTGGAAGCACAATGGGCAAACCAGATAAAAGTCAGCCCCGGCTCACGTTTGAAGCTAAAAAATCACAAAAAACTGCGCAGGGAGGACCGGACGAACTGGAGGAGCAGGCCCCAGCTATGCCGGACCTCATGCAACTGGCAACGATGCTTCAAGCCGTGCAGCAAAGTCTTCTGTCCATAAACAGTAAAATAGACACCCTAAATCAGCGTATGGACTCCATGTCCGCCAAACTTGATAATCAAGCAACTAGAATCGCAGAGCCAGAGCAGAGAATCTCCAGCGTGGAGGATGCAGCACAAGTCACACACAATGTACGGATATGGAAAAACTTCTCCACATAATTCAAGCCAAGAACGAAGACCTCGAAGCGTGCTCTAGACGCTGCAACATCCAAATCTTGGGTGTTCCGGAGACCACCAACACTGGCAGGATGAAGCTGTACGTGGAGCAACTGCTCATTGATCTATTTGGCCGTGACTGCCTTTCAGCAATGTTCGTGGTCGAGCGCGCCCACAGAACTCTAGCAGCCAGACCGCCACCGGGCGCACTCCCTAGACCGGTGATTGCGAAGCTCTTAAACTACCGAGACCGCGATATGGTGCTCCGGTAGGCCCGCGAGAAAGCTGAATTGCAATACCGGGGATTCGGGGTTGCCTTTTATCCTGACTTCACGGCCAGTGTTCAGGCGGCGAGAAAAGAATTTACTTCGGTCAAAAAGCAACTACAGAAGGCCAACATCACGTATGCCATGTTATATTCGGCAAAGCTGTGAATTGAGTATGATGGACATCAGAAAATCTACAACACCCCCAAAGCTGTATAAGACTTCTTGAAAACGGCGCAAAAGAGAACACGGTCTCAGCGCTCACAGGACCCGGCGGACTCAGATTGAAGATGGAGGCCACTCTTTGATAAGTATCTGCCCTGGGCACTTGACCTTGATGTTGACTTATCAATGTTTGCACTGGGATTGACTAGTACTCTGAACTGCCTGGCCACCTCCGGTGAGGAGGGAGTCCGGGCTCCTAATGACCCCCCACTGGGTGATCCCCGTTTTTGCTATCTTTTTCTCTAGACGGTTCCTAGGGTTGGGGTGGGGTATTGGGGAACACTGTCCTTAGCATAATTGGGATGCTAGGGTGGGGGGGGGGGTTGCTGTTTCCTGGGACAGTTATGTGGCTTGCTGGCAGCATGTGGTTTTTGTTTTATGTATCTGGTCGCATCCGCAAACACTGTACACTTTCGGTGTGTTAAATGGCAGGGGTAGCGCAAACTGATAGTGGCTCCATAGCATGTATGACATGGAATGTATGTGGGCTGAACTGCCCAAAGAAGATTCGACAGGTGTTAGCCCACCTAGATAGACATCAAATTAAAGTTGCTCTCCTTCAGGAAACACACCTGACTAAACAAAACGAAGCTAGGATGGGCGCTCACTGGGCGGGCTACCGTTTGTTCTCATCATATTCATCCTACGCAAGAGGAGTAGCCATACTAATCAAAAAAGGCACCCCCTTCATAGTTCTCAACTCAACTATAGACAGCAACGGCAGGTATGCTATTGTACATGGTAAACTTCATGGGGGGTTGCTCACTCTAGTGAACACATATGGGCCTAACACGGACGACCCCACATTTTATGAGAACTTACTGACGGTGCTGCGGGAGGGACCAGATTCCGAAATAATATGGGGAGGGGATCTCCATACACACCTGGACCCCTCTAAAGATAAGTCGAGCCCGCAGCGGGGGCACTCACCCAAAGCCGCTCATGTCATCAAAGCGGGTATGGAAGACCTAGGGCTAATTGACGTGTGGAGAATACGAAACGTCGATACATTGGACGGCACCTGTATATCCACAGCGCACGGGAGTTGGTCGAGATTAGACTATTGGTTTACCAGCGCCGGGATTAATGCATGGGTGACAGCTGTGGCCAGGCTTCCTAGAACATTGTCGGATCACAATCTGGTCGTGCTCATGCTCTGTATTCCAAATACGGTCCCTCGTCAATTCACATGGAGATTTAGAGCCGAGGCCCTACTGGATCCAACATACACGGCCACGATCAGGGAAGCTATACAACAATATTTCACTCTTAATGTGGGATCCGTTAGTGCAGTAGCAACACTCTGGGAGGCCTTTAAGGTCACGATTCGGGGGGCATGTATCAGTACCAATGCAGGCATCCTAAAGGATATTAGAGGGCTGCTGGCGAGTTTGGAAAAGAAGCTTAAGCAGCTTGAAAGGGCACAAGAGCTTGCTCCGTGCTCTGGCACGCTGGCGAAAATTAAGGAAGCGGTGACAGAATACAATGAATTAGCGGCAGATGAAGGGAAATATTTGTCAAAAAGGCATGTTGCTAGGGCTTACGGGGAGGGCGGGAGACCGGGCCATAATCTTGCAGCTAAAATCAAGATGAGGCACGAACACCACACAATTAGTCATATCACTGACGACATGGGGGTGGATCACTACTCACCACACGACATCACTGTTCAGTTTCGCAACTTCTACGCTGAGCTGTACACCTCCAGGGGTGCAGCAGACCCTGCTAGTCTGCACGAATATCTTGAGGATATTGCACTAGCCTGGCTGTCCAAGGCGCAGCAAGAATATCTGGCCCACCCGATAACAGCTGACGAGGTTAAAGATGCGATTAAGGCCCTCCCTAACAGAAAAGCACCGGGCCCGGATGGGCTTACGGGCGAATTCTATAAGGAATTTGCGGAAGAGCTGGTGCCCTACTTATTGGCAATGTTTGAGGAGGCATACGATACGGGCTCTCTGCCGCCCTCACTCCGTGAGGCTCTGATCATTGCTTTGTTTAAAAAAGACAAGCCACCATCTCGTTGCGACTCGTATCGCCTGCTGTCGCTCATTAACACCGACACGAAGATACTGGCAAAACCCTTACTCCCGAACATAGTCCTACCGGACCAATCTGGTTTTATACCGGAAATATCCACTTCATACAACTTGCGTACCATCTTTTCCCTATTCCACATATTGAACCCGGATTTGCAAGCGGTGGCAGTGCTGCTAGATGCGGCCAAAGCGTTTGGCTCCATCGAGTGGGTCTACATGTTTCAAATACTAGGCAGAATTGGGCTCCCGGTGTACTTTTGCAGATGGGTGAAACTGTTCTATACTGACCCAGTAGCGCGAATACGGATTGAGGGACAGACCTCGGAACCCATAAAAATCCGTAGAGGGACCAGACAGGGGTGCCCATTATCGCCTCTCCTTTTTTCAGTGCTGCTGGAGCCCCTGGCTTGTATTATCGGACAACGCCACGGAGCGCCAGCCCTCAGGTTTACCCTGAGACCAGTGAATATATCCTTATACGCGGACGACATGGTACTGTATGTCAGGGAGCCCCAGACTATCTTGAGCCCATCCTACGCGAATATATCCGTTTTGGGCACTTTTCGGGCCTGGCTATAAACTGGGCTAAGTCGATAGCTGTGCCTCTCACTGTAAGTACTGTCCAGCATGCTCTGGAATTTCCCCTTGAGTGGACGGTCGAGCCCGTAAAATATCTCGGTATATGGGTTCACCGCTGCCCAGACACAGTAATCCGAGAAAACTACGGCAGGGCATGTTTCCAATTAGAGAGTCAAGTGACGAGGTGGGTCGGTTCGCCACTGTCGCTGGCAGACAGGATTGCACTCATCAAGATGGTTGTGCTCCCGCTGTTCCTGTATCTTTTCAATAACATCCCCCTTAAGCTAACCAGCCAATTCTTCAGGGATTTGCGCAAACAACTGCTGAAACTGGTTTGGGGCGGGAAGCAACCCAGGGTGAGCTGGGGGACACTCATACTGGACTACAAAAAGGGCGGCTTCGGAGTACCTAATTTGCATTTATACTACCTGTGTGCTCAGGCACAATATGCTCACTTCTGGTACAACTCCCACGCGTTTATACCGCACGAATATGTTTCAGTGCCATGTATATGTAACGTCGTGGAGTTCTCCCCCCACTCGGAAAAATGAAAGAAACATAGAGGGACAAGTCTCAGCTCTCGGCGGACCAAGCGAGATCCCCATTAAGCTGCATGAAACATTAGGGGGCATATTTACGTTCCCTGGCGCATCCCTGCATATCAGCAGGGATGCGCCAGGGAAAATGCGTCACGCAAGTTTACCCTTGCGCCACGTCCGATGCGCCGCATTTACAATGCGGCGCATCGTGGCGCAAGGATAAGCAGATGCGTGACGCATCTGCCGGCGGAAGGTTGGCGCAGTGCTGAAGTTGTATCGCAAGCGCGACGCAACTCCAGCACTGTTCCAACCTTCCCTATCCCTAACATGGTACGTCAATCCTTACGCCTGCTTGAAGCAGGCGTAAGGATTTGACGCACCAGCGTCGGAAAAGTGACTGCGTGAAAGCTTGTAGATTTACCTACGTCACTTTTCCGAGGCGCTCCTGCGCCGGAACGCCCCCCCCTGCGCCGGTACGCCCACATGAAACCTGACGCAGGTTTCATGTGGCGCAGGGGTTTACTACGTGACGCATCTCCCTAGATGCGTCACGTTGTAAATATAGCGCAACGCGGCTCATGGTTTGCGTCACCGCTGCGTCACATGCGTGACGCAACGGCGGCGCAAAAGTGGCGCAAGGGGCTTGTAAATATGCCCCTTGGCATTTAAAATCTGGCAGCCGCTCCCTTGAAGCAGGCAGAGCGCAACTTCGTGAACAGAAGCTCCAACAGCAATAACGCGAAAATAATATTAAACCACCTGTGAAAAGGGCGAGTCTTGCATCTTGTGTGGTGCACGCGAGCCATCATTGGAGAAATGAAACAGACGGGCGCAGGGGGGAAATGTCACGGCCAGCGGCTCTGCGTACATTACAAGAATGTTTTCATCAGTTCGGCTGACAGTTTGAACTGTATTTTATTTAATGCGATTTTATATAGCGCGACCTTTACCCGAAGGTGTCAGAGCGCTTTACAAAAGGACCAGTTACTTTACTGTAAAAACAAGAACACACATGTCGAAAGACTCCTAGAACATAAGGAGAGCCCTCATCTTGAACGAGTAGAAAAGATGCCGCCCAGCCACCAAGCCCTGCTTTCGCGGGCACTTTTGTAAAAAGCGCGGCTTTTTTACAAAAGTGCCGATTTCGCGATTATTTTGCAAATCGCGAAATCCTGGAGGGTCTGGTAAGCGGTGCACGCACCTGCGAGTTCACACTTCAGTTCAGTAACAGTTGCAATTCACCACAGTGGCTCTAAGTTAGGAGTCGCCTCCGTCCCCATGTACTACCCATTGTTTTATGGTACAAAAACAATAAAAAGAAGTAAAAATATTATTTCCATTAAGATCTCTACTGATAGATGTTTATTTACATTTCGGCACGCTGTAATAGGAAATTGAGATTTGACAGTGGTCAATAGATGGCGCTGTGGATGTAACTTTGCTACCATTGGATTGAAACAGACGTGAGTATGTTTATCTGTGCAATCTGTAGAGCGGCAATGCACGGATAAGCACCTCGTGCGTGCTGCTTAGCACCTCATAATCAACATATTGGTTTAGAAATCAGGAAAGCATGTTGATTCACCCAGACCTGAGCGAGTCAGGACGCCACGAGATTCCCGAGGACGCACCACCAGAGGCATTCAAACCCAGTTGTATATTCTGCGATGAGACTGTGCGACCACCTTTCATCGGCCGATGATTGTGAATGCTGGTGTTGCGCTCCTCATGCTGAGGCACCAATTACTCGGGAACAGAGGAAAGCCAGCATAGTTGACCGAGCCCCCAGGCCAGCACATGAAAACATACCTTTCTGCACAGTGTGCAGTACTATTGCTGCAGTCGCACACTCTGCCACAGCAGCGCATGTTGCTCATCATGAGTGCTTGGGCGGCGCTCCATCCCGCCTGTGTCTGCAAGTCAGCGCCGGTTGTGTGAGAGGAGCTATAAATGCATGAATTTGCGTTTTGGTGTGGTGATGCGGACCACCATACTAAAATGCATTAGCCTCTCCCTTGATGCGTGGAACTTGGCAGGGCTGCATAGAGAGACTCCTTTGTTATGCAGATGCCACGAAGGAGCTAATCAGAAGATACGATCGCCTGCTAGTGATCTTAAAGTGCATGCCATGGGGATCTGCAGGCAGGAGGTGTGAAGGGCAGAGTGCAGGCTCTGCATTTAAAAGGTCTTCAATGCCGCTGCATGGGCAGCTGCTGCCAAGTATTACCAGCTTCTAGACATTTTCTCAAGTAATTTTACAGTATCATAATTATCAAACTGAAGCATTTACACTATTATTCACCACAAAGTTATTGTTACATATTCATATACTGCAGCTAACAACCATTGAAAAAAAATAGTCTGGGCTTGTTTTAAGTGCATGCCAGTTCTGTTACATATTTGGAGGCAATAACAGAAAGAGGCAGCAAAATGCCAGTCAGGCAGCGGAGATTTTTACCTTACATGTTTAAGCACGCCCTTTATTACATAGGTTGTGTCCCTCTGAGCGACCCCCGTCCTCCAGTTTTTCAACCCACTTAAAGCCCTGGGCGTACCCTTATGCCGTTAAATTCACAACAGACTCCATCTGTACTGTTAGAAGGTGGTTCTGCCCATCTGAGCCGCCCGGATTTTTCGCTTTTTGAACACCTAATTTTTGAGCTTTTACTGTGGGAGAGCCTCATAAGCTGGGACTCACCCACAGTGAACTCATGATGAAAGAGACTGCATGTGGATTTTACCAGTGTCTCCCTTGTGAGAGAAGGCCGCTGCGCTGCAGCCGGAGTAAGGGGCACTGGACTGGTTACATGTATACAAGTGGGTACATGCGTGGGCACACGTGTAGGGGCTGCGCGGGGGAGATTCCTGTTGTGCGCAGCCCAGGAGCAGGTACAGATGGAATGGTGTGGCAGGAATTATGCAGAGTTGGGTGGTGACATAGAATAGGCTTTATACTATGGGAAGACACATGTAAGGGAAAGTCAGTGTGCTTTACTGTTTTCACTGTAGGAACACTCCATTATTCTCCTATGAAGATGGGAACCACATAGGGTAGTTTCACTTCCCTAGGGCCTACAAATTCCAGACACGCACCAAAGTACACTGTAAGTTGTGTAAAAAGAAGTATTCTGCTGAGTCCAAAGCCATATCTGTACTGCTTATGGGTCATCCAGAAATGTCATATTCCTCTGACTCAGCTCATAACCAGAGCCTGGCTGGGATGACACTGCCAGGCTGGATTAACGACCTTCCTCCCCAAGCTGTAGCATCAGAGGCCTAGCCCTTCACTGCAAGCATTCCAAGGGTGAAGGTCTCCTCTCCAAGAGGGAGAGAAGGTGGGTGGAACTAGAAGTTATCCATCAGCAGCTGTCACCCGGTGCCAGGTACCGGGTCTGCTTGGGACCATGAAGGCAGCAAGGGGGGAAGAGGGCTTTTCAGAGACCATGTGGTATGAGACCCCTGGACGACGCCTTTTTGAACTATCCCAGAGGCCTGTGCAGGAAGGAGGGAGCAGGGGCAGAGAGGTGATGTGTCGCTACAGGATAGGGCAGAAGAGCCTTCCTGCCAGCCCCCTCCAAATTCTTTTAAAAGGTCTTGCACAGGAAGAGGAGCTCTCTCTGGGGTGTGGTCTGCGGAGGAAGACTGGTGCTGGAACCTGGCGCCATGGGCAGTTGGAAGGAGGAACCCCCTGACTGTCCCAGGACCCTGGATTGCGACTGTGGGGGAGTCCAGGACCAGTGAGGATAAATCTGGGCCTTTGCGCAAGCAGAAGAGAGGCCCCGAAGGAGAGGCAGGTGAAAGGCTGACGCAGGGAGCCAGTTCAGACCGCTCCCTGCTGAGTTCACCCTCTTTGAGACCAGGAGGGCGGCGGAAAGTGCTCCCAGTGGCTAGGGCAGGCCACCAGGAGCAAGAAGAGGCCAAGATGGTGAGAATCTGTCCCCTGGGGGCTGAGATATGACCCCCCAGAAGGTAGGCGACCTTTGACCTCTGAGAAGACCAACGACGAAGCGCGTGTGGCTCAGCCGCCGGTCTTAGATGGGCCCCTGGGGTGGGTCAGGTCCCGGGGGCTGCCCCCAGATGAAGTAAAGTCGGGGAGCGCTGTCACGCTACCCTTGAAATGGCCCGAGAGGGGTGCCAGGAGCCCACCCTGGCCCCGACGAAAACAGAGGCAGGGGAGCGACATCGCGCCCCCCTGGGAATGGTGAGGGGGGCCCTGGACCCTCAACTCCGGGCCCCGCCAAAGTCGAGGAGCGCCGTCGCGCCCCCCCCGTGAAGAAGAAAGTCAGGGAGTGAAGGAAGTGACCCGATGAGGGTCACCCGGGTTACTTGCGACCACCTCTCAGCCTTCCATACAAATGAAGAGTCGGTCAGACAGTAGAGAATACAAACCAAGTAAGCTTTATTCAGGATACACTCGAGTGGAGTCCGGTCTGACCAGCCTCCTTGGATTGCTGCAGAGGGACTGACTTCAGCAAACATGGTGTTACAATAAATATAAGTCAAAATCAATAAAGACCCGCCCTGACTGGAAATTTCCAGTTGGTAGCTGGTGAACAAAGGAGATACAGAAGGATGGGTTTCGATCCTGAGACCGGGCACATGCTATTTCAGCGCCAAGGTCACTCTGCCTGCACCCGCCGCTCTAAGGGTGGGATCAGGCCTATCTAGTGGGAAAGGTATGTACAGACAAGGACAGTGTATTCATTAGTACAGCGAAGCTCAACCTTGGAGAAATGAAAACAATTGCAGCTGCTTTCAGCTGGGGTAGAACATGAGGGAGACAGAAGTTAATTTCGATCATGACTCAAAATGGCGGCTGGAAATAAAATGGTGCAGCGAATGCTAACTTAAGACATACAATGCATGGATAACTCAGCTAACACATTTTTATTCCAACAGACCCTCCTTTTAGCATTCGCTAAACCATTGTAGGGCTACCTGGAAACGGATAACATCGCAAAAAATAAGCGTTACCACTATAGGCTGACGTGTGCATGCATGATCAATATTCGAAGATACCTTCATCAATCATCATAATATCATTAATATCCTGCAACATCATGATCGTGGCATTAGTGGCAGGGGCTACTATCCTTTGTTTAGGTTTCAGAGTACTCATACAATAAGCGCAACAAGCAGGGAGATAGTGTATGCATAGACATGTAAAGATAATACCAGCCACTGCAACCAGAAAGATAAGGATCTTCCAACCCCAGGACGTAAACAAACCCCAGAACCATCCAGAGAGGGTCCAAGTACCATTTTCTTGATGTATGTCAGATGAAAGCCTATGCAACTTCTGTATGGTAGCATACACATTGGGGGCGTGGTCAGGTATGTACACACAGCACCTACTGCCAACGCGACAGGTCCCTCCCCGATCAGCAAGGATGACGTCTAACACCATCTGTTTTGTAAGGTGACGAGCCTCGTAGCCTGAAGCTCAGCAGTAATATTGGTCAGTATCCCTGCAGTTGTATTAATAACCCCTTCCACAACTCTTGTGAGCCGACGAAGTTGAAGGCTATTAGCCATGGGGCCCCAGAAAGGTACGATACCCTTCATAGCATCCTCAAACTGTTGTAAGGTGGTATCTGTCTGATCTATATCCTTCGTGTCAATAACCTTTCTGACTCGGGGCGAGTGTACACTCCGATGCTGCAGCCTATGGACTTTGTGATAATTCGATGGAGCTATAGCTGTTGTGTTGACCACTGGCACTGGTATTGGCTTGTCCTCAGTAACATTACGAGCCTGGAAAGACTGGAAATACTTGGAAGTGTTGAACCCCTGGAAGTCAGCTATTTCCATCCGAGACCAGGTCCCATTCGTTACACTTTTGTATGCATTCATGCAGGACCTCAAGAACAATTTACCAAATGCCTCTTGGCCTGTCAGACCACCGGCAGGAACTCTATGCTGGAAATGCACGTTCTGCACCACAGTGCGAGAATCAGCCTGTGTCCTATCCAGAGTATTGAATTGGGGATGGGGATACACCATACTGAGCAATGTAAACCAACCCTCACAACTACTGATGTATGACAGTGGCATGGACAACAAGTTATCACTTTTATGAGTTACTGAGGGAAGTAATCCACAAACCCAACATTTAGTCATATTTGACACATTATGAACCTGATGCAACATTTGTATGAACACATTATCCTTATAAGACTTTCGATGCTCTCCTTTGTGACGGGCCAAAGTAACAAAAATGTGTTCAGGAGGGATCGGTGTTGTACCAACCAAAGAATGTACAGGATACTTCTCATCCAGGAAACAAGATATCCCCAATACATTTATTAGTGTAATCACAACTATTGACACAAAAACAATTTTACTTTTTGTGGACCAACCCCGCACTGGACGCGGAGGTGCAAATGGCTGTTCTTCTTCAGTAACAGGCCGACCAAACGGATACATTGTAAAGCAAGGAAAAGGGAATGCAATAAAACTAATGGCAAGGGGCAAGTGTTCCCAGTGTCCGTCTGAGCCTCACTGGTAGACTCCTATTGTTCATCAACGTTGGCGCTCTTGAGCACCGGCGGTGGAGCTGCTCAGTCCTAGCTCGCGATCAATCCCACATCGTCCAGGATACTGTACCCCCCTCCAGGGGAGCACACTCGGTATATCCTGTCCAATGTCCAAACAATGCACCAATGTCGCCTCACCCTAAGCTAACACTGTTGGTACTATAGGCAAAGTACACCCTGACTTGCGCAGTCCATCCCTAGCTAATCTGACTTTTCCTTTGGTGCACTGTTCCTCCGTCGGGGGCGCAAATTGTACTTAGTGACTCCGGGCACAGAGGGGTCGGTGAAAAGGGGCTCAGGCACAATGGGGCTAGTGGGAAGGGGGGCTCCTCAATTGCTTTGATCTCCGGCGGTGTTGCCGCATTTAGTACTTCGTTGTTTTTGGCATCCGTTTGGGTCCACCTGAGCTTGGCATCAGAAAAGGGGACAAATCGTGGGACCTGTTCCCACTCCGAGTCCCCGATACCCTCTTTCACCCACTGGTCATAGGGTAAGGGCAGAGGTACTCTGCAGCAATGATGTGTATGAATCCAGTGCTTTCGGCCGGCGACCTTTATGGCGGTGCGGGTGGCGAGGAGTACCTGGATTGGTCCTTTCCAGCGGGGCTCCAAACTCCCTTTCCGCTGAAAATTCTTCACCAGGACATATTCACCAGGCTGAATATCATGCCCAGGCCCCTCAGGTGGTAGACACTCACGTATCTTTTGATGAATAGAACGCAGACTTTCAGTTAACTGGTACAGGTAATCAATTAGTAAAGCATACTCAATCTCAGAAAATTTACGAGGTCATGGGACGCCCCAGACATTCGCCGGGTGCCCGAACACGACATCGTAAGGTGACAACCATGTCCTAGAATGTGCTGTTACTCTTGTGGACAAAAGGGCTAATGGTAAAGCATCTGGCCATTGCAACCCTGTGGTCTCCTGAATCTTTGCCAATTTCAGTTTGAGAGTACCGTTGTACTTCTCAACCAAACCTGCTGACTGGGGGTGGTTCGCATCATGGAACTTCTGCCTACTGTGTAGTTCCTCGCAAACTAGCTGGATAACCTTGGCATTGAAATGACTTGCGTTATCACTCCAGATCAAACGGGGCAAGCTGAAGCGAGGAAAGAACTCCTTCAGGAGTATCTTTGCAGTCGCAATGGCTGTATTTTCCTTACATGGGGTTAGCCTCAACCCATTTACTGAACGCACAAACAACCACCATCACATATTTCAAATTATTGACCCTGTCCATTTCAATAAAGTCCATTTGAAGGACCTCAAAATGGAAAGTGGGAGGTGCAAAATTGCCGGGTGGTGTAGGGGTACCCTTGCCAGGATTGTGCATCATGCACACCATGCAGTATTTCACTAAGTGGGCAGCTGTCTTGGAGATATTGTCATTTTGCCATACAGGGTCTAACAACTTGCAAATACCCTTAGCACTGATGTGAGCTGGGCCATGGGCCATTGTCACTACAGTAAGAACATATGCATCTGGCAACATCCATCTCTGCTTCCCTGACTTATCAATCCAACATCCCTCATCATTCAAATTTGCTGTGCTCTCTTGCCACACCGCTAATTCCTCCATCGTGGCCTCGCTCTGGATTTCTTTAACATTCTCGAGTGTATCCTCAAACATGGAGAACTCGGGTACCCATCTGGCTGGTCCCGCTACAAACATTCTTTTCATCTTAGTGCGGGCTGTCTCCTTAGCTGTCTGATCTGCAAAAGCGTTCCCCTCACCCACCTTCTCAGTGACCTTTTTATGAGCTCTGCACTTCACAATCGCCAATTTCTTAGGGAGCGTCAAAGCGGACAGAAACCTATATATGAGAGGGCCATGCTGAATATGTGTCCCATGGGAAGTAAGGAACCCTCTCTCTGCCCAGAGCTGCCCAAAATTATGGACAACCCCGAAGGCGTACTGGCTGTCAGTATAAATATTAACAACCAGTCCCTCGCTCAACTCACAGGCGCGAATAAGGGCGACTAATTCAGCTGCCTGGGCGGACTGATAGGGAACTCGTGAGGTCTCAACTACCGTGTGCAGCGTAGTAATTGCATATGCTGCAGTGGTGGTGCCATCTGGTAATTTGAAATAAGAGCCATCGACATATAGTTCCCCTTGGGGGTCAGATAAGGGAACATCAGTCAAGTCTACCCGTCCCTTCGTCTCCTCCTCCGTCCGAAAAATGCAATCATGTATGTCAATTTCCTCATTCTCAGAAGGGAGGGGTAGTAACGTGGCTGGATTCAGAGTGGCAGAGCGTTTGATTGTGATATGCATTTGGAAGAGTGTTAGCTCGTAACCGGTCAGACGTGCACTGGTGAGGTGCTGCGTCCTTGTCTTATTCAAAAGTGTAAAAACAACAGTTGATGGACAGAATGCAGAACAATGTCATACATTCACCCCAGTACAGAGATCTGGGCCTAAATCCATCGTTTTTTTGCTCACCATGCCATTCCAGTTTGAACTCAGCCATATGCAATGGAACCGGTCCCAGGATGCTTGTTTCCGGTTCAGGGAGGACCTGACCTGGCAGTTCGGTCTGGACTGTTCCCATGGGGCACAGGGTCAAGACTGATTTGCATATGGCTTGGTCCAAACTGGGGTGGCGTAGTGGGCAAAAGAACGATGGATTTAACCCAGATCTTTTGACTGGGGGAGAATGTTTGCATTGTCAGCATTCCGTCCATCATTTGTTTTCTGTAACACTATTCAAAAGTGTATCCACTGCATGGGGTACCATGACTGTATCAAGTACGAGTCCTGCCAATTGTCGTATTGAGACAGCCACAGCCGCGACCGCTCATAGACAGCTCGGAAGGGCTCGCGCGACAGGGTCAAGCACAGCAGAGAAATAAGCACACAGTCGTTGCTTATCTCAAAATTTTTGGGTTAGAACAGAAAGCGCACAACCAGCCGTCTCGTGTTCATACAGCACAAAAGGCTTGGTATAGTTAGGAGTACCAAGCACCGGAGCCGAGCAAAGCGCAGTTTTCAATTGCTCAAAAGACTGCTGGCCCTCTTGCGTCCAAGGCAGGGGTTCATGCACGTCTTTAGTGGTTAGTGCAAGCAGGGGTTTTGTTAGTAGGGAATAGTTTGGGATCCACTGGCAACAATAAGAAGTAATGCCAATAAAAGCGCGCACATCTTTCTGAGTTCGCGGAACAGGCATTTTCACAATGGCACTGATGCGCTCAGGGGTCAATCTCCTACCCTCCTTCGACAGTAGGTGACCTAGATAGGTGACCTCCTGTCGACAATACTGGAATTTGGAAAGGGATACCTTATGACCATGGTCAGCTAAATGAAGCAACAATTTAACCGTACTATCTCCACAACCCTGTTCCGTATCTGAGGCGATGAGCAGGTCGTCAACATATTGGAGTAATACATTACCTGTGGGAAGCGACAAAGAATCCAACTGACTTTTTAACGCCTGACTATAGATACTCAGACTCTCTGTATAGCCTTGAGGAGCGCAACAGAAGCTAAAGGTCCTTCCAGCTAGGGTGAACCCGAACAGATACCTTCTGTCAGGATGAATCGGTATGCTGAAAAAGGCATTTTTCAAGTCAATGACAGAAAAGAATTTAGCAGAAGAAGGAATCATCATTAATAGAGTCCTAATGTCAGGGACCACTGGAAACTGGGGAATCACTATTTTGTTAACTTCACGCAAATCAATCACAAAGCGATAAACATCTTTGTGATACTCAGAGGGACCCGAAGGCGTTCGTTTGAGGATCGGAAGAATGGAACTGTTACAAACATTAGCAGTCGTCTCCTCAACCACTCCTTTCTCAATCAAGTCTTGCACAATTTTTCTCAGAGCACGCTCACCTGTCTGTGGTATCTTATACTGAGGAATGCGAGGTAAAATTGCACCTTCCTTGACACGAATCGAAACAGGCGATATCTGCAACAAACCCACATCTGTGTCGCCTGTTGCCCACAGTGTGGGTGGCACATCTCTAAATTCAACAGGGAGAGGCGCATCTTTAGACAAGCACTGCGTAGCACACACAACATTCGGACCCAGTGTCATATAGACACCCTCCGGGGAGCAATATATCATGGCATGCAATTTCTTCAATAGATCCAGACCCATCAAATTCTCTCCACAATTGGACGTCAACAGAAATGGCGAATCCACAGTAAAGGGACCAATAGTCAACGCAAGGGGTTTGAAAATGGGGCTCACAACCGGTACACCAGAAAATCCTACTGAAACATTATTATGGCCAGACAGAGCCACCCCAGGGACCAGGGAACGAGTAATAGAACTGTTTGTCGCACCTGTATCCACCAAAAACTCCTTAGTTGAACCATGCACGTCCGCACTAATGTACAGACCTCTTTGGTCTACAGGTATCAAGACTGGTCCCTTACCCTGTCCCCGGCTGTCCTAGCTGTAAGACATCCCTGTCACCTCGTTCGTATCAAAGTCATCGTGGTAGTACTGTTTGCCCCGAGGGCCATCAAAGTAGTTCTGATCAGTTCGGCCTTCCAATGTCTCAGCTGCCTGAGTTCTGTCCTGGCCACCATCTCCACGACCCTGTCTACGAGACCCTCGTCCTCTTGGGACCGCCACCATCTGCAAAAGCACAGGACAGTCGCTGCGCCAGTGTCCCTCCTCCTTACAATATGCTCAATGATTCGGCCCTACCGGTGCAGTATTCCTGCTAGTGCGAGGAAGCTGCCGGGCCGGGCCACCACATCCTCTATCATTCCGTTGAGAAGCCTGTTGCAACAACACCTTCGTCTTCAAATCCTTATGCTTTTTCTCCATATTTTCCTTATCCTCATTTTCCCTGTGCTCATAGTACTGTGCCATATGCAAAATAACAGAAGGAGAAGATGTGGACCAGGTGCTCTCGAAAGCCTGTAAACGAGTTGCAATCTCTGGGAGCAAATTTGAAACAAACCTACTGACAAACAAACGCATACCGCCCTCAATCGACAAGTCCTGTCCACTATAATCTAAAAACACACTTTCAAACCGGGTGAAAAAATCAGACACACTCTCATCTTTCTTCTGACGACAGGCCAATAGCTTGTCTCAATCAATTTTTCGGGGCGGGATAAGGGAATGCATATAAGTGATAATACGGCCAGGCAGAGCAAGTATCTCTGCCTTAGGCTTCTCACCAGGCTTCCTTTCCTGGTCCCATACCTTAATTTGATCCCAGGTACCACCCAATTCAGCAACATGATCCTGCGTATGTACCTGCCTCCAAATATCAACGGGCACCAACAATCCAAAGAACATTTCAATATCCCCAAGCGTCATCACCATTGACGAAGCGGCCTCAGTCAATTCTTTATAATATGCAGTAGGATTTTTCCTAGGGTCAGGTTACTTAGTCTTAAGGGACAAGACTTCACTCCTTTTCCACGGGGTATAAACCCACTGTTCTTGGAAACGGGCCGCTACCCCTGGTCAAATAACGACATCATGCTGATCCTGTTGCTCTGGTATTTCAGGGTGATATAAGGGATGCACTTCCCTCATCGGGTACTGGGACACCGGGGTGGGGTTCTTCTACAGTAGCCTTCCCCGATTAGCAACCAATGTTGCAACGTTACCAAAGACATGAGCAGGCTCAATATCAGTAACATACACATGATCCCCAATATCGTATATGATCTGCGGTGGTGCACCCTTAAAATGCTGCTCCCAAAGACCGATCAGAGTAGCCGACATGTGCCTAAGGGCATGTTGCTGCACAAAAGGCTCATAATCTTTCATCACACTCCACACGTCTTCCACACTGTAAATTGTGTTACGAGCCCACTGTGCAGCCTGATTAGCCGCCACCTTTTTCTCTGCATCTCCCACATCAGATCGGACCAATGTCCGCCCCATGGGCGCTTTCAATTATGTCCACTCCCTATCCTCAGGGCCGTGCATCGGTGTCTCACTACTCAGTAATGTCGGGGAATGGAGGAACACAGTGGGGGTAACAACAGAGGGAGCGGGCACTAACGTCATTCTCTGTTGCGTACTGGGTGTAAGAGCTGGAGAGAGAGACGCCGAGGCAATAGGCGTAGCAGGAGTACTAACAGTCACAGTTGCCACAGACGGCGAAGACAAAGAAAGAACAGGAGGGGCCATGGCCAAGGCAGTCTGATCAACAGTAACAGAGGCAGAGACAGAAGAACCGGGCAGCTGGGCCTGTGGGGGAAGAACTGGATATACCCTCTGTGGGGCATACGGGGGCGGGGTTGAGCATCTAGTAGTTCCTCTACAAAAGCGTCATTTTCTTCTTGGGCGACATATGATTTATCAGTATTTAGTCGAAACCTCCTATCCGCACGTTCAATCCCTATCTCCTGCATCTCTCTATCATGCGCTACAGCTTTCTGAGTCAATGTTTGCGTCCTCCCCTTCCGGGCCTCCTTCTCAGCTTTCATTCGCCTCTGTTTAGCCTCTTTTTGCCATGTTCTGAGGGAATCAAACATCGACTGCCTACTCCTTTTCGCGAACAACTTTTCCTGTAAAAAACTAATCTTTTGCTCATCAAAAGTGCCCGTTAAAGGCCACTGCAACTCAGCATTGTCCCTCGTATATTTGTGCCATAATATAAACATACTAAACATAATAGGGCCAATGCCATGTTTTACATACATTTCAAAATTCGGAGTGCCTTCGGAGGCGCTGGCTGGCTTTCTTCCAGTCGAGCATCAGAAGAACAACAACAACAACAGGAAACCCAAAATTTGCTATACCCGGGCATTTTCAAAAATATACCAAATTCGTTATGTTGCCCGGCAAAGTGTTCACGGACACTTCTGTATAAAAAGCGGTCCTCAAAAACCGCACCAAAGCCAAAGGCGGCCCTCACCCGCACCAACTCCAAACCAAAATGGTACCATATTCACAAAGAACCAAACGAACTCACCTGGTGCACACAGGTTAAACGAATTTATTCTCCACTGCCGACTCTTTGGACCAAATGGCCAGATCCAAGGGTTTCGCCGTTCAGGACCCCAGTCGGGATGATCACTGGGCGAGGAACCGCCCGGTCAGACAGACGGGGCAGCTGCGAGTTCGGGACTCTCTCATACAGGGATCCCTGGTCCGCCCGTCCGACCCGACGTGGCCCCGACCTCCTCACCCGTCCGCGGGCGAGGATGGGTCACCCGATGGAGTCCCTGTTCGGGCGCCAACTGAAGGAAGTGACCCGATGAGGGTCACCCGGGTTACTTGCGACCACCTCTCAGCCTTCCATACAAATGAAGAGTCGGTCACACAGTAGAGAATACAAACCAATCAATCAGTCAGGGAATTGTAAGCGCGCTACTCACCCGTGAGGGTCTCAAGGCGCTGAGGGGGGGGTCCGCAGATCTGTTTAGCCGAAGAGCCAGGTCTTGAGGGTCTTCCTGAAGGTGTTCAGGGAGCGGGCGCGTCTGATGTCTGCCGGTAGCTTGTTCCAGGTCTTGGCTGCAATGTGAGAGAAGGATCTTCCGCCTGCTCTGGCTCTGTGGATGCACGGGGTTTCGGCCAGTGAGAGGTTGGAAGATCGGAGGTTTCTTTTGGGTACGTGGAAGTTGATTCTGTCGTTGAGGTATTTGGGCCCGTTGTTGTGTAGGCATATTTAGGCGTGAGTGAGGATTTTGAAAGTGACTCTTTTCTCCATGGGGAGCCAGTGGAGACTTCGTAGGTGTTGGTTGATGTGTTCGTGTCGGGGGATGCCGAGGATGAATCTGGCGGCGGTGTTCTGTATTGTCTGGACTTTGCGGAGTAGGGACTTGTTGATGCCGGCGTAGAGTGCATTTCCATAGTCCAGTCTGCTGGCGATGAGTGCGTGGGTGACTGTCTTCCTTGACTCAGGTGGGATCCACTTGAAGGTCTTGCGGAGGATGCGGAGGGTGTTGAAGCAGCTGGAGGTGACGGCGTTGACCTGTCGGTTCATGGTGAGTGATGAGTCGAGTACGATGCCGAGGTTCTTGGCGTGGTCTGTGGGGGTAGGTGGGCTTCCGAGGGCAGTCAGCCACCAGGTGCTGTCCCATGCAGAAGGGGTGGTACCGAGGATGAGGACTTCTGTCTTCTTCGAAGGGCCGGACTGGGAACAGAAACCGGCCCTGGCAAACTGCTCAGCCGGCCCCCCCTGGGGTGAGGGGAAGTGCAGCCGAGCAGTTTGCGAGGGCCGGTTTCGGCCGTTTTTGTTACCGGGGGCCGATATTGCCGACCCCCGGTAACAAAAACAGCCCCCCAGGGGCCCAAAACCGGCCCCCACCCTAGCGGCCTACCGGAGTAACGCCCGGTGCCCGCTATGGCCAGTCCGGCCCTTCTTCTCCACGTTGAGCTTCAGGCAGCTGTTGGTCATCCAGACTGCGACATCTTGCATTCCTTTCTGGAAGTTGAGTTTGGCAGTGGTGGGGTCTTTGGTGAGGGAGAGGATGAGCTGGGTGTCGTCGGCGTAGGATACGATGTTGAGGCCGTGTTGTCGGACGATGGCTGCGAGGGGGGCCATGTAGATGTTGAAGAGGGTGGGGCTCAGTGATGAACCCTGTGGGACTCCGCAGGTGATTTTCGTGGGGTCGGAGAGGAAGGGTGGGAGTCTGATCCTTTGGCTTCTTCCGGTGAGGAATGATCGGATCCAGTCCAGGGCTGTTCCTTGTATGCCTGCGTCATGTAGTCTGGCGACTAGTGTGCGGTGGGAGACGGTGTCGAAGGCCGCTGATAGGTTGAGTAGGATGAGTAGGATGAGGGCTGCGGATTGGCCTTGGTCCAGGAGGGTGCCGATGTCGTCTGTGGCGGTGAGTAGGGCGGTCTCTGTGCTGTGGTTGCTTTGGAATCCGGATTGGGACGGGTAGAGGACGGCGTTCTCTTCAATGAATCATGTCAGTTTCCTGTTGACTGTTTTCTCTGCAACTTTGGCTGCGAAGGGGAGGAGCGAGATGGGCCGATAGTTCTTGAGGTCGGTGGGGTCAGCTGTGGGCTTCTTGAGCAGGGGTCTGACTTCTGCACGCTTCCAGTCATCTGGGAAGGTGCCTGTTTTGAAGGTGGTGTTGATGGTGCCTTGTAGTTTGGGTGCGATGGCGGGCGCGCCTCTGTGGTAGATGTGAGGGGGGGGCAGGGGTCGGTGGGGGCCCCCGAGTGGATGCTTCTTATGGTCGAGGCTGTGTCTTCGGCCGTGATCGTTGTCCAGTTGGCGATGGTGGGCTGGCTGGTGTTTCTGGGGGGCGGGGGCCGTCTGGGGCGCCTGGTGGATGGTCGATGAAGTTGTCGTAGAGGTTTTTGATCTTGAGGTGGAAATAGGTTCCAAGCTTGTCACAGAGGTCTTGGGATGGGGTGATGTCTGTGGCTTCGCTGCTTGGGTTGGTGAATTCTTGAATGACACTTAAAAGTTCCTTGGAGTTGGTGGAGTTGGCCAGGATTTTGTTGTGGATGAAGTTCCTCTTGGTGGCTCTGATCTGGTTGTGGTAGTCCGTCATGGCGTCCTTGTAGGTGGTGTGGTTTTCGGTTGTCTTGGTGTTTCTCCAGTTCTTCTCCAGGCGTCTGCAGGTGCGTCTGGCTTCTTGGAGAGCGGTGGTGAACCAGGCGGCTTTCCTGGGGCGTTGTCTGTCGGGGTTGCGTAGCGGGGTGAGCTCGTCTGCACAGTTGGAGATCCAGGTGTGGAGTTCTTTGGCTGCGTCGTTTGCGTTGGGTGCCCAGGTGTGGTTGTCTCGGGTGAGGGTGAAGTTAAGTTGCTCGTCGGTAACCTTGCTCCAGTTCCTTTGAGGTGGGCGTGAGGCTGGTTTGGGTGCCTTGGGTTTGTTGATGGCGAAGTGTACGCAGTGGTGGTCGGTCCATGGCGGCTGCATTGTGTGGCTGAATTGGACGCTGTTTCCTGCCGCGAAGATGGGGTCGAGGGTGTGTCCTGCTCTGTGGGTCGGTGTGTTGACGAGTTGTTTAAGTCCGATGCTGGCGAGGTTGTCATGAAGGATAGTGGAGTTGGGGTCGCTGGGGTTGTCGAGGTGGAAGTTCAGGTCTCCAATGAGTATGTAGTTTGTTGAGGTGATGGCGTGGGGTGCGATGAAGTCGGTGATGGTGGTGGCGAAGGGTGTTCGGGGGCCAGGGGGTCTGTAGATGAGGGTTCCTCGGAATGTGGCTTTGGGGGTGGTCTGGATCTGGAAGTGCAGGTGTTCGGCGGAGGGGAAGGTTTCGCTGGAGGTGGTGAGGCGGAGGGTGCTCTTGTGGGTGATGGCGAGGCCCCCTCCTGGGTGGTTGGGGCAGTCTTTCCTCTGGATCTTGTATCCGTCTGGGATGGTGGTGCTGATGTCGGGGGAGGAGGATGCGTTGGTCCAGGTCTCTGTGAAGAAGGCGATGTCGGGCGAGAGAGAGTCGAGTAGGTTACAGATTTCCATGGCGTGTTTGTGTACGGAGCGTACGTTGAGGAGGATGCATTTTAGGGTGTCGCCGGTGCTGACGTCGGCGGTGTTGGAGGCCGGGGTGGCGGTGAGGGTCTGGCGGCAGTGGAGGCAGGAGAACTGGCCATGGGTCATGTTCGGCGAGGCCTGTTGGCATTCTCTAAGTCTTCCAGGGTTGAGTGCGAGGAGGGTGGTGATGTCGTAGCGATGGGTAGTGGGAGGTCCAGGGTTCCTGGCGCTGGCCGCGGTCGGGTCGCGGACGGCCTTGCCTTTGGCGCGCCAGTGGCGTGCCCGCTGCGCTTGTCCACTGCGCGACCGCAGGAGCGGGCAGACCAGAATGGAAGCGCTGGCTCCCGCGGCCACACACGAGGGTGCGGGCAGGGCGGGGAGCCAGCCGGAGCAGCCGGGGGTGGGCTCCCCAAGCTGCATTCCTCACCCATGAGCCGGAAATGCAGGGTGCCCGGGTGGGACCTGGCCCCCGAGAAAAGGAGAAGCGACAGGAGCAGCCGGGAGTGGGCTCCCCGAGCTGCTACAAGCTCACCTGACATAAGGGGTCCGGGTGGGACCGGGCCCCCAACGAGGTCGTGACGCGGGAGAGCCGCTGCTCTAATATGCATGGCCCAGGGAGGAAGCGCCCCATAATGCCTTGCCAGGCATAATGAAAGCCTGCCAGGAAACCTGTTTATTTTGGCTGGTGGTGGCCCCAGGAGGATGGGGTCACCGCCAGGTGTGTGCAAATGTGCAGGAGGAGCTGCAGGAGCACGCAGACTCCCCCAGCACGACATGAGGAAAGCCCCTCCCTAAGTCTCTGGGGGACTTGCAAGAAACATCTTCCAGCACGACATGAGGAAAGCCCCTCCCTAAGTCTCTGGGGGACTTGCAAGAAACAACCCCTCAAGGGCTCAGCCATGCGTCAACAGCATTCTGTGACTGGAACTTTTGTTCTTCAGCTGGGGGTGTGTTTGGGACTGCACCAAGGTGTGAAGGGCTGAACTGGGAATGTCTGGAGAAGGGCATCCCCTGGAGGTGAAGAGGTGCAATTGCACAAGAGGTCCATTTACCTGATGTTATTTCTTTTGAGGGACTGAATGTCATGTATAATGTGAAGTCATAAGCAAAGTGGGGTTATGTTGCTGGACATTCCTTCTAGGGTGTCTGGCTGTGCATGCTTAATCCTGGGATTGTAATGGTGATGCCTTTTAGGGGCTTTGATTGCAATGCATTATAACTGTTATCAGCTTTGATAAGTACTGTCATTTTAAGAGATGCCCAAACATGTATTCTTGCTGCTGCGTTAGGTGAAGAACAACCCAGACTGGTAACCACTAAGGTGTATACTGTATGGTCAGTATAAGATGCTCAGTCAGGGTTATGTGTCACCATGGCAGGTGTGCCCATTTTAAATGCTTGTTGAGATAATGGGGTGGGTCGCCACTGGGATGGTGCCAGTGGGCAAGGCCCTCACTCCAGATTATGGTCAACCTACTGCATTAGGGGCCAAGATGATGTGCATACATGGGAGTGGTGGTACTAGACCCCACCCCCCCTGCGGGAGGGGTGGAAATGTTATGCAAAGTCACAAAGTAATTCCAACAGCTTATGTATATTTGTAAATTGTTGCATAGTATTGAGTAGTGTGTGTGTTTAATAAATGTACTCTTCCTTTTATAAAGCAAAGTACAGACTGGACAATCAATTGTTGAGTGTTATTTCTGCGTACTGGTAAATGGCGATTACTAGCCCACACCACCTCCCTTGAGTAAGCTTTAGACTGCTCTGCAACTCTACCCTCTGAGAGTCAAGCGCTACAATGGGGTGTTTGGTTCCCAGTGAAGGACAAATGTAGTCATGCTATTTGTGCAGGCCTCACAGATACTGCCTCGTTTTCCAACATGTACTCTTTTTTTTTTAGGAGTCTTTACTAACACCTCCTTATGATTAATTATTATAAACTGCTCACGTGTTCTGACCAGTAGCAAAGTCTCTATAGACACCTCCTTCCTTAAGCGTTATTGTTGGAAAGTGGATTATTAGTAGGGGCAAATGTATATCTGCCATTGGCAATAAGGCCACTAACACAGTATAGGGCTCAGAATAGGTCTTAGTAATTCCAACAGCTTATGTATATTTGTAAATTGTTGCATAGTATTGAGTAGTGTGTGTGTTTAATAAATGTACTCTTCCTTTTATAAAGCAAAGTACAGACTGGACAATCAATTGTTGAGTGTTATTTCTGCGTACTGGTAAATGGCGATTACTAGCCCACACCACCTCCCTTGAGTAAGCTTTAGACTGCTCTGCAACTCTACCCTCTGAGAGTCAAGCGCTACAATGGGGTGTTTGGTTCCCAGTGAAGGACAAATGTAGTCATGCTATTTGTGCAGGCCTCACAGATACTGCCTCGTTTTCCAACATGTACTCTTTTTTTTTTAGGAGTCTTTACTAACACCTCCTTATGATTAATTATTATAAACTGCTCACATGTGTTCTGACCAGTAGCAAAGTCTCTATAGACACCTCCTTCCTTAAGCGTTATTGTTGGAAAGTGGATTATTAGTAGGGGCAAATGTATATCTGCCATTGGCAATAAGGCCACTAACACAGTATAGGGCTCAGAATAGGTCTTAGAAAATTATTCCTATGCTCAACCCTTGGTAGCTTGGCTGCGAGCAGGCAGGCTTAACTTCAAAGATAGGTATGTAAAGCATTCAAAAACACCAATTCAGTGAATAATTCAGACACAATGCACAATAAAAATCCAAAACCAATTTATAAAAATAGGAAATATTTTTATCTTTAAAATTACACCAAAACAACAAAAATCCAATGTAGGGAACCGGAGATATGAATTTTCAAAGATTTAGCAATTTCTAGCACATAGAAAACTATAGCGCCTTATTGGGATATCTGGTCGCGATAGACCGGGTCAAAGTTTCAGGCCGACCGTGATGGAGCCCTGCTCGGCTACCCCTCGCGGTACGTCTTGTCACAGTTTTTACCTTCGGACTTAGAAACTTTTCTGGAGCTTTTCTTCACGGGACCCTCGATGCTCTTCACCAGGCTGGATTCGGTGATGGGTTCGCCGGCCTCGGATTTCGCCTACTCCCGGTCAAACTCTGGAAGTAGGACCTACGGAGCTTTTCAGCGGGACGAACCTGGACAGCAGGCCGGCTCGCGGTTGAAGGCAGGCGGCTTGGCTGGCCAGGTTGAGTCGGTCCCCTCATGGAGCTTTTTTCCAAAGTTGCTCCAAAGTTCTCCAAACTCCTGGAACTTCTTCCTGAAGTTCCCCAAAGGGTCCCAAAGTGTCTCAAACTCACTCCAAGGGTCTGAAATCTCCAAGATGGTCCTTGAAATTTAAGGACTTCAGTTCCCGCAATCCACTTGGACAAAACCCTTACAAATCCACTGGTAGTTCTCCAGGTTGAGGATCCTTGGTGATGATGTTCCAGGTGAGCTCTATTAACCTGGAGCTTGCAGGAGTCCACTCTTTAGTCCTTTTACAGCAAGGTAATCCACAGGCTGTAGTTTCAGATGGTGCAGAAGGTGCAATCTTCAGAGTGCAGACCTTAGGAAGTGCATATCAAACTTCTCAGCATGGCCTGTCTTGCTTTCTTAGGTTTCAAGCAGCAGATCTGAGAGGCTTTGCCCCTCTCAGATACTTATTCCAAGTTCTCTGGGTCAATCAGGAGGTCACTCCTGTCCAATGGGTTGTAGTGTACCACCCCAAGGTCTGACCAATTCCTGCAGAGTGTGGCACTATTTTGTCCCAGAGTGCACCAATTCTTCCAAATTCATAATGGCTGATTTTCCAGCAGGGAGAGAAGAGCTGGCTAAACATACCCCTAGGATGGCTAATCTCCATAGTCTCTCCCCCTTGCATCTGCTCATTCCTTCCTTAATCCTAGCATCTGGGTGGGTTCAAAAGAGTAGAGTTGTAAATGACACTGGGGTCTTCCCCTTCCCTTGAAGTCCATTGTTTATGACTCCTCGCCCTGCTCTGGTATTCCTGGGTAACAGAACACTGCCCTCCCAGCAGAGCTGGTCAACCCCGGGGGCTCCTTATCACCTCTTCAAAGAAGCCTGGCTAATCCACTTAAGTCTGACCAATCAGGACAGATCACTGGAAGGCTGAATCTGGACTTACAAACAAGAAAGTCTTATAACTTCTTGTATGTACATTATAGGAGAAATTCAACAATATCATATTGTTGAGTTTATTAATACCATTCTGGAAAGTCTTTGAATGGTACTTTTAGCTTCTCCTATCAAGAGTTATTAGTTAATAACTTCCTGCGATATTAACCTATATGGCAGGGGATTTGCAATGGGAAAAATGACTTGGGCCATTTTTCTAGCAGCAGGGCTCTGCCTATATATACAGGACCCCCACCCCTGGTATTCCTAGGGGAGACTTTAGGGGTTTTGAATATGTAAAAAATATTGCAGATCCTCCCTCCACAGTGCTCCTAGCACCAAAGTCGAGTTTGTGCAGCACATTATCACAATGTGGGGAGTGAAATGTGCAATTTCACTTAACCCAGGGCATATAAAACTCCTTTTATAAGGGTCCGCCTGATCCCCCATCCCTGGGACACCTAGGGGAGACCCTGGGGGTACCTAATATGCCCAAACATTGTAGGTTATCCAGTTTTGAGTGCCCCAAACACCAAAGTCGAGTTTGGGCACAATTCACTTTTTAAAAGCAGTCCTGCAACACAGGGCTACTTTTAAACTGACCTCAGGCTCAGCAATGCACACATGCAAGTGCAGAAAAGGCTGCTGGCCTCTAAACTGCCATGCCCTATTATATTCTAGGGACTTAGAGGAAGTTTCAATCCCCCTGCCCTATTATGTACTTGGGCCTTATAGGGTAGGTCATGCCAATCACAGGGGTACCCCAACCCATAGTGTACCCTAGTGTATGTAGGTGTCTTCACTGTATTCTAAGTGTCTTTCAGCATAGCACTGGCCCTGGGCCTGGTTTGGCAGAGCCCGGGGTCAGTCAGAGTCAGTTACCACCAGTACCAGTCAGCAAAAAGTTGGGGGGGTGCCCAGGGCACAGGATGACTTTGCAACAGTTATGTGAATAGCCCCTAACAAAACATGTGAAATAAGTGCTACCATTCCTTGCACATTCAGTCAGTTCTCAACACAGTTTTTGGTGTCTAGGCATTTTTGTGTGCACGTTCTATAATAACAATGTACAAAGAAATGGTCTATTAAAAAAAAGAACTTGATCATGCGCAGCCAGTAGCAGGACTCAGGAATATGAACACTGTAAAAGTATCAGGATTGAGGTGTTTTTTTTTTTTTTTACCCCTTCTTCCCTTAAAAGAACTGTCCAGGTTCGAGAAGCACCGTGTCAAGTCTTAAGTTACATTAACTACTAAGTTGTACTGGATTCTCATCGCAGGAACTAAATCCAGTAAAATACTAAGGCAGGTGACCTCACATCCAACACGGGGCATTGTGAACTCTGGGGCCACCTCATACTAACTCTTAGGACTCGTTGATGGCTGCTTGTATGCATGCCACACACGTGCGCCCTGGGGCAAAGCAAGCAAGAAACTCCCCCATAACGCAGTCCTTACTTCCTGCCACCTGCCAGCAGATCTTCCACTCCTGCAAAGCTGCCCGCTCTCACCGCCTTCCAAGAATAAAAGGCATTACCCACTCCTCCCGCAGCCAAGCCAGTGCATGCCCTGCCCTCGGGCCAAAAGCACTGTCAATGTATAAGAGGGAGCTAAAGCTGCGCGCGCTCGGCAGAACAACTGAAGAAATAGAAGAGGGACAAAACAAATTCAGTGCAAAAAGCTTTGACTACAGAGAACTAAGGAGGATGCTGGCCTATAGTCATTGACACAAACATAAAAGAAGGGCAAGCTTCTTCTGGCCACGGACGTAGATTGTAAGTAGAAGCACACTAGGGGCAGGACAGCAGCATTTAGCAGAGCCATCATAGGTAGCGCTTTCGCGCTCTGAATGATTGAGGGCCCTGCTCTGCTGAGTTCGGGAGCGTTGCAACTTTTTGATTGGCGGCGCTGCTGCATTATGAATTTTTGCGTACACAAGGCCAAATACAGCCCAACTTTGTGCACCACGCCAGAAGAGCTATTTCCCCCCACAAATGGGAAAATATCGCCCATTTGTGTGGGAAATAGCCCAGTCTGGTCACACTGTTCTTGTGCTTGCGCTTCTGGTTACGTAACTACAGATTGCATCACACCCTTATTCAAACAAGCATTGGAAATGCAGTCGGTCTAGCATTTGTTTGAGTTGGAGCTCTTGCATGGGAAACAACCTTTACATCGCGGTCATTAGACCGCGATGCCTTTACAACGCGGTTGTTACAACGACCGCGTTGTTACAACGCAATGCCATTACTACGCAAGTCATTACATCGACTTGCAGTAGATGGCGCTCTAACATAAGGAATAGTATAATTTACTATTCCAACACCTTCCCTATTGTTGCGTAGGATGGCGTTGGAATAGTAAATTATACATTCCTAATGTTACGGCACCATCTACTGCAAGTCGATGTAATGACTTGCGTAGTAATGGCATTGCGTTGTAACAACACGGTCGTTGTAACTACCGCGTTGCTACCTACCGCGTAGTAAAAGCACGCGTTGTAACGTGCTATATTCCTCTTGCATTGTAAATGGCAATGTTTTTTACCTATGTGTTATGGAGTGTATATATGTGGTGTGTAGTGTAATTATGTGGGCTGGATTGGATTAGTTAGTTGTGTAATTGTGTGGCGTGGAATTGTGTGGTGTGTAGTTGATTTGTGTAGTGGAATCAAGTGGCATGGTTTGCTGTGGAATTATGTGGATAGTAATTATGTGGTATTGAGTGTACTGGATTTATGTGGCATGGGATTGTGTGTTATGGTGTGTAATTATGTTGAACGGTACTTTGTGTTGTAGAGTGGTTTGTAGTGGAGTTTAATTATGTGGTGTGCTGTTGAATTTTGTGGCTCAATGTGGAATTGTGTGGTGTGGATTGGATGTAAGTGGTGTGTTGTGGAATTGTGTTGTTGAGTTGTATTATGTGGTTTGAGGTGGAATCATGTGGTGTGGTTTGGAAATGTGTGGAGTGGAATTTGTGGTGTGGAACTATGTGGATAGCTTTGCGTTTTTTTGTGATGAAAAAGAACAAATAGGTAGGAGCTAAGCTCCAGATCTGTGTTTTTGGGTGTTAAAAAAAGAAACAGAGTTAGAGCTATTGGTGTTGTAAATGTACATGTATTTTAGCTATGTTTTATGGATTGTTGTGTGTAGTGGAATAATGTGGGTTAGATTGGAATTATTAGTTGTGGCATTGTGTGGCGTGGAGTGGATTTGAATTGTGGAATTATGTGGCATGGTGTGCAGTTGTATTATGTGGATAGTAATTATGTTATTTTGAGTGTATTGGAATTATGTGGAGTGGGATTGTGTATAATGGAGTATAATTATGTAGAATGGTATTTTGTGTTGTGGAGTGTTATGTAGTGGAGTTTAATTATGTGGTGTGCTATTGAATTGTGTGGTATGTTGAATTATGTGTTGTAAATTGAATATATGTGGTGTGTAGTGGAAATCTGTTGTGGAGTGGAATAATGTGGTTTGGTGTTGAATTATGTGGTGTGGAAAGGATTTGTGTGGAGTTGAATAGTGTGGCATGGAACAGTGTGGTGTTGAGTGGAATTATGTGGCATGGTGTGGAGTGTATTTATGTGAATTGTTGTCATGTGGCATATAGTGGATTTATGTGGGGTGTATTGAGTAGCGTGTAATTAGGTGGAGTTGAATTATGTGTTGTTGAGTAGTATTGTGTGGATTGTAATTATGTTGCATGGTTTGGAATTGTGTGGCACTAAATTTTGTGTTGTGGAATTGTGTGGCGTTGTGTTGAATTATGTGACGTTGAATGCTTGTCTATCTACAGCAGTGCTGAGGGAGCAGCCTTCATGAGCTGTGAAACAATGTTGTTTCTTTTTTCTGTCCTTTTACCACCCTGAAACTGTCTAAAACAATGTTAGTTGGCATGCAGCAGTTGTTTCTGCCTTTCCTGCAAGAGAGTTGGAGTCTTGAGATGACTCCAGCTTCAGGCGGTTGAATTTATGATCGCAAGTGAGTGACACATTTATGTTGCACTGCAAACGCGATTAAAGTACCCAGTCCAGTGAAATGTAGTGCTCAAAAGGATGAAATATCATGTGAAACACTTCTACTTAAAACAACTCGATCCTGAGCATGGCTATCTTTATACAATATCATTTTCTTTTTTTACTGAGTTTTATATAGCGCAAACTTGACCCGAAGGTATCGGGTATCAGAGCGCTTTACACGAACGCCAGTTGCGTTACATGAGGACACATTCATTTTTGTTAGGCACGGGGAGATGAAGTGATTTGCCCAGAATAACAGGATGTTGCGCGTCCTTGCCGAGACTCGAACCGGGTTCCCCAGATTTGAGGTCGACCGCCCTAGCCGTTAGGCCAACTCCTCTCCCCATTTTGTTAGCTGAGATGTTGAAACATACAGCCGCAGCCCGAGGAAGGAGAGTGAGCGACCGGCCATATCAGGGGAGCACAAGAGAACAGGAGGGGGAGAGTGAGCGTGTGAAAGATAAAGCACTGAGCCAACGAAACGCTCGTTCAAATTTAAAAAAATTGTTCCTGCACAGGAAGTGAAATAGAACAAGTGGAAGAGGACAAGTCCTGGGGGGATCCATGAGAGTCAACAATTTAGAAAAAAAAGTGGGATAAGCAGGAACCATTAACCAATTAGAAGCAACGTTTTTTTAAAAGACACTGACAAAAGCAAATGAGAAGCTGGAGGTGGGCTGTAAGCCCCATGACTGAATATAGAATGTCGAGAGACAGCGCATGCGCTACCTAGGCTTGACCTAAAAACACTTTGGCGGGCCATGCTTTGTCAAACGAAATACATCAAGTCCAGATTTGTAACTGAAAACAGCGTGAGAAGGACCACACTCCCCAGGCCACTGAACCATATGTAGACCACCAATTTATTAATTTCTTATAGCATTACCTCTACATCCCTCGTCCTCAATCAATCAAGGGTTGGTAAAGTGCAACTACTCACCCGTGAGGGTCTCAAGGTGCTGGGGGGAGGTGGGGAGCTGATCTCTCGAAGTGCTGGGGTCATTGGAAGAGCCAGGTCTTGAGGTCCTTCCTGAACTAGGGTAGCATGGGAGATAGTCTGAGGTGGAGGGGTAGGGTGTTCCAAGTCTTGGCAGCAAGAAAGGAGAAGGACTTTTCTCCGGTTCTGGTCTTGCGGATCCGTGGGACAGTGGCCAGGGCGAGCTGGGCGGAGCGGAGGTGTCTTTTGGGTGCGTGGAAGGAGAGGCGACTGTTCAGCAGGTATGCTGGTCCGGCATTGTGGAGGGCCTTGTAAGCATTGGTGAGATGTTTGAAGGTTATTCTTGTGTCTGCCGGGAGCCAGTGGAGTTTGCGGAGGTGTTGAGTGATGTCCTTTACGCTAGTCCTGTCATGTATACCCCTTTTTACATACATTGTCCCATCTACACGACAATAACGGTTATGAACCGGTGACCTTTTACCTAGTAGCTTGCTCCTGTCTGTTCGACACCATGCTCTCAGGAGTTTATCATAATCTCTGTACCTGACGCACATAAACATGTCCACAGTCACTGCATAATTATACCACTTTTTTATCCTTAGCCAACAGCCAGCTGTGCATGATCGCATTTGTTTGGAAAAACTCTTCTGATTGTTTTCAAAACATTTATGATTGTTTTCAAAACATTTAGATTCTAGAAGAAACCCTGGAGTGACCACTCTATTATATAAGACCCTTATTTTCCCCCTGCAAATTAGAGAATTCCTTCTGTCGTGTAGTTCCTAGGAATCCCGAGGACCTGCGCATTTTGGATGACCTAAACTGAGGGCTTGGTGTCCCGACCGCTTCCGGACACCCCCACAGGGTATGTCAGCCGTTAGACCAGCTAGCTCTACAGTGCCACTACCACCCCCCTGTATTCTACAGTGGTGTAGGTTGTTTCTGGCAACCACTGACCATGACAACCCTGATTCCTCAGGGATCGTGGAAAACAGTACAGTACTTTTTGCTCAGACACTTGTGCTTGCTTTCTCTCAGAAAATAAACAGGATGGCGATTATGATGTTTCAATAAATATTTATTGGTCCAGCGACAGTCTTGTGTAAAACATATGTGTGGCGACAATCAGGAGACAGAAGCATACGAAAGAGATTGCTAGTACCAATATAGTGAACAGTAGATACATTTCTACCATAGTGCTAATAAGATGAACATAAGCGGTTCAGATATAAACAGTAGCACTTGCATATTCCTAAAATGCGCGCCCTAAGTAATTTACTAAAATATACCTAGCCTAACCGAGAGGTGTAGGTGTATATGTGTATGGATATGTGTATTTGTAGCCAAGAAACCCCTAGGGATGAACCAGCCCCCTCGCCTGATGGTTTAGAAAGAAGGACCTCGTCTCTGTGTCGAGGATGACAACCCGCAAGGGATGTCAGACCGCTGCTTGTCGGAGATTCGGCATGCAGGACCCCTGTGTCAGCCTGGAAGGAATTCTCCTCTAATTTGTAGGGGGGAGTGAGGGTCTTTTATATAAAGTGGTCACTCCAGGGTTTTTTCTAGATTCTATATGTTTTTAAAACAACCATGGATGTTTTGAAAACAATCATAAATATCTTGAAAACAATCACTGATGCTTTTCTAAACAAGTGTGATCATGCACAGCTGGCTGTTGGCCAAGGATGAAAAAGTGGTGACCCTTATACAGAATCAATCTGCCATGCCTGGGGACATGTTTATGTACGTCAGGTACAGGGATTATGATAGAACACTTAGAGCCTGCTGTTGAGGAGACAGGAGCAAGCTACTAGGTAAAAAGTCACCTGTTTAGAATCGTTATTGTCGTGTGGATGGGACAATGTATGTAAAAATGGGGTATACATCAATGGGAATATCCTAAAAGACATGACACTTCCAAGCTGACACGGGGTCCTGCATGCTGAATCTTTGACACGCAGCGGTCTGACATCCCTTGCGGGGTGTCATCCTCGAAGCAGAGACCGGGTTCTTCATTCTCTACCATCAGGTGAAGGGGATGGTTCTTCCCTAGGGGTTTCTTGGCTATATACACATATACATGCTACACCTACATATCTAGGCTAGGTACATTTAGGCAAAGAACCTAGGGCGTGCATTTTAGGAATATGCAAGTGCTACTGTTTTTATCTGAACTGCTTATGTTCATCTTATTAGCACTATGGTAGAAATGTATCTACTATTTACTATATTGGTACTTGCAATCTCTTTTGTATGCTTCTGTCTCCTGATTGTTGCAGAAAACATGTTTTACACAAGACTGATGCTGGACCAATAAATACTTATTGAAACATCCTAATCGCACTCTTGTGTGTTTTCTGAGAACAAGTAAGCACGAGTAACTGAGCGAAAAGTACTGTACTGTTTTCCACGATCCCTGAGGAATCAGGGTTGTCATGTTCAGTGGTTGCCAGAAATTACTTACACCACTGTAAGATACAGAGGGGTGGTAGTGGCACTGTAGAGCTAGCTGGTCTAACGGCTGACATATCCTGTGGGGGTGTCCGGAAGCAGTTTGGACACCAAGCCCTCAGTTTAGGTCATCCAAAATGCGCCGGTCCTGGGGATTCCTAGGAACTACACGACAAAACAAGACATAGTCGTCTATGTGCTTGGCCTTTGTTCCAGGATGGCTGAGTACATGGACAAAGCAAATCAAAAACTTGAGGCAAGACAAGTGCTCCAGAAGCAACGGTTTGACCAAAAGGCTGCACTGTTTGAATTTCAGCCAGGGCAGAAGGCGTGGGTGTTGCAGCCTGTGGCACCTAGGGCCCCGCCCAGGACAAATGGAGTGGGACCTACCCTATCCTTGAGAGAAAACAGGAGGTTCCCTTTTTGGTGGACCTTGGCACTTCCAGGAGCCCTCACTGGGTCATCCATGTGAACCGCCTTAAACGATTCCATGACAGGGCTGAAGTGACCATGCTGATGGTCACCGATGAGGATCTGGAAGAAGAGAGTGAACCTCTCTTTGACCTCCTCTCAAACAACCCTAAAGATGGGTCTGTGGAGGGAGTTGTCTTGTCAGACACCCTCACTACCCAACAGCAAGCTGACTGCAGGAAGGTCCTGGGGCAGTATGCTGAGCTCTTTTCTTTAGCCCCTGGTCAGACAAACTGGTATACCCATGAAGTGGACACTAGGAACAGCCTACCTGTCAAAAGAAAATCTACAGGCAGTCTGATCAAGTTGAAGAAAGCATCAGAGCTAAAGTCAGATGGATGCTGGAACTAGGGGTGATTGAGCCCTCTGAAAGTCCCTGGGCAGCCCAGTGGTCTTAGTCTCCAAACTCATTTCAAGGGAGATAAACCAGAGCTGCAGTTTTGTGTGGACTACAGATGTCTCAATGCTCTCACTAAGACATATGTCCACCCCATTCCAAGGGCAGACAAACTGATTGACAGGTTGGGTGCAGCCAAGTTTCTCAATACTTTTGATGTGACATCAGGGTACTGGCAGATTGGCCTCACCCCAGGAGCCAAAGATAAATCAGCATTTTTGACCCCAGATGGGCATTATCAGTTCACTGTGATGCCATTTGGACTAAAGAATGCCCCTGCCACGTTCCAAAGGTTGGTGAACAAAGTCCTAGCTTGGTTGGAGTCTGTCAATGCAGCATATCTTGATGATATTGCTGTCTATAGTTCCACCTGGCAGGATCACCTGATCCACCTTGGAAACGTAGCTGAGGCCCTGGAGAAGGCAGGACTCACTATCAAGGCAAGCACGTGCCAGATAGGGCAGGGCTCAGTTGTATACTTGGGTCACCTTGTAGGTGGAGGCCAAGTTCAACCCTTACAGCCCAAGATCCAGACTATTCTGGACTGGGAGGCATCAACAACCTAGACCCACGTCAGGGCATTCCTTGGCTTGACTCGGTACTAAAGGAGGTTTGTGAAGGAGTGTGGTACTATTGTGACACCCCTCACAGAACTGTCCTCCAAAGAACAACTGAAAAAAGTAAACTGGACAGTGAGCTGTCAAAAGGCCTTTCACACTCTGAAGGTAGCAATGTGTTAGGCACCCATTATAAAAGCTCCTGAATATTTAAAGCAGTTCATAGTGCAGACAGATGCCTCTGAACATGGGATAGGAGCGGTCCTATCCCAGTCCAACAATGATGGCCAGGACCAGCCTGTTGCTTTCATTAACAGAAGGTTACTCCTGAGAGAACAGCATTGGAGTGCCATTGAGAGGGAAGCCTTCGCTGTGGTTTGGTCCCTGAAGAAGCAGGTACCATACCTGTTTGGCTCTCACTTCCTTGTTCAAACCGACCACAGACCTCTCAGATGGCTCATGCATATAAAAGGAGAAAACCCAAAGCTGTTGAGGTGGTCCATCTCCCTACAGGGAATGGACTTTACAGTGGAACACAGACCTGGGACTGACCATGCTAATGCAGTTGGCCTTTCCAGGTTCTTCCACTTAGACAATGAGACTCCCTTGGAAAAGGTTAGTCTTGTTCCCTTTCGTTTGGGGGGGGGAGCGATTGTGTAGGAGAGTGCCCTTTTTAACATGGTCGCCCCCCACCTTTGCTCACTAGTACTGATTTTTTTTTTAAATTTTAAAATTCTTTTTAGAGTTTTATATAGCGCGAACTAGATCCGAGACATCGGATATCAGAGCGCTTTACATAGCACCAGTTTCGTTACGGAAGGACACATTCATTTTTGTTAGGCACGGGGAGATTAAGTGATTTGCCCAGAATCACAGGATGTTGAGCGTTGTTGCCGTGACTCGAACCCGGTTCCCCAGCTTCGAGGTCGACTGCTCTAGCCGTAAGGCTACATCCTCTCCCCTGATGTTGTTGATTGGTAATGCACTGGGACCCTGCTAACTAGGCCCCAGTGCCAGAGCTCATTCTTTAATTGCAAGACACATGTTCAATTGTAACCCAAATGGCAAGGATTTTAGCACCCTTGTAAGTCCCTGGTAAATGGAACCTATGGTACCCAGTGTATGGGTATTTAAGAGGGTCCCTATGGGCTACAGCATGTATTGTCCCACCCAGAGGGACCCCCACAAAGACTGCACACAGACTGCCATTGCAAGCTGTGTGAAATTGTGCAAGCATTTTCGAAAACACAACATGGCACACTCCCTGTGTGTCTTGCCCACAGACACTGCCTGTCCTATATGTAAGCCACCCCTACAGTAGGCCTTGGAGCCCTAAGGCAGGGTGCATTATATTACATGTGAGGACATATCTGCACAAGCAGGTATGCCCCTGTGATATCCAGTTCGACTACTAGATATTGCAAGTGAACAGGGAAGCCATCTTCAAGGCATGTACTGGGCACTAGTCATTACAAGATACCCAGCTACATGATGGCTTCACTTAAACCTATGGTGTTTGGTATCAGACACCTCTGCTTGATAAATCTGTACTGATGCCAGTATCGGATTTAAGAAGACATGCACCCAGAAGGCACCTTAGAGGTACACCCTAAAACGTACTAGTCCCCTAGAGTGCTGGCTGACTGGTATCGTCCAGCCAGCCACCACAGACGAGTTTCTGACCCAAACAATGCCTGCTCCAGAGAAAGGTGTTCACACTTCCTCCAGCAGGATGGCTAGTGATTTAGCAAGCATATCAGGGCCAGAGACTTCGAAGCCACTCTCGCCTTTGATATGCGACCCTGGCTACCCCAGTCTTGAGGAATGCTACTCCTTGCCATGAGGTCCAATTGGCACCAGAGCAGGTGGGAAAATTAGCTAGTCAGAAGGTGTGTCACACTTACATGCTGAGCACACCCCTAAGGTGGGCCACCTGAAATGGGCAGTCGAGGAGGGGTTTCACCATCTCGTTTGTGGTGCAACTAGGACCTCTGGGCCAGGATTATGCCCACTCTCCACAGGAAGTGGTCATATAGGAGGTGTGGTCACCCTCAGGGTAAGTAGGCCATTGGCTACTACTCTACACTCCCTTAAACGCCCTAAATTCAGCATTTAGGGGTCCCCCTGACACCAGAAACTTAGATTTGTCTACCTGGGAACCGAAGAAGGACAGAAGAGAGCAGTCACTGTGAGAACTGAGGACTTACCCTGAACTTGACACCAAACACTGCCTTGCTGCTGGTACCTCGACAATTGCACTGACCAATCTCGTCCAAAAGCTGTGCATCCTCCCAAGCCTGAGGAGGACTTTCTAGCACTTCAACAACCAAGCAGCATCTCCCTTGGGGTGAAGGAGCCATCCCCCTGCAGCTGCAGGCACCAACTATACTTGCCCAGTACCTTGACTTGCTGACCGTCAGGTCCACCGAGGGTGAATCTTGCCAGGAATAAGTCTTCGCTGCTCCAGGAGGTTAGATCCGCCTGCCAAACCAAGTTTGGAGACGCCAGGCCCTCAAGGAGTCATTGAACACAAATACATTGGGTATCAGAGCATTTGCCACAACCAAGGCTTGTTGAGTGCCCAGTCTGGGCACCACTGATGCCAAAACTGACTTGCTGACAAGGGACTTCAGGATCACTGAGGCCATCACAGAAAGTGTCCCTGCTGTCCTGTTTTCTCTCCCTCTCTTGGTCACTAAAGCTAAGTGGGACCCTCTAACCACAGCGACTTTCCGGCCAAAACACCTCTACACCCGAGCCCCCCAGCCTGGGTTCACGTAAACCGACTGTGCCCCTTTGCTCCAGAGACCCTCAAGACACAAGCCCCCCTTTGGGTTCCGCTGGACTTGTCCTCAAGCCCTCCCTTGCAGCCTTTATTTGCAGGTACCTTTTGCCATTGAATGAGGCTACCAAAGCGACAAGCACCTCTGCTCCCAGACTCCCCTGGGCAGGTAAAATCGAACTGCTGGGGGTTTCTTAGACCTTGGGCCCTAAGCACCTTAAGTCCCTAAAGGTATCCTCCAAGTTTGCTCACAAGTGTATCTATGCAGTGTATGTTTCTCCCATAGAAAAACATTACTGCGTTAGAGGCTCATACCTCAAAACAGTTATTCGAGTATTTTTGTGTACTGTAAAAATTCATAACTCCGAAAGTACTTACCTGATATCGATAATCTTGGTGTCTAAATTCTTTTTTTTTAAATGTGTTATTTTTCTAAATTGGTGTTGGATTTTTCTTCTTGAGTGCGTGTCTCATTTATTGACTCTGTGTATACAACAAATGCTTAACACTACACTCTGATAAGCCTAAACTGCTTGCCCACACTACCACAAATAGAGCACTTGGGATTATTAATTTAAATCCTATCAACCAATATGGGACGTCTGTACTTTTTGCATGGTGTGCCCTTGCATTGGCACTACACCATAACAAGCCAGCTTCCTACACTCTGCACCAGTACAGAAAGCACCTGACTATGGAAAGGAGTTCATTGTCCAAACAGACGCTTGTGAGCATGGGATTGAGGCAGGGTTAGCACAAACCAATGATAAGGGCCAGGATCAACCAGTTGCTTATATCAGCAGGTGACTCCTCCATAGAGAGCAGCGTTGGAGTGCCATTGAGAGGGAAGCCTTTGTTGTGGCTTGGTCCCTCGATGGTACTACTAAAATATACCAAACATTAAACAAAGTGGCTTTTCACCCCTGACACTATTATCGTGTCCCGGGTGATGTGGCATGCACCCAGGTGGCGCCTTAGAGGTTACCCCCTGGTTGCCCCCATGTAGGAAAGTGGGATCTGCTTTCATGGCCACCTCCACTTTTTGCTGGTGTCATTATGTTTTACTGACTAGTCTGACTGGGATCCTGCTAATCAGGACCACAGTCTCTGTGCTTCTTCCCTAAATTGGACATGGTGAGTACGTAGGTACACTCCAGATTGGCTACTGGTGTACCCTGATAAGTCCCTAGCATATGGTACCAAGGTACCCAGGGCATAGGTACACCAGGGGTCTCCAATGGGCTGAAGCATGCATTATGCCATCCATGAGAGACCAGTCAAATTGTGACTACAGGCCTGCCATTGCAGCCTGTGTAAGCTGGTGCACAGTCTCTGTGCTTCTTCCCTAAATTGGACATGGTGAGTACGTAGGTACACTCCAGATTGGCTACTGGTGTACCCTGATAAGTCCCTAGCATATGGTGCCAAGGTACCCAGGGCATAGGTACACCAGGGGTCTCCAATGGGCTGAAGCATGCATTATGCCATCCATGAGAGACCAGTCAAATTGTGACTACAGGCCTGCCATTGCAGCCTGTGTAAGCTGGTGCTAGCACCACTTACAACAGATATAAGTTTCCTTATATCTGTGGTCACTGCACTTAAAACCTATAAGTCACCCCTAAGGCAGGCCTTTCAATCGTGAAGGCAGGGCGCTCAGTTCGAAGTGTGACCCCTACAACCTTCAGAGTCCATTCTCCCGGGTTTTAAGTGCATCAGCAATTAAGATACATAGAGTGGCCATGCGTCATTACACGATGACCATCTCTAAACTGGCTGTATCAAACCCTGTCGTGTTTGGTATCAAACATGTTGGAATCATACCCCCACACCATAAACGGTGTGGGAGGTATGATTCCATGCACTGTAAAGCTCCTCCGGGAGGCCCTCTGTGCTTCCGGTACCAGTCTCCTAGACCCGTAGAGCAAACTATGGGTGCTGCCGACCAGAGACACAATTCTGCCCTCCTGCTGCTGATTCAAGCTCAAGCAGAGGAAGGCAGGACAATAGGTATCCTGTCACAGGGAGGTGTGACCACCTCCCAGAGAGGACTTAGGGGCACATGCATCAAGCTAGGCAATTGCGATTCCTTAATAGCGATTATTAAGGAATCGCTATTAAGGAATCGCAATTGCCTATGCATGTAGGTTTTGCAAAAATATTTGCGAGTCCTACACATTCCTTAATTGCGATTCGCAATTAAGGAATGCCTTCCCATTCATTTCTATGGGCCTAGAGGCCCATAGGAATGAATGGGAAGCCATTCGCAATTTGCGAGTACCAAATAGGTACTCGCAAATTGGGAATGCAATTTGAAGGGTGCTAGGGGGCCTTAAAGGCCACCCTGATGCACCCCCAAATTTGGCATGTGTGCTCATGTGGCGCACACATGATGCATTTTTCAGTTTTTGCAAATTACCATCAACTTGCAGTTGATGGTAATTAGCGTTTCCTAAATGCGAAGTCACATTTAGGAAAGGCTTTGATGCATCCCAAATAGGGAATCGCAATTTGCGATTCCCTAAAAGCATTCGCAATTTAGGTAAACGCAAAATTTGCGATTACCTGTATTGCGAATGGGTTTTGGGTTGATGCATCCCAATTGCCTAAATACCAGTCGCAAAGGGGCCGATTCTGCGAATCGGCCTGTTTGCGATCTGTATTTAGTTTGATGCATGTGCCCCTTTGTGTATTGGGACTTGGTGGGGGCGCTTACCAGCGCCACTCAGACTGCTTGAAGGGCACATTTGGTACCCTGCTTGCATACTCCAGTTCAGACCAGTTCAGGGAGCTGCTGGCTCCCGCTCTGGTGTGAAACTGGACAAAGGACATGGGAGAATCCTCCCCACTGTCCAGCCCCTCCTCTGGGAGGGACCCCTGAATCGTTCCAAATCTCTCCTTAGGGTACATAAGGGCTTACCTGTGGGTGGGTCCCTAGATTCATCGTGGGACAAGATTTAGATCAAAGACCACTTCAACTTCACTAGGCACTCTGGACCTCGCGTTGGGAACCGAGACTGCAACTGGGAAGACTCCTGTTGCTCCTGGTCTCGTCGTCCTGCAAGTCTGCTGCAACGTCTGTGCCTGTGCTCCATACAGGTTCTTCACAAGACCTGTGGAAATCCAAGACACCCGAAGGAATCTCCCTTGGAGTGAAGGAGTCACTCCCCTGCATCTATAGGCACCGCAACACAGCTGACCGGTTTGCTGATCCTGGGCTCCCATGGACTCCGAAAGGCTCAGCAACACAGGTGGTGGTTCTGCAACTCCCTCGAGGCCTGCACTGTCTTCTCACCGAGTTTGAGGCCAGTATCCCTCGTCGGAACCGCTGGAAAAACACCCCTGTATACCGCGTTGACTTGCCATTGCCAAGGCTTGTTGTCTCTCTCCTCCATCCAGAGATCTTCGGGCTCCAAGAAGCTCCAACATCAAGCATCTCCTGCAACCAAGATCTTCGCCTGCACCGCATCCTTTGCACCGTGGGCCTTCATCTATTGGTGAGCTGCTCGAGGTCCTCTTGCGACTCCTGTGCTTTCGGCCCGTGGGTCCTCTCGAGGGTCTTCTTTGGCTCCAGTGGGCTCCCCTGCAAGCTCGGGCCTGCTCTGACTTACCTGCTCGTAGTGAGTCCCGACACCACACATTTTTCTTCAACTACATTGGTTGCCGTTGCCAAGGCTTGTTGGTGCCTCTGCCGGACACTGACCACCTAGGCTCTTGACATCTGATGTGGGACAGATCGTGCACGGCTTCTGGTCCTCCTCTGCATTGCCTTGTCCGTACAGCTGCAACTTCAAGGGCACCGTCAACTCTCCTGCATCTCCGACATCGGTGGGCATTCGTCTTCCGTGCCTCCTGGTCACTCCTGAGTGGCATAGACTCTGTTCCTTCTGCTTGCAGGTACCTCTCATCTTGAATCCACCTTTGGGTTTCACCGGACACTTTCACCTTCTTCGCCAGCGGCATCTTTTCCGAAGTCCTCCAAAGGGGTCTACGGCAGGTTCCGACGTCACTTCACACTTATGCACCCGGCTTCCCTGGTGTAGGTATCCTGGTTCCTGGGGTATCCACGGGTGAGGTGACTCTCCAACCTTCCATCTTTCACGGGGTTTCTTCTGGGTCCGCTGGGAAGGGTCCTTCTTTAAAACTGCAACTGCGACTTACCTATTGACTTACATTGAGCACGCGGTCGTGTTCCCACTCTGCACATGACCTCCATGGGGTTCCTAGATACTCACCTTGGGTGGTTCCTTGGGTCCTCTGCTCTTCTACGTCTTCTGGGTCCATTCTCGACTTAGGTCGTGGTTCGCATTCCACTATTTTAGTATATGGTTTCGTCTCACCCTGGAGGCCACTGTGTATTCTGTGCTACTTACGTATTCTATTGACAAAGTATTGTGTGTGTTGTGTTATATATCCGGGTAGGAGATAATACATTGTGTTAGTGAGTGTTAATAATAAATACATATTTTTTATAACTACACTGTGTGGTTCTTTTTCACTTAACCTATGCCATAGGATTAAGTACTGGTAAAACAAGCTGCTTTACACTCCTTCTGGACTAAGCCTAAAGGCTGCTCTCCACAGCTACCACTTAGAGAGCTTTCTAATGTTGTCTAAGACCACTAAAATCACCATAAGAGTTGTCTGGATTAGTGCAGGGTGCTACACTTACAAAAGTGTGCACCATATACTAAGCCAGCCTCTCACACCCCAGCTTTACTGTAGTCTGCCTGCCCAGCCCGTGCGTTCCCGTGCCTGCTGCCACCAAGACATGATTCTGACCTCATGCCAGGCAGTATGATCAGTCCCAGGAGTCAGAAACAAACGCTGGGCAGGAAGGAGGTCATACCTCCTTCCTCCCCAGCTGGCTAGTGAATTGGCACATCAGAGCGTTGAGTTTGAAAGGCTGCAGTGCTTCTGATATGCACCTGGGCTGTCCCCCTGAGGAGGAAACAGCTGTCCCCTTGCCCCAGGTGGACGTGCACCAGGTCAAGGTGGGAAATTAGCTATGCAGGAGGTGTAGACTCCCAGGAAGGCTGGCCACACCACTAGGGTGGGCAACCTGGTCTGTACACCTAAAATTGAATTCTGCATATTTATGAGGGTAGAAATAGTGGGTTCTGGGTAGAAAAGGCGACCTACACCATCAGATGTGGTCACCTCAGTTGTGGATTAGCTGCAGGGACTAGCTGTCCATTGGCTACTAGCTCCCACACCCGTAACTCCCCTAAATCTAGGATTTAAGGGACCCCCCGCCCCGACACCAGAACCTCAGATCTAAACAATTTACTTCAAAGAAGGACCAAGAGGAGACCCGTGCCGCTGCCAACAGGATTTTGCCCATCAGCCCAAAACAAAAGAGGCAACAGACTTGGATCTGAGTGAACGACCCTTGTCATTGGCCAAATCTCGACAATCCCAAAGAGAGGGACCCTTGTGGAAGCCAGAAGCACTCTCAGTCTTCCCTGGACTACTGACAGTAGTCCCCTGAAAACTGCAGGTAAAAACACTCACCGGATCCAAAGAATCACTGGCCATCAGGCCCTCCACAAGATTGTTGAAATCCAGGTGGTCCAGTGCTTTGTGGGAGTGGTAGTTTCGCCTGCCCTGAAGGTTCAGGCCACTACATTACTCCCCCGGACCTCATGAAGTTCCAGAATCGTTTTGCTTTGCTTACTGTTGCCAAGGCTTGTTAGTCACCAGTCCGGTAACCGACCCCCACACTTTACGCTGCATCGACAGGAATCACCGTGCAACCATCATCCAACCTCAGCAGTTGTGTCCCTGTTGTGTTTTTGCATCTTGTTTCTTGCAGCCACTTGTAAGCATTAAAACAGCACCACCCGTGGCTCCCGTTCAGCACCAAACACAGCCAGAACAACTCTTCAACCGGACTCCACAGGAAAGGTAAAATTGATCTGACTGTTGTGGCCTGGTCCTGGTGCCCGCCTGACCTTACCTCTGTAAGGCCTCCAAGTAACTTGACCTGCAAGTGACCGATTTTGCCATTGACCGCAATCCTATTTTGTTTATGTATTCTTCTGCACTGATTTAATATTGCTTCAAAAATCTATAACTCCGGTTCTATCTATGCTATTCCATTCATTTTGGAGTCTGAATTAAGATAAAAATACACTCTATTTTTAGGGTCGAGTCTGCAAGAACATGCGATTGTGGAAACACTCTTGTATCCAAAAAGGGCTTGGAGCCCACCCGTTGCTTACCCAATTGTTGGTTTGCGTGGCACTCTTCTTTACAGCCTCATAATTCCGACACTGCAGGCCTCACATCATTTCCATTCCTCTCTGTGGAGCAGGGACCAAGCACTGATTGATTCAACGTAATCCGCTGCTCCCGACGTGATTGAGGTCCTATTTTGTTCTTTTTAACTTCCAGTGCCCTGCAAACAGAAAGCTTGTAACTGGTAAAAACGTGTCCAGCAGGACAAACAAAACTGCAAAGTTTTTTTTTCTATAGTTAACTTTCTTTTATTTTGCCAAATCTTCTTTTCTCACTTTGCACTCATGTTTTATTTTGTTTTTTTGCTTCTGGGCGCTGTTCTCAAAAGATGAGGATTATCTTATTGCAAAGCAACATTGTTTCTTTCTCAAGTGTAATTTCTGAAATTATGATTTAACACATAAGTGTGCAGTACACCCCAATCCACCCCACTGCAATCCGTGCCAATCCACCCCACCTCACCTCACCCCACACCAATCCGCCCCACTCAATCCATTCCACTCCAGACCAATCCAATCCAAACTACTCACCCCAATCCAATCCACCACACTCCAATCCTCCCAACCCACCCTACTCCAATTCAAAACAATCTGCCTCACTCCAATCCAAAACAATCTGCCCCACTCCAATCCAAAACAATCTGCCCCAATCCAATACAAATGATCTGTCCCACTCCAACCCAAAACAATCTGCCCCACTCCAATCTAAAACAATCTGCCCCACTCCAATCCAAAACAGTCTGCCCCTCTCCAATATGCCCCTCTCCAATCCAAAACAATCTGCCCCTCTCCAATCCAAAACAATCTGCCCCACTCAGTCAGTCAATCAGTCAAAATAACTTTTTTCGGTTTCAGAAGAAAATCATAAATGTGCACAAGATCAACAATACCATTTGTAATTGCGATGACCTATTTACAAAACAGCATGAAAGACAATTTATACAGTTTAATTATTAAAAAAGGAATAAAAGTAGATTTAAAAGATTACATGCCTTAAAATACAGTTTTAGGATTTATCACACTTTAGGAGATGAAACTCTTAAGATGTGCGGTGATAGATCTAACTAATCCAATACAACTACAGCTACTAGTACCGTTTCCTAACTTTGATAAAATTAGAGACCCCAATGCATATATCAAGAGTGGCCAGAGAATGCAGAAAGTTAAAACCATCAATATAAGAACAAGGCCTAATATTTTTTTAAATCGGGACTACAAATTTTCTCCTAGGCTCTTTATATAAAGTGCAAAATAGCATAAAGTGCCGTGTGCTTTGGGCTACCAAATTATCACAGGGGCAGGGCACTAAGTTGTCTGCCCAGCCAGTTTGCTTCGGGAATGCCACTAGGAAGTGCAAAGTAAGAAGACGAAATCTTTTTAGATAAAAACGTGTCTGGGTATTTGTGGAGAACGTTAAGTAAAATTGCTGCTGAGCGGGGAATTGCATTCTCATTAATACTAGTTGGGCAATCAAAATAGTGTGCCAAGCCTAACTTATAAAAAGTATCCCTGACAAAACGGAGCCAAGGGATAGTGAGAACACCCTCGAGGTTAAGAGAATCTTTTATAATCTCTCTAGAAAACGCCAGCTCTTCTGATAGCCAAATTTTAGCCCATAGAAGTAAAGGGGCAATATTTATACAATCTTCTACAAAATCAAGCCCCAGCTCATAGTGGCAAAAGCTAGTGGGGGCACTGATTGGGGTCATCAGTAGCCTTTTTGTAAATTTATTTTACATGATATGCAACTGATGACTATTGTGATACCCCCATACTCCTGCTCCATATGTTGCCATAGGTACGCATTTAGCTTTGTAGAGTGTAACTAGCTCGGTCACCGGTTTGGGTCCCAATTTGCTGGCAAAACGAAAAAGACCCTCAACCACCCTACCTACATTTTGCCTCCTTGTAGTAACAAGCGGATCCCAATTCAACTTGTTATTAAAAATATTCTCAAGATAATTAAAATTATTCATTTTATCAATCCTTTTCGTACCCACAGCAAAGTTTCTAGTTTTAGTCATTTTAGGCCCACAGACCACAACATAGGATTTAGTAAAATTAACCTTTAGATCAAGTGACAACATAAAATCAGAAAATGCATTAAGTGATATTTGGAGGCCATTAGCTGTTAGGGCCATTAAAACAGTATCGTCCGCATATGAGAGAAGCGGTACCCGAGAACCCCCAATGCGAGGACAGTCGAGATCTTTATGTGACAGGAAGGCATCACGTCCATTAGTGTATATTACAAAGAGAAATGGTGCTAGGATGCATCCCTGCCGTACGCCCTCTGTCGATGCGATAGGCTTTATTTTTTTGCCATTAGCGCCATATCTGATAGTTACGGATGTAGAGGCTTGAAGCCTACGGAGAAGAGAAATTAAAGATTCCTCAACTCCCATTTTTCCCATCAGTGCCCACAGCTTGTCCCGATTTACAGTATCAAAAGCACTGGACAAGTCCATGAAGGCCAGATGAATAGAACCCTTCTTGGCCCTCATGTACTTGCCCATAATCAGGGACAAGTTGAGGCACTGTTCAATAGTGCCCATCCCCCTCCTGAACCCGTACTGTGATCTTGCAATAACCCCTGTGTCTGTTGCCCAAGATTCAAGACGAGCAAGGACGACCCTTACCAGCATCTTCGCTGTAGCATCGATGAGGGAGATTGGTCTGTAACAGGAAGGGTCACGTTTGTTACCTTTTTTAAACACGGGGACCACTATAGCCTCCTTCCAAGATGCCGGGATAGGGCCAGTCACCACTGCTTTGAACACATTTGTTAATAATGGGGCCCACAACTTAGAATTAGTTTTAAAAAGATCTAATGGGACTCCATCTGGGCCAGGGGCTTTCATACTGATTCCTTTGGTTAGGGCTTCCTCAACCTCAGCTACTGAGATTGACGTGCTTAGGAGAAGAGCAGAGGTTAGATCTTGGGGCAAATCCTCACCTGGGGCCTCATATTGGTGGCCTTTAGGATTAAAGATGGCCGCGTAGTGGGCTTCCCAGACCTCCCCCAAAATCAGGGAGTCCATCCTACCCGTCTCCTCGTTGAATAATGGGCGATTTATAACTTCCCAAAATCTTTTCGAATCCTTAAGGGAGCTAGCTCTTTCCAGATCATCCCAGGCTGAGCGCCTCAATTCTTCTTTCCTCTGCTTCATTCAATCCAAAACAATCTGCCCCACTCCAATCTGCCCCACTGCAATCCAAAACATTCTGCCCCACTCCAACCCAAAGCAATCTGCCTCACTCAATTCGAAATAATGTGCCCCTGCCCCACTCCAATCTGCCCCACTGCAGTCCAAAATAATCTGCCCCACTCCAATTAAAAACAATCTGCCCCACTAAAGATCCACCCACTCCAATCCAATCCACCCCATACCAATACAATCCACCCCCATCCAGCCAAATCTAAATCTACTCCACTTCAATCCACCCCACCCCAATCTAATCCACCTCAATTCAATCCCCCACACTCAATCCAATCCACCTCACTGCAATCCAATCCATCTCACTGCAGTCCAATCCACCCCACTGCAATCCAATCTACTCCACTCCACCCCAATGCAATCCAATCTAATCCACCCCATCCAGTCCACCCCACTCCACTCCAATCCACCCCACTCTACTCCAATCCACCCTCTACCCAAATTCAATCCACCCCAGTTCAGTCCACCCCACTCAATCCAATCCATCCAAACCACAACACTTCAATCCACCCCACTCTAAATCACTCCACACCACTCCTGTCCAATCCACCCCACTCCAATCCAATCCTCCCCCTGCAGTCCAGTCCAATCCACCCACCTCCACTCCACTCAAATTCACCCCACTCCAAACCACCCTACTCTAATCCAATCCACCCTACCCCAAATCAATCTAATCCACCCCACTCCAATCCACCTCACCCCATTTCAATCCACCCCACTCCAATCCAATCCACCCTGTCCAGTCCACCCCACTCCACTCAATTCAACCCACTCTACCCCAATCCAATCAACCACAATCTACTCCAATCCAATCCACCCCACTACCTCAATTCACTCCATCCCACCTCACCCTATTCCACCCCACTCCACTCCAATCTATTGTATTGTCATTGCATTTATATAGTGCTTACTACCCCTGACAAAGCGTCAAAAGTGCTTTTTCGGGGAGTAGCACGCTGCTCCAGAACCCAAAAGTATTAGTGGTGAATTAGTATAGTGAAATATGAAATTGATTAGATGCCACTTCACTCTACGCCACTCCACTCTACGACACTGCACTCTATGACACTGCACTCTACGACACTCTCTGTCACTGAACCACTGAACTCTACTCCCCTCTACGATACTCTACTCTCCCTACTCCACTCATGAAACTCTACTCCAACAAATCCAGTCTCCTACACTCTGCCCCCCCCACTCTAGGACACTCCACGCCACTAACTTTTAGCCATGCTAAACAGCAGCCACACTGGTGTACGACATGGGAAAAACACATTGCCAATAGCTCTTGTATAGGCGAGACCTACTGGCTTTGCCAATACTTGTTATAAATTGCTGTCAGATTTCTCTCGAGTCCTGTCAATTACTTATCGTCCATGTTGGTACTCTGAAGTGCTTAACGCATGTTCGCATTTCCTATTTTGTTTCCTGTCCTGGGACTGGGTGACTAACCTCATAGGTAAAGACTGAGTCGAGGACCTGACCAACAAACCCAACGTCACCAGGCACAACTTCCAAGAAGGGATGAAAGCCGTTGCCACCTGGATGAAGAACAGCTGCCTTAAGCTCAACTCGGACAAGACAGAAGTCCTCATCCTGGGATCTACTCCCTCCGCATGGAACGATACCTGGTGGCCCTCTGCGCTAGGAACTCCCCCCACCCCGACGGACCATGCACGAAACCTCAGCATCATTTTAGACGCATCGCTCACTTTAGACCGCCAGATCAACTCAGTATCTTGGCCTGTTCCAATACCCTCTGTCTGCTGCGAAAGACCTTCAGATGGATCCCCACCGAATCCAGAAAGACCGTCACTCACTCGCTCATCAGCAGTAGACTTGACTACGGCAATGCACTCTACGCCGGCGTTACCCAGAAAAATCTCTGCAAGCTCCAGAATGTCCAGAACGCTGCAGCCAGAATGGTCCTCGACCTCCCCCGGCACAGCCACATACGACACCCACTCCTCATCAAAAGGTCAACAGGGTCAGTTAGATAATGAAAAAGCCAAGGCCAATAAAAGCATAAAAATCATTTATAATAAAAATACTAAAAGCACTTTAAAAGCCTGTAAAAAAATGTCCATAAAAGAAAAGCTATTTTCCCTAAAAGCGTTCAAAAGGTCCTCTAAAGTTGTATGAGTGGTTATTATTACACTGAGCATCTTGAAAGACACTATGCCCAGTCAGAGCAGAGAAGGAAAAAATAAAACAAAGTCAGTTTTGACCTTCAATTTGGAAAATGTATAAAAAATGCCGAATAGTTCCCAGCACAGGAAAGGCCAGATTGTTTATGAATCCTGTGCCGAAGACTCAACATCGCTGAACATTGCATCCGCAGGTGGCAATCCCTCCAGTACTTCCAATATAATGTCGAGTTAGCAAAGATGGTCATCTCTGGTTCCCACCGCGGCCGCCGGGGAAGAATTACATGCCTGCACGCCTAGAACCGATGCCTGTACCTCTGGAGCAGAGCCGAATTCCCTTCCAACAGGAGCGGAAGCATCCCTTGGAGGCTCTAGAAATGCCGTCATCAACATGGGAATACGCTCTGGACAACTGTACACATGGGCCTGCAAGGGCTCCAGGAGCACGTCTATGTCCAGTGGCACAACCGATGGAAGTGTCAGACACAGGTCCAACACGCATCCGAATCCGCAGAAGAGGCAGGAGGGAGGACGCAGTCTAGCCAGACTGGTCAAAAAGACAGGAACCAATGCTCACTCAGCTCTCGAAGCCGAGGCGTACCAAGGTAGAATACCATATGCTCACGATAACGTCGTTCCAGCAGTGTTCTCTCCATGTCTTGAGGGATTGAGACGTCCATTGCGAATCAATAGGATTAAAATCAGGATGCCCGCTGCTTATAGCAGGACCAAAAGAAGCCCTCCAAAAATGCTTCCAAGTACGGAGTGTATGAAAGCTGGAAATACTCCGAAGATGGTCTGAAAGGTGGTTAAGAGACCTGATCCAAGATGCTTAAATAAGTGTACGATCCCACTCGAATTAGACATGTTAAAGATACGATGAGCCATTTCTCCTAAGTGGATCGGGAAGTTTGTAAGGACCAGGGCCTGTATCTCTGCTGAAGACCTTGCAACCTGGAGATCAAAAGTCTCTCGGGCTGAAGTTAAGGCCACATTTTGTTGAAACAACATGACTTTTAGTCTGCTCAGCGAATCAAACCTTATACTGGAAACATTCAATGAAGGCCACAGTGGTGCCTCCCTAACTAAGCGAGCTGGGGGAAACAATACTTGCTTACAACAAACAACCCTGAAGTTTACTGTGACTAGATATGCGATGCCTGGCGCCATCCCGCAATAGCCTTGATTATTCAGCATTAAATAACTCCCATTCGAAAGTAACTCGAAAACTGGATGAATCACTGCAGCTGGGGAGCCTTTCAAGTAGCAAGATAAGTTCGCTATTGAAGCATTAACATGCTTCGTGAAGCGAGACCTCCTTTCACACTAAAGATCCACTTAAAGCCTTCTCACAGTCTGTACGACTTAAGAAAACTTCAGTGTGCATATTTTATACACCTATATCTGTACGGTAACTCCCAGATTTCCTGTATGTACCCTTCACCCAATGCTTCATACCTGCCTGCTTGGATGTATCTAAGGCAGTGTTGGAACTGGAATGTCGTGATTGGCAGCGTGATATAGCCATGAATTAACCACTCTGTAGACGGTGACTCTGCTACTGTAAAAGGTAACTTCTCTAATTTTTGAATGAGTAACATGGTGTACTTTGCATCTCTGCGTGCCATGGTCAATTGTCTGTAGGTCAGATTATAAGCCGAAAACAGATTTGAGCCGTTAATGTACCGCTATGGCTCGTTGCCAGAACGCAGTGATTGGAGTGTCCAGCTTAAAAGCAAAATGGAGCGCAATTGAGATGGCCCATGTTGTAAAATAGACAAATCTTGTTCCATTTTGTCAATTGCTGAGGACACAATGTTGCTCAGTGAATAAATACTTGAAGAAAGTGTGGTCATACCATTGTCTACCACAGCCAATGCTTTTTCTAGGTTAATTCTGTCAATCTCACGCCATCTCTCAGCAGCATCCTGTTGGGAGACTTTCCACAGTTCATTGTAGATGGCATATAAGAAACGTTTTTTACGCGGTTTCTTGGGACCTAGCAAGAATCCCTAAGATCCATGTTGTCAGAGAGAAGGGACACGTTTTCTTTTACCTGTAATAGTGTTGAGGTTTTTAGCCTTTCTAGGCACAACTTCCCAACACTATAAGAAGTCACTACCGCTGGGTTGTCTGTGTGTACATAGCGTGGGTCAGGACTATGGATACTAAACCCTTTGGTGGTACCCTTGAATCTTGACTGACACCTATTTGTGTTGATAGGCCAAACCAACCAACCCTTCCAATTGGGATCTGATGAATTGTATGTTCCATTCTGTATCACTGTACCAAGCATCTCCTCACTTATCAGTGTGTGTAGGACTTGGCCTTTTTGGCTAAAGTTCCCTAAACTTTTTGCTTTCCCCCTAGACCATTTTCCTGACATAGAGTTGCCAATTTAGATGCTTTGGGTACTTTGCCACTGCTGATCAGTATCAAAGTACAAGTGTTCCCTGTGTAAAGTGTAATGGTGATTGGTTGGCCATGATTGGTATGTTGCCTTACTAGTAAAATCCCTAGTGATGTGCACTGTGTGTGCCAGGGCTAGTAATGCAAAGGTGCGCGGAGAAGGGAACTCAGGCCTGCAGTGTAGGGCCTGCGCGCAGTGTGCTAAGTTAGTATGTTGTCCTGACAAGTGTAACCACTTGTCAGGCCTTACTTTCCCTTTTGCATACACGGTGGGCACCCCTGTGGTAGGTCCCGGGTAGCCTCTGGGCGGGGTGCAGTGTAAGTAAAAGGCAGGACATATACTGAGGTGTGTGTTATGTCCTGACAGTGGAAAACGCTCCATTTCGTTTTTTCACTGGTGAAAGGCCATTCTGCCCATAGGACAGAATGGGGAACGCTGGGTATTGTGTTTGTTAGCCTAGTTTCCCATAAGTTTAAAATGGAGAGGTGAAGTTTAGTATGTATGAACTCACAGCGTCATAACACATCTTTCTATGAAAGTGGTTTTGTCACTGTGTGTTCAGAAACCACACTTTTAGAAAGTGGCTGAGTTTTGTGCTTTAAGCATTTCTGTGTGTCTCTGCTGAATGTGGATTGACTGTCTGGATCTGAGAGGGGAGAGGAGCCGGGGGAGGTCTTGACCCAGGGAGGGGTTGAGATGGCACCAGGCTGACCTGCAGCTGGAGAGCAGGCGAGGAAACGCACCGGGAGGTGAAGAGGCCTGGGTTGCAGCTATAAAACAATTGACCCTTCTCCTGCTGAGTGATTAAGGATCCAGACCCCCAGTATCAAAGGGAGAAAGGTGACACTGGGAGGGAGACACCCAGAACTGATTTAGGCAGGGGTCAGGGACCCCTGAGCACAACGAACTTCAAAGACGTTTAGGGGTATAACTAGGAGAGCTGAGACCCCTGAACGGAGGGAATGGAATAGAAATGGATTGAAGACTGAAAAGGCTTGGACCCATTTCGTGGTCAAGAGGAACCTCTGCTAAGGAAGGAACAACTGAAGAGACTGCTGGGGAAGGACCAGCCCTTGCTTCGTGATCTGGGGCTGGTCTGCAGTTTGCTGTTCTAACCAAGGAAGAGGCTGTTGGGACTGTGCTGTGTGCGCTGGGTCCCCCTGCTTGAAGAAGACTGTGCTTTGTGCTGTGTCTTGTTACCCCCCAAGGGCCCGAGGTGAGCTGGCTCCCTGTTTGGAAACACAGGAACATAAAAGTTTTCGGAGAAGTTTCAAGTGACGCGGTGGGCGTGTGTTGTGGCAGCTTGAGACCCTCGGAAGGTGTGCCCTGTGATCTTGGACACACGGAGGAGGAGTGAGACTCGGACGCGCTGGGTCCGTGTCGTGGTGCACAGGAGACGCAGGTGAAGAGCGCCTGGTCAACGTGTGCACCGAAGGTGAAGTGAATCTCGGACGTGCTGGGTGCGTGTCGTGGTGCACCGCAGGCGTTGGTGGAGAGCGCCTGGTCGGCGTGTGCATCGAAGGTGACGTGAGACTCGGACGCGCAGGGTGCGTGTCGTGGTGCACCGCAGGCGCTGGTGAAGAGCGTCTGGTCGGCGGGTGCATCGGAGGTGAAGTGAGTCTCGGACGCGCAGGGTGCGTGTCGTGGTGCACAGCAGGCGTTGGTGAGGAGCGCCTGGTCAACGTGTGCATCGGAAGTGGAGTGAGCCTCGGACGCGCAGGGTGCATGTCGTGGTGCACCGGAGGCGCTGGTGAAGAGCGCCTGGTCGTCGAGTGCACCGGAGGAGAAGTGAGGCTCGGAGAGGGTGAGCTTGTCGGGGTGCGGCCGAAGGCGTTGGTGAAGAGCGCCTGGATATCGGGGCACCGGAGTTGGAGTAAGTCTCAGTGAAGCAGTGTGCGTGCTTTGGTGCAACCTGGGACTGTGGAGGTGATCGGCTGATCATCGTCTGCACCGGAAGAAAGTGAGTCTCTGCAACGTGGTGTGCGGGTTTTGGTGCCAACCAGAGGCGGTTTCTGTGCACGGGCGTCGGGGCTCCGCCCCCCTTACATTCACAGAAAAATGAAGCAATCATAGCAATGGTTAAAATCAGTTTTTTAATTAAAAAACAATTTTCCATGTAAGTTTCTAGAATGGGGGGCACTGTCTGCCCTACTCACGGACATCGGTGTTGTTGCTGTGCTCCACAACAATGCGGACACGTGACAGTGTTTTAACTACTTGCTCCCCTGGCCCTGGGCAGGCGGGTATTTGCCGGGCTGACAATCTCTCAGCCCTGACGCCTGTGAGGTCATCAGCTCGGCAAAGATCTAGCAGTACGGCCCAGTCTCCACCCCCTGATGACGTGGAGGTAAAGTTGGCCCTGGGCGTTTTAAAAACAAGCCCGGTTTCGCCAAGCTTCCAAGTCAATCAGGGAGTAGAGAGAGCATTGTCACCCCTCTCTCCCCTAACTCGTTACAGGGTGTGGGTGGGACCACGCCCTGTGACGAGTTGGAAAAGGTGTGGCAGACGGGAAGACCAGAAATCGAGTCTGCGCAGACACAACTTGTTGTGTGTCTGAGACAGCTTCCTGCACGAGCTTGTTCATTGTGGAGTTGGACGCCATTGGAAGAGAATAAAAGAGAGTCGAAATGCGCGGTAATTTACTAGTAGTCTAGTCTCGTCTAACGCTATTAGCCACTTTGCTCAAGACCGTGGGCCTTGTAACTCACAAGTGCACATTGCGCGTGCGTGCTCATAGACACAGCCCTGCCCCCCCCTACTTCCTATCGCTCACTCGCTCTAGCACTTACATGTTAATGCGGCTGCCTCCTGTCTAAGATGGTGCCCTGGGACTGAGGTCACAGCAGCCACCATATCCTGCCCTTTCAGGGAGGGCTGCATTAATACACCTCATCTCAGCATGAGTCATTAGTGCCCCCCAAGGAATTGCCCAAATGGGGCCTGGCATGATTGATTAGGCAGAAGCGTGCAGCTCGTTCACGGCTGCACAGAAGGACATAAGATTTATTCTTACGTGCGCACACGGGCAGCCCAGTTCAGTGGGCGAAGGACAAGATGTCTCTGTTATCTTTCAGTAAAAATACAAAGTTATTCTTTTCATAACACGCGGCACAAACGAGCACAAAACACCAGCGCAAAATGCGGGAGTCCAATCAGCGCTAAAGTGCCAAGGAGAAAGTGAGCCATTCCTCACTTCGGCCAGCATTTCAGACAGAGAAAAACAGTTCTGTGCGTTTTGTTTGATTTGGCTTAGATTAGAAGTCATTCATTCTGCATCTGATCAAGTCACTGCGGCTGCCCGAGGCCCCCTCAGGGGGCCACTAAAGAGGGCAGCCCTCTAGTGCCATCGGGGCACCCCACACCCCCTTATGGGCAGGGACTCACGGAGGAGTCCCCCCCCAGCTTGTTGCGGCGCACAAGGTGAGCGTCACTTCCTGTGCCCCACCATCTGGACGTCCTCTTTCGCGCGCCGGTCACGCCGTCTCCCACCCTACCGCTTACCCGGCGTGGTTTGTGGCAGGCAAGAGGCAGAGAATGTTGTCTTTTTTCGTTGCAGGCGGAGTTACAGGGCGATCTGGAAGCAAATGGGTACAGAAGGGTACCTCTGCGCGGCACAATAGGGGTGCCAGAGCCAAAGCCCAGGAGCCTCATGGGAGGTTCCTGGAAAACCGTGTCGGCGCCCCGTTAGTCCTTCGGGCGGTTGTGGGCCTGAACAACTGGGGGCTTGCCTTGCTACGCTCTGCCCTGAAAGGGGCGTGAGTAATAAGGGACCATGTGTCACGTGATCCGGGAAGAGGATCACCAGAAGGGGCAGCACAGATGGGGTTCGCCCCAGTGCTGCTTGGCTCATCAGGCGGGCAGGCGGCCCAGATGGTTGCCTGCCCTTGGATCGCCCGTAAGATAACCCACCATATTACATAACGGTGTATGTAATAAACCTGCAGCAATTTTACCCAAACAAAAAATGTGTGGTGTGTTTATTTATTAGCATGCATGCTATGTGTTGTGGGGTGGGGAGTGTTGCCAATGGTGGTGCTAGGCGCCTCGTACAGCTCTGCATCTGGGAGGCCTTGGAGGACAGCAGAAAGAGATGACTTAATTGTGTTTTTTGTATATTTCGCTAGTGTTCACACAGTCGGACACAAGAATGATTTACTGCATCGCTGGCAGCTTGTGAGTTAAGACCCCGTATGTGAAGGAGTCGGCAGGGCAGGCAGGCAGTTTACAATGTAAGGAACTGCAATTATGCAATGGGGCAGAGTGTATGCTAAGTGCTTTGTGGAGCGCATGTGCGTCCAAATTGTATACATGTGTCGGTATTTCCATAGTATTCTCACAGGTGCTGGATAGCACGACACTGAATAGCAGTGAGGAGACATAGGAACTATGCCAGGGAAGAGAACCACGCACACTTCAATATAAAGCAAATGCTGCTGGCTGCGTTACCAATGCACTTTGCTGACACATCCACACAGAACTACCGGAAACTTTAAGATGCAAATGCACAACTGCCCTTTTCCGGTAGCTGAACAACACGTGCTCAGCACAGACCTGCAATACGCGGTGTGTGTCTATCTTTATACCACAAATGAGCATTCCTAGAGGGCGAGCGTGCCCTCCAAGGTCCCTACAGACTCTGCTCGTGGCATCGTTTTGCACAGCGGCGCACGCAGCATGTTCGGCTGCAGGGGGATACTGGGATTACTAACATTTTTTATGTACAGGGACATGCCAGAAAACCTGTGCGGCGCTCAGCGCGAGCTTCTGGTGCAGGGCAGATTTCAAGAAAGGTCAGAGCCAGGGCCGGACTGGCTACCGGGCATTTTGGTGTGCTGCCAAGCTGGGGGCTGATTTCGTTGATGGGGACCTGCGTGTGCTTAAAACCATTTCGTTTTGCTTTGTTTATTTAGGAGCACACGGAGGTCCCCATCAACGAAATCAGCCCCCACCGCAGTGAAATCAGCCCCCAGCTTGGCAGCACACCAAAACGCCCGGTAGCCAGTCCGGCCCTGGTCAGAGCAAAGCATCTCCGACAGACACATGTCTTATCCTATCATTGGTGACACGGGGGACCCCCGCAACGTGCACTTTCCAGACACCAACGAGAGTACCTTTCGCCCTACAACCATACACAGTGCATAGCACGTAGAGTACTGCAGAGCGAAACTGCACTTCACAGTACATACAAAAATGACATTCACACATTTAAATGTGTATTCGGTCATATCGTTCCAGCGTACCTGGACTTATCTGAGGTGCATGGAAAACTTTTGCCTCTCTGGGAGAGCACTGGAAGGTCATTGCAGGGAAGCCACCTGAAGAAAATAATGATTAACAATGAGGTTCGCAAAGTACCTTGGAATTGCAGGCTTGGCTTTGATATGTCAAAAAATCAATGTTTTAGAAAGAGTTGGGTGGTTAAGGAATTGTATTTCAAAGCAGGCTGGTTTGTAACATATAACCATCCATGTGACCGCAACATGTCATACCTTTATAGGGCGTGCGGCGGCCATAATGGCTTATTCACACAAAGTACAGGCAGACTCTCAACCAGATAGATAGAACAATAACACTCTGGGGAGTACTAATAAAATTGTATGTTAATGTTTCTATTATTCTTGAATGTTGATTAGCTATTGGGATGAATATATAAATTAATACTGGTTTTGCATTTATTCTAGTATTTGAATGGTGGTTTGCGGACCCCGCCAAATCATCTTATTCTTTTTGTTTCTGTACACAGTTTTTTTTTGTTATACGCATTCTACCAGACCCCACACATGCTGGACCGTGGCATATTCAGCACGTTAGGATTGCTGATAGTAGACATGTTTTGTAAAGCTCTCTGCCCCACCAAGGAGTTAATTTTGTGCTTTCTCAAATACCTAACAGGAAGTATCCTTCAGGTTACAGCGCGCGCTCTCACTGTCACTGGAACCTGTTACCTTTATGTTAGGCGTGCATCACTGCAGCAACCTTCCAACCTCTTTAGCTATCCTTTTGGAACTGGGATCAACGTGTACCTCACACATGACTTATTTGTGTATTTTCACTCGAATCTCGAGAGGCAAAAGGTTTGTGTTGCGAACTATGCCTAGTTATCAGCAGACCAGCAGAAAAAAACTTCACACGCCTTTAAGTATTGATTTGATGTCTGTGGAATGATGGCTCCAGCCAGTTATTTCATGTCCCGAGCAGCGTTTCCATGGTGATTGGTCCTTATAAGTGAAGACATAAGTCGGGTGGGCTCAGAAGCGATAGACCAGGCGCGATAGGGGTTTTATGCACCGGTGGAAGCATCTTACATCAACGTCACTCGACGACATGTGGTCCAGGAACATGGTGCCAGAGCAGGGGGCGTGGGGGTCAGCTGGATTACAGGATGTTTCTTATGGTACCCCATTCATGTTCTGAGTTGACCAGCAATGACGCGGAGGAAGATGTATGCCTTAATGCCTTTATGCAGACTTATGCTTTTTTCTAATAAGTGCACAACAGCTATCAGTGGTGAATTTGATGTTTGCATACATGTATATGAATTTAAATAGAGTGCGAGTCTAGCTAAAAACAAGGAGCGCTGCACAAAGGTGGTGGCAGAGGGGAGGAGTTCACAGGATGGAGACGAGGAGGGAGGCTATGCAATCTTTATGCCACAGGACATTACCACGCAGGAAAGCAACACGCAGGAAAGTACCACCAAGACCCATTTTGGTACTTTACCCGGCAGTATTTTACCACACAGGATAGTATTTTTTTTAATGACATACATATTATGCCATTTGAAAAAAAAGAGAATTTAAGGGTTGGGTAAGCTTAATGGAGGCACAGGTAAAGAAAGGGAAGGTGTTTTTAGAGTGCCGGGCAGGTAGAGGTAAAGGGTCAGGCTAGGCTGACTACGATGGGATGTATGTATTTAACCATCTACATAACCACATGCACTTTACTCTTCACAGTCAAAAAGGAGGTGAGCGTTGGCCTAGATTAATTATTAATTAGTTTAGGCCAACCCTCACCTCATTTTTGACTGTGAAGAGTAAAGTGCGTGTGTTCTCAAATTTGCTTGAAAATGCACCATTTGCCCACTCATTTTTCGAAATTTTCTCGGGGGAGAACCCCCCCCCCCCGACTTCTCCTTAGGTTGTTCGGGCTCGCTCGCTGCGCTCGCTCGCCGCGCTGTGCTCCAGCACAAATTTTACGCCCCACCACTTTCAAATGTCACCAGCCGCCATTGGTGCCAACTGAGGCCGCAGGAAGGAGTGCCTGGTGAACGTGCACTCGGAGTCGACGTGAAGTCCCATCAGCCTTGTGTGTGTGGCTTCGTGCCAGAGGAGACCCGGAGGGTGCTGTGGTGAAGTGCATCCAGAGTAACGTAATCTCAGGGGCGTGGGGTACGTGTGCCATGCGGCCTTCTGAGACCTTCTTAACAGTTGCGGCCCGGACCGGCAGCCCGGAGGAGCTGAGCTGCCAGGCCGAGCTGCTGAGGCCCATTGAGAAAGTTCTACACGGAAGGCCCAGTTCGCTGAAGGAGGAGAGGAGAGTGGGGTCGCGCCCCCAGGTAACATTGATCACTGCCTGGGCGGGGTGCGGGCTCGGAGGGACACTCTCTCGGCCTCTCAGACCTTCTGGCGGCGTGAGCCTTTGCTTCGGCTCAGATTGGGGCCCGTACTGCGTTTAGGAATGGCAGTACTGGGGCCAGAGTGGGAAGCTGTACTTTGTGTCATCGTTGATACGTGTGGGGGGGCAACTGTTATCGAAGAGGCTGACTGTCGTAATACACATTGCCAATATTGCTGCTAACGAACTGCCGAACTGTCTTAGGACGCCTGACATTATTTCTGCATAACGAAGTACACGATTGTAGCGCTACGCATTGCATTATTTCTCCCTTGCAAAGTACAGGATTGTAGCGGCCCGCATTGCATTATTTCTTCATTGCAAAGTACATGATTGTAGCTACGCATTGCATTATTCCTTCATTGCAAAGTACATGATTGTAGCGGTGCGCATTGCATTATTTCTTCATTGCAAAGTACGTGGTTGAGGTGTGACGCATTGCATTATTCCTTCATTGCGCAGTACATGATTGTAGCGGTACGCATTGCATTATTTCTCCCATTGCAGGTACCGGGGTGTATCGTTACGCATTGTATTACTTCTCCTGTGCCCAGCACAGGATTGTATCGTTACGCAACCCACTATTGTTTGTCCATTGCAACATGTGTGATTCTAGCATTATGACCAGCATAGCATTTTGAAAGCGGTGGTTGGGATTTGAACCTACCAACCAGCCGGAACGAATATTACCCTTTATTATATGTTGGCTTATGTATCGTGTGGTCTGATCGTATATCTTTTTACATAAAGTTTATACTCGTTTTATCAAACTCGTGTGGAGTCCATTTGTGGTGTCACCAGTGGGTTGCTGTGAGCGTGGTTGCACATACTGTACACTAGTGCCTTGGAGATAGGCCTGGCTGCTCGTGCCAAGCTACTAAGTGGGTGAGCAGGGCTATCTCAAACGGTGTCCTTACTTGGCCTAACGTTGAGGGAGGAGTCCCAGGTCTCGCATTTGTGACAGTGGAGCGGGACGGGGACTCCGGCTTCCAACATTTGGCGGCAGAGCGGTGGGATACGATCCTAACGTAATTGAAACGCGTGTGTGCAAAACCACTCACAGTAATTGGTGTACATCACAAATTGATCGCAGACCACGAAGCAACAACATTTTGTTTTGAAATGTGGGTTCTATTGTTGAGTAACCTTTAAACCACACATCATGTCTCAGGAGGGGAGCCAGATAGCCGGTGAGGCTGGGGCTGCAGAATTAGAGTTTGACATTGAGGTATTGTCTACCTACAAGGTTGATCAGTTGAGGAAATTCTGCAGAGCTTTGGGATGTCCCATGAAGGGTAGCGCCAAGAAGAGGAGCTGCAAGTGGCCTTGAGGGCCTGGTGGGAAGCCAAAGAGGCTCAGGACACGGGTGATGTTGAGGTGGATGAGGATGACCCAGGGAATGGATTTAGTCCACAGGATTTGCCAGTGGAGGGACCAGCCGGAGGGGCTGGTAGTAGCCATTCAGGGAGGAGTTTTTCACCAGAGGAGTTGGAGGAAAACCAAAGGGTCAGACTGCATGAGTTGGAGGTGTTAAGACTTAAAACTCAAGCAGAGGAGAGCAGGAACGCTCTCGCGTTGGAAGAGAAACGGGTTCTCTTCGCTCATGAGTTAAGCATGAGGGAACTGGACATTAAGGGTAAACAAGCAGAGTCCAGTTCGAATGGTGGCAGCGCACAGCCAGTGCCAAGTGTGGATGAGTACAAGTGTGCACTGGAAGATTGGGTAGTGGTTAGCATGGTAAATGATTTGGAGGGGTTGTCCAATTTGGCCCCAGGGGAGCCTAGGCTCAGAAATTATTTTCCAGGATTGCGCCACCCTGGGTTAAAGTGTGGGCTCCTTGATTCCCGGGAGCCTGCATGAGAACCTGACCCCTGGTCATGGGTCCAGGGGCCTGAAAAGAGAGGGAAGAAGGGCCAAGTGGCGCAAGGAGATCCCAGAGTAGTGAGGAGGGGTTGTTGGCCAGCCCCTTGTCTCAAAAGAAGGGGAGGAAGAGTAAGCAGTACCCCCAGGGATCAGCAGCACCACCCAGGAAACTGGGGGGGGCCGTAGGCGAGCCCCCGGGAGGAGGCCTAGTGCCTACTTGCCAGAGGTGTGAGGAAGGACACCCAGCATCAGGGGGGCGTGGGGAGTCTGTAGCCAGAGCTCCTGCCGTCCTGAAGTTTGTGGGTGCCATTCCTAAGTGGCAGGCCCAGAAAAGTAAATGGAAGGATAAAAGAGGGTTGTGTTTCCCAGTGGGAACACCCGTGGGACAGTGTCCAGCCAGTGGGGCTGGGTCCCCTAGAAGTGACCAGGGTAATCCCACTTTTAGCCTGGAGGGCAGGATGACTGGAGGTAGTATCCTGACCGATGGGCCTTCCCCGGGTACCACTCCAGGGTGGGGTTGGCATGGGTCCAGCGCCCCTGGAGGGGTCCCCTGGCCGGGAGGTATCCATGGAACAGCATTGTTGGTTCAGGGAGTAGTGATCAAGAAGACCCCCTGGGGTCAGGAAGGCGTGGAACAGGAGGGTGTCCCTGTGGTAGAGGGCCTGCGTCCTGGTTCTATCGCCCGAAGCCGGGAAGTCCATCAAGGTAATGATTGGTCTACCCTGGCTTTTGGCTGGGAGGGCGTTGTGTAGGACTTGGCCATTTTGGCTAAAGTTCCCTAAACTTTTTGCTTTCCCCCTAGACCATTTTCCTGACATAGAGTTGCCAATTTAGATGCTTTGGGTACTTTGCCACTGCTGATCAGTGTCAAAGTACAAGTGTTCCCTGTGTAAAGTGTAATGGTGATTGGTTGGCCATGATTGGTATGTTGCCTTACTAGTAAAATCCCTAGTGATGTGCACTGTGTGTGCCAGGGCTAGTAATGCAAAGGTGCGCGGAAAAGGGAACTCAGGCCTGCAGTGTAGGGCCTGCGCGCAGTTTGCTAAGTTAGCATGTTGTCCTGACAAGTGTAACCACTTGTCAGGCCTTACTTTCCCTTTTGCGTACACGGTGGGCACCCCTGTGGTAGGACCCGGGTAGCCCCTGGGCGGGGTGCAGTGTAAGTAAAAGGCAGGACATATACTGAGGTGTGTGTTATGTCCTGACAGTGGAAAACGCTCCATTTCGTTTTTCACTGGTGAAAGGCCATTCTGCCCATAGGACAGAATGGGGAAGGCTGGGTATTGTGTTTGTTAGCCTAGTTTCCCATAAGTTTAAAATGGAGAGGTGAAGTTTAGTATGTATGAACTCACAGCGTCATAACACATCTTTCTATGAAAGTGGTTTTGTCACTGTGTGTTCAGAAACCACACTTTTAGAAAGTGGCTGAGTTTTGTGCTTTAAGCATTTCTGTGTGTCTCTGCTGAATGTGGATTGACTGTCTGGATCTGAGAGGGGAAAGGAGCTGGGGGAGGTCTTGACCCAGGGAGGGGTTGAGATGGCACCAGGCTGACCTGCAGCTGGAGAGCAGGCGAGGAAACGCACCGGGAGGTGAAGAGGCCTGGGTTGCAGCTATAAAACAATTGACCCTTCTCCTGCTCAGTGATTAAGGATCCAGACCCCCAGTATCAAAGGGAGAAAGGTGACACTGGGAGGGAGACACCCAGAACTGATTTAGGTAAGGGTCAGGGACCCCTGAGCACATCGAACTTCAAAGACGTTTAGGGGTATAACTAGGAGAGCTGAGACCCCTGAACGGGGGTAATGGAATAGAAATGGATTGAGACTGAAAAGGCTTGGACCCATTTCGTGGTCAAGAGGAACCTCTGCTAAGGAAGGAACAACTGAAGAGACTGCTGGGGAAGGACCAACCCTTGCTTTGTGATCTGGGGCTGGTCTGCAGTTTGCTGTTCTAACCAAGGAAGAGGCTGTTGGGACTGTGCTGTGTGCGCTGGGTCCCCCTGCTTGAAGAAGACTGTGCTTTGTGCTGTGTCTTGTTACCCCCCAAGGGCCCGAGGTGAGCTGGCTCCCTGTTTGGAAATACAGGAACATAAAAGTTTCCGGAGAAGTTTCAAGCGACGTGGTGGGCGCGTGTTGTGGCAGCTTGATCATCGTGTGCACCGGAAGAAAGTGAGTCTCTGCAACGTGGTGTGCGGTTCTTGGTGCCAACTGAGACCGCAGGAAGGAGTGCCTGGTGATCGTGCACTCGGAGTCGACGTGAAGTCCCATCAGCGTTGTGTGTGTGGCTTTGTGCCAGAGGAGACCCGGAGGGTGCTGTGGTGAAGTGCACATGGAGTAACGTAATCTCAGGGGCGTGGGGTATGTGTGCCCTGCGGCCTTCTGAGACCTTCTTAACAGTTGTGGCCTGGACCGGCAGCCCGGAGGAGCTGAGCTGCCAGGCCGAGCCGCTGAGGCCCATTGAGAAAGTTCTACACGGAAGGCCCAGTTCGCTGAAGGAGGAGAGGAGAGTGGGGTCGTGCCCCCAGGTAACGTGGATCACTGCCTGGGCGGGGTGCGGGCTCGGAGGGACACTCTCTCGGCCTCTCAGACCTTCTGGCGGCGTGAGCCTTTGCTTCGGCTCAGATTGGGGCCCGTACTGCGTTCAGGAGTGGCAGTACTGGGGCCAGAGTGGAAAGCTGTACTTTGTGTCATCGTTGATACGTGTGGGGGGGCAACTGTTATCGAAGAGGCTGACTGTCGTAATACACATTGCCAATATTGCTGCTAACGAACTGCCGGACTGTCTTAGGACGCCTGACATTATTTCTGCATAACAAAGTACACGATTGTAGCAGCCCGCATTGCATTATTTCTTCATTGCAAAGTACATGATTGTAGCTACGCATTGCATTATTCCTTCATTGCAAAGTACATGATTGTAGCGGTGCGCATTGCATTATTTCTTCATTGCAAAGTACGTGGTTGGGGTGTGAAGCATTGCATTATTCCTTCATTGCGCAGTACATGATTGTAGCGGTACGCATTGCATTATTTCTCCCATTGCAGGTACCGGGGTGTATCGTTACACATTGTATTATTTCTCCTGTGCCCAGCACAGGATTGTATAGTTACGTAACGCACTATTGTTTGTCCATTGCAACGTGTGTGATTCTAGCATTACGACCAGCATAGCATTTTGAAAGCGGTGGTTGGGATTTGAACCTACCAACCAGCCGGAAGGAATATTACCCTTTATTATATGTTGGCTTATGTATCGTGTGGTCTGATCGTATAACTTTTTACATAAAGTTTATACTCGTTTTATCAAACTCGTATGGAGTCCAATTGTGGTGTCACCAGTGGGTTGCTGTGAGCGTGGTTGCACATACTGTACACTCGTGCCTTGGAGATAGGCCTGGCTGCTCGTGCCAAGCTACTAAAGGGGTGAGCAGGGCTATCTCAAACGGTGTCCTTACTTGGCCTAACGTTGAGGGAGGAGTCCCGGGTCTCGCATTTGTGACAGTGGAGCGGGACGGGGACTCCGGCTTCCAACAGTGTGTCATTTAATATACCTTCAATAGGTGTAGGCAAGGGGATGCATGGTGTTTTCAGGTCTTTTATTTTTGCAAACCCGTAGCAGGTAGTCTGTTGCACTGTTCTGTTCAGGAAGATTATTTGTAATGGTATGAGGCAAGCTCTAAATAAAGCCTCAGATCCCTTAACCAGCCATTCTTTTGTCCCCAGATCGATTTTGTGTCTATCGTGTCCCTCCAATAGTCGAAACCTTGGATAGACAGTTGGGAGATAAAGGGTGCTGAATATATAAGCTTGGTGTTTGTCAGCATCATTTTCTTCGCAGTTGCAGTCGTCTGTACTAGCTTATAATAGTATGACTTTGGGTTTGATGTATTGAACCCTGAAAAGTATGCAAATTTCTGTGTGAATGTGGCAGAACTACCTTTCGGTGGTGTTGGGCAATGTTCCCATTGATAGTAAGTGTTTACAATGCGTGGAACACTTGCTTTGTGAAAAAAGTGATGACCTTAATGCTGGTAACAATACATACTGTCGAAATCAGGTGTGTCTTCATACAACTCCCTGTAAGAAAATGCAGCAGATAGTTCTAAATCTGAGAGCATAGTATTTACAGTCTCAATGTCCCAATCATCAGAGAGTGTACTTGGGGTAATGAAATCATTCAATGAAATTTTAAATACATGTGGAATTTTCAATTGTTCAGTAGGACCAAATGCATCATATGAAACCCTATCCCAAACTATACCATCCGGTACTGGAACTGCTGTGATGTTCACTAGGGACAGGTCTCTCTGTTCACGATGTGATGATGTTTGAGGTTTCAAGACCAAGTTCACAGATTGTACTGCAGAGCGTTGTGGAAGGTAATGTCCATTCAGTAGTAGGAAAAAGACAGTTACTATGCCAATCCAAATTAATAGGAACAGGATTCCCAATGCAAACCAAAGATGCAACCAAGGGGACACAAAGTAAGTCTTTTTCAGCCAGAGATAGAATTGTCGAAATCTTTCTTTTTTGGAAATGGGTGGCGTTTGCTCAGGTTCACTTGGATCTGAAGAAAAGTCATCGAAGTTGATGAAGTAGCCAGACGCAGTTCGATCTATCTTTGGTAGCTCAGCAGGGTTTGTAGAACTGGCAGTTGCTTCTTGTGAAGGCACGTTGATGTAGATTTCATTGTTGGGCCGAATTGCAATTTGCATTTCAGGTGCATTTGGATGTTGTTCATTTTCAACAGGTGTGATTTGTACTCCGTTATTTGATACTCCTGCATTTTGCGCAGAGGAGTCTTGAAACGTTATTAGTCTTTCCATCTGAACTTCCTGTATAGTAGCAAGAGGAGATCTGCGGTTACTCAGGACCCCACGCGGCCACTGTTGAGAATCGGCCACATAGTGTGGTTTGATCAGATCAATGGAGACAAATCTTCTTTCTTTTTTGCCGGCAAGAGGTGGAAGAAGTACTGTTCTTGTTCTTTGAACCGCCAAAACAGGTACAGGTGTTCTGTAGGATGGCCCAAACTCCTTCTTGTCCACGATCTTTTCCCTGACCAGGTCCCCAATCTTCGGGACCCAGGCGGGTCTTGCCGGAACCGGTTTCACTTCCCCAGTGGTGGTGCGTTTGACTTGGACGTTGCTTTGTAATACCCAGAATTCATTGAGTTCCTGTAAAACAGCCAAATGATCATTCAATACAAATGGTTTTACATCCGCCACTGTGCTGGCACAATCGAGGTCAGGTACCCACATTCTTGTCCCAAACAGAATCTCTTAGGGGGTCGTCTTCCCAAGGATTATCTTTGCATGTTGTTTAGTGCCCTCTGGACCCCATATAGGTGATTGATCCAACTACCGCCCACACCTAATACCCTTGCTGTTAAGGATTCGTTTAGGTCCCGGTTTTTCCTTTCCACCACCGAATTTCCCTCGGGATGGTAGGGGGAGGAGTAATGCAAGGCCACGCCCATACTTTCCATGGTTTCCTTGTAAGCCCGTGAGCTAAACACAGGGCCACAGTCGGAATGTAACTTGCCAATTGAGTATGTCCCGATGAAGACTCGCAAATGCTTTATAACAGTTCGAGCGTCAGCCGAGCGCTGAGGCCAAACCCATAGAAATCTAGAGCATGAATCCACTGCCACCAAGATGTACTTGTAAGCCCCATCTGAATTTAAGGGGCCGCAGTGGTCCAAATAGACACATGCGAGAGGTCTGTCTGAAATGAGTAATGGTGTTTGTGGTGGTCGTGCTACGGTGGAACCTTTCATCTGCTGGCAGATGTCTCACTTTAGGACATAACTTTTGGTTTGTTTAGACAAAACTGGCCACCAATATCGCCGCTTCAGTAATGAAATTGTAGTAGTGACTCCTGCGTGTGCTGAGCCCAGACCCTCATGTGCAGCTAGGATTAAACCTAATCTGCGATCCATGTTTGGTATGACTCTATCCCCCACTCCTGGAATTTGAGCATACAGTGTATTTTGTGCATCAAATTTTTAGGAATACTTGAGTGGAAAGCCCTTCAGTACGGCAGAGCTGTTCTTTGAGGCATTGACAGCTAACAGTTTGTCTCTGTCTATCCTCGTGCTAGAACGAGTGATTGCAGCAATGGCAGCAGTTCGCACTGTCGCCTTGGCGGCTTCATCAGCCAGTGAATTCCCTTCAACGTGTATGCCAACACGCTGATGACTCAAGGTGTGAATAACTTGAGCCAGTGGCAGGCATGCTTTCAGCTTTGCCACTTAAAACGAATCGCACATTATCAGTGTGGGGAATCCCCAATCCGTATATTGTAGTGCTAGTATCAGGGCTCTGCCAACTGTGCTGTACAATCTCGTAGAGATTGTGTAGTTGTATTGCTGGGATGGAACTTACCGTCCCGCATACGTCCCTTCACTATAGCACATACTGCGCTATACTGTTGTTTACTTCCACTGGCAGGCTGAGCTGAACCATCAGTATAAATGATGTATTCATATTTCTCTAGAGGCAAGATTTCATTCGGGAGAGGGTATTCTTGTTCGTACTGCAGGAACGCATGTGTTTTCAATGTAGAATCATACTTTTAATCTCACCTGCGGTGAGTGAGACTCGGGGATCTACAACCTGTCCGCCAGCCTCAATACGTTGTTAAACACCCAGCGCTGTCCCGACAAGCGGACCTCGGGGCCTTTATGGCGGCCCTTTTGGCTTGTCAGCCGCGCCCGATGACCTAAGTCCAGACGCAGTAGGGCCGGGATTGAACAAGGCGGCCGCCGCAGTGGGTGTGCTCCAGAGGCGCTATCGGTGCTTGGCCGTCGACATCATCTCACAGCCGGCTGTACATCTGAGCTCCACCTCGCCCTCCTTTCGCCGCCTCTGACAACACGGCATTGTAGTACGCCCGCTGGGACGATCTCCTGGAGGCTGAAGAACCGATTCGGAGTGTGTCGTCTGACCCTCGCTGCTCCCCTGCAATACCGAACCTCAAGGTCTATGCTCCCGGTCGTCTTTACGAGTGATCATCAGACCGCATTACAATTCCGAGCATTCATCCCTCAATGAGCTCCAGGCCTCGACCTTCGTTAAGGTAATTTCATCTTTGAGGCATCGTTGAAGGAACTTAATGTTGCGTGACTATTTACTGATTATTTACCGATGCGGCCTGACCCTAAGATGGCGGCCGTTTTAATGAGATACGGCGAACACCTCATCCTTCACATTGGGACTCATGCTGCATTATGTAAGCAAATGGGCATTTATTGACAGTGTGGAGGCCGTTGAGGGAACAGAGCGCCCTTATGCATAACTGACTATATCTTACTGTGGTCGATCGTGACTGCAGCCTGCTCTGTATTGTTCCGGTGCCCACTGCAGTCTCTAGCTTGTGAAAACAGTAAGCAACCATCAGACAGCCTACACTGCCTGAGGATCTTATTGCCAAATGTTTTAGTTGCACAACACTGGTTGTCATTTAGTTACTGTTTACCGCCATCACATCGCTTGACCGTCACAATAACTTCTGCGTGGGAGAGAGGTAATCCCAATAATAAAGCTATGGGGAATAAGGAAGCGAGGAAGCAATTACAAGACCTGTCCGCTGTCTCTGAATCGCCCAAAGACACAATCCTGGGAGCTGGCTTTTCAAGGGGCATGAGCATCACACCGCGCCTGACCCTAAGATGGCTGCCACTGATCCCATCTCGTGAAAGTGGAAGCCTTGTGGCTAAATCAATCGTCCCCACAAGGTCCTCGGCCATCGATCCTCTGGGAATGGAACAAAAAGGTGTGACTGGGAGGTCTCATTTGTTCTCTGGATGCTCTTTTTAATGATGTAGATGTAGCAGGATTTCTCTTATAGATTTGGTTTATTTGCTCCCATACTTCTTTTCTATGTTTATTGAATGCACTAGCAACGGATTCAACTGTAATGTAACTGTAACTGATGTAACACCGTAACACGTCTTAATCCTCATGTAAAGCGCTCTGATACCTCCGGGCCTAGCCTGGACTTCCTCGTCTCCTCGCCATGTCTCCTATCCCCTCCCCCACCTCGTCCCTCCTTCATTCTTTGCTTGCCTCCCCTATTCCCTTCCTCTCTCCCTGAATCTCTTTCCCCTTTTCCTGCTTTGTTTATCCTTGTGCCTATGCTCCGCTCAATCTCCCTCCCCGTCCCCTTACCCTCTACACGCCATGAACCTACGGATGCAACTCGCAATTGACGTTCCTTCTGCAACAATGGGTAACTTCGAACCTATGTAACCCTACCAGCCTGACTCCCTTAAATGGCCCCATTAAGTATGCCCTTGTCCAAAGCACTCCTACTCCCCTTGTTGGGGATGGATCCAGCATTTTTGCCTTGGAGTCTCAGAGACCCTTCTGAGAGAGTCCACAGTGACAAGGGAGTCTCACATTGTAAAGGACTGGTGACTGATCCCCTTACCTCTGGGGACTGTCTCCTACCCGCCGGAAGTCGGCCACTGTGTTCACGCTGGGTTTTCTACCCCCCCTCCTCTTCCCTCCTTCATTCTTCTAAGTGTGCCCATGACCAAAGCACTCCTCTCCCCTTGTTGGGGAGGGATCCAGCATCTATGCCCTGGAGTCTCAGCGACCCCGCTGAGAGAGTCCACCGCGATAAGGGAATCGCACAAAATGGAAGACTGGGAATGACCCCTTTTACTGCAGGGAGCCGTCTCCCACCCAGCCGGACATCGGACACAGTTACTTCCTCTTCTCCTCGCTGTGTCTCCTACCCCCTCCCCCTCCTCTTCCCTCCTTTCACTCTTGGCTTGCCTCCCCTTTTCCTTTCCTCTCTCCCCTGAATCTCTCTCCCCCTACCTACTTTGTTTTTCCTTGCGCCTATTCTCCGCTTAATCTCCCTCCCCGTCCCCCTTTTACATTACCCCCTTACCCTTCTACACGCCATGAATCCAACGGATTTAACTTGTAATTGATATACCTTCGGATGTAACTTGTAATTGATGTACCTTTCTGTAACAATGTGTAACGTGTAACCTATGTAACTCTCCTCATGTAAAGCGCTCTGATACCTCCGGGTCTAGCCAGCGCTATTTAAAACTCAAATAAAATTTTTAAAAATACATCTGTTGCAGTGAGAGAATTAGCCCATTGTATCCATCGTGGATGCAGTGCTTTTGCATTTGGAATGCTCGCTTTGGTAACTGCTTCTAAAGTCGGCACCAGGGTTACAACGATAATGCGTTTCCCCTGTGCAAGTGCTCTTTCTCTCACTACAGCAGTCTGTACGGCTGTCAGTATTTTTCTGTGGCCGCAAATCGCATTTCTGCATTTGTGTATAAATGTGATTTGTATTCAATTGGGACTGTCTCACCTTCATTGAAAGTGATTTATGTATATCCTGATAAACCCGGGACCACCTGGATCACCAAGTTGGTAGAATTTACACGTGTGTGCAAATGTTTTGATGCAATCATGTTAGCCTGAACTGAACGGAGAGTATCTGTGTGTTGCTGTGTCCACTGATGTGGTGTGAAATCTGGTCTGATTAAGTCGTAGAAAGGTTTCTCTTTCTGCGTAATCCAGAATGTATGTTCTGCCAACATTAAAAAATAAGATGGATTGCAAACCTTTGAGAGTCTTTGGAGGTTGGAGCAGTGCACATTTTTCTAAAGAGCTGGCTGCCAGGCTCTTGCCTTCACTTGAGAGGTCATATCCCAAAAATAGGATATTGAGATGGGCAATTTTTGATTTCTTGAAATTAAATTTGTAGCCCAAATTGGCGAATCCCACAATTATGTTGTTCACCCTGCACAAGTGTTCAAGTAATTTATCGTCCGTCAGATAGATATCATCTACATAGGACACTGCCTCCTCGTCATATGTCTGTAATAATTCTGACAATCCTGCCGAGAATTGGCCCGGGCTGTTCTCATACCCCTGGGGCAAATGACAAAAGTGACGCTGAGTGCCGAGGGCAGAAAATGCTGTCAAATATCTGCTGTATGGAGGTATATTTTGGCAGAAGAATCCAATCGAGATATCTAATGTCGTTTTGTATTTTTTTCCGCACAATGTTATTCATTAATGCAGCACTATGTGCGTTTTGAACTGCAAATGTTTGTGTGCATGTATTTAAATGTCGGTAATCTAAAACTAGACGATATGAGTTGTCAGGTTTCTTTACGGGAAACAAAGGATTGTTCATTGGGGAAGTGCAAGTCTCAATCACACCTTGGTATTCAAGTTGCTCTAAGATTTCTTTGACCTGTCTTTTGCATCGTTTTTAATAGGGTACTGTCTTTGTGTTTGGAGTAGATTGTAATGGGATTTCATGGTGAATAGACTTCACGTCCCACCCTACATGGTTGCAGTATAATGCCGGAGCTAACGATAACGCCCACTCCTGCGCGTATGAATGTTTTCAAGATTCTGGAACAAGATCGGAGAAAGCAGGCAAAATGACACTTTCCCCTTTTGGGCAATCCATCACAAACTCAGGCTGTCGATGTTTTTCTGCTAACAGGATGTCATATCCATATGTTAAGTTCTCCCAAAGGAGACCTTTTACTTTTCTTGAGATGTCCCCCTCTATTTGTAGTGTAATTTCGTACAGTCTATGTGGGACACTAACTCTTGTATCAGGTGTTTCCACCGTGATATGTTCATTCAATACTGCTGTCACCCGAAAATCCTTCAGGTTCTGGTGAGCTATTGTTACTTCTGCAATGCTGTCTAGCATCGTCAGAGCCCATTCGCCGTTCAGAAGCTGAGTCCTCAGTAACCTGAGCATGTCTAATTTTTAAGCCAGCACTTTCTTCTTTTTGAATTGAGGCTTTGCTTTAGGTTGCTCTTCCTGCTTGATAATATAATCTAAATTGCGATGTGTTTCCTTTTTTGTCTTTGGTCGATCTTCTTGTTTTTGTTCTGATCGCCCGTCCCTATCCGAGTTTTTTGATGAACCCTGAAAGGAACGAAAGAAACGTGTATCAGTGTCCTGATACCTGTCAGGTTTCCTAATGTTATCATGATTCCTAAGGTTGTACCTCTTTTCAGAGGACTCCCGTTGGGGAGATCCACCCCTTGATCTTGAATTCTTTTCTGCATTGTTATTTTTAGATTGTTTGTTATCCCATTTCTTTTTAGAAGAAGATGGTGCTTGCTTCAAATTGTCCTTGTCGGAACTACCCGCCATTTGTGGCTTCCCTGGTTTGTCTCCCAAACTATCTCTACCTAATGTGGCATAGGTTTCTTTGATAATTGTTGGTAATTCACGCTCTTTATTTATAGGAGCTATTTACCTTAGGCAGTGGTGTATAGCCACTGCTGCTGCCTTCCCTTTTATGTTGCTCAGCATAATTGCAGAGACTTGGGCAAAATTACCCATCAGTTTCATCCCCGAAGCCAGGGCAGGTCCTGCCCTGTACTCATTCTGTATCTGTTTCAATACCTCTGGAACTACTGCTATGGAAGGGGTACCGTGTATTCTTATGTAAACGGCAGCAAAGATTGTTCCCCAAGTGGTACAATCTTCAATTGAGTAAACCATCCCCATTGGCAAGCAAATGGTTAGCGGACCTGTATGGGGAAATACTGCTTCCAGCTGTGCAATTTTGTGTGCTATCCAAAACGGAATTTTCTCCCGTTTGGAGGGGATTGTCCCCATCACTCATTTTAGTGTCTGTGGGTTAATCATAGGTGTGGTCTGATGTGGACCAACTGGAGCATGTCTCGCAGGTTGGACTGTTAATGTTCGCATAACGAACTGGACAATATGTCTGTATAGTCGGACTATGTCTTTGTATATTGTACGGACTTCATCCACTGGTAGTGTATCTATCTCAGGATGTGGAGTGTATGTCACTAAGAAAGGCATGGTCGCTCCTTCAATGCTGAGTGGACCGAGTCTCACGACAGATGTTGTGTGTGGGAGGGTGCCTTTAAACCAGTTTCTGTGTTGCTGGTAAGTTAACGGGACTTGAATGTCTTCATATGGAATGTATTCTTCCGGTGGTTCAACTACAATGTATGTGTGGAACAATTTAGTCTGTGGATCTGCAGGCAGGAACTGAACCCAAGAATAGAATACCTCTGATCCGAACACCTTGTGCGCCTCAATCACGAAGGTAACACAGCCACCTGTTGCAGGTACGCCGTGTTCTATCAATTTAATAGTTACTGCATTTCTACAGTTCTCTGTAATGTTGAGAGCGTTTGCAAATTCTTCTTCCCCGTACCTGAACCACTACTCGTGGACTCAGTCATTCTCAGGAGAAGAAAAAAGTTCTACTAACTAAGGGTTTTACACAATGTTGGAACCTTTTACCCTTATAAGCTTGTTAAACCTTCAGCCAATACACAGAGTATATTTGCTCAGCTGAGGCGGATTTCCCTTCCCACTTCATACGTCTCTGAAAAGTGTGAGTAGGGCTTTCTGAGAAAGCACGACTGAACTACTCAGATTTTCACTGTTAATATAAGAACCAAACCAACGTTGGCGGCGCCATGTCGTGTAGTTCCTAGGAATCCCCAGGACCTGTGCGTTTTGGATGACCTAAACTTAGGGCTTGGTGTCCAAACCGCTTTTGGACACCCCCACAGGCTATGTCAGCCATTAGACCAGCTAGCTCTACAGTGCCACTACCACCCCTCTGTATCTTACAGTGGTGTAAGTAGTTTCTGGCAACCTCTGAACATGACAACCCTGATTCCTCAGGGATCGTGGAAAACAGTACAGTACTTTTTGCTGATTTACTCGTGCTTTACTTGATCTCAGAAAACACAAAAGAGGGCGATTAGGACGTTTCAATAAGTATTTATTGGTCCAGCGTCAGTCTTGTGTAAAACATGTTTGCTGCAGCAATCAGGAGACAGAAGCATACGAAAGAGATTGCAAGTACCAATATAGTAAATAGTAGATACATTTCTACCATAGTGCTAATAAGATGAACATAAGCGGTTCAGATAAAAACAGTAGCACTTGCATATGCCTAAAATGCGCGCCCTAAGTAATTTGCCTAACTGTACCTAGCCTAGATATGTGGGTGTAGCATGTATATGTGTATATAGCCAAGAAACCGCTAGGGAAGAACCATCCCCCTCTCCTGATGGTAGAGAATGAAGGACCCCATCTCTGCTTTGAGGATGACACCCGCAAGGGATGTCAGACCGCTGCGTGTCGAAGATTCAGCATGCATGGCCCTGTGTCAGCTTGGAACAAATTCTCTTCTAATTTGCAGGGGGGAAATAAGGGTCCTATATACTAGAGTGGTCACTCCAGGGTTTCTTCTAGAATCGATATGTTTTGAAAACAATCATAAATGTTTTGAAAACAATCATAAGTGTTTTTCCAAACAAATGCGATCAAGCACAGCGAGCTGTTGGCCAAGGATGAAAAACAGTGGTGTCCCTTATACAGAATAATTATGCAGTGCCTGTGGACATGTTTATGTGCGTCAGGTACAGAGATTATGATAAACTCCTAAGAGCCTGGTGTCGAAGAGACAGGAGCAAGCTACTAGGTAAAAGGTCACCTGTTCATAACCGTTATTGTCGTGTGGATGAGACAATGTTTGTAAAAAGGGGTATACATGACAGGACTAGCCAAAAGGACATGACAGTTTGGCTTCTCCCAACCTTCCCTTACAAGACTTAGAGGATCTCTAACAGGATAACCAAACAGAAGTTTAAAGGGGGTAAAGCCCACCTCCATCTGTGGCACCTCGTGTAGGCAAAAAGCTGGCATGGCAGTAGGACATCCCATCTCCCTTCTAAGTTCCTGGTGTCAGGGGGACCCCTAAATGCTGAATTTAGGGGCATTTAAGGGAGTGTAGGGTAGTAGCCAATGGCCTACTTACCCCGGGGGTGACTAAACCTCCTATATGACCACTTCCTGTGGAGAGTGGGCATAATCCTGACCCAGAGTTCCTAGTTTAATCAAAAACTAGATGGCGAAACCCTTCCTCGACTGTCCACTTCAGGTGGCCCACCTTAGGGGTGTGCACAGTCTGTAAGTGTGACTCGCCTTTTGACTAGCTAATTTTACCGTCTGCTATGGTACCAAATAGGCCTCAAGGCAGGGGGTGGTGTTCCTCAAAACTGGGGGAAGCCAGGGTCTCATATCAAAGGTGGCAGTGGCCTTGAAGCCTCTGACCCTGATATGCTAAATCACAAGTCATCCTGCTGGAGGAGGCGTGAACACCTTCCTCCGGAGCAGGCATTGTTTCTGGCCTCTGAGAGTGCGGGCTCTCACCTTCAGGGGGTTAGAAACTTGTCCGTGGAGGCAGGCTGAATGATACCAGTGAGCCAGCACACTAGACGACTAGTAGGTTTTCAAGGGGCACCTCTAAGGTGCCCTCTGGGTGCATGTCACAATAAATCTGATACTGACATTAGTATAGATTTATTGAGATAAGGTGTTTGATAACAAACACCATTATTTTCAGTGCAGCCATTATGTAGCTGGGTAACTCGTAATGGCCAGTGCCGAATACATACCTTCAATATCAATCAATCAATCAACGATTTGTAGAGCACTGCTTATCATTTGTGAGGGTTTCCAGGCGCTGGTGGGGCTGCTGCTGGGAGTTTTCAGTCGAACATCCAGGTTTTTAGGCCATCTCTGAACTTCAGTAGGGTGGATACATTCCGGAGGTGGAGTAGGAGGCCATTCCAGGTCTTGACAGCCAGGTAGGAGCAGGTGCGGCCTCCGCTTCCGCTTTTGTGGAAGCGGGGTGTGTGAGCGAAGGAGAGGAAGGCGGAGCATAGTTGTATGTCGGGTTGGTGGAAGTGCAGTATGTGGTTGAGGTAGGCTGGTCCTTTGTTGTGCAGGGCCTTGTAGGCGTGGGTTAGCAATTTGAACTGGCACCTTTTTTAGACGGGCAGCCGGTAGAGCGCTCTGATGTGGAGGGTGATGTGGGCTTTTCTCAGGAGGTCGAGGATGAGCCTGGCTGCAGCATTTTGGATGGTTTGTAGTTTGGTCAGTAGTTGTGAGGTGATGCATATGTAGAGGGAGTTTCAGTAGTCCAGGCGGATGGTGATGAGGGCTTGGGTGATGGTGTGTCTGGTGTTGATGGGAAGCCATTTGAATATTTTCCGGAGCATGCGAAGGATGAGGAAGCAGGCTGAGGAGAGAGCGTTTATCTGCTTTTTCCTGGTGAGCTTGTTGTCGAGTATGATGCTGAGGTTTCTGGCGTGGTCCAAAATCTAGGGGTTTGCCCTTAATCCCACCACATCTAGGCAAAGATAAAGCTTGTGTAAACAAAATAATGTGTGGAAATTCATTAAAAAAAACATTATCATAGAGAAGACATTAATTAATCTCTATTGCTAGGTGTCATTATCCCAACCACCTGCATTGGTTTAATTCCAAACTTACGAGCAGACACCAATTCCAAGTCTCCAATATAGTTTATCAGGCAAACAAACATTTAAATACATCAACAAAACAACACAACATGTATAATATACATAAGGATTTTCTCTTCCATACACAATCACTTTTTGAATATATATACCTGCAAAATTCAATAGTCCATGGCAGTCCATGCGTAAGGTCGTCCAATATCAATATACACACGAGGGAACAACAGAGCCCTCAAAGATATATGGTGTGTATTCAAGAAATATGCACACTGTGATATTTAGTTGAACTCCTCCATTCCAAAAGGTCGACGCGTTTCGGCCAAACTATTCAGGCCTCTTCAGGACGAAGGAAGAAGAAAAACATAGTCGTCGTCATTTAGTTGAGCTTCTGCCATGCGGGGTATAGCAGGTAGAGACCCTGTCGCCAACCAATATTGCACATATATTAGTCAGTGCGCATAATATTCTTAACCATGCGGTGCCACAAGTTTGTTTCCGGCATCTGTAGTATTTAGATCAGCAAGCCTTGGCACACACGGAATTTGATTTATCCTCCTTCTCAAAATTCTTCTTTTCCATTCATTCCCTGTTTAAATATCTGGGCTCCTTTCTGCTGGCCACCAGGAGTCGTTCCATGGGGAGTTGTTGCTCCCGAAGATGAGTACCTCTGTTTTGTTGGTGTTGAGTTTGAGACATTTCTTTTGCATCCAGCTGGCTACGCTGATCATGCACCTGTGGAAATTGGTTTTGGTGTTAGTGGGATTTGAGGATAGGGAGAGGATGAGCTGAGTGTCTTCAGCATATGATATGATGTTCATATCATAGGATTTGACCAGGGGGGCCATGTATGTATTGAACAGGGTTGGACTCAGTGAGGACCCTTGGGGAACACCACAGATAATGTTCTTTGGGCCTGAGATGTACAGCGGACACTCTGGGCTCTTCCGGTGAGAAAGGAAGAGATCTATTTAAGGGCATTTCCTTGGATCCCCATCTGATGGAGCCCATGTAGGAGGGTGTAGTATGACACAGTGTTGTAGGCTGCGGAGAGGTCGAGGAGGATCAGGGCTGCGGTCTCTCTCTGGTCTAGGAGAGATCGGATGTCATCTGTGGCTGCAATTAGGGTGGTGTTTGTGCAGTGATTAACGCGGAATCCTGATTGGGATGGATCCAGGAGGCTGTTAATCTCTAGGTGGTTGGAGAGTTGTCTGTTTATTACTTTTTCCAGGACTTTAGCCGGGAATGGGAGAAGGGAGATGGGCCGGTAATTCTTGAGTACTTCTGGGTCATCTGTAGGTATTTTTAGCAAAGGTTTTACTTCTGCGTGTTTCCATCCTTCTGGGAAGGAGGCAGAGGTGATGGATGAGTTGAGAATGGTGGTGCGTTCCTTACTGATGGAGTTGCTCCCCAAGTTGAACATGTGGTGTGGGCAGGGGTCTCCGGGTGCTCCTGAGTGATTGGAGCTCATGATGGTAGCGGTGGTTTGTGTGGTTAGTTGATCCCACGTAGTGATTATAGTGTTTGAGGGGAAGTCGCTGCTTTTGTGGAATTCATCAAAGTTGACGCTGGTTGGTTGCGGGTCGAAGTGTTCGTAGATGGTGGTGATTTTGTTGTAGAAGAAGTCAGCGAAGGTGTCGCAGAGCTCCTGCGAGGGGTTACAGTGTTCTCGGTTGCTGAAAGGTTGATGAACTCTTTGATGATGCTGAAGAGTTGCTTGCTATGACTGGAGCTAGCTTCGAGGAGGGTGGCTAGGGCTTCCTTTTTGGCATTTTTCTGGTGTATGTGATTTTTATTAAGAGCCACTTTGAAGTTGACTTTGTCGCTCGGTGTTTTGTTGGTGCGCCAGGTTCTTTCTAGTCGTTTGCAATTGCATTTGGAGGATTTTAGTTCAGGAGTGAACCAGCTGGTGTGTTTGGAGGGTCTGCCTTGTTTCGTGGGTTTGAGGGTGCGACTATGTTGGTGCATTCGGTGATCCAGATGTGAAAATTTTAGACAGCCACCTTGAGGTCGGCGGTGGTGTCCTGGGGGGGAGGTGTTAAGGGTGTTGGTCCATAGATTTTCCGTTACCTTGCTCCAGCCCCTATGTGCGGTGCTGATCTAGTTGGTGGTGGTGTTGGGGGTGGTGGAGATGGAGATGGAAAAGTGGACGATTGAGTGGTCGGACCGGGTGATCTCCGAGGTGTGGCTGTATTTGATTCTGTTGCTGGCTGTAAGGATCGGGTCCAGAGTGTGTCCAGCTATCTGTGTAGGGTTGGTGACGATTTGGGTGAGGCCGGGTTTCTTCATGCTGTCTATTTAGTTTGCCATGTTGGCATTGCATGGGTCGTCAATGTGGAAATTGAGGTCTCCGAGGAAGATGAAGTTCTCGGAGCGGATGGCCAGGGAGGCTAGAAAGTCGGAGATGTCCTTGCAGAAAGCGGGGCGTGGTCTTGGTGGTCTGTATGCCAGGGTGCCCCTGATGGTGGACTTGCTGTCTGTGTTGAGTTTGAAATTTAGGTGTTCCATAATGGGGGTGTTGTCAGCGGCGGCTGCTGTGCAGTAGAAGGACTCTTTGTGGTTGATGGCTATACCGCCATGTTTGTTGATTCTGTCTCGGTGGCTGCCTGATCACTTGCAATGCCCTTGTAATGGAACTAGGCATCACAGGAGTATATATCTGTTCATGCAGATATACCCTCACACTGTAGGGGTGACTTACATATAAGGCAGGTAGTGTAATTGGGCATTGCACACAGGGAGTGTGCAACGTCATATTTTCAGAAGGGCTTGCACCCTTTTCACTCATCCTGCAATGGCAGTCTGCATGCAGTTTTTGTGAGGGTCCCTGTGGTTGACATAATACATGCTGCATCCCATAGCGCCCCTCTTTAGTACCCATGTCCTGGGTACCACAGGTACCATTTACCAGGGACTTACAAGGGTGCTAAAGTATATCCAATTGTGGTAGAATTGGACATATGTGTAATTTTTAGGGAAAGAGCACTGGCACGGGGGCCTGTTTAGCAGGGACCAGTGCACATCCAGTCAAGAACATCAGTACCAGTGAGAAAAAAGTGGGGGTGAACCATGTCAAAAGGGGCACTTTCCTACACATAACCCAGAAACCTTTGCTGAATCCCTGTTTCTACCCTGGTACCTTTATCCTTTGGACTGGGAGACGTCTTGGGACCAATCAATCAATCAAACAATTAATGATTATTTGTAAAGCGCGGCTTGTCACCCGAGAAGGTATCCAGGCACTTGCTGTAGGTCTCATTCGAAGAGCCAGGTCTTGAACCCCTTCCTGAAGTCGGTCAGCGAGGGCGAGGTGCGGAGGTGTATGGGGAAGATGTTCCAAGCTTTGGCGGCGAGAAAGGAGATGGAGCGTCCTCCAGTGCGGCAGCGGCGTATACGAGGGACCTGCACAAGGGTGAGTTGTGTGGAGCGGAGGTTCCTGGGGGGATGGTGAAAGTGCAGACGGTGGTTCATGTAGGTGGGTCCTTGGTCGTGGAGGGCTTTGTAGGCATGAGTTCGGAGCTTGAAATGGCATCTCTTCTGGACCAGGAGCCAGTGAAGGTCTTTCAGGTGCTGGGTGATGTGGGTTCTCTTGCGCAGGTTGAGAATTTGTCTGGTGGCTGCGTTCTGGATTGTCTGGAGTCTTTGCTTGAGTTCGGTGGTGGTGCCTGCATAGAGTGTGTTGCTGTAGTCCAGTTGGCTTGTGATGAGGGCATTCGTTACCGCCTTCCTAGTGGTGATGGGGAGCCACTTGAAGATTTTGCGGAGCATGTGGTAGCATGCTGAGGAGATGGCATTGACCTGACGTGTCATGGAGAGTTCGCTCTCTAGTATGATGCCGAGGTTGCGGGAGTAGTCTTTCGGCACGGGGTGAGTCTGAGTTCCGATGGTCCCCAGGAGTCGTTCCAGAGGGCGGTATGTTTGCCAGATGAGAACTTACATCTTATCCGTGTTGAGCTTTAGGCAGTTGTCCTTCATTTAAGCTGAAGCATTCTTCATGCAGTTGTGGAAGTAAGACTTCGTTGAGGTGGGGTCGCAGAGAGTGATTGAATGACCTGTGTGTCGTCAGTGTAGGAAATGATGTTGATGTCGTGTGAGCTGACGATGTCTGCGAGTGGTGTCATGTAGACGTTGAAGAGTGTTGGGCTGAGGGATGAGCCTTGGGGAATGCTGCAGATGTTGTGCTTAGCTTGTGATGTGAAGGGTGGGAGGCAGACTTTCTGGTGCATCCTATGAGAAAGGATGCCATCTATCTGAGCGTGTCGTCTGTTATACCAATCTGGTGTAGGCGATCGATGAGTGTATGATGGGAAACTGTGTTGAAGGCGGTGGAGAGGTCAACCAGGATCAGGGCAGATGATTCTCCTCTGTTGAGTAGGGTGCGGATGTTGTCTATTGCGACGATCAGAGATGTCTCATTGCTGTGGTTGGTTCTGAATCCTTATTGGGAGGTGTCTAGTAGGTTGTTTCTCTCCAGGTGTTCGATGAGTTGGAGGTTGATGGCCTTCTCCAGGACTTTGGCGGGGAACGGGAGCAGGGAGATTGGACGATAGTTCTGGAGATTGCTGGTGTCTGCCGAGGGTTTCTTGAGGAAGGTTCTGACCTCAGCGTGTTTCCAGGTATCAGGAAAGGTGGCTGTGGTTAGAGAGGTGTTGATAATGGTGGTAAATTGGCGGCTGATTTCTTCTCTTCTAAAGTTGAAGAGTCGATGGGGGCAGGGGTCGGAGGATGCACCTGAGTGGAGGGCCCACCCTCCTGAGAAGTATTTTGGGGGCCTTTAGAGAACTCCTTCTTTTTATCCTGCTTGTTGCTCACCTCCTTCCCCTGCTGGGAAGCCTGTAAACCCTTTTGGGATCACCCCCGCTATCGGTCTTCCTGGACACTCTGGTTCTGACCAATTTGTCAGCTGTCTTCCCAGCTGTCTGTGAGAAGTCAACTTAGAATCCACCAAATGCTGTGGTACAATTAGTTGAAATATGCTCCTTCATAATTAAATTATACAGCCCATCATAAGTGCCCACCTCATTGCCTTTTATCCAGCCATCTAGTGCTTTGACAGAAGAGTCCAAAAGTACACCCTTGCCTGGGTTTGACCTTTATGGGTGTCTCTGAACTTTACCTTGTACTCTTCTGTAGTGAGTCCAAATCCTTCCATCAAGGTTTCCTTAATATGCTGATAGGACTCACCTACCTCCTCATTAGGGGTCAGAAGTCTATCTCTGCCTTTCACTGAGAATAACTCCCAAAGTAGAGAGCCCTAGTGCTGGTGTGCTATCCCTCTCATTCTGCAAGCCCTCTCAAAGGCTGCAGACGACTTGTCTAGAGTGAATTTGGTCACTTCCCACTGGTGAGGGGGGTCTGGGAAAGGGTGGAGAGTTGAGGTCTTCACTGTATTCTCCATGATTATCAATGTGGGCCGGGGCATCATCCTCTTCAGGATCATCTTCTGAGGCATGCCCCTCCCCTCTGTATTCTCTCTCTCATAGGAGCTGAGGAGCCTCACCATGTCCTCCTTTCTAACTGTCACTTTGTAGCTAATGCCCATTGGTTTGCCTAAGACCCTCAGATCCATGATCCTCAGGGATGGGATGACTGCCAGGTTGAGAGTCTGACTAGCCTCCATTGAGCCTAATTTTTACTTAGTAGTTGGGACCTTATTAAAAATTAAAAAAACTTTTAGAACTTTTCCTAACTTACTAAGACTTTTAAAGAGGTATTAATGGAATGGGGGTCTACACAGGGCCCTAACAACCAAATTACACAAATCTGAAAAATTCTGAAAACATATTTTTGATGCTAAAGTGAATTAAGTGGATTTCTCATGCAAAATCACTTATGACCATGTGATACTGCTAAACAGTTTCATGATCCCCACCGTTGAAACACCAATGTATTTAAGTGGAATATTATGTGGTATGGCTGGGTAGCCTTACCATGTAATATTATCACAATACCCCATGGATGGTCCCAGTGGCGTCACTAGGTGGGTGCGGGGGTGCGGACCGCACCGGGTGACACCATCACATGGGGTGACACCTTTCCCAAATGAGACTATTTACTAAATAGTCTCATTTGGGAAAGGTGTCACCCCATGTGATGGTGTCATGGGGTAAGTCGCCGCACTGGGTGACACCAACCCTAGTGACGCCGCTGGATGGTCCTTGGATTCACACTAATAAATCCTTAGCTCAGTCCTGATAGAGTGACAAAGAGCAGTCAGGCTTTACTAGAGGAACATGTGTTAAGCTTTTCAGAGTACCAACATGGATGATAAGTAATAGAGAGAACTCTTACACCAATTTATACAAATAGAGTGTATTTGTATCTTAATTTAGACACCAAAATGAACGGAATAGCATACATATAACCGGAGTTATATATTTTTGAAGCAATAGTAAATCAGTGCAGAAAAATACATAAACAAAGTAATATTGCGGTCAATGGCAAAATCCACTAGTGACAATCGGTCACTTGCAGTTCGAGTTACTTGGAACCTTTATAAGGGTAAGGTCAGGCAGGCCCCAGGACCAGGCCACAACAGTCAGATCAATTTTACCTAGCCCGTGGAGTCCGGGTGCAGAGATGTTCTGGCTGTCCTTGGTGCTGAACGGGAGCCATGGGTGGTGCTGTTTTACCGCTTACACGGTGCTGCAAAAAACAAGATGCAAAAACACAAAAGGTACTCAGCTGCTAAGGTCAGATGATGGTTGCGCGGTGTTCTCTGTGGATGCAGCGTCGGGTGTGTCGGTTACCGGACTGGTGACCAACAAGCCTTGGCAGCGGAAAGCACAGCAAAAAGCTTTTGGAACTTCACCGGGTCCGGAGGAGTAAAGTAGCGGCCTGAACCTACAGGGCAGGCAAGACTACAACTTCCACAATGCACTATACCATCTGCTTTTGGGCGATCCCTCGGAGGGCTCGATGGCCAGCGATTCTTTGGATGCGGCAAGTGTTTTTGCAGTTTGCAAGGGACTAGTGCCACTAGTCCAGGGGAGTCTAAGGGTGCTTCTGGCTCCCACAAGGGTTCCTCTCTTTGGGAGTCTGTCAAGTTATAGCCAAGGACGAGGGTTGTTAACTCAGTTCCAAGTCTGTTGCCTCAGGGACAAAGTATCCCTCTTTTGCTTTGGGTTGGTGGGCAGAGTCCTGTTGTAGGCGACACGGGTCTCCTATTGGTCCTTTGTGAAGTAAGTTGTTCAGATCTGAGGTTCTGGTGTCAGGGGGTTCCTATAATCCTAGATTATGGGGAGTTAAGGGTGTGGGAGCTAAAAGCCAATGGGTGACTAGTCCCTGCAGCTAATGCGCCCTGAGGTGACCACATCTGGTGGTGTAGGTCACCTTTTCTACCCAGAACTCACCATTTCTGCCCTCCTAAAGATGGCAGAATTTAATTTTAGGTGTACAGATCAGGCTGCCTATCCTAGAGGTATGGCCAGCTGTCCTGGGGGTGTATTCCTCCTGTATAGCTAATTTCCTGAATTGCCCTGGCGCAAGCGCGCATGAGGCAAGGGGAAGGCTGTTTCCTCCTCAAGGGGACAGCCCAGATGCATATCAGAGGTGGTGCAGCCTTTGAAGCTCACCCCTCTGACGTGCCAATTCACTAGCTAGCTGGGGAGGAGGGAGGTGCGACCTCCTTCCTGCCCAGCCTTTGTTTCTCACCCCTGGAAGTGGTCACACTGCCTGGCAGGAGGTCACACTCCTGTCTTGGTGACAGCTGGCACGGGGAAGCGCGGGCTGGTCAGCCAGAGCACAGTTAAGCTGGGGGCAATCAGGGGGCAGCCTCTAATGTGACACCTGGGGGCATGCCACGTCACACAGGGCACAAGAATCGTGTCAGGAGTGAAAAGGCAAGTGGTTTGATACCAAACATGACATATTTTAGTGGTACCATAATGGAGCTGCCGATCTCGAGAGTGCTCGGTTGGCAGTCCAGGTTATTCTATGGACAGCCAAAACAGTAGTAGTTTCCAATGTGGAAGGCTACTATGGGGACATGTAGGCTTGCACATATATGTGCATACCTTTAATATAATGCACCCTGCCTCCTGGGCTGAGGAGGCCTACCATATGGGTGCCTTACATACATTAAAGGCAGTGTAGGTAGGTGACTGTGCCACACATGGTGAGGGCACAGAGTCGAGTTTGAGCAGTTTGCACTGCTCCTGCAGTCTGCAATGGCAGGCCTGCTGTCAGTAGGTTGCATGGTTCGCTCAGGGTGGTACAAAACTGTGATTCAGCCCTTTACCACCAATGCCCTGGGTACCCCTGATACCATATACTAGGTACTTATAAGGGGGCAAAGCTTTTGCCAATTTGGGATTATCAAGTCGAACATAACAGTTTTAGGAGAGAGCACAGGCACTGTGGTCTGGGCAGCTGACTCCAGTGCACTATCAGAGTCATAACCATCAGCATTTAGAGCAAAAAGTGGGAGGTGACCATACAAAAAGGGGCACTTACCTATAGGATACACAGGGATTTCCATTGTAATGGTAAGCAAATGGCTGAAGCAAGTTTTGCACTCCGATATGGCCTTTTCTAGCCATTGTTGTACTGATTTGAGCGTGGCTAAAGTGAAGTGCACTTTTTAAATTTATAGCAATGATTTAATCTTCTCTTTGTCATGGGCATTAGGATTATATTCAACTTTCCACTTACCACGAAGGACTTTTTTTACAAACAGCTCCAGGCTACGGAGCTGTTGGCATTTTCGCACATGCGCATTGGATTGGGCTTTCCCTTCTGTGTTGCTGCTTTTCAGGAGAGCGGCATTTGCTTCTTAAAGAAACCCTCCATGGGTTTGAAGGTGAGTTACCGTGCTTTGTTATTTGACTTTTAATTATAAGAGTGCTGACATTATGGAGAAACACTTGCGTAACAAAATGCATTTGTTGCCTTCTCCAGGGTCCTCTACCAGCAGATCGGCGTCTCCTTCTCCTCCCAGAAAGAGGAGCAAAGCCTCTCTAGATGATGACAGAGTAAGGAGACTTATTGTAGAAACAATGGCTTCTTTAAAGAAACAGAAGAAGGATGTAGGGGATACGGCAGGTCATGAAAGCATTTATTCTGACCTGTCAGACTCTGACTTGTCTGATGGTTCTTCTTCTCCTCCACCAGTGCACAAAGGGAAACATGTTTCCAAGGATATGCTGCCAGAGGTACTAGCTCATATTAAGGTGGACAACCTCTTCAAAGGAGTTTTGATGCGTCCAGACCATCTCTTAGAGGGTCATTACGATGTCTGGCGGATCGCCGCCGCCCGTATGGCGGTGGCGATCCGCCCGCCATTCTCGTCCGCCCGCCTAACATTTCCCCCCCGCCATATTACGATGGCGGTGGGGACCCAGGCGGACGGAAAGACCGTCCGCCGCTTTTCCGCCGGTCGACTCGTCGACCGGGCGGAAAAGGGCGCTAACATGGTGGCGGTGTCTGCAAGACACCGCCATCCATATTAGGATGGTGGCGGAAAGCAGCCTTTCCATGGCGGTGTTGCCGCCATGGAAAGGCATGTGGTCTTTGCTTCTGGGGGCCCGTTGCGGGCCCCCATGGTTTTTGGTGGGTGGGGGTGCACATGGGGGGTATTTTGAATGCACAAGGTGGCAGGCACCGCGCGGTGCCTGTCACGTTGTGCATTAAAATGCACAACATGTGTTTTTTGCATTGCGGCGGGTGCTGCTGACAGCACCGCCCGCCGCAATGTGAACAATACGGGATGCCACCGCCACCGTGGCGGTGGCATCCTAATACCCATGGCGGGACCGCCACACCTCTTGCGGGCGGTCCCGTTTGCCGTTGCGGTGGCGGGTGGACTTTGTCCGCCCGCCATCGTAATGATCCTCTTAGTTTGGACAACAGATGCAAGTCCATTGGGATGGGGAGCTATCCTGATGGATCTGACAGTTCAAGCGAAGTGCTCTTGGATGGAGGGTCGGAAATCCTAAAATTGGCGGGAGTTGACAGCAGTCTTCAGGGGTCTCCAACATTTCCAGCAACATCTCAGCCACCACAATGTGTTAGTGATGTCGGACAACACAGTGATGGTTGTTTACATCAATTATCAAGGGTGTACCCATTGCAATCATTGAATGATGTGGCCTGTAGTCTAGCACAGTGGGCAGAACTCATCTCCTATCTTTAGCAGCCATCCATATCAAGGATCTGGACAGTGTGGTGGCAGACCACTTGAGTTGGAAATTTCCGTCTTCTCAGAACTTGAGGTTGACCAGCTCCATGTTCAAGGGCATCAGCAGGATGTTTAGGACTCCCTATCTGAAAGAGACACGTTAGTGATAGATTCCTTACCTTAGAATATCCCCAGGCGTCAGGCTGGATCCGGAAAGTTTTGCGTAGCAGTACCCTTGCGCGTCGGTAGGCGGCGTCGTGCGGCTCCGCGTCCGTCGTCGGCGTCGTGATCGCCGGGATGACGTCGCGGGCAGCACTTAGGCGCCGCCCCTGCGCGCTGACGTCAGTTCTTCTTTTTCCGCGCCAGCAAGCGCAGATCCGGGAAGAGCAGTGCCCTGGTCAATTTTTGACCATACTTTTTGGTGATTTTTTCACTGGTTTTTCCAACTTTAAGGTGTCGTAGGGATGCCCGGCTTCAAGCGATGCGGCGCCTGTGCGCGGATGATGTCCGTCACCGACCCGCATTGGGAGTGTCTCTTCTGCCTCGGCCGAGGCCACGACACCGAGTCTTGTCCCGAATGCCAGGCCCTCAACCCGAAAGCTTTGCGAGAGCGGTCTCGAAAGCTCCTCGAGGCCCGGCATTCGGCTCCGCGGAAGCCCCGGTCGCGTGAGAGGTCCAGGGGTCGCTCGCGGAGTGCACACCGGTCGTCGACTTCTTCGTCCGGTAAGTCTAAGCACAAGAAGTCCAAGAAGCATCGTCGCTCTCGGACTTCGCCTCGCCGGTCTCGCGACTCGGCTGAGGCCCCTCCCGGCACCGTCCCCGCCCCGCGGCCCCGGACTTGCCTGTGGAGTCGCCCCCGTCATACCCGCCCTTCCCGGGTTCGGGGCGGATCCGGCCAAGGTACAGAAGTTCCTGTCGGCCATGGCCCGCCTCTTCGGGCCTTCAGGCCCTCCGGTGCGCCTTCGGGCCCCGCGGGCCCTGATGGGGTTGCTCCGGCGTCGCCGGCGGCTCCGGCCCCGGCGTCGCCCGAGCCTCCGGCCTCGATCCCGGCTCCGGCTTCGGCCCCGGCCTCGATCCCGGCTCCACAACCCCCATCGACGCCGGTCGACCTCACGACACCTCCGCCGGCGCCGATGTCTCCGGTGCCGTTCTCGACGCCGCCCTGGGCTCCGGGCGGCGTCGTCCCCCAGTTCCTTCCGGCTCCGGACATGGACCCGGAGCGACGTCGCTCGACGCCGGCTCCGGCGCCGATGGGACCTTGGGTCCCAAATGTCCCTCCTCCTCCTTATTTTGAACCAGAGGAGGACCAGGAGGACTGGGAGGGGTCTGATGACCCTCTGACACGCAACTGTCAGTATGATGAGGACTGGACAGAGAGTCTAGGGGAGGCCAGTGGTCTGGATACTTCTCCTGACACTGGCATGCTGTCTCCTCCCGTGGCTACGGAGGAGGGGGCCAATTTTGGTACGGTGTTGCGTAGGGCTGCTGGGGCCTTACGTCTCCAGCTCCCTACTTTGACGGTCAAGCCTAACATCTTGACAGAGGTGCTTCAGCCGGCAGCCTCCTCTGCGGAGACTGTGCTGCCGTTTAACGACGCCCTCACTGACGTTCTTTTGGGCGCCTGGTCCAAGCCCAACACAGGGGCTCCTGTGGATCGGAACGTGTCACGACGCCATCGCCCCGCTCCGGGCGACCCCCTGTTTCTTTCTGTCCACCCCACTCCTGAGAGCTTGGTTGTCCAAGCCTCCGCTTCCCAAACCGCCTTCCCTACCGCTCCTCCGGATAGGGAATCCAAACGCCTGGATCAGTTTGGGAAGAAAGGTTTTTCTTCCTCCAGTGCTGGCTTGCGGTCCGTTAACACCGCTTGTCTTTTGGGCCGATATACCCACTCCCTGTGGGATTCGGTGGCGGATGTTTTGCCCCAGTGCCCTGAGGAGGTCCAGGCACTGCTTTCCCGCGCCATTGCGGAAGGAAGGGATGCGGCCAAATACACTATCCGTTGTGGCCTTGACACCGCCGACTCGCTGGGCAGGTCGATTGCAACGACGGTGGCGCTCCGGCGCCACGCCTGGCTGAGAACCACTGGTTTTCAGGGGATGTCCAGAATACTCTCATGGACATGCCCTTTGATGGAGTCGGTCTTTTTGGGTCCAAAGCAGACCATGCGTTGGAGCGCTTTGAGGACTCACGGGCTACTGCAAAGTCCCTGGGCCTTTCTGCTACACGCCCTCCGCTACCTTCTGCTTTTCGCCCCTATCGTGGCCACGGTAGGGGCGCCCCTTCACGTCAGCAGCCCAGCCACCGGCCCGCGCAGCAGGCGTCTTCGCGTGGCCGAGGACGTGGATTCCGCCGTGGCGGATCGGGCAACCAGCGTGCGGGTCAGGCCACCACCTCCAACCCGTCCGCGGCCTCCAAGCCCTCCTAGTCCCTCCTTTCAGGTGCACGGCACGCCAGTAGGGGGCAGGGTCCGCCATCACCTTCCCCACTGGCGCACCATCACCTCGGACAGGTGGGTCTTGGACATTGTCCGAAGGGGCTACTCCCTCCCCTTCGAGACCACCCCCAGCCATGCCACCTCAATTCCACCGCATGTCAGGGGATCACTTGGTGCTTCTACGGAAGGAAGTCACGGCCCTCTTGACCAAGAGGGCCATCGAGCATGTTCCGACCCCAGAAGTAGGGCGTGGTTGCTACTCCCACTACTTTCTGGTGCCCAAAAGGACAAGGAGGACATGCGTCCTATCTTGGACCTCCGGAACGTCAATCGCTTCCTCCAGAAGGAGAAGTTCAAGATGCTCACCCTAGCTCAGGTCTTGACTGCCCTCGACCCTGGAGACTGGTTGGTAGCGTTGGACTTGCAGGACGCGTATTTCCACATCCCCGTCCTGCCGGCCCACCGGCGTTACCTTCGGTTCACGGTAGGCCCCGAGCATTTTCAGTTCACCGTGCTCCCCTTTGGCCTTACAAGTGCCCCTCGGGTGTTCACGAAAGTGATGGCGGTGGTCGCAGCTCATCTGCGCCGGGCAGGGGTTTCAGTCTTCCCCTACCTCGACGACTGGCTGCTGAAGGCGGGCTCGTCCCAGGCAGTCGTCTCCCACCTCCAGACTACGGCCGAACTCCTGCACTCGCTGGGGTTCTCCATCAATGTGCCGAAGTCGCATCTAATTCCTTCTCCACAGCTCCTTTTCATCGGAGCAGTTCTGGACACGACGCAGTTTCGGGCCTATCCTCCCGAACGGCGAGTCCGGGATATTCAGGCTATGATTCCGATCTTTCGGCCTTTATCCTGGGTTTCGGTACGGATGACCCTGAGGCTGCTGGGCCTCATGGCCTCCTGCATCCTGCTGGTCAATCATGCCAGATGGCATATGCGGGCTCTGCAGTGGGACCTGAAGTTCCAGTGGGCGCAGCACCAGGGCAACCTGTCCGATCACGTCCAGATCTCGGAGGGGACTGCAAAACAGTTGCAGTGGTGGCTCTCGAACCGGCAATGGGTCATGGGCAGATCCCTCTCCCTTCCCCAGCCAGAGCATACAGTTGTGACGGACGCGTCCCTTCTGGGATGGGGCGGTCACATGGGAGAGGCGGAGATCAGAGGCCTCTGGTCTCCGGCGGAGTCCCGGCTCCATATCAACATTCTGGAGCTCCGGGCGATCCGGCTTGCACTCAAGGCATTCCTTCCCTCTGTCAAAGGGAAGGTAGTGCAGGTGTTCACAGACAACACCACCGCCATGTGGTACTGCAACAAACAGGGCGGGGTGGGGTCTTGGACCCTTTGTCAGGAGGCTCTGTGCCTCTGGACATGGCTGGAACATCAGGGCATGTTCCTGATGGTTCAACACCTGGCAGGTTCTCTGAACGCCAGGGCGGACGAACTCAGCCGCAGGTGCATGATGGATCACGAATGGCGTCTTCACTCGGAAGTGGCGCAAGGACTCTTTCTACAGTGGGGAGAGCCTTGGTTAGATCTATTCGCCACCGAAGAGAACGCGCAATGTCATCAGTTCTGCGCGTTGGAATTTCCAAGGCGGCACTCGCTCGGCGACGCTTTTCGTCGCGAGTGGAGTTGCGGTCTGTTGTACGCCTTTCCGCCTATACCACTTCTACCCAGAGTGTTGAAGAAAATTCGGCACGACCGGGCCCAAGTCATTCTTGTGGCTCCGGACTGGGCTCGAAGAGTTTGGTATCCCGAGCTACTCAATATGAGCATAGATCCCCCGATCCGTCTGCCTCTTCGGGAGGATCTTCTGTCGCAGCAGCAGGGGACGGTCCTCCACCCGAACCTGTCCAGTCTACACCTGCTTGCGTGGAGATTGAGCGGCGGCAGTTGATTCCTTTCGACTTGCCTCCCGAAGTTTGTGATGTGATTCTGGCAGCCAGGCGTCCCTCCACTAAGGTGGTATACGCCTGCAGGTGGAACAAATTTGTGGCATGGTGCACAGCAAAGGCTGTGAATCCCCTTTCTGCCCCTCTTTCTGAGGTCCTTCTGTTCCTTCTCTCTCTGGCCCAACAGGGTTCTGCCCTGGGTACCATCAAGGGTTATCTTTGTGCTATCTCGGCCTTCCTCAGGCTCCCTGATCAGCCCTCCCTTTTCAAGTCCCCTGTTGTTAACAGGTTCTTACAAGGCATTACTCACCTCTTCCCTCCTGTTCCGTTTGTAATGCCTCAGTGGGACTTGAACTTGGTTCTTACCTTTTAATGTGCGCTCCCTTTGAGCCTCTGCATAACTGTCCTCTTCGTCTTCTGACTCTGAAGACTGCCTTTCTGGTGGCCATCACCTCCGCTCGGCGGGTGAGTGAGCTCCAGGCTCTATCTTGCAAACCTCCCTTTCTGTCTGTTCATCCAGACAAGGTTGTTCTTCGGACGCGTCCGTCCTTCTTGCCAAAGGTGGTTACTGCTTTCCACATTGGGCAGACCATCACTTTGCCCACCTTCTTTCCGCCTCCGCATCCTTCCAGAGAGGAAGAGAGGCTCCACCGTCTGGACCCAAAACGTGCGCTCTCCTTCTATATCGACCGCACAAAACACTTCCGGGTGGATGACCAGCTCTTTGTTGGCTACGTGGGCGCCAAAAAGGTCGGGCGGTGCACAAGAGGACCGTCTCCCGCTGGGTTACCTTGTGCATCAAGACCTGCTATTCTTTGGCCAAGAAGGAGCCTCCTGTTGGGCTGCGTGCCCATTCCACCAGGGCAACGGCTGCTACCACGGCCTTGGGCCGCGGTGTTCCGCTGCCGGTTATCTGTCAGGCAGCTACGTGGGCCTCGCTGCACACGTTTACTAAGCATTACTGCCTTGACAGTCAGGTCCGGAGGGACGGCTTCTTTGGCCGTTCTGTCCTCCAGGACTTCCTTGTCTGATCTTTGTTCGCAGACCCACCACCGGGGTTGGTATTGCTGGGGTATCTATTCTAAGGTAAGGAATCTATCACTAACGTGTCTCTTTCAGATGCACAAGTTACTAACTTGTGTAACGGTATATCTGTAAGAGACAGTAGTTAGTGATAGATTCCTTACCGCCCACCCATCCTCCCCGTTCTGCGAACTGATTTCTAGGGTTAAGGACATCCCTTTCAGGGCCCTAGTATTTTTCAGACACCTGTGTCAGCTTCTTGCATGGCTCTGCGTTCCTGGCGCGGAAAGTCGTGTACAGAACTGACGTCAGCGCGCAGGGGCGGCGCCTAAGTGCTGCCCGCGACGTCATCCCGGCGATCACGACGCCGACGACGGACGCGGAGCCGCACGACGCCGCCTACCGACGCGCAAGGGTACTGCTACGCAAAACTTTCCGGATCCAGCCTGACGCCTGGGGATATTCTAAGGTAAGGAATCTATCACTAACTACTGTCTCTTACAGATATACCGTTACACAAGTTAGTAACTTGTGCTTCTGGACCAGTAGTCCTCCAAGAGTAATGCTCTTCTCCCATGGTTTTGTTCCAGGTTTCCAGAGCATGGAGCCTCTGGTCTGGATGCACTGACTCCTTTTTACCTTCACCCCCTTTCCTCTGATTCAAAAGCTATTGTGCAAGATTTAAAAAGATAAGGCTCAAGTGATGGTGGTGGTTCCCTTCTGGCCCAGAAGGATGTGGTTTCTGCTTCTGAAGCGCATGGCATGTCTACCTTTGTGGTTCCTCCTGCTCTCTCCCTCGCCGCTGAAGTGTTGCAGCCCTCTCCTGTTTCTTCATCTTACCCTCTTGGTTTGGATATTGAGAGGAGGAGTTTAGAGGAACAAGGTTTACCTCTGCATATTATTGACGTGGTGCAGAAATCTAGAAGATCTTCTATTTTTGTGACTTATTCTGTACACTAAAAAGTCTTTGATTGTTTGTGTTTTGCACAAGGGTGTTCTCCTGCGGGGTTTTCTATCCCCTCTATTCTTCAATTTCTTAATAATGGCTTTGAGAAGAATTTCTTCCTTTCTACTTTAAAGTCTCAAGGGTATGCCATAACTTCATTCCATGGCAAATGTGGTGTGGGTGAGGAGGCGGTTCCTTTGGTAACCAGAATGTTTAAGAGCTTTTCTATTTCTACACCTCCTGTTTGATCTTGTGTTTCTTCTTGGGATCTCCTCTTGGCTTTGAGGACTTTGGAAGATGCTCCTTGTAAACCTTTATCCATGGTGGATCTCAAATTCTTTTCTTTCAAGGTCTTTTTCTTGGTTGCTATTACTCAACTCGAAGGTTGGGGGAACTCTTGGCCTACTTTGCCATTTTCCTTTTTGACCTTTCTGGATGTTGCACTGGTGCTTTGAGCAGATCCTTCCTTTCTTCCTAAGGTTTTTTTCTAAGTTCCACTCTTGTCAAGAGCTACTTCTTCCTGCTTTGTATCCTTTTCCTACTTCTGAGGAAGAGCACAGATTGCATTTGTTGGATGTTAAGTGTACTCTATCAATTTATCTTGACAGATCCAGGGAGTACAGTAGGTCCAGTTCTCTGTCACTTTTGGACTCGCAGGGAAGGATAAGAAGGTGTCCAAAATCATGTTGAGCCACTGGATCAAGGATAATAATGCCCTGGCCTATTCCAGTCAGACCTTCCTCAGCCCCCAGGACTGTAGAGCGGTTCTGCTATAGGAGTGGCCGCCTCTTGGGCAGAAAGAGTGTCGCCTTGGATGAAATTTGCAGAGCTGGGACTTGGGCATCAGATGATACCTTTATGAGACATTATAGATTGCATGAAATTTTGCATGATTGAAAGAGTTTTGGTTCAAGAGTGTTGCAATCAGTATTGCCATGATTGTTTTTGCTGCAAATGTATGGTATTTTGGTCAGAATATTGTACATTAATTCACGTCTGATGTTGCATTATGTCTTGATCTTACCTGCGTTTTCTATATCAAAGGCCGTTTTTATCACAACTTTAATATACCTCATAGCTAAGGACTGGGTTGGGGATGTAAAGGTAATGCCCCAATTACTTACCAGTTATCTTTATTACTCTTAGTCCTACTTGTCCTTGACTCAATCATTCGATCTCACACACCCTCCCTGGTATGTAGGCCTCTGATAAGAGGAATGGTATAACAGGAAGTGCTGGGGGAATGCTACTCTCTTTTCATATCTAGTTCAGGGTGTGTTGGGTTAGGTAGCATTTCCTGTTTTGTTTCCTGTCCTGGGTTTGTGTGACTAATCTCATAGGTATTGACTGGGTCGAGGATGAGTAGGACTAAGAGTATTGAAGATTACCTGTAAGTAGCCGGGGCACCAACCAACCTGGGCCAGCCACCGAAGATGGGCTGTGATACAGCCCTCCAACGGAACGCGTCTATGTCAAACGGTAGCTACCGCAGACATTCTTATATCAAGCCATCTGTCACACTAAAGTCCCTTTTAAAGCCAAATGTAAACTATTTAGACATGTTTAAATCATGAACAACAACCACTAATAATCTGAACCACTTTTCATATTATTGTGGACTAAATAGTTGTAGCACGTGGTGTCTACTGGACTCTGCTACTAGATGAATGAGGTGTAAGTAGGAATGACCAGGCTACTTATCAGCACTCATCATTAATCTGAATCTAGTTCTTCCTGGTTGCAGTTCTCATGAATTGAGGCTATGGCAAGCTGAGTGGGTGGCCTGCATTAGGATAAGGATAAACAGCCCTCCACACGTCCAGGATATTATAATCTAACCTAGCTAGGAGGAAAGAAAGCACCAGCTCTTGAACCAAATGAAACTTAGACATAATCTTAGGTCTGATGAATGAAGGGTAAAGAACTAAACTATCAGGGAGAAATCATGGATAAGGAACCATGCATAAAAGGGCTCTCAGCTCACCCATGCATGTAGCAAAGGTAATAACTATCAGGAACACCACCTTAAGTTTAAAAAATGTTAACCCCATCAGCGAAGAACCAGGTGAACCCTCAGTCTAGCCAGTTCAAAACTATGGAGGAGCCTTAATGCAAAAGCGTTTTCTGACTCCTAACCCCCATCTCACTCCCCCCCTCCCCCCCCCCGGGTTCCCTAGACACCCTATTAGCAGCTAACTCCACTGTTAAGGAGGAAACTGCCAAACCATGCTCAAATCCACCCTTCAAAAAATAAAGAATTCTCAAAGGGTGACATGACAATGCAGAAAACGCATTTGCATCACACCATTTACAGAAAGAACTCCAATATCTAGAATAGAACTTAACTGTAGCTTGAAGTCTGGAGAGGGAATGGAAACCAGTCCTTGCATGGCCAAAATGGCATTACCAGAATTACTGAAACCCATTCCTCTTGTATCTTCACTAGAATTCTCAAGAATAGAGGGAACGGTGGGAAGACAAATAACAGGCCCTTCAGCTAAGGAAATGACATTGTATCTATGTGGATGCCGCTCACTTGAACAGTGGAAAGAACTTGGGAAAACTAATCTCAATTTACTGAAATCAAGAAGAAAAGCCTACAACAGGCATATCAGAAGATCCAAAGCATCCTTCTTCAAACAACAAGTCGCCAATGCCGAAAACCATTCCAAAAAATGATACCCAGAGAATGGGTACTGAAGAGGGTCCTTAAGGGCTGCAGCACGTATTATACCACCTAAAGGGACCCACACGCAAACTACAGGCAGACTGCCATTGCAGGATGTGTTAAATGGTGAAAGTCATTCTGAAACCACGACATTGCACACACCCTGTGTGCCATGCCTACACACTGCATGTGTTATATGTAAGTCACCCCTACAGCAGGCCTTTAGAGCCCTAAGGCAGGGTGCATTTTAGTACATATCATTACGAGTTACCCAGCTACACAATTGCTTCACTGAAAATAATGGTGTTTGGTACCAAACACGTTTTCTTAATCAAATCCTACTGATGCCGGTATCATATTTATGAAGACATGCACCCAGACGGCACCTTAGAGGTGCCCCATGTAACCCTACTTGTCTCCCAGTGTGTTGGCTGACTGGTGTCTTCCAGCCTGCCACCACAGACGAGTTTCTGACCCCCTGCATGGGCGAGCATGCTCTCAGAGGTCAGGAACAATGCCTGCTCGGCAGAAGGTGTTCCCACATCCTCCAGCAGGATGACTAGTGTATTAGCATCTCAAGGTCAGAGGCACAATGTCACAGCCACTCTCAGTGGCATACTACCCTGGACATGGACCATTGCCACACAGCACTCAGTCAACAATAGGCCGCCCTGACAATGCACACATACACATACACAACTACAGCGACATCAGCCGTCGTATATGGTCACTCACCGTCAAGTGAAGTAGCGGGCGATGAGCTGCTGACGCTCATTCACTGCTTCCTCCTCTCCACTATCCTCGTCACTGGACACGGCTTGGCCTGCAGGCGGGGGCCCCGGCTGATCACCGTCATCCACTATCAGGGGGATCCGCCTGCGAATAGCGAGGTTGTGCAGCATGCAGCATGCCACAACAATCCGGCACACCTTCTGTGGGGAGTATGCCAGTGCACCCCCGGTGCGGTCCAGGCACCTGAATCTGGACTTCAGGAGTCCAAATGTCCGCTCTACCACACGTCTGGTCCTCCCATGTGCCTCATTGTACCTGACATCAGCTGGTGTACGAGGATTGCGGAGTGGACTCAACAGCCAAGGCCCATTAGGATATGCAGAGTCAGCAACAATCCATGCACGGTCCGGTTGCAGATTGGTCATCAGACGTGGGAGGATGCTGTGGCGCATGATGTGTGAGTCATGGGTGGAACCGGGAAACTTCGCACACACGTGTGTGATTATCATGTCCGCCAGGCACACCACTTGCACATTCAGGGAGTGGAAATGTTTCCTGTTGCGATAGATGTGCTCCATGGCCTGTGGTGCAACAAGGCCAACATGGGTGCAATCAATTGCACCAACAACCTGGGGGATGCGTCCGAGTGCATAGAAAGCACCCTTCACCGCAGGCAAATCACGGGCCCTGGGGAATCGGATGTACCGGTTCCTGTACAGCATCATAGCTGACAGGACATCCCGTAGCACCTTGCTGAACATGGGCTGGGACATCCCACCTCCACTGCCCACCGTGTGTTGGAATGAACCGGTAGCAAAGAAATGCAGTGCAGCCATCACCTTGGCCATGGGGGTGAATGCAGTAGGATACACCCTGCGAGGACGAAGGTGGGGTTCCAACATGGCACATAGGCGATGCAGGGTGGGCCGGTCCAGACGGAACTTCCTTATGACCTCCACATCCTCCATGTCTGACATCAATTGGTAGGGGCGATGTATGTTAGGTCTCCTCCTAGGACAGATGGAAGTGGACACATGTCAATGCAACACACAACATGGCATGTACACATACACAAAACAAAGATCACTGACAAAGCAATAGTATCAACGAACAGCTGACAAGTAGGGACAGCACAGCAACATTACTCTTACACAGGTCCCCTTACCAATAGCAAGGACCACTGACACATACCATTGCTATGAGCATGCACATGGGGATTAAGGCCATATTAGCTTGATAGGCATGATGATGGATTCAGACTGCATATGTGGGTAGCGGCAACACCACGGCAATATACCTAGCTGCTGTACCTGACACCGCTTCCGAGGCTGGGTGAGTATGGCACACACCAACAACACAACATACACAGGCTGAGCGGTACACCAATCGCAGCAGCTTGGACACGCAGAAACAGCCCCAAGGGGGCTATATCAGTGTGGGAGGGTGACAGGCTTTACCACAGCTACCAGGGACTGCTGACTGCCACCCCTCAACAACACCTGCTGCAGCTGCCACCTGTCCACCTTAATGTCGACGACTCTGATGATATGTCCAGGTCCACTCACCGGCGAGGAGCTGCAGTTCCTGGCTTCCGAGCTCCACGCACACTGCCCAAGGCGAATACCGGCAAAAGTCATGTGTGTGTAAGACAACTACAGTGTGTGTGGGAGTGCATGTGGGGGACACACATGTCGTTCATCCGCAGCACTATGAGTCTGAGCCTGTGGGGTTCCAACATGCACCGCTTACCATGCTAACAACAGGTGGAAGGGGCATGTAGGCTCTCTGGTGTTTCCCCATGCATGTCCCTCCCGAGTGGTGGTACATGGCATTTACATGTCAGATACCCAGTGACGCAGACACTTGGCAATGCATGATTCTGGGCAGCTATTGCTTGTGTGAATGGCTGGCTGGCTCCCTGCTGGCCTTCTCAGTCTCGGCAGACCTGGGCTGCACATTGACCGCCCAATCCTAGAAGGAAACTACACTGACTGTACAGTGGGTTACATGTGTCATTATCTCACAACTGTCAGGGAATGCGCTAACTCAGCCCTGTCGATTGAACACTCCAGGCCTTGTGAAAGGGATGTGTGTGAGAGATGGTGGCACTGAATGTGACCTCCATTGTGGGGTGAGCCATTCACAGGGCGAGTACGTTGAGGGCTGCGCAGTGTTGGACACAGTGAGTCCACCCACAAAGATGTGTAGCCTTGTGAGCTATGTGTCGGTCTACAAGACAATGGACAGTAGATGTGGGCAGACTACACATTGCTCAAAGTGCTGGCATCCTGAATAGAATGGGATGGACAGGTACTGTGTACACACTCCCACCAGCATGCATTCACGTGTGGTGTACACATGCTGTTATGCCATGTCCCATACCGTCTTGGCTCTGTTACACGTCTCTGATCATTTAGGATGGGTCAGCATCATGCCACTGTTATTGGTGGATGTGGGTGATGCTGAGAAGAGTATGTGTGATATTCAAACCCTCATGTGTACCATCCCTGCAGTTGGAAGTCCACCAGCCCAAGGCCTTGTGATGAGCCATTGCATCCAAGTTGATACTTCTGTGTATGTGTAACAGACGGTGCAGCCAATCCTGCGAAGAGGGTGACGTCACCTGCCGGATGTGTGACCATGTTGCGGCGACTAATCGGGGGATGCTCCCCCGTATTGTCAGGTTGGCACGGCGCTGCATTTCACCACTAATGGTCTGCAATTGACAGTCACACAGCCTGTGGCGGATGCACGTTTGTAGGGGCATCAGCTGCAGGCAGGTGTACAGTACTGTGGGATTGTGTCTTTTGCTGCGAGAGGCAGCATGTGTCCACAGCCTACCCATGTTCTGGGTAATGTGATGTTAGTTGTGTGATGCAGTGGGTTGTGAGTGTACTCTGTGCTGGGTGCATCTTACATGCATATGCGATTCCTGAGGGTCAAGATGTAATTTGGGCACTCTGCATAGTCAATGCGTTCAGAGTCGTAGGCCTCAGGGACAGCCTGTAGTCAGCTGGTGTGGCACTTCACATGTATGTTTGTGGCACTGTGCATACTCTGATTTCATCCTAAACACATGTGTGCGATGCCTCACCTCATATTCCTGATACTTACACATCCGGCACACTGTGCAACAGTAGTTGTGCTCGTGCGATGGACAGTTGTCTGGCATGGGCCCATAACCATTGTGGACTGTCATGTTGCAGTCAGTGTGTGTAGTGACACATTCTGCTCCATACAGGTATGTCCTTGGCCTAATTATGTAGTGGTCATCCTTAACACCATCAGGAGAGTGGGTGTGTACACAGCGATGAGTGGCTATGGCCGAAGGGTGACAGTCCGGGTGTTGTTCCATGTGCACAACACATGTGTCACTTATTGGCGGGTTCATTACCTGTACGCCAGCCATTACGTGTTGATTGTGGTTGCTGTATACATTTGCACAGGTATCATGCAACATGTGCACTTGGGAATGTTCTGTGCTGGCTCCCTTGCACATGTCTGTGGATTTGATGCCAAATGAGTGAGGCCACCTCGCTCTCCCTCATGTATCATCTACCATGTGTGCTGAGGGACAGGGGACGGTCAACAGTGGTGAGGCATCGGATGGTGCAGCTGCACAGGAGCTGGGTGAGACTAATGTGACCGGCGCATTGGAGGGGGCAGACATGTGCTGGATGACTCACATGCCCATACGACAATTGCTGCATCATCTGAGTACAGAGGTCATGTATCCATGTTTGCTAGCACAGGGGACGTGCACTCTAGCTCCCCTGCAGCCACGCGGAGGCCAATGCCCGCCCTCCCAACTACTTCCACTGGTGCAACATGTGTCGGCACAAGGATGACGGATACAGTGTCTTTCACACCAGGCACAGCTGCCCCTGCGACCCCTGCTGCACTCAGTGCCGGATCTGTTGAGCATGTGCGGCATCTGTGCGTGGGTCAGACAGCTCTCCTCAATGACTTCATTGCCCATGCCAACACCTTTCCGCAGTTGACATAGTTCATGGAGGGCCTACATTAACGCGTGGGTGGGCTACACCAGTATGTCCAATAGTTGTCCCCCCAGTCAAGGTGGTCCTTGAACTGGGCCACTGTCAGGCTGACATACCTGACCTTCCCCACCGCCCGGAAAGTGGCGCATCTGACAACAGCAGGGCCCGAGTCCTGACAGAAGAGGTGGTGGCACGCAGACGTCATGACAGGTAGTGACGTCACGGAAGGTGGCTTGCACCATCAGACTCATTGCCTCCCCTCGCTCACCCCACTGATGCGATTGCATCATGGGAGCACGCGCGTGTGCAGCAGCTCCAATCTCTCCCCAGAGAGGCCAAATAGTGCATGTGTGGCTCCATTCGCTCCAGTCATCGTGCTCACAGTAAAATAGGTGGGGGGACGCCGTACAGCCGCATGGTACCCCGACTCGTGCCCTGGACAACAGTGACGAAGCATGGCTGTCTCCGGAGTCCGGGTACACCACATGCAACACACAGTAGCTGTAGCTGCCCTAGCAGGCCATGCCGCAAACACCATCCCAGACGACATGTCGACACACCCCGGCGCGCAATGTCATAGCATCCGCTGCCATTGGCAAGGGACCCATGGTGTGTGATATGGGCCTCCTGGTGAAGAGCCTCCGAGCCATCCACCGCCAACGGGTGTCATGCAACTCACACACTTCGCTAAAACATTAGGTAGCTTTGCCTGCACACCAGGGCTCGAGTCCGGGTACCATGCGGGTGTACGGCATCCCACCACTTATTTTACCGTGAGCTCGGTGACTGGAGCGAATGGAGCCACACATTCACTCTTTAGCCTCTCTGGGGTGAGAATGGAGCTGCTGCTCACGCGGGTGCTCCTATGATGCATTCGCATCAGTGGGGTGAGGGAGGGGAGGCAATGGGTCTGATGGTGCAAGCCATTTTCCGTGACGTCACTACCTGTCATGACGTCTGCGTCCCCACGTCTTGTTCGGGACTTGTGCCCTGCTGCACACTGAGAATGTATTGCCTGCGAGATGTGACCAGGAGCAGGGTGCCATGACCTCCCACCCACCAAGCTCCACTGCCATCCCATTCCCTGGGTAGCCTGTGCAGGTGGACGATGTAGGGGGTACACCTGAAGGCCAGGGGTGTAAATGTCTCGGCACGGGCCTGGCTGACGCACAGCAGTATCCAGCATGTCCCCAGAGGGAGGGCCAACGGCCACACCTGATGCAGCATAGGTCGTGTGCCCGCCTGTTGGGCACACACTAGCCAACATTCATCCCCAGACAGCTGGTCTTTCCACATACCCAGAACAGTGGTAATCTAGCCCGCAGGGTTCGTCCCCACACAGTCTGTATCGACACTGCATGTGTGCACCCACCCGTGCCACAGACCCACCTGTGCCAAGGAGCCCTCCCGCTTCACATGCCACATGTGTGTATTCCACAGTTGTGCTTCTCTCTCAGGGGCGGACATCAAACTGTCCCGTAGCATACAGACTGCACCCAGTCGGACTGGCATCCTGTTTGTATGTTAGGCACCCTCACACAACTACCTGTGCCACAGTGGTGGCTGTGCTGGCTATCGTGACTGCCATGGCAGTGTTGCTGTCCATGGCAGGGTACACTCACACACAATGCATACGTAGCTTTTAGTATCAGTACTCTGCACATCGGACTGGCCACTGTACCTGGTGTTGTACATTGTTGCCGCCTGTCTATGTATTCTGTGACTGTATGCTGTTGTTCCTGTAGTGGGTTGGGTCTGTGCAGTTGCTGTTTGCAGTTGTTACTGTGTGTGCATAGTTAAGTGAGGCACATGCCGTGAATGGTACCTCAACAATTGCAATGTCTGGTCTCACATTCCTATGTGTATGATACGTGGCTGGGACTTCACTTCTTTCAGACTCTGCTACTTGTGTGTGTGATGAAGACGTGTGTCTGTAACACAGATTGTCTGCATGTATTAGGTGGTATTTTGGTGTTAATGTGTACGTGTCATGTTTGCGTGCATGCAAAGCACAGGGTGTGTGTCTTGCCACAGGATGACAGGTAGCATGTGCAGAGTGTGCGGGTATGTGTGAGCTTACTTTCTGGCTGGCCAGCAGTGTAGGTGTATGTGTATCTTGTGATGATCATCGAGCCAGGGCACATGGCTTACTTTCAATGTGTGCATTTGGGAGGTGTAGGTGTGTGTGGTGTGTGTGGTGTGACTTTGGGGTAGTGTTGGTGTGTGTGTGTGCGCTCTGGCAATGTCGACTACACACTGTGTTACCCAGGGGCATGGTCAGTGTTTGTTTCCTTGTTCGGGTCTGTTAATGTGAGCACATGTGTGTATTGTCTGTTGCACAGTGTGTGGGTGTGTCCTTGCAGTTCAGGATGACTCCTACTTGATATGTATTGGCCATTGTGGGTCTGCAGGGTGTGTGAATGTGAAGATTGTGCCTTGTTCAATTGAGCATGTATGTACATTTCGGCGGTTCGTACTCACTGTGCAGCCCTGCCCACCCACACTGATATCGTGTGTGTTCTGTCATGCATTGATGTGGCGTGCAACTGGCGTGGCTCCTATATTTGCTTGTTGAGTGTGATGTCAGACTGTGAAGGTGATTGTACACATATGTAGGACTGTGCTTTGTAGTGACCAGGCCGTCAGTGTTGATGTGATGATCTGTTGGGCCACGTCAGACTCTGACATGCCAAGGCCCACGACCTGTGGTATTTTACTGGGACCACAGTGGCAACAACTCATGTGCATTGACATCCAATGACACTTGACTACATGGTAATCTCATGAGTCCCGTGTACTTCACACACTCTCATCCTCTCTCATTCGTACTTGTCTACGATCAATAATTCTCCAGAGTCAGATATTAGCTTTAAGGCATGTACTTGAGCTTACTTCCTCTGTGATGCAGGATGTGGACACTACTGGCAGCGTAATGCATGTGGAGGATATACTTAGCATGATTACACATACAAAAGGGGTACAGGTAGATGTGATAAGTCGTTAATTGTGGAAATAAGGCTTCAGAGTTAATAATGCCCTGCCCTTGCTATGCTACAGTACATTAGCTCATTAATGAGGTGCCCTGGGCTGTGACACAGACAGTATTTGTTTACCCTACCAGACAGCTTGACATCATGAGCACAGTACATCTAAGTCCCATGGTACAGGATTACGACAATAGTGACTCCGACACACCTGCGTCAGAGGTGACATCAGAGCATGAGCCTACATGCATGCAGCATAGTCTCACATGTTGTTGCGATATGGTGGCTACTGTACATGACTCAATGCCCGGGGACATGTTGTAGGGTGTTGCATTTGTTGTCCATGCAACTGTCCTTGCACGGAAGTTCAGAAGAAGGTGAGATGACAGTTCTCAAGTTATTCAGCAGACAGATAAGCGTGCACTTACAGGAGCATGTGTTCAGGTGCGCGGCATGCATATTGTAGCAATGTGGTTCGTGCAATGTTGGCCATGTGGTCACCGTACACAGGTCCCATTCCTCAGCCTCACAGTGTTCATGCAGGGACACGGGATATGGTGATGGACAGGGTGCATGTCCCGGTAATGTCAGGAGTTGATGGTAAGGTGTTTGTTTCCGTGTGCATGGTATAGTTGTTGCACAGCTGACTGGCCACTGCGTGCGGACGGCAAGCATGGGTACGGTGTTGCACATGAATGTTCAATTGTGGGTATTGATTTGGGGACCCATGAATTGACAGGTTGTCAGGTATGCGATACCTTCCTGCAGGGCATCCCTCGCATTGGTGGTATTTGTGGTTGACATCCAATGAAGCGGATGGTGGGTTGCAACGTGTTCCTCGTAGGTTGTCCCTTGTAGAATCCTGATGGGACATGTCGGGTGACATTCGATGAAACTGTAATCCAGCATATGTTGTGCGGAGGCACACTGGTCCCATTGCAGTGTGTGTGCTATTGCAGCCACAAACGCCATGCCCCCATACACTGAACAGTTCCTGTCGTGGGCGTCCAGGGGTGAGAACAGGTGTACCAGGTCCCCAATTGGACATGCCGGGTTGGAGAGACATAAATCCACAGGCCAGTGGTACGGGCACCTCCGACAGTAGAAAACGGGGATGACGCAGCTGAACATTTCAATGCGGTAAGTTACTCAATAACTTACATTCAGCATAGCCAGATTTGCACAGCCCACTATCTGTATCAAGCTATTGCTGTACAGCTGCATCTGTCTGGTGTAGGTGTATAGTACTGGTGCACCGTCCATTTTGCTGCAGGGTGCTGTGATGGCGTGCTCCGGCTGCCTGGGCTGTCTGCTGAGTGCAACCTCTGACGGTGCTGTGTGTTCTTGAATGGATGTTAGGCGGCAGGACTTTGTGTATGGCTTGGGAGGTGGCCACAGGCCCTCATCCCACATGCTCCTATGAATGGTCAAGGCCAGTGGTGTCTGACTCCTTCCTGATTACTTGCATTTGAGCCACAAGGAGCAGTGGTGTAATTGTATTTTGTGGTTTTATCTTTCTTTCATGTTCGGCGTTATCTGCCGGTGGATGGTTGACTCAGCATGGCTATGTTTGGGTTGTGGTTGTTCCAATGGCTCCGTTCTCCTGCAGGATATGTTGCAATGTGATTTGGGTGTGGGAATGGAAGGACATTCACTGCTATCTGCTCTCCCGTGTGTGGGTGGGTCACTTCTTTCCCGCTGTACATTGGGACTTGTGTGTGGGCGTCGTGATTGTGAACACCTGTTCTCAGCCAGCAGGGTTTCTCTGTTTTGGACATTGCATGGCTTGTTATTGCGTACAGGATGGTATAGGTATTGTTTGTTGTGACTGGCGTGCCTTTTGCGGTCAATGTCCATTGTTTGTGCTGTTCTGTAGCAGCTGCCATGTGCTTCTCCATGCTTGGCACACAGGTGTGTGTCCTCTTTCGACGTCACTTTGCTCCCCTGTTCGGCACACTTGTGTGACTACGTTTTGGCAACTGTGAGTTGTCGGTTGTGGGCATGATTGACGCAGGGGGACCACGTGATATGTGCCTTCAGGGTGGGGATGGTGTGTGTGGTGTGTTGTTGTGACCCTGCGGTGTTTGTGTGCAGCCCATGCGTGGCGCTGTCGTTGGCCTCTGCGTTGTGCGCATGTTCGTCATCGCCGGGGCTCTGCGGTGCGGTGCCGGGTACGTCACCTCCTGGTCCGGGGTATTGGGTGCCCAGGATGTTGCGGGTTGGTTATATTTTACAGGTGGGATATGTGTGGGTACAGTGTTGGATGTGTCCTGTCCCCACAGGGGTGTCTAGGGAGCCCATGTACAGTTTTTCCGTCCTTGCATTGTGTGCGGTATTTGCATGCCCTTGTTGTGTGTCTGCCTACCTGCGTCGCCGTTGCGCGTTCACTCCTAGGTGCTGCATCAGGTACAGCATTGGGATGGCCTGGAGTGCAGGATTCATGTCGGAGTAGGCCGGGTTGGTGTTTCTGTGGTCGACAATGTGGTTTCTGCCTCCTGTTCTCGTGCGGTGTCTCTTTGCCGGTGAGGCTGTTTGGTTGTGTCATCGTAATTCGTACGCCGGGCGGTACGTCATTTTGTCGGACGGTGTGCCTCCGTTTGCTGGCGCCGCTACGTAAACGGGCGCAGTTTGATGGCGGGCGGCGTCGCAGGCTTGCGGGCGGTATTTGCCTGACTTTTCACATCCTAATTTGGCGGGAGGGCGGGCAGTTGCTGGCGGACGGTAACTAGCGGTTTTTACCTCCGACGGCACGGCGGTAGTGTTTCCGCCCGCCATCGTAATGACCCCCTATATTATTATTTAATATATTTAATATATATTATTTTATTTTATATATATTTTTAAATCGATATTTTTTACATCTATATTTTTTACCTCGATATTTTTGAGTCGATATTTTTGTACTTATCTGTTAAGGTATGGGGGTCGATATTTTTTTCTCGATATTTTTTTTCTCGATATTTAGAACATCGATATTTGTGACATCGATATTCTATCAGTGAACCAGCGAGTCACCATGCCATGTACTATTGTTTTGCGACCGCATTTGCGGCCGCAAAACACTCGCAGTTTACCAGCTATTTCAAGTAGGTGGTAAACCACTCGCAAACGGGAAGGGGTCCCCAGGGGACCCCTTCCCCTTTGTGAGTATGTGAGAACATATTTTTTAAGAGCAGGCAGTGGTCCCAGGGACCACTGCCTGCCCTTAAAAAAATGAAACTGAAAAGTTTAATTTTTCTTTTTTAAATGCATCCCGTTTTCCTTTAAGGAAAACGGGCTGCATTTAAAAAAAAAACTGCTTTATTAAAAAAGCAGTCACAGACATGGTGGTCTGCTGACCCCAGCAGGCCACCATCCCTGGGAGTGCTAGCCATTCCCAATGGGGTCGCAAATTGCGACTGCCTCATGAATATTAATGAGGCATGCAATTTGTGACCTCATTGGGACATTCACATTTGCAAGTCGCAAATTGCGAGTCGCAATTTGACACAATTTGCGACTCGCAAATGTGAATGTTTGTACATCTGTTAGAGTTAATGGGGTGACCCTGTCTCCCTCAGAACCTGGGTATTTATGATAGAGCAAACAATTGGTTCTGTTGGGTAGTACAATAGCTGTGTTAATATGTATTTAATATCAAAGCAACATGATCAATCAAATTACTATCAATTAATGCCAAAAATATTTTAAGAAAAAGACAAATGGTAAGAACACACCAAAAAAGATTTGCAAAAAGCAGAGTTTTTACTCCTTTGTTACTCACAAGAAAGTTGAATTTGGCTGTCAAAATGCATAAATGAATTGCGGCGTAACAAAGGTGACTTTGGTGAAGTTAAGTGAAGAAAAGTGACAAGTGAAGTCAATGGTGAAGTATATACAATACAAACATAAGTGACATGAATTTACAAGGTACAAGAATCCTGTCCTATCTATGTAATTATTCACATGAATCCTGGCCCAAATGATAATTTGAAAGTTAGGGTCAAGGAGACTGTATGGACATGGATGGCATTAACGTCAACGTTTCGACCCTTAAAGTAGCGCAAAGTGTACAGCGTCACTGCGGGTCTTCATCGGGACTGTGAAAGACGAGGTGGACAGCCTATAAAATTAATTAAGAGAGGTCAGGTGTGTTCTTAAAAGTCAAGGGACTTGTATCTGTATAGAGGTAAGTAAGGACATGGCTTACCACATGAACGAATAATCCAATTAATAGATTATAAGGAAGCAAAAATCCTTGCATTAGATTCCACGAAAGGTTGGAAATCTACAATCAGAGAAAACCACCATTAATATCATGGCGGTACTGTGTGTAATTATATAATGATGCAAATGGTAAATGACTTACCAAAAAGTACTTGCTTAGGAGTCAAGGGATAGACGGGATCCAAAAATTGGTATCCGAAGTTAATGTGTAGCAAGTTATTTGCTGGGGTTCCAAGCAGTGAAGACCTCCAACATCCGGTAGGGGTCTAGGATTAGATACAATGTCCTGTCATTTATATATTCATGGACTTATCAGTCAGTGCATGAAAACTAAAACCAATTAAGGAATGCTACCTTGTTTATAATCAATTGCTCAATTGTAGAAAACCTCCACCAGCAGGTTGGAGTCTAAACAAAAAGGAGCAAGGTATTTATTAAAGAATGTGGCGCTCCAAATGCGATTTGAACAATAAAAAAGAGATACCGGGTAACTCAGAACCCGTGTATAATTTGTTTGAAAAGAAGCATACCTTAATTGTGACCGGATGGCTTCCACTGGCCGGTTGGAGTTGTAAAGGGTTGAATAATTTAATTCCCACCAACAAAGGTCGGGTACTGCGGAGTCAAGACAAGTCAAAGAAAGCTTTATTCAATTGCTATATCAGACAATCATAAAGCACATAAGAAAACATTAAAAACATATCAACGAGTACATAAGTTAAATAATATCCTACATATGTACACATAATCTCTGGTATGTTACAAGGTTAAAAGAAACAGTATTGAATTAAAAAACATTAAGAAACATATCAGACAGTACATGAGTTAAAAAGTATCCTACAGATGTACACATGATCTATAGCATATTACAAAGTTTAAGAAACAGTATTACATTGAAGCCTTCGTCCGATTAGAATCGATTAAATAAGCATACTTTTCCTTTGACTCAGAACTTCCTTCAGAAAGATTACAATTCTAAAAACACTATGCTCATTATCTAAGTGTTGCAGTGCAAGAAGAGCAGGTAGACATTGGCGAAGCCCAAACAATTTTAAAACTGGTACTAAATACATTTTCCTTACATGGGTATAGAATCTACAAAAGAAAACCACATGTATCGTAGATTGGCTGGAATTATTGTCACAGGGGCAAGGTCGAAGGTTACGAGTCCAGTCATTCATTGTGGGTAAAGTGACTAGTCTATGAAATACCCCCAACCTAAATCTGGTTAATAAAAACCTATCATATACTCCAGGTACAAAAGTCAAGTAAGGTTGAAGGCTAAAAGTGGATAAAATCAACTGATGGTGCAGGACTGTTGGTTTCAGAACCTCGGAGGACATTCTAATAGAGTCCAGCAACAAGAGGCCCTCCTTTCGTAATTCTTTTCTTGTTATTGTCCCAATAGTACTAGGGTTATTGAAACAGTCTATACGGCCAAGATCTTGTAAGAAGTTGCGGACGTACCTTATCCATGGGATCTTTAAGACTCCTTCTAATTTCAAAATATCTAGTAAAATATCTCTGTTTAATTTTGCCTCATCTTTAGTCCAGAGCCTGTGCCATAAAAGCACAGGCTCAAGCTTTATTATATCAGAGATGAAGGGAAGTCCCAGCTCCGCGTGACATACACATGATGATGTACTGTTGGGAACAGATAAAATGTACCTGAGAAAATGATTTTCAATACGTTGAATGGGCAGCAAATCAGTAAACCCCCAAACCCCTGCACCATACACTGCTGAAGAGACACACTTTGCCTTATAGATTTTAATAAGCTCCTCAGGTGGCCTTTTTCCCAGTTTCCTGGCAAAGTTAGTAAGGGCAGATGTTGTTCTTAGGAGTACCAATTTTTTCGCTGCTACAGTTTGTGCCCACGTATCATTATGAGCAAAAAGGATTCCCAAATATGAGAACCTCTTGGTTACCCCAATCTTCTGTCCTGCCACAAACATATCTTTAGATTTCTTGACACCAGAGCCACATCGCATAATAAAGGTCTTAGAGGAGTTTACTCTTAGGCCAAGATCTTTCATAAAATGGGAGAAGCTGTCCAGCACCCTCTGAAGACCTACTTGTGTGCGGGACATCAGCACCGCATCATCTGCGTAAAGAAGGGCTGGAATTGGACGTGCTGCCACCTGAGGAAAGTCATTATTATCCTTCAGGAGGGCCTCCTCCATGCCGTTGGTATAGAGATTAAAAAGGAACGGAGCCAGGACGCAACCTTGCCTGACTCCGCTCCTAATCGGGAATGCAGCCGAACGCTCGCCCCTCAGACCATAGGGACACGCGCCTTGGCGTCACAATAAAAACGTTTAAGAAAATCGATAATCTGAACGTCAACCCCCATGACCTTTAAAATAGACCAGAGTTTGCTGTGGATGACACAGTCAAAAGCGGCTGTGAGATCCACAAACGCTAAAAATAAGTTCCCCTTCTTTGCCCTTGTGTACTTCCCCACCAAGATAGACAGATTTAAACCCTGTTCCACCGTCCCCAATCCTGATCGGAATCCATATTGCAGGTCGGATAGGACAGAGTTCTCCTCTGCCCAGTCCTGGAGGCGTTCTAGGAAAATCCTACCTATAACTTTGGTTACTGCGTCCAGCAAGGAGATTGGCCGGTAACAACCAGGGTCCTGTCTGTCCCCCTTTTTAGGTCTCGCCTAGCGTTGCTGCGCACATGCGCAGCTCGCTCGGCAAGATTTAATGCAGATGAGGACTTTTAGAAAAGGGCTTGAAGCCCCGCCCCTCATTTCCATTGGCTGGTGTCACCGTTTATGCTAAACCGTGGCCAGCCATTGGAAATGAGCTATGTATGTTGCCTCCCTTTGGCTTTTTGTGCCGGCCCACTTGGACTTGCTCGCCTGCTTTCCTTCTGTCGTGAGGGATTTATTCTGGGGCCATGTGTTTAAACACATGGCCCCATAAAGACAAGAGATCCACTTTCACTTTCGGGACCGCGCCGCGCTTGTTGTTGCATTGCATTCTGCCGAGTCCTGGGCACACTCCTTAGGGCGCGGGGGGTGGCTGGCCTCAAGCTGCGTCAGCGTCATGCAGCAAGCATAGGCACGTTCGCGGTTGTGCTGTTTTTGTGGTCTTTGTTAAAAATCGCAATGAAACATGCAGCGGCGTAGGCGGGGACTCCAAAGGCGCTGTGACGGAGTACGGATTGTAAATTGTACCAAACGCCCATAGGATACCATTTCAGCACCAAGGGCTGACTTTACCGTGGGTTGATTTTGAAACTTTGTGCCTTTGATTTATCAGTGAGCGTCATTGGCTACAATTGTAACCTGTGTCCCAATTGGATATTTGGGGCTTGATTTAACGAGGGGGTAGTGCAGGATGCAGATTGCACATGTATATCAGGATATACTCTTTATTGTGAGTGAGGCGGACAGCCCGCTGATGGAAGGGCCGCCGGCTCCACCGTCCACTCTGTTTCACTTCTGAGGCTGCCTCACCTCCCTCCGGACCTTTAGTGGCTGGTCCAAACTGACCTGCGGAGTCACCTCTGTGAAAAGCCACATAGGACGGGTACAGGATTTTGCGAGGATGGTTCCCTCGCAGAACGGCTGTTCCGACGGCGGGTTCATCCACTATGGCGGATTCAGCCACGTCTACATCGGACAGATCTTACTCTGTTGTCTTCTCAGGGAAGGTTAATCCGCCAACATGGCCCATGTACAATCCGCCGGCCGGTCTACACATTGTTCTTAGATTCCAGATTCCCTCTCCTCTATAGTTGATGCAGCCACTCTCGGTTTCTTAATCCAGTCAGTATGTATGTGCCTCTCCCCCAGAGCTGTCTGTCTATCTGTCCCCCCCCCCCACACACACACACATTATCTCGGCGGGGGTGTATGTCTGTACCAACCTGTTTCTTAAATCAGTCGGTCTGTCTGTCCCTCTCTCCCATAGCTCATCTTGTCTATTGGCTCCTATCTCTCTCTCATACATCAGTCTGTGTGTCTGTACCTCTCTCTCCCATACCTCGGCCAGTCTGTTTGCTCCTACCCCTCTCATGTGTCAGTCAGTCTGTCTGTCCCTCTTTAATATAGTTCATCCTGTCTGGTTCTTCTACGTTCAGTATCTAAGTCGACCTGCCTGTTCCTCTTTCAAATACCAGTCTGTCTGTCCGTCCCTCTGTCCCATAATCCCATCATGTCTGCCTGCTCCTCTCTCCTACAGTCAGCCTGTCGGTGACGGTCGCGCTCTCGCATAGCTCAGCGTGTCTGTTGGTTCAAATATTTTCTATATCAGCCCGTCTGCCTGTCTGTCCCTCTCTCCCATAGCTCATCCTGTCGTTTGCAGAAACGTAAGAGCCCTGTGGGTGGGCTACAACCTGGGAGTAGAGTATTCACATAGGTATTTTGGTTTCCAGCGGCCACCCTGGAAACTTTTGGTCCAAACAAGGGTTATTTATAAATAGAAAACTTTATTAACAAAAATACTGAAAAAATTATCAAAATCGTCCATGAAGTGAAAAGGGTAAACAAATAACAATTTAAAATAAAAGTTCGATACATCGGAAACAGGAGAAATACTGGAATAACCAGGGAAATAAAATTATAGCCCATGGTCGTGACAACATCGCAACCTGCAGGCTGCATGGGGCACAGATCCAGCATTTGCAAAGCAATAGGTCTCGCAATTGCGAGAGTTGTAAGCTATTGGCATTGTAAATGACAATGCCTTTAGTTTATCTGTTTTAAAAAAACAACACATAAAAAAAGGCATTATCATTTACAATGCCAATAGCTGAAACTCTTGCAAATGCGAGGCCTATTGCATTGCAAATGCTTGTTATAGATAGGGACAATAGTAGATTCTACCCATGTCGATGGGAAAGTGGTGCTGCAGCTTGCGGTAATTACCTGGACCAGAATGGCCCCCCCCAAGGAAATGTTTGATTTGAACAGATCTATGGGGACCCCGTCCGGTCCAGGAGCCTTACCACCCTTGCTTAGGGATAGGGCCCGCTCCACCTCTTCCAGAGTAAATAACAAGTCAGAGTAGTGCGGAGGGGACTTCAAGTTACAATCCTCCTGAGCAAAAATACACGTCACATAGGGGTTTCCCTCACCGCTATATACTCTGGAGAAATGTTTGATCCATTCTTCATCAGCGATTGCAATTTCGATCGAAGGACCAGCCTCGCTTGACAAGAAAGGAGCTTTAACTACCTTCCAAAAAGCTGAACTATCATTCATTATTGATACCTTATGTAAAGCCTCCCAGGCCTCATTTTTCAGGGTAGTTTTTCTGGCCTTTATAGCTTTTTTTATATTCCACTCTAGCACTCCTCATGTTAGCTAAGTTTCTAGGAGTTTTATGTAGCTCCTTTTTTAAAAGAGAGTATGCCAGGGTACACCTGGAATCAAACCATCCATTCGAGTGTCTGCTGCTGCTAGAGCGTTTTAGGAAGGATTCTTTTATTTCGTTGGATATCACCATGAATGAGGCCATGATATTATCTGGGGCAGCTGATTCATTCAAACAAGTCTCGATGGCAGATCTACATTTGTCCACAACTGTCTTTATTGTTGCTACCTGGTCCACCATGGCCCAGCGCAGGGAATACCCATTCAATCTCCCGATCACTATGTTTTCTAACAGCTGGTCATTTTTATCAAATCTAACTGCTCTACTCGAGGGTAATATCACTGACAAACACAGTGGAAAGTGATCGCTGAGAGAATTATATGAGACAGTAAACGAGTGCAACCTATGCGCATAATTACATGATGTTAAAAAGTAATCTATGGTCGTGTGAAAACCCCTACCATTAAATGTCCAAGGCATGGGGGTGGGTGGTTGACATAATTCATTTACGAAGCCCAAATTAAGGCTGAAAATTAATTCATTGAGTTGCTCTCCCAACACGGAGTGCCGAAAGTGGGATGAGCATGCCCCATCTTCATTCAGAACACCACATAAGTTATCATCATTGGTGCATAGTGCACAGTTAAAATCCCCTGCCAGAATTAACATCAAGTCTTTTGCCTTATTTTTACTGGCAGATTTCAACGATTTGATCATATTTTTTACTACATTTCCCACTTTATCAGATGGGATATTATTGTAAAAGTTGGTCACGACTATACAATGTTTTGTGTCCAAATCCAGAATGACTACTTGGTAGTAAGGATCACTAACAAACATCGTTATTACCTCCACTTTTAAGCTGCAAGATATATAAGTGCATAGCCCCCCCTTCGCCCTACCACTTAAACTATCTATCGCTGGGGTGTGGTACGTCCTGTAACCATTCAAATGGATCGCCTCCCTTGACCAGGTTTCTTGAAAGCATAAAACCTCGAATTGCAAGACAAAGTCCCACCACAGAGTATTATTTAGCTTGGAAGAAATACCCGCAATATTCCATGAAGTGATATTACAAAGAAGTAATTTACCAGCGGCAGGGATGTTAGTAGGGTTTATTATCCTCGATGGTTCCTTAAATGTGTTACTATGCAGATGGGAATTGTCTGTACAACCCGCAGGATCCGTTACGACTACTGATTTCAAAACTGTTTTCCCTAGATCCTCATCTTTGAGGCTTTTACCAGTGAAAGTGGGGAGGGCAACAACCTTTTCTGCCTCAGCCAAACCTCGATTACCCCTGGCTTCGGACCGAACGGGTAGGGTTTTGGGTTGACCATACTCCCCTGAGACCAGTCAATCAATCTCTTCCAGTGAGCTCAAGACATTAAAACGGTTGCTCACTGGTACCAAATATCTGGGTTCCCTGTTACCCATGAAGTTTTCACCTACAGGCGCACGCCATCATGGTATAAAATGTTTGGGCGGTTGGTAGAAAAATCCGAGTGGTAGGATGTTGATGTCGTTAGGATTCACAGACCCGTTACCTCCCCTCTCCAAGATTGTATATACCAGAGCTGGCGAACTAAAAGTTAAAACAACACAGTCTCCCTGCAGAGTTTTTGCTGAGGTACCCACCCACCCTATTCTCCGTGTCATTTTGAATTCTGAGAAGAGGGTGTTACTAATGCCAGTCCTTGACCTTAAGAAGTGTAATGATTTATTTTTTAATGTCGACCAGTGTTCGAAGGCATTATGTGACAGGGGAGGTACGTTGGCCAGGATGACCGTGTACGGAGTCGCTTCTGGTGGCAAATTTAGATTTCGTGAGAAATTGGGAGGCTTATCACGGTAGTCATGTGAGTAAATATCTCTCTCCACTTCCTTATTTTCGCCAGGCGTCTTAGGGCCTAGTGCTCCTCTTTCTGTAATAGCGGAAGTACTGGATTCTACTGTGGGGGGTCCTGTTTTCAGGGGAGGAGGCCCTGAATGACTAGGGGCGTTGGCTGTACTCTGAGCGATGTTATTAGAAGAGCTCCTAGTGTGGGTCTGTCTATTTACCTGTCTATTCATGGAGGAACTTTCAGGTTGACCAGCCCCCTTACCATTCCCCCTGTTGTTTAATGTACCATGAATTGTCGGAGAACTTACATCTGGTAAGACCGACGGTTTGCAGCTTACCATCTCTTCTACCTTAATCAACCTGGCTTCTACCGTTGTTAATTTTACTAGAATTGGTTCCAATAATACAGTAAACATTGTTTCCAATCAAATTCCCCTCTTGTGTGGCGTTGGCAAGCTTTTCTGTCTTAGTGTGGGAGATAGTATTAAGGGGACCCTCATTGGGCTCCTTTTCGCTTGTAGCAAATCTCGATCTCTTCCCGGGTTTTTTTTGGGTAGGCCTACTCCGTTTCTGCGGTCCTCTGCCCTTCTTTTTCTTGGGAGGTGTCAGAACCACTGTAGCAATTGTCAGAGTAGTAAGGAGAAACTTGGAATCTGGCGTTCATTTAAAGAGGGCGGCCAGATACCCTCGCTGGAAAAGACTGCATACATCGTTTTTTAAGACTTTGAAGACCTTCCTTAAGGTTTTACAAATGGCCGCTGGAATTCCCAAGAAACGGCAGACTAGTTTATCTCTATTGGGTCAGCGCTCTAGTGTTTTTCCTCGCGCTCGAGACCCGATGGAGAAAAGCTTATGCGTCACCATGGAACCTCGCACTTCAACTGGTTACGGGGACATCTGCAATGTTATGGTAAAGTTTGTTTAACATTTTACTGTAGTATAATTCCTATTGTATGGTTGCTTCGCTATTATTAATATCAATATGAGTAAACGAAAACTAGGAGCAGGCCAGGGTGTTGTAGGGACCCTTGACGCTTTCCTGCTGAGGGCAGAATCGGCTCTTATCAATGAGATCAAACTCACAGAGCGAAGATTATCCCTTGAACCCCCCCCTAGACTTTCCCTCACCCCTGTACTCACTGATATGAGTTCTAAGTCCTTCCAAGAGGCATCCTCTATACGGAATAGATCGCCATTATGTACCGACCCTGAAGCGGTGACGGAACTTGCTTCCTCCTCCTTGTCTACTGACTTAGAATGTAGTCCTGTCAGACCCAAAGTAACAACTAGAGCCCAGAAAGCCAATTTAAGTTCATACCACTCTGCTGACCCTCCTCCTGTCAGAAACCAGATCCCGTCCACAGGAGCCGAAGATGGTCCCAAAGCCCCTCCACCAATACCCTCACCAATAGGGATTTTTCCCCCGGGTAAGTGCAGCAGCGGGGGGAAAGGGAAGTGGATAAAGAGAGACTGCCTCGACTCGAAGACTCTGGTAACTTCTTCTCGTCTCCGCTATTCTGGTTGGAACTGGATATTCAGCATCTGCATAGGGAGAGATAAGGTCATGCATACAATCTAATAACCATACCTATTCCCACTACTGAATTATTTATCTCTACTCTTTAATTACCCCAATCACTCAAGGCTTTTGCTTCTCTCTGTAGATTCTAATGTCTTCTTGAATTTATGAAATATCTTCAATTAGAACACAACTGCTCTGGAAATTGTGAAAGTTCTATAATCACTGTTCTTCAATTTCACTCAGAATTGTTCCTTAGCGCAAAGAATTATATTCCTTAACAAGGTATATCCTCCATTGGGTTTGTTTCACTCGGTACCTTATTCTTCTTGCTGAAAATTCTCCCACGTAGGTTTGCTCACAGTGGTTGGTCGCTCAGAAAGAGAAATGAAAAGGTTGACAAAATTCGAATAATGAACTAACTAGTTAACTTCCCTGCGCACGCTATAGCTAACTTCACCTGTCTACTAACTTGACTCAAAATGCGCATGAAAAAGGTTGCAGAAAAAATGACTTTCAAATACTTCCTCAAGAGGAAGCGGGTCCAGGAAACCTTCTTCCACACGACGACGTTGTTTCAAATTCTTCGAAATTCTCCTCAAGGAACAGAACCGCAGCGAGGCGTTTAACATGTCTCAAGCCACAGTTGAAGTGCGAGGTTCCATGGTGACGCATGAGCTTTTCTCCATCGGGTCTCGGCGCGAGGAAAAACACTAGAGCGCTGACCCGATAGAGATAAACTAGTCTGCCGTTTCTTGGGAATTCCAGCGGCCATTTGTAAAACATTAAGGAAGGTCTTCAAAGTCTTAAAAAACGATGTATGCAGTCTTTTCCAGCGAGGGTATCTGGCCGCCCTCTTTAAATGAACGCCAGATTCCAAGTTTCTCCTTACTACTCTGACAATCGCTACAGTGGTTCTGACAGTACCTCCCTCCAAAGGGGTCCTCCCCATTTTTGGTATCTTAGGGTAAATTCTATGGAATCTTTTGATCAGTCTAGGAGCATGAACATTAGAAGATGGCTCCCAAGATCTCTCCTCAGGCCCAAAACCTTTCCACTCTACCAAATAGAACAATTTACCTCTAGTCACTTTTGAGTCCAAAATATTGCTAACTTCAAATTCTTCATCTGATTCTACTCTCACTGGCTGGGGTGACCTTTTTAATCTGACATTCGGTGGACTTTTCTTTAAAAGTGATACATGAAACACTGAATGGACTTTGACCTGCTTGGGAAGTGATAATTTAACCACTACTGGGCTAATTATTTTCTCAATCTTAAAGGGGCCAATGAAACAAGGTTGAAATTTCCTATTTCCTTTTAGTTTTAAATGGCGGGTTGATAACCAGACCTGATCTCCTTTTACATACTCAGGACCTGCCCTCCTTCTTTTATCAGCTTGTTTCTTGTAAGAACCCTTTGCTTTTAGTAAATTCTCTTGGGCCTTATTATATGATTCTTGTAGTTCGTCTACTAAGTCTTTTACTGCTGGGACTGTTTCGTCTTTTACTCCTAACATTACGTTGGGGTGCTTTACTGAATTTAAGTAAAATGGAGTAAAACCAGTAGAGTCATGTACTGCTTTATTGTATGCGAACTCTGCAGTCCAGAGCAAATCGGACCAATTACCCTCCTGTTCCAACATATACAATCTCAAATACTGCTCCAACTCTTGATTCACCCGTTCTGTCTGACCGTCCGTTTCTGGATGTTAACTAGTGGAGAACCGGGTGTCAATTCCCAAACTATGCATAAATCTTTTCCAAAATTTGGAAACAAACTGGGAACCTCTATCTGAGAAGATAATCTGTGGAACCCCATGAGCCTTAACCACATGATGGTTGAACTGCTGAACCAATTGAGAAGCTGTTGGAACATTTTTAAGAGGAACAAAATGACTCATCTTGGAAAAGGTATCCACCAAAACCAAGATGGTGTTGAATCCTAGACTATTGGGAAGATCCACTATCAAATCCATCAACACAGTGTGCCAAGGATGTGGAGCATTGGGTAAAGGCTGCAATAACCCCTGTGGAGCCTGTCTGCAAGGTTTACCTTTTATACAAATTTCACAGGTCGAAACGTACTGTCTTACTTGGGCTGCCATATTAGGCCACCAAAAATGCTGTCTGGTCAAATTTAAGGTCTTCTTAACTCCTTTATGTCCCGCCAATTGATCATCATGACAGCCTTTTAGAGCCTTCTCCTGAAGATCCGTAGTAGGTAAATACAGGGCATTTTCATGATAAGGAAGACCATCTTTAATCCTTCTCCTTGAATCTTCCTCTGCCCAAGTCTCTAGATCTTTTTGCGAACAAGTTTCTAGTACCTTACTAGTAAATTCTTCCAAGTGAATGGCTCCAATGATCTTGCTAGAAAGAATGATTGGTTCAATTTGCGAGGGTCTTAATTTCTCAGGCTTATTTATTCTAGACTCAAAAGTGACTAGAGGTAAATTGTTCTATTTGGTAGAGTGGAAAGGTTTTGGGCCTGAGGAGAGATCTTGGGAGCCATCTTCTAATGTTCATGCTCCTAGACTGATCAAAAGATTCCATAGAATTTACCCTAAGATACCAAAAATGGGGAGGACCCCTTTGGAGGGAGGTACTGTCAGAACCACTGTAGCGATTGTCAGAGTAGTAAGGAGAAACTTGGAATCTGGCGTTCATTTAAAGAGGGCGGCCAGATACCCTCGCTGGAAAAGACTGCATACATCGTTTTTAAGACTTTGAAGACCTTCCTTAATGTTTTACAAATGGCCGCTGGAATTCCCAAGAAACGGCAGACTAGTTTATCTCTATCGGGTCAGCGCTCTAGTGTTTTTCCTCGCGCTCGAGACCCGATGGAGAAAAGCTCATGCGTCACCATGGAACCTCGCACTTCAACTGTGGCTTGAGACATGTTAAACGCCTCGCTGCGGTTCTGTTCCTTGAGGAGAATTTCGAAGAATTTGAAACAACGTCGTCGTGTGGAAGAAGGTTTCCTGGACCCGCTTCCTCTTGAGGAAGTATTTGAAAGTCATTTTTTCTGCAACCTTTTTCATGCGCATTTTGAGTCAAGTTAGTAGACAGGTGAAGTTAGCTATAGCGTGCGCAGGGAAGTTAACTAGTTAGTTCATTATTCGAATTTTGTCAACCTTTTCATTTCTCTTTCTGAGCGACCAACCACTGTGAGCAAACCTACGTGGGAGAATTTTCAGCAAGAAGAATAAGGTACCGAGTGAAACAAACCCAATGGAGGATATACCTTGTTAAGGAATATAATTCTTTGCGCTAAGGAACAATTCTGAGTGAAATTGAAGAACAGTGATTATAGAACTTTCACAATTTCCAGAGCAGTTGTGTTCTAATTGAAGATATTTCATAAATTCAAGAAGACATTAGAATCTACAGAGAGAAGCAAAAGCCTTGAGTGATTGGGGTAATTAAAGAGTAGAGATAAATAATTCAGTAGTGGGAATAGGTATGGTTATTAGATTGTATGCATGACCTTATCTCTCCCTATGCAGATGCTGAATATCCAGTTCCAACCAGAATAGCGGAGACGAGAAGAAGTTACCAGAGTCTTCGAGTCGAGGCAGTCTCTCTTTATCCACTTCCCCTTTCCCCCCGCTGCTGCACTTACCCGGGGGAAAAAATCCCTATTGGTGAGGGTATTGGTGGAGGGGCTTTGGGACCATCTTCGGCTCCTGTGGACGGGATCTGGTTTCTGACAGGAGGAGGGTCAGCAGAGTGGTATGAACTTAAATTGGCTTTCTGGGCTCTAGTTGTTACTTTGGGTCTAACAGGACTACATTCTAAGTCAGTAGACAAGGAGGAGGAAGCAAGTTCCGTCACCGCTTCAGGGTCGGTACATAATGGCGATCTATTCCGTATAGAGGGTGCCTCTTGGAAGGACTTAGAACTCATATCAGTGAGTACAGGGGTGAGGGAAAGTCTAGGGGGGGGTTCAAGGGATAATCTTCGCTCTGTGAGTTTGATCTCATTGATAAGAGCCGATTCTGCCCTCAGCAGGAAAGCGTCAAGGGTCCCTACAACACCCTGGCCTGCTCCTAGTTTTCGTTTACTCATATTGATATTAATAATAGCGAAGCAACCATACAATAGGAATTATACTACAGTAAAATGTTAAACAAACTTTACCATAACATTGCAGATGTCCCCGTAACCAAGTCCTTAGGGGGGTGGCCCTGCCCTGCCTCGTCCGGCCGCGGACGGGCGCAGACGGGCCCGCCATTGGCCCAGCGCTGCGGGAGTGTTCTGGCCCTTTTGTGCGCCTCCAGGCGCAACGGAAGATCGGCGGCGGCCTCTCCTGCCGCAAAGGGTGCTGGGCGATGTAGTTCCACGGGCCCTCTAGCCCCGGTTGCTGGTGCTGCTCTTCCCGCGCTGCGGGAGTGTTCTGGCCCTTTTGTGCGCCTCCAGGCGCAACGGAAGATCGGCGGCGGCCTCTCCTGCCACAAAGGGTGCTGGGCGATGTAGTTCCACAGGCCCTCTAGCCCCGGTTGCTGGTGTGCTCTTCCCAAATGAAGGCAGGAGAAACCCCCGGACCGGTAGGAAGAGGACTTGAGGCACAAAGTAGGGTATGAAGTGAAAGTGAAAGCAGGGCCAGCCCCCTCAGTTCTACCTTCCTCTTTCTGATGTACTCTGTGCAGTCGACTGGCTGGAGACCAGGGGCATCCGCTGCATCCGTTAGCCACCGTTAGCGACTTGTGCGACTTAAATACATCACACTGAGAGAAAAGCCCTCAGCTCTCAGCACAGCTGCTGATTTTCTGTTTACCGCTGCATCAACACGGCACAGCCACAAGCACACGCACGAGTTCCTAGAGGGTCCCACGGCGTGGGCTCGAGAGTTCTTAGCGTACAACCGCCGCCGACCGCCTGCGGAGTCAAAAAATATAGAGGGGCAGATTTACAAGCCCCTTGCGACACTTTTGCGCTGCCGTTGCGTCACTTTTGTGACGCAACGGCGGTGTAAAAAATGCGGCAAATTTACAACGTGACGCATCTAGGGAGATGCGTCATCTTGTAAAGCCCTGCGTGACATTATACCTGCGTCAGGTATAATGTATGCAGGGTGGGCGTTCCCACGCAGGAAAGCCTTGTAAAAGTGACGCAGTGAAATCTACAAGATTTCACTGTGTGACTTTCAGGACGCCACTGCGTCAAAACCTTACGCCTGCTTGAAGCAGGCGTAAGGAGTGACGCAGTAAGGAGTGACGCAGTGTATTGGGAATAGGCTGCAACACCCATTGCTGGAGTTGCGTCGTGCTTGCAACACGACTCCAGCAATGCGTGACGTTTCCGCCAACAGATGCGTCAGAATTTCTGACCCGTCTGTCAATCCTTGCGCCATAGTGCGCCGTATTGAAAATACTGCGCATCTATGGTGGCGCGAGGGTATTTCACACAGGTGCAGGGAAACTGACGCATCTCTACAGATGCGTCAGTTTCTTGTAAATCTGCCCCATAATTTCTTAGAGAGACGCTATTTAATCAGCGGCAACACTCTAAGACACGCGCTGATGTGCGCTGATGCTTCCTCTTACCTTGGGAGCTTGACGAGCGACTGAAAATTCCTTCGGGTCTGCCCGCGAGGGAATTCAGACGCTTTTGACAACCTGCTGATGTAATTGTCAGCTGGATTAAGCCACGTGCACGCTGAGGTGCAGCAGCATAGTCGCGCTTCTCTGACTATCGGTGCTCTGTTATGCCTAGCCGGGCCTGTTCATTGTTTTGATAAAAAAGGGATTAAAACTCTGTGACAACTATGACGTGGGATTCAGCATATTCGAAGGGTGAAATACGTCCCTCAATACATTTGTTATCCGTAAAGGAGACATAATGGCACATTTTCTGCATTGTTTTGAATGTGCATTAGATGAGTAAGTATTTAACATATTTTGTTTGAATGATACATCTTGAGCAAAGCCCATGCAGACTAAACTCGTAACATGTACATGTTTTCGGCAATGCGCCTCTTCGTGCCCCTTTGTGATGGTTCATACATAATTGCAAAGTACTTTAAAAATTGAGTTACATTCAAATTATTTGAAATACAACAACATCCATGGATAGTTGATATTGATTCAATGTTATCCATAAATACGTGACTATCTTGACAATGCGCCTCTACGTGCCCCTTCGTGATGGTTCATACATAGTTGCAAGGTACTTTAATAATTGAATTACATTTAAAATATTTGAAATACAACAACATACATGGATAGTCGATACTGATTAAAAGTTATCCATAAATACGATATTGATATTCAAGAAAAAGAAAGAGGCACATTATCAGTATTGTTGCGCATTAAATGAGTGAGTATTTAACATATTTTTACATGCACATGCTTTCATTGTGCTTCTGCGCACCTCAATCAGTGGATTAAAAACATTTTAGGCCTAGACACATAAAGTGTCTTACATGATAAGCATTTTCAGACACATAAATGTATCTTCGTGATGGTTCATACATAGTTGCAGAGTATTAATTGTCAAAAGAATAATGTGTTAATGGAGATAACATATATCCCCCTGCTGAGCTACACATTGTTTGATTTTTGGGGCTGTGCGTGACCCAAAGGGGTCACACATATGTCTATCACACATATGTCTATCACACATGATCAAGTGCAGAGGAGTATATGCCATGAGGCTGTGGGTTAACTATAGCCTGACCATCTGTCTGTAGGTCTCCTCTTGTTCGTTGAGACCTTGATTAACAGAATCCAGAACATGTATCCATCTGCACTCCTTCAGATTGAGTGCGGAAAGTACGTTGCCACCTCTAGGATGCAGGTGGATCTTCTCCAGCACCCACCACTGTAGGTTATCCGCCTCTTAACAAAAATCCTGCAAGCTAACATCATCCCTAAGGGCCTGCAGGTTAGAAACGAACCGGCCATCTTCATCGATATCCCCAAGTTTAGGGAGGGATTCAGTTTTGTGGCCAATAATTGCTCTAGGCACTGGATGGTGTTGGGAGTGGAGACAGCCCTTGAATATGTCAAGAAGTTGTCCCAAGAAATAGCCGACTTAAAGAAAGAAATCCTTGAAGACAAAGCTCTTAACGCGAAAGAAGCACTAGAACGTGCAGATAAAGCTATTGTTGATTTCAACGCTACTACACTGAACAGAAAACTCGAGAAACTGAGTAAAGACATCAGGTCATACGATAAAAAGGTGACCTATCCATACTTGAGGGACGACTATTACGAACAGGACTCTCAAGGCTTTTACACTAACCGAAGCAGACAAGGACCACCCAGATTTGCCACTTTCTCCAACTCATCGTTTGGAAGTGGATCAGATAGCGATTCAGAAAGAGCCAGCACCAGTAATCGACCATACTAACAAGGACCAAGGTTCCAAGAGACCCAAGGTGCGTCTCCTTTTTTAGGGGATCCTTCCTGGACGAGCAGGGAAACAAATTGGAACAGACCAAGAGGATGGAACTGAGGAAGGAATACTCAACGGCGGAACACGAGAGTCAGGTTCCACCAGCAGGAGAACCACGGGGATATCCAGACGCGGCGGCAGACTTACAGATGGTAGCGCCCCTTGATCCAGCCCAAGCACTAATGCCAAACAGACCCCATTATCAACATTTCTCAGTATTGTCTCTCACCTGCTGAACATGACATCCTGGCAAAGGGCTTATCCTTCATCCCAACAGCCCCCCCGAATTCCTCTAATATCAAGCTGGAATTGCAACAATTCTTTCTGAAAATTCGATTAAAATACTTCTTTATGAGAAATGACCAATGGGCCCAACGTCCTGCGGCAACGGTCTTTCGACCAGCTTCCACGTTCACCCCGGCTGCTTACTTGATGAGTGAAAAGATCCTGGCTTATGAGAAAATTGTATTGACGGAGGTAATGGATCTGCTCGGTAACAAGAACTACATCAAATACAACATCACTAAGGAAGAAAAACAAGCACTGCAGTCATTAAGTACCAACCAATCGATTGTGGTAAACGCAGCAGACAAAGGGGGAGCAGTGGTAATCCAAAATACCACTGACTATGTTGCTGAAATCAGACAACAATTGAGTTGTAACGACAGCTACCAACGAATCAATAAAGACCCCACCCAGGATATACCCAAACTCATCCAGGAACTTACCGGTAAGGGTCTCACTGATGGTTTTCTCACAGAACCTGAGAACAACTTTTTAAATAACTCAAATCCCAGAAAACCCACAATATACACCCTTCCAAAAATTCACAAGAACATGGAGCATCCACCAGGAAGACCAATCGTCTCAGGATGTGGTTCTATTCTGGAGCCACTTAATCAATTTATAGACAGCTTCCTGCAGCCATGGGTTTTGAAAACTCGCTCATTTCTTCGAGATACCATGAATACCATTCAGATAGTGGAGAACCAACCGTTTGATGTACTGACTCAATTCCTGGTGACTATAAACGTCACATCCCTATATACCAGCATACCACAAGATCAAGCAATTGATGTAATCCGGAAGGTCCTGGACAAACGACCCACTCCCTGTTGGATTCCAACTGACTTCCTTGTGGAACTCTTAAGGATAGCCATGACTAGGAATTACTTCGTCTTTCAAGAGACTTACTATTATCAGTGTAAGGGTGTCGCTATGGGGGCTGGGTATGCACCCAGTCTGGCTAATCTCTACAAGGATCACTATGAGGACACCCATATATATGACCTTTCGAACCCCTTCATTGATAATATCGCTATTTGGAAGCAATACATTGATGACGTCCTGATGATTTGGACAGGCACTGAACAAACCTTGATTGACTTTAATACATGGCTGAACGGACGTTCATCAGATATTAAATTTACCATGACATACAGCAATGAGACCATCTGCTTTTTGGACCTCACACTACAAGCTGAAGAAGCAAAATCCTCATGACTTTGTACAGAAAACCCACTGAAGGGAACACCCTCTCAAAGTACAGCTCTCACCATCCTAGAAGCCTGAGGGATAACCTACCTTACGGACAATTTTTAAGGCTACGGCTTAACTGTTCACGTAGGAAGGATTTCTTCAGGGAAACTGATATCCTAATCCCGAGATTGAGAGATAGGGGCTACCCTAAGGGTCTTCTGAACCGAGCCAGAAAGAGGGCTTGGTACCGCCCTCGTGAGACTCTCCTGGAGGTACAACAAAAGTATGAAAAAATGAGTAAGTTGGTCTGCGTCACCACCTTTAATACAAGGAGCCATGAGATTAAGAAGGTGATCAAGAAGTACTGGAATCTGGTTGGCACAGAGATCAACATAAAGGATGAGCCAATGTTTGCCTTTAAACGGGCCAGAAACATAAAAGACTATGGGGCATATTATCAAGGGCAGTATCGCCACTTTAGCGGCACTTTTTGCCGATAAAGCGGCGATATTTTTATCGCCCTATTAGCAAGCTGTCGCTAACAGCTGTTAGCGACAGCTTAATGGCGATAGCGGCCGTTTTGTTGCCGCTTTGCATGTTAGCGATAATTATCGCTAATGACATGCAAAGTAGGCGTTCCCAACTAAAAGCAACTGCAAAGTCGCAAACACAACTTCCCCCTATTATCAATGCCCGCGAAGCGATAAAAAAAGTTGCACTAACCGCGATTATCGCTGGAATTTAACACCTGCTAAAAACTTGACTTACCTATTTTCTCAATGGGAGGTGGATTGTGAGGCTAAGTCCACCATGGCCTATCATCAAGGATTCCCCTATCGCTGGTGTTTCATCGCAGGATTTCCTGCGATATTCTCGCATTTCGCCGCTATCGCTGGATTTTTTATCGCCTTGGAGATAAGCGTTGCTAATAACGCGCTATCTCGGCGATGAAATCCAGCGATAGCCGGCGATAAAAAAAACAGCGCTAAGCGCGCTTTGCGATAATTATCGCAAATCGTTGCTAATATGCCCCTATGTTGTCAGCTCCTATTTGGAAACACCTAAGGTACCTGACATCAGACAACAACTCAATTTGCCATTAGTTGGACATTATAAATGCAGCAATTGCAAAGCGTGCAATCTCGCGTTGGTGGGCTCAACATTTATGCACCATGGCCAAATGTACTCTTTGACGCATCATACCAACTGCAATACCTCAAATGTTATCTACGCCATAAGATGCCCCTGTGATAAAATATATGCGGGCCAAACCACTCAAAAAGTCAAAACAAGGATTCTGCAACATTGCAGTAGGATCCACTGTAAAGTGCAAGGAGCTCCCCTAGTGGAACATTACTCCATAACTGGACATACGGCAGATAACCTACAGTGGTGGGTGCTGGAGAAGATCCACCTGCATCCTGGAGGTAGCAACGTACTTTCCGCAATCAATCTGAAGGAGTGCAGATGGATACATGTTCTGATTCTGTTAATCAAGGTCTCAACGAACAAAAGGAGACCTACAGACAGATGGTCAGGCTATAGTTAACCCACAGCCTCATGGCATATACTCCTCTGCACTTGATCATGTGTGATAGACATATGGGCAGTTTACGGACCCCTTTGGGTCACACACGGTCCCGAAAATCACACAATTTGTAGCTCAGCAGGGGAATATATGTTATCTCCATTGACACATTATTCTTTTGACAATTAATACTCTGCAACTATGCTTAACCATCACGAAGATACATTTATGTGTCTGAAAATGCTTATCACGTAAGACACTTCATGTGTCTAGGCCTAAAATGTTTTTAATCCACTGATTGAGGTAAGCAGAAGCACAATGAAAGCATGTGCATGTAAAAATATGTTAGATACTATTGAGCAATTGATTATAAACAAGGTAGGATTCCTTAATTGGTTTTAGTTTTCATGCACTGACTGATAAGTCCATGAATATATAAATGACAGGACATTGTATCTAATCCTAGACCCCTACCGGATGTTGGAGGTCTTCACTGCTTGGAACCCCAGCAAATAACTTGCTACACATTAACTTCGGATACCAATTTTTGGATCCCGTCTATCCCTTGACTCCTAAGCAAGTACTTTTTGGTAAGTCATTTACCATTTGCATCATTATATAATTACACACAGTACCGCCATGATATTAATGGTGGTTTTCTCTGATTGTAGATTTCCAACCTTTCGTGGAATCTAATGCAAGGATTTTTGCTTCCTTATAATCTATTAATTGGATTATTCGTTCATGTGGTAAGCCATGTCCTTACTTACCTCTATACACATACAAGTCCCTTGACTTTTAAGAACACATCTGACCTCTCTTAATTAATTTTATAGGCTGTCCACCTCGTCTTTCACAGTCCTGATGAAGACCCGCAGTGACGCTGTACACTTTGCGCTACTTTAAGGGTCGAAACGTCGACGTTAATGCCATCCATGTCCATACAGTCTCCTTGACCCTAACTTTCAAATTATCATTTGGGCCAGGATTCATGTGAATAATTACATAGATAGGACAGGATTCTTGTACCTTGCAAATTCATGTCACTAATGTTTGTCTTGTATATACTTCACCATTGACTTCACTAGTCACTTTTCTTCACTTAACTTCACAAAAGTCACCTTTGTTACGCCGCAATACATTTATGCATTTTGACAGCCATATTCAACTTTCTTGTGAATAACAAAGGAGTAAAAACTCTGCTTTTTGCAAATCTTTTTTGGTGTGTTCTTACCATTTGTCTTTTTCTTATAATATTTTTGGCATTAATTGATAGTAATTTGATTGATCATGTTGCTTTGATATTAAATACATATTAACACAGCTATTGTACCACCCAACAGAACCAATTGTTTGCTATGTTTGTACATCTGGCCCTGTGTGTCTAAATTTATATAAAAATCTACTTTCTTTTTTCTAAATTGGTCTCGGATTTCTTATTCAGTGTGTGAACCATTTATTGACTGTGTGTACAACAAATGCTTAACACTCCCCTCTGATAAGCCTAAGCTGCTCGACCACACTACCACAAATAGAGCACTTTGGATTATTAAAGAAATCCCTGTTAACCAAATGAGATTCGTCTGGACTTTTTGCATGGTGTGCCCTAACCTTGGCACTACTACATAAAAAGCCAGTTTCCCACGACTACCCATGCACAGACCTACGAAAATTGGCAGCTATGTTTATGCATAAAAACCACCAGGGGATCCAGCAGCTTTGTAAACTCCCTTCAGCCAATTTCAAGCCAAAAGGCAGGACTCATAAGTGGTATTGGCCTAACAGGATTGCAATTCGGAAGAACATTTACTGATGTTGTGCTCTTGGAATGTAGAAGCAAGCATCCTCCAGATCAATGGATGTCATAAAGTCCACCTTCATATCTACAGGATCAGTGGGAACTGTTTCCTCTGTAGTGACCAGTCAGATTGGGAAGAAGAGAATTTACATTTAAAGGTTTGGGAACATTTACAGAAACATCCTGCAACATGTACAATTTCTTCCAAAATATAAGTAATGCACATTTCTTTGGCCCGCCTATTCTTGTGATGCAAACAAAGATTTAAATAGGAGCAAAACAAATCAGAACACTTTACTTGGTGATGTGCAAATGACAAATATTTGCAGAAACTCGATTTCCAAACATTGATTGTACACTATATAGTTTTATCAGTAAAACCGCACATCAGTGGGAAATTCTGTGGCCATTTCAATGGGAAAATATGCTGATTGCAAATGACAGTGTGCTACCACTTCATGCTTTAGTTATGTATTTATTAAAAGTGATAGTTTTTAAACTTGATTTGATAAACATTCCTGCCCCTGCCCTAATAACAGTGCTATTAATGAACAAATAGGCAAGTCAGGGGTCTTTAGTATCCTATATGTGGCTAGATTTGTATCATATATGGAGCAAACGTTTTGTTTAATAAATCAAACAAAAGTGTTTTTGTACAGGAGACATGACTGATTGACTGAATTATTTATTAAGCGCACTATTGCCGAGGCGTCTTGGCGCTGGGGTGTGAAAGGGGTGGGAAGGCCATACCATTCTAGGATTTATCAAATAGCCAAGTTTTTAAAACCTTCCTAAACAGAATCTTGTTGGATTGCTGTCGCATCTGGGTAGGAAGGGAATTCCAAAGCTTAGCAGCTTGGAATGAAAAACCCTTTCCTCCCCATCTGACTCTTTTTGTCCTGGGGAGACATGCCAACCCTAAGTTGCAAGACCTGAGTGCCCGCGCTGGCATGTATCGAGGAAAGAGGAGTCCAATATCAATTGCTCCTCCTCCATAGAAGGCTTTGTGTACTACACACAAGGCCTTAAAGTCCAATCTTCGTCGAACTGGTAGCCAGTGTAGGTCCCTAATGGCCTTTGATGTAGGGTGGTGCTTGGGGAGACCACACAGTACCCTTGCGGCAGCATTCTGCAGTGATTGGAGTTTGGAGAATTGTTTCGCACCAGCTCCCAAATACAGAGCATTACAATAATCTAGTCTGGATAAGATCAAGGCTCCTACAACCGTCTTCCTTAGAGAGAATGGTATAAACGGAAGTATTTTCCTCAGAACCTTGATCATAAAGAAGCAACTTGAAGTAACTTGGTTGATTTGGGGACCATACGATAGATCTTTATCTATCAAAAAGCCAAGGTTCCTTGCCTTAGGCACCGGGATTGGACAGGTGCCCGCTTCTGGAGGCCACCATAGATCATTCCAGATGGAAGGTTTTTGACCAAACTCAACCACCTCCGTTTTCTCTGTATTAAGTTTTAAAAAATTGGTGCTCATCCAGGCCATTACTCCAGTAAGACAGTTACGGAATCATTCTGCCGTTATTTCAACGCTATGTGTGAGTGACACAACTAACTGTGTGTCATCAGCATACGAAACTAACATCAGGCCATGATCTTTTATGAGATTCGCTAATGGCGTGACATATAAATTAAACAGCGTGGGAGACAACGCCGATCCCTAGGGGACTCCACAAGGGAGGTAATACTCCTCTGAATGGAGACCGTTCCAGTGTATTTGTTGCACCCTAGAGGCTAAGAAAGACGAGAGCAGGGTTAGTGCCATATCATTGATCCCGAATGTTTCCAGGCGGTGCAGTAACACCCCATGATTTACGGTGTCAAACGCCGCCGTTAGGTCGAGTAGGATCAGGACGGCTCTCCCACCTGAATCCATCACCTTACGGATCTCTTCTGTGGCCATGATTAAGGCCGACTCTGTTGAGTGACGTGATCTGAAGCCATGCTGAGTGGAGTCCAGAATATTATTTATTTCCAGATATTCCATCAACTCCAAATTCATGGCTTTCTCAAGAACCTTAGCAGGCAGGGGAGACAAGATATGGGGATATGCTGAACTCATGTATTTGAAGGTGCTCTCATATGTGATAATGAAGAAAATGGCAGCTCAGTGAATACAAATATTTGCCAAGGATCACATAATTTGAAACCAGTTTATGGGTCAAGAGCATTACAATTAGGTCGACTAGATTATTTAAGTCACTAGACTTAATTTTTATGATTTTTATGATTTTTCGAGGCCTGGCACTTTGTACACATGATGTTGAGGATGTGGAACACCTATTGTTCTTTTGTCAAGCATTTGTTAAACCTAGAAGGTCCTGGATAAGACCGCTTTGTATTGCTTAGGCATAAGACATTTTAAGTTAGCGTACTGAATTTTCTGGACCAACAGCAACTCCTCTATTATTATGTGCTTTAGTAGCTATTTATACTTAGTATGGCTGTTAAGGAAATCTAAAGGTCTTTCTCTGTAATACTTGTAAACCTGGATTTTTTATTCCATTTTGGTAGCATATAATTGCTGAATATTATTTATATTATTCATATTGTGTAAATGTATCTACTATGTGCGCTCGGGATTGAACACAGAATGTTATTTGAAAGTTGTTTTGAGACTGACTTTTTATACATTTTTATTGTTCTTATGACATTTGTATTGGGCTTTCAAGATAATTGTAGATAAATATTATAGCCATCATTGTTTTACTTATGTACTATATTTGTTGTGATGATTATTGTGATGTTATGGGCGTAGTCCCGAAATAAACCTGAAATTGAATTGAAAACTACGGGGCATATTACCAAGGATTTGCGATAATTATCGCAAAGCGCGCTTAGCGCTGTTTTTTTTATCGCCGGCTATCGCTGGATTTCATCGCGGAGATAACGCGTTATTATCATCGCTTATCTCCAAGGCGATAAAAAATCCAGCGATAGCGGCGAAACCCAGCAATAGCGCGAGAAATCCAGCGAGAAATGCACTGCGCTAATGAAAAGCTCGCTAATAGGCAGGTGAGGACTTAACCTTACAATCCACCTCCCATTGACAAGATGGTTAAGTCAAGTTTTTAGCAGGTGTTAAATTCCAGCGATAATCGCGGTTAGCGCGAGTTTTTTTATCGCTTCGCGGGCATTGCTAATAGGGGAAGTTGTGTTTGCGACTGTTTGCAGTTGCTTTTAGTTGGGAACGCCTACTTTGCATGTCATTAGCGATAATTATCGCTGACATGCAAAGCGGCACCAAAACGGTCGCTTTCGCCATAAAGCTGTCGCTAACAGCTGTTAGCGACAGCTTGCTAATAGGGCGATAGAAATATCGCTGCTTTAGCGGCAAAAAGTGCCGCTAAAGCGGCGATACCGCCCTTGCTAATATGCCCCTACATTAGCACCTTCCATTGTCACACTAGCACGTGATACCTCCACTCTGTTCTATTGCACCCACAGTAACATACTACTACCCCACTGTTAGAAATGGGGGTCTCTAGTTGGCAATGGCTGGCCACTGTCCAAGTAGGGACCCTTCTTCCTAAGTCAGAGTGAGAGGGCTACCCTCTTTAATACCCCTGCTCAACCCTGTGGTAACGTAGCACGAGCAGGTAGGCTTATCTCAGAGGCAGGGTGTGAAGCATTTATGATCATACACAGTAACACAGTGAGGAACACTACAAAGGGACACCACACAAGTAGTTATTATAAAAAAGAAGTATCTTTATATAAAGGCAGATTTATCACAAGACCAATAACTGTAAAAGCCACAATACTGTCAAAAATAGGATAGCTGTTGAAGGGCTGTCAAAAATAGTTCAAAGGTTGCAAAAATAAGGTTCAAGTTCAAAGCAGTGGTCTCTGCGACCCTTTCTTTCACAAAGTACCTGGGTTTAGTAGCAAATCCAACAAAGTGTCGCAAATAAGCTGTAGCGATGATTCTCGGCACGCGAGGCCGGCGATGCGTTGAAATCCTTGCCGCAAGGGAGGATGATGCGCCGATCTGCGGGATGCGTGCGGAGACGATGCGACAAACTTCTGCACGCTGGACCGCCGATGCGATGACTTTCTTGCCGCGTGGGAGAAGTCGATGCGGTGATCCTGTTGCGCTGTGCGATCGTGTTGCGATGCGAAGACAAGACGCTCCGCAAGGGAGCGACGAAATTCGGTGCGATGCGATCAAAGTGGCGAACGCACGGCGTCCGCACTGCGATGTCTCGAAGCGATGATTTCTTTAAGGGTTGCGAGTGCGCGGCGACAGCAGCGCGATGATCTTTCCAGCGCGTCTTGGCTGCAGCGGCTCGCAAAGGGGCGTCAGCGATGGTTTCGGGTTGCGGGCCCTCGGCGGCAGTAGCGCGATGATTTTCCCAGCGCTCTCGACTGCAGCGGCCCGCAAAGATGCGTTAGCGTCGATTTCTTACCCTCTTTTCTCTGATGCAAACTAGAGGCCCTGGAACTCACAGGAGCCTCCTCAGCAGATAGCAATCCTCGCAGGGAGGAAGCAGGAGGTTGGTGGTGGAGTCTGATGTGCCTGAGACTCCAGCAGGAGGCTAGCTCTTTTCCTAGCCCTTGGGTGATTGCTGTACAAAAATAAAAGTTCTCTCAAGAGTTCCTTTTCCTCTTCTTCAAGGTCCAGTGGTCACTGCTGCAGGCCAGTGCAAGAAACAACACACAGCACACGGACAGTCACTTCCTGCAGATTCCTCCAGTGGCACGGACAGAGTTTCCTCTCCAGATCCAAAAGCAATACAAAAGTAGGGGGTTTGAGCACAGATATTTATACCCCAAAAGCCTTTGATCCTTGAAGCTACCAGTCCCTGAACCTAGCCAGAACCAGTTCTGCTCAGGCCTGGAGCACTTTGTTTACCAGGCTGCATCCTTCCTTTCAGAAAGAGGGGGTCTGCTAGCAGACACACAGTGGGAGGTGGAGCCAGCATTCACCTTGCCAGGCACAGCCCTATTCAGATCAAGGAGCCACCCCTCCCCACACTCTAAATGCAGATCTCTCTATTCAACCCAGGTCTGACTCAGCCTGTCCTGCCCCTCTAAAACCAGACAGCCAATACACATAACGGCAGAGCACACTGGAAGGCTTAGGCAAGAAAATACCTACTTTCTAAAAGTGGTATTTTCAAACACAGAATATAAAAATAAACTTCACTAAAAGGTGTATTTTAATATTCTGAGCTCAGGCGTACTAAATTCGTTTTTCTACCATGTTCCTGGGGTCAGTTAGGACTATAGCATGTAATAGTCAAACCGCCCATTCTAGCCTATGAGGAACAGGTAGCCTTACAGTAGTGAAAAACGAAATGGTGCATAATTCACTACCAGGACATGCTACACACACCAAGGCATGTCCTGCCTTACACACACAAGGCACCCTACCATAGGGGTGACTTACAGGATGCTAAGGGAAGGTTCAGGGGCTGGGAAGTGAGTGCACTTCACAGCCAAGATGGCAGTTCTGGACTGCACACAGACACTGCAGTGGCAGGTCTGAGACACACTTTACAAGCTGCTTCTGTGGGTGGCACACATCAGTGCTGCAGGCCCACCAGCAGCATTTGGTTTACCAGCCCTGGGCACACATAGGCCACACTACTAGGGACTAACAGGTAAACCAAATAAGCCGATCAGGGATATACCAATTCACATAGACATATTTATACAGGGAGCATTCGCGCTGTGACACTGAATGGCAGTGGCACAGCGCCCAGAGCATCTAACACCAGTAAAACAGAGGAGACAACAGCGAAAAATGGAAGGGAGACCCACGCCAATGGTGCCAGGTCTAACATACGTCCCCTCCAGCTGAAATGTGGGGAGAACTACCCATCCCCTTGGAAGTTCTCATCGCTAAGGCGGAAAAATCTGGACAGACCATCAGCATTGGCGTGTTCTGTACCAGGGCGGTGTTCCACCGTGAAGTCCATACCCTGTAGGGAAATGGACCACCTCAACAACTTGGGATTCTCACCCCTCATCTGCATCAACCATCTGAGGGGCCTGTGGTCTGTCTGAACCCGGAAGTGAGTCCCAAACAGGTATGGTCTCAGCTTCTTCAGTGCCCAGACCACAGCAAGTGCCTCACGCTCAATTGCACTCCACCTCTGTTCCCGTGGAAGTAACCTCCTACTGATGAAGGCTACAGGTTGGTCTAGTCCCTCCTCATTTATCTGTGACAGAACGGCCCCCACCCCATGCTCTGAAGCGTCTGTCTGGACAACAAATTCCTTAGCAAAATTGGGCGCCTGGAGTACGGGTGCTGTACACATAGCAGTTTTGAGGGCATCAAAGGCTTTCTGACAGGTGTCAGTCCAGTTCACAATCTTTGGCCGCTTCTTGGAAGTCAGCTCAGTCAAGGGTGCAACAATGTTGCCATACCCCTTGACAAACCTCCTGTAATAACCTGTGAGTCCTAAGAAGGCCCTCACCTGGGTCTGGGTCCTTGGGGGCTCCCAAGCCAGGATGGTTTCAATCTTGGGCTGCAGGGGCGCCACCTGGCCGCTCCCCACCTGGTGTCCCAAGTACACCACAGAACCCTGCCAAATCTGGCACTTACTGGCCTTGATTGTGAGGCCTGCTCTGCGCAGCGCCATCAACACTTCCCAGAGGTGGCGCAAGTGGTCCTCCCAGGAGGAACTAAACACTGCAATGTCATCCAGGTAGGCGGCACTGAAAGCCTCCAGCCCAACCAACACCTGGTTGACCAATCTCTGGAAGGTGGCAGGGGCATTCTTCATCCCAAAGGGCATCACACGGAACTGGTAGTGCCCATCTGGTGTGGAGAATGCTGACCTCTCCTTTGCCCCATCAGTTAAGGCGATCTGCCAGTACCCAGACGTAAGATCAAACGTGCTGAGGTACCGGGCAGCCCCTAACCGGTCTATGAGCTCATCAGCTCTGGGGATGGGGTGCGCGTCGGTCTTGGTGACCGAATTGAGACCTCGGTAGTCCACACAGAACCTAAGTTCAGGAGTGGCACCAGTCGTCGCAGCTTTTGGTACCAAGACCACGGGGCTGGACCAGGGGCTGCTAGAGGACTCAACCACCCCTAGGGCGAACATTTTGGAGACCTCCTCCTTAATGCAAGCCCTGACCCTGTCAGTTACCCTGTAAGCCTTGTGCTTGACAGGAGAACTGTCCCCGGTATCCACCTCATGGACGCACCAATCAGTGACACCAGGTACCAGGGAGAACAAATCAGAAAATTGCCCCAACAGGTGGTGACAATCTCTCTGCTGCTCAGGGGTCAGTGTGGTGGAGAGGATCACACCCTCCACTGACCCATCCTTCTCTTCTGCACACAGGAGGTCAGGGAGAGGCTCACTCTCCTCCTCAACCCCATCATCTGTGGCAAGAAGCATGCCCACTTCGGACCTCTCAAAGTGGGGCTTTAGGCGGTTCACATGCAGGACCCGCAAGGGGTTCCTGGGAGACTGAAAGTCCACCAAGTAGGTAACTGGACTTTTGCGCTCCACCACCTCAAAGGGACCGGTCCACTTATCTTGGAGCGCACAAGGCTCCACTGGGGCCAGTACCCAAACCTTCTGACCAGGTTGAAATTCGACCAGAGTGGCATTCTGGTCATGCCAACGTTTCATTTCTTCCTGGCTGGCTTCCAGATTTGCCTCAGCAATTTTTCTGAAACGCCGAGTCTGGTTCCTGAAGGCCAACATGTAGCTAAATACATCTTGGGGAGGTTTCCTGGGAGATTGCTCCCAGCCTTCCTTGAATTAGAAAGGCACCCCCCTAAGAGAATTAACTTTATAGGTCAGGGAACAGGGGGAAAAGAAACATCAGACAGAAACTACCAGGGTAGTGTTCCCTCAAGACCTCAATTTCTTTAAATGGCGGCTTCTCAAAGCTCGAAACTAGGGCATAACAAACACACTTCTCCACACAAAATGCTTATTTGTTATTACATCTTTTATTTAGTTTTTCTTTCTTATTTTTAAATTTCTTTCTTTTACATTTTCACATTTTATAAAAACATTTTAGAAAGTACGTATATATATTCTTCAATTTACAACACAGTAACTTTCTTCATTTATCAAAAATACTATTCAATAAATACACAGTATTACAGAACTTATAAGATCACCTAAAATGAAATAATTATAATAGAATTCGACAACTCCTCACACACACAAACACACCTCTCACAACTCCACAATCATGTCTCTTATACTCAATGCATTCAACATATATACACCCAGAGCAACACTGCATGCACAGATGGAAGAGCCGGGTGATAAAATCAACCCTTGTTGCTGTGCTGGTAGCTGGGGTGTCACACTCTCTCTGGTCGACGTACGTTTCAATGGTATAGTGATTTCAGAACCATCTTCATCAGGACCTATTATTGAATACTTTATAACAGGTGAAGGGAGGGAATAAAAGTACTTTCTAATTACGAGCCTCAGAATGGCTTGGATTGCCCCATTTGTGGCCAGCGGCGTCAGTGGTTATAAGTGCTTACTGTTTATGAGAGAATAGATTTGTTTTCAGTATGCACTGCTTCTTATAAACGGTCCTCGGTGCAGTCACTATATGCGTGTTGTGAACAGGGCTTTGTCATTACTCAGTCTCTCGCCTGTTTCTGTCCATATACACAGGGATTCATCAATCACTCTTCCATAGGACTATTCACCAATGATTTTTATATCATAAGATCCCTCTTGGTTTCGGGTATTTACCTTTAAGGCAAAACCTTGTAGAGTGAATCCAACACCTCTTTTTCTTTAGGGTTACTGGTTCCAGTTAATACAATTCTGGTCCAGAAGTATTTCGGATTTGTAGCTCGAGTCAACTCGAATTGGCAGACCAGCAAGACGGATGCTTGCTCTCCAGCTACAAATCCGAAATACTTCTGGACCAGAATTGTATTAACTGGAACCAGTAACCCTAAAGAAAAAGAGGTGTTGGATTCAATCTACAAGGTTTTGCCTTAAAGGTAAATACCGAAACCAAGAGGGATCTTATGATATAAAAATCATTGGTGAATAGTCCTATGGAAGGGTGATTGATGAATCCCTGTGTATATGGACAGAAACAGGCGAGAGACTGAGTAATGACAAAGCCCTGTTCACAACACGCATATAGTGACTGCACCGAGGACCGTTTATAAGAAGCAGTGCATACTGAAAACAAATCTATTCTCTCATAAACAGTAAGCACTTATAACCACTCGGACGCCGCTTGGCCACAAATGGGGCAATCCAAGCCATTCTGAGGCTCGTAATTAGAAAGTACTTTTATTCCCCCTCCCTTCACCTGTTATAAAGTATTCAATAATAGGTCCTGATGAAGATGGTTCTGAAATCACTATACCATTGAAACGTACGTCGACCAGAGAGAGTGTGACACCCCAGCTACCAGCACAGCAACCGAGGGTTGATTTTATCACCCGGCTCTTCCATCTGTGCATGCAGTGTTGCTCTGGGGTGTATATATGTTGAATGCATTGAGTATAAGAGACATGATTGTGGAGTTGTGAGAGGTGTGTTTGTGTGTGTGGGGGTTGTCGAATTCTATTATAATTATTTCATTTTAGGTGATCTTATAAGTTCTGTAATACTGTGTATTTATTGAATAGTATTTTTTGATAAATGAAGAAAGTTACTGTGTTGTAAATTGAAGAATATATACACGTACTTTCTAAAATGTTTTTATAAAATGTGAAAATTTAAAAGAAAGAAATTTAAAAATAAGAAAGAAAACTAAATAAAAGATGTAATAACAAATAAGCATTTTGTGTGGAGAAGTGTGTTTGTTATGCCCTAGTTTCGAGCTTTGAGAAGCCGCCATTTAAAGAAATTGAGGTCTTGAGGGACCACTACCCTGGTAGTTTCTGTCTGATGTCCCAGCCTTCCTTGACCAGACTCAGAGGTCCTCTAACCGGGTGGCCATAGAGGAGTTCAAAGGGACTGAACCCTAAGGACTTCTGTGGCACCTCACGGTAGGCAAACAACAGGCATGGCAAGAGGACGTCCCACTTACGCCTCAGGGGCTCTTCTAGGCCCATGATCATGCCCTTCAAGGTCCGGTTGAACCTTTCAACCAGACCATTACCTTGGGGGTGGTAAGGAGTGGTGAACTTATACGTTACCCCGCACTCCTTCCACAGAGACTTCATGTACTGGGAGATGAAGTTGGTCCCCCTGTCAGACACCACCTCTCTGGGGAATCCCACACGGGAGAAAATCCCCATCAGTGCACGTCCCACCACGGGGGCCGTCACTGTCCTGAGCGGGATGGCTTCAGGGTACCGGGTGGCATGGTCCACCAAGACCAGGATGAACCTGTTGCCCATGGCTGTCTTGGGGTCCAGAGGCCCCACAATGTCAATGCCCACTCGCTCGAATGGGGTACTCACAACTGGAAAGGGCTGGAGTGGGGCCTTGATCTTCCCCCATTCTTCCCACTTGCCTGGCAAGTCTCACAGGTCCTGCAATGAGAGTCTGAACTCTTGTGCATCTGGGGCCAATAAAAGTGGGCGGCCAGCCTCTCAAAGGTCTTGGTCTGCCCCAGATGTCCTGCCAATGGAATGTCATGAGCCAACCCCAGTAGGAAGGTTCTGAAGCACTCGGGTACCACCAGCACACGGGCTGACCCTGGCTCAGCAACCTTAGGCTCACTATACAGGAGACTGTTCTCCAATAAATCAGATGTGAACCAGACATGTCACCTTCTGCCTGGGCTGCAGCCTGTCGCCGCATACCCTCAAGAGAGGGGCAAACTCTCTGCTGCTCACAAAATTCCTCCCTGGTGGGTCCCCCTTCCTGCTGCCAATGGGTCAGCTCAGGCAGGTCCCCCAGTTCGGTGATCTGCTCCCCGGTAGGCTCCAGGGCATCCCCCTCAGGGTCTGTTCCTTCCTGGGCCGTGGGAACCAAGGGGGCCGGCTTCCCGCGCCCCCTGCCCCTTCTCTCTAAGGCAGGGATCTGGGCCCTACTCTCAGGCTCCAGATCCTTTTCAACACCCTCCTTGGCTGCCATGGACCGAGTGGTAGCACACGCCCACTCAGGCAGACCCAACATCTCTAAGTGAGCCTTCCTCTCCACCGTAGCCCACGGGGAGTCCTCTAAATCATTGCCCAGCAGACAGTCTACAGGCATGGCGGGCCTCACAGCTACCTGAAGAGTTCCTGAGACCCCCCACTCAAAGGGAACCTGAGCCACCTCACATTGGCTCTCTGAGTTGTCTGCGGACACTACTGGGTAGAATGCATGGGGGACAACCTGCTCTTTGGACACCAACCGGGAGCTGACAGCAGTTACACTGGCCCCTGTGTCTCTTAGAGCCTCCACCCTAGGGCCATTGATGGTCACCCACTGCCTGTATTTTTTAGTGTTAGCAGGCAGTGCAGGCTTGGGGACCATCTCAAAGTCCCCTAATGAGACAAGGGTCAATTCTACGGGATCCCACCCTCTTGGGCACCCATCTCCTCCTCTCCCAGGGCTACACTAGCAATCTGGCGGGGTGGTGCACGGGGGTGCACTGGCCCCCTTTGGGGGCACTGGGGATCAAAATATCTGTGGCCCACTTGACCACAGTTGTAACACGTGGGGGCCCCTGGGAACAGGCCTACCTGTTGGGGGCCCGGTCCTCCTTTCTTGGGGGGCTGGGACACCACTGCTTGGTTCCCTGGGGGATTACTTTGGGGCCCTCGGTGGAACTCCCTCTGTTGACCCTTGTCCCCCCCACTCCTCTGCTGGGGACCCTGCCCACCTTTGGCGACGTCTCCCACGGGACCCTTGCGGACCCGGGTGCTCACCCAGCTGTCCGCCTCCTCAGCAAGCTTTCTAGGGTTAGTCAGCTTGCAATCAATTAGGTGCTGGCGTAGCTCAGGAAAACAATTACTAGATAAATGCTCCCATGCAATCAAATCATAAAACTGTGCAAAAGTTTCTACTTTGCTACCTTTTACCCAGCGTTCCATGGCTCTGCAAAAAAAGGACACATATTCAACCCACGTGGTACCCTCTAGCTTCTTACAGACCCTAAACCTCTGCCTATACATCTCAGGGGTCAAACCATAGCGGGTCATCAACGCTTCCTTCATGTGGGCATAAACCATCCTACTTTCTGGGGGTAGGTCCAACAAGGTATCCCTCCCCTCACTCACAAAGCGTCCCCACAACCCCGCTCCCCAATCCTTCTCAGGGACCCGGTGGGACACCATGGCTAATTCATAAGCGGCAAACCATTGCCCAATATCTTCGCTTTTGTGGAAATCTTTAATAACCTCCTTGGGTATATACACCCTACTCTCAGGGTGCACTACAGGTACGCTGCCACCAGAGGGGGAGATTTCCATGCTCTTAGCTTTAATCTCCAACTCCCTCAATACTCTCTCATGCTCAAGCTTCATCCTCATAATCTCAATTTCTAACTTCTTGTTCTCTAGGTCCCGGTGACCATCCATTTTAAGCTTAGCCATCTCCATATTATGCCGCCTATCTCTCTCCCTGTCCTCCAGCTCTTCTGGGGACAAACCCTTAGCGGACACACTAGAGCCCGGGTTGGAAAGGGCTGGATCTCCTACTAAGTCTACTACATCGCCCTGCTGCTCTCCTCCCTCCACAAGCTCTCCTAGATCCTTAGGGGCATCCCTGGCTTCTAGCCAGGCCTTCAGCACCTTGTAATACTCCTCCCTTCTAGTGAGACCTGTGATAGGGACTGTGAATTGCTTGCAAAAATATTTGAGCTGCTTGGCATTGTAGGTTTCTATTTTCTCTTCTTCCCAGGAGAGATCCTCTGAGGCATTGGATCTGGGCTTGCCCATTGTAGAAATAACTGGCAATATCAATAAAGGACAGAAGAAAACTTCTCAAAAAAATGTAAGCGGGTGAAAAATCACCGGCAATATCAATCACAATATAGGATCCTAAAAACTCTCAGAAATGTGCGTGGGTGAAAAATCACCAGCAATATCAATCACAATAGGGGATCAAAAAACTTTCAATAAATGGGCGCGGGTGAAAAATCACCGGCAATATCAATCACAATATAGGATCCCAAAAACTCTCAGAAATGTGCGCGGGTGAAAGATCACCGGCAATATCAATTACAATAGGGGATCAAAAACTTTCAATAAATGGGCGCGGGTGAAGAATCACCGGCAATATCAATCACAATATAGGATCCCAAAAACTCTCAGAAAATGTGCGCGGGTGAAAAATCACCGGCAATATCAATCACAATATAGGAGCAAAAAATTCTCAAAAAATGTATGCGGTACGTTATGGTCTGCACTCACTAGTAGTGTACACTATAATTACTGTATGCGATCATAAATGCAAGTCCAGATCCTCACCGCTGACCACCAATGTTAGAAATGGGAGTCTCTAGTTGGCAATGGCTGGCCACTGTCCAAGTAGGGACCCTTCTTCCTAAGTCAGAGTGAGAGGGCTACCCTCTTTAATACCCCTGCTCAACCCTGTGGTAACATAGCACGAGCAGGTAGGCTTATCTCAGAGGCAGGGTGTGAAGCATTTATGATCATACACAGTAACACAGTGAGGAACACTACAAAGGGACACCACACAAGTAGTTATTATAAAAAAATAAGTATCTTTATATAAAGGCAGATTTATCACAAGACCAATAACTGTAAAAGCCACAATACTGTCAAAAATAGGATAGCTGTTGAAGGGCTGTCAAAAATAGTTCAAAGGTTGCAAAAATAAGGTTCAAGTTCAAAGCAGTGGTCTCTGCGACCCTTTCTTCCACAAAGTACCTGGGTTTAGTAGCAAAACCAACAAAGTGTCGCAAATAAGCTGTAGCGATGATTCTCGGCACGCGAGGCCGGCGATGCGTTGAAATCCTTGCCGCAAGGGAGGATGATGCGCCGATCTGCGGGATGCGTGCGGAGACGATGCGACAAACTTCTGCACGCTGCACCGCCGATGCGATGACTTTCTTGCCGCGTGGGAGAAGTCGATGCGGTGATCCTGTTGCGCTGTGCGATCGTGTTGCGATGCGAAGACAAGACGCTCCGCGAGGGAGCGACGAAATTCGGTGCGATGCGATCAAAGTGGCGAACGCACGGCGTCCGCACTGCGATGTCTCGAAGCGATGATTTCTTTAAGGGTTGCGAGTGCGCGCGACAGCAGCGCGATGATCTTTCCAGCGCGTCTCGGCTGCAGCGGCTCGCAAAGGGGCGTCAGCGATGGTTTCGGGTTGCGGGCCCTCGGCGGCAGTAGCGCGATGATTTTCCCAGCGCTCTCGACTGCAGCGGCCCGCAAAGATGCGTTAGCGTCGATTTCTTACCCTCTTTTCTCTGATGCAAACTAGAGACCCTGGAACTCACAGGAGCCTCCTCAGCAGATAGCAGTCCTCGCAGGGAGGAAGCAGGAGGTTGGTGGTGGAGTCTGATGTGCCTGAGACTCCAGCAGGAGGCTAGCTCTTTTCCTAGCCCTTGGGTGATTGCTGTACAAAAATAAAAGTTCTCTCAAGAGTTCCTTTTCCTCTTCTTCAAGGTCCAGTGGTCACTGCTGCAGGCCAGTGGAAGAAACAACACACAGCACAGGGACAGTCACTTCCTGCAGATTCCTCCAGTGGCACGGACAGAGTTTCCTCTCCAGATCCAAAAGCAATACAAAAGTAGGGGTTTGAGCACAGATATTTATACCCCAAAAGCCTTTGATCCTTGAAGCTACCAGTCCCTGAACCTAGCCAGAACCAGTTCTGCTCAGGCCTGGAGCACTTTGTTTACCAGGCTGCATCCTTCCTTTCAGAAAGAGGGGGTCTGCTAGCAGACACACAGTGGGAGGTGGAGCCAGCATTCACCTTGCCAGGCACAGCCCTATTCAGATCAAGGAGCCACCCCTCCCCACACTCTAAATGCAGATCTCTCTATTCAACCCAGGTCTGACTCAGCCTGTCCTGCCCCTCTAAAACCAGACAGCCAATACACATAACGGCAGAGCACACTGGAAGGCTTAGGCAAGAAAATACCTACTTTCTAAAAGTGGTATTTTCAAACACAGAATATAAAAATAAACTTCACTAAAAGGTGTATTTTAATATTCTGAGCTCAGAGCGTACTAAATTCGTTTTTCTACCATGTTCCTGGGGTCAGTTAGGACTATAGCATGTAATAGTCAAACCGCCCATTCTAGCCTATGAGGAACAGGTAGCCTTACAGTAGTGAAAAACGAAATGGTGCATAATTCACTACCAGGACATGCTACACACACCAAGGCATGTCCTGCCTTACACACACAAGACACCCTACCATAGGGGTGACTTACAGGATGCTAAGGGAAGGTTCAGGGGCTGGGAAGTGAGTGCACTTCACAGCCAAGATGGCAGTTCTGGACTGCACACAGACACTGCAGTGGCAGGTATGAGACACACTTTACAAGCTGCTTCTGTGGGTGGCACACATCAGTGCTGCAGGCCCACCAGCAGCATTTGGTTTACCAGCCCTGGGCACACATAGGCCACACTACTAGGGACTAACAGGTAAACCAAATAAGCCAATCAGGGATATACCAATTCACATAGACATATTTATACAGGGAGCATTCGCGCTGTGACACTGAATGGCAGTGGCACAGCGCCCAGAGCATCTAACACCAGTAAAACAGAGGAGACAACAGCGAAAAATGGAAGGGAGACCCACGCCAATGGTGCCAGGTCTAACACCCACTATTACCATTATAGCACGTTCAGGGATCACAGTGCCACTTGCTATCACTGAAAGCAATGGACTGGCAAATCAAACACCACACTTCCCCCAACAACTTTCACCCTGAAACCAACAAGGTTGGCTTTACTAGTACATGGCTGGAGTGCTGCTTAAAGTCCTGCTTTAAATATAGGTCATAAGCAAAAAGAAATAATAATAAGAATTATTTTAAGACAGGGTGGATTGCAATTCTTAGATTTTATATATGCCTACTCAAATGGATTATTGCGGAGGCAGTGAATGCGCACAGATTCAGTAATTCGATCCTTAAAGGAAGGTCTGCACATTCAGAGCTCTCAAGTTTTGAATATCTTTAGGAGCGAATACTAATTACCATATCACATAACCTATGACATGAATGATAACACCAAAAATTAAATCAGGAAAAGGATTACATTATTAAAATAATGTCAAACCCCTGTTAATATAAATCCCTGGCTTACATACTGTTGCAGTGAATACATAGTTTATGTCTGTTTCCTGCTAGAAAGTTTAAAGTATAGTATCCCCCTACCAAAAGAGGAGCACTTTGGTTTGTTTAAACCAGCTCTCCCATCAGGGCCGGACTGGCTACCGGGCGTTTTGGTGTGCTGCCAAGCTGGGGGCTGATTTCGTTGATGGGGACCTACGTGTGCTTAAAACCATTTCGTTTTGCTTTGTTTATTTAGGAGCACACGCAGGTCCCCATCAACGAAATCAGCCCCCACCGCAGTGAAATCAGCCCCCAGCTTGGCAGCACATCAAAACGCCCGGTAGCCAGTCCGGCCCTGTCTCCCATTAACTGAAGTCTGTTGGAGAGCTGCTCCTGTGGTGGATAGGGTTCCAGCCACCTTTACAGCTCCCAGAGCGGTTTTCCATTCAATACACCTCTGTAGTATATGTATTGGAGCGGGGCATCTCGTGCTGTGCCACAAGATGCACAGGAGTGGTTCTATTATATGGTTCTAGCAGGCGTTCCAGGTTTGAGCTTGCTCAGAGGGTGGTTGAAGGTAGTCGGACCGTTGCTCTGAGCATGCAAGGACCTGGTTGTGGGCTCCTGTGTGTAATGAGACAATAAACATGTCTCCAACGTTATCCTGCGTGGTCTTGTTATTTCATACCCTTCAACATATGTTGGCGACGAGCTAGAGTAACAGGAGCTCACCGGCTTATGAGGCATGCTTCAGCCTAATTTGATTATTGCCGAACAATTGGTGCAGGAGCGTGGTGGCAGCGCTGGTGTTCTGACCGCCTGATTTGGTGTGGCAAAGCCGTTGTGCCTCTTCCGACATTTCTGCGAGGCTGTGGTGCGGTATAACCTGTGGGCGGAGCTCTGATCAATACGCTGATCAGTAGCGTTGTGGTGACGTTACCAACTGCATTTGCCCGAGAGGCTGGCACTCATTGGCTATGTTCGGCTGATGACTGTGGAGGCGGCTTCCTGTCAGTGTCCTGATGGTGCTTGTAATCTTTTACATTAGTTTTTGTCTAATGATTGTCGCAGCAAACATGTTAAATACTAGAATGACGCTGGTTCAATAAATGCTTATTGAAAACGTTTATTCTGTGTATCTCTCTGAGACTAAGTGAGCACGATTGACTGAGCGAAAAGTACTGTACTGTTTTCACGATCCCTGAAGGGTCAAGGGATGTCATGTTCAATGGTTGCCAGAAACTATTCGCTCCTTGGTAAGGTTCGGAAACTTATAGTGGCACGGTGAGCTAGCTGGTCTATAGGCTGACATATCCTGTGGGGGTGTCCAGAATCCGTCCAGACACCAATCCCTTACTTTATGCTACCTACAAACGTGCATATCCTATGTATTTTTAGGAACTACACAACATGGCACCGCCAACGCTTGTTTGGTTCGTATTTAACGGTCAAATCTGAGTAGTTCAGTCGTGCTTTCTCAGCGACCCCCTACTCAAATTTAACCATAGACATCTGGAGTGGGAAGGAAAATCCCCGCAGCTGAGTAGGTATATCCTATGCATTGGCTGTAGGTTTGTTCAAACTTGAAGGATTATAGTTCTCCACATTGTGCAAAACCTTATCTCTTTTCCTTACTACTTCCTCCCACAATGTCTGTCCCTGGAGACGGCGCTGTGCATACAGTGAATAAAGATCAGGAAGTTGTTCTCAACATTACTTAAAATTGCAGACATGCAATTACTATGAAATTATTGGAATACGGCCTCCCGGCAATGGGTGGTAGTGTTACCTTTGTGATTGAGGCACACGAGGCATTCAGAACAGAGGTATTCTATGCTTGGGTCAAATTCCCGCCTGCAGATGCATGCACACATTTGTTTCATACTTACATTGAAGATGACACACCTGAAGAATACTTTCCATACGTGGACGTAGAAGTCCCGTTAACATACCAAGAGCATATTAATTGGTTTAAAGGCGCCCTCCACCACACCACAGAAAACGTGAGACTCGGTCCGCTCAGCAGAGAAGGAGCGACCTGGCCGGTCTTAGCTGCTTACACACCACATCCAGAGATTGATACATTGCAAGCAGCAGAATTACTTACACTTTACAGAGACGTAGTAAAACTATACAGAAACCTTACACCGTTCGTAATGCGAACACTTACAATTCAACCTGTGAGGATTATTCAACCTGGTCAACCTCATATGACTATGACAAATATAAGCCCACAAACGCTGAACGCTATTATGGGAAGAATGCCCTGAGCAAATGCCGTTCTGGATATCACAAAAAATAGCACAGCTTGAAGCAGTATTTCCCCATACGGACCCTCAGGAAAAACACAGAATACTAACAATTTGCTTGCCAATGAGAATAGCTCCCCCAATAGAGGATTGTACCACTTGGGGTACAGTCTTCGCTTCCGTTTATACCAGAACTCATGGTACCCCCTCAATAGCAGTTATACCAGATGTATTGAAACAAATACAGAATGAGTACGGGGCAGAAACTGCCCTGGACTTGGGGATGAAATTGATAGGTAATTTTTCCCAGGTATCAGCAATTATGTTAGGTAACATAAAAGGGGAAGTAGCAGCGGTGGCTATACGCCAATGCCTGAGGGAAGTCACTCGTGCACAACAGGAGCGATAACTACCTAAGATTATTGAAGAAACCTATGCTTCACTGGGTAGAGATAACTTGGGAACTAGACCTGGAAAACCACAAGTGACGAGCAATCCTGAAAAGGATAACTCAAAGCAAGCACCCGATTCTTCTAAAAAGAAATGGGATAACAAACAATCAAAAGATAATAAGCAGAATGCATCATGATCACGGGGTGGGTCTCATCGACAGGAGCCCTCTGAGAAAAAATAAAATCTTAGAAACCGTGAAAATATTAAAAAACTTGACAGGTATCAGGATTCTGATACATGTTCCTCTTGTTCCTTTCAGGGTTCATCAAAACACTTGGGGGCATATTATCAAGAACGGCGTTAAAATTATCGCCGCTTTAGCGGCAGAAAACTGCCGCTAAAGCGGCGATAATGGGCTTGATAATATGCCCTTGAGAATTCCAATAGAAGCCCATGTTCTGGTGTCAACATGGACTTCTATTGGAATTCTCAAGGGCATATTATCAAGCCCATTATCGCCGCTTTAGCGGCAGTTTTCTGCCGCTAAAGCGGCGATAATTTTAACGCCGTTCTTGATAATATGCCACTTGGAGAGGGAAGGACCGTCAGAAGAGCAAGTCAAGCCGAAAGACACACATCGCACTTCAGACTACATTATCAAACAAGAAGATAAACCCAAAATTAAACCTCAATTTAAAAAGAAGAAAGTAGATGGCCTTAAAATAAGAAATGCCCAGGCTACTGAGGACTCTACTTCTGAACAGGGAATGGGCTCTGACGAGGCTAGACAGCGCAGCAGAGGTAACAATAGCTCGCCAGAACCTGATGAAATTTCTGGTGACAGCAGCGTTGAATGAACATATCACAGTGGAGATACCGGATACAAGGGTAAGTGTCCCACATCGTTTATACGAAATTACGCTCCAAATGGGGGGGGGGGAGGACATACCCAGGGAAGTGAAAGGTCTCTTTTGGGAGAACCTGGCATATGGATATGATATCCTTTTGGCTGAAAAAGATTGACTGCCTGAGTTCGTTATGGAGCGCCCTAAGGGGGAAGATGTAATTTTACCGTCTTTCTCCGACCTCGTTCCAGAGTCACATAAACATTCATACCCGCAGGAGTGGGCATTAGCGCTAGCTCCCGCACTTTATCGCAATCATGTAGGGTGGGATGCTGAGTCACCTCACCATGAAGTCCTATTAAAATCTACTCCTACTCCACAGAGGCAGTACCCAATAAAACATGACACAAATAAACAAGTCAGGGAGACCCTAGCTCAATTTGAGTACCAAGGTGTGATTGAAAATTGCACCTTTTCCATGAATAATCCTTTGTTTCCCGTAATGAAACCTGATAATTCATACCGTCTAGTTTTAGACTACAGGCATTTGAACACATGCACACGAAAATTTGCAGTACGAAATGCACACAGTTTCGCATTAATGAATAACATTGTGCGGAAAAAATACAAAACAACACTTGATATCTTGAATGGTTTCTTCTGCCAAAATATAGCGCCTGGAAGCTGATGTTTGACAGCATTCTCAGCTCTCGGCTCTACATGCCAATTCTGTAGACTACCCCAAGGGTATAAGAATAGCCCTGGGTTGTTCTCAGCAAGAGTAACAGAGTTACTTCAAAATTGTGATGAGGAGGCATTGTCCTACGTAGATGATATTTATCTGACAGACGATGAGTTATTGGAACTCTTGAACAGGGTGAACAACATAATTTTGGGGTTCGCCACTGTGGGCTACAAATTTAACTTTAAAAATCAAAAATTGCCCACCTCAATGTCCTGTTTTGGGGATATGAACTATCAAGTAAAGGATAAAGCCTGGCAGCTAATTTTTTAGAAAAATGTGCGCTGCTCCAACCTCCGAAAACTCTGAAAGGTTTACAACCCATTTTAGGATTCCTAAATTTTGGCTGAACATACATTTTGGATTACACTGAAAGGGTTAAACCTTTCTACAACCTAATCAGACCAGATTTTTCAGTCCAACATTGGACACAGGAACACACAGAAATTCGCCGTTCCGTACAAGCTGACATGATAGCTTCCAAACACTTACACACATATGTAAATACCGGTAATTTGGTCATCCGTGTAGTCACGGGTCAATCAGGGTACACTTACCTCACCTTCAATGAAGGCAAAACAGTACCCATTGAATACAAATCACATTTGTACACAAATGCTGAAATGCATTTTGCATCAACAGAAAAGATACTGACAAGTGAGAGAAAGAGCACTAGCACAGGGGAAACACATAATTGTCATGACTCCAGTACCAACCTTAGAGGCTGTTACTAAAGCAAGCGTTCCAAACGCAAAAGCATTGCATCCAAGATGGATACAATGGGCTAATTCTTCACTGAAACAGAAGTAGACTACAAATTAAATTCTACATTAAAAACACAAGCATTTCTGCAGTATGAACAAGAATATTCTCTCCCGAATGAAATCCTGCCTCTCGATCGGTATGAATACATCATTTATACTGATGGATCTGCCCAGCCTGCCGTAGGAAGTAAACAGCAATACAGCGCAGCATGTGCGATTCTAAAAGGACGTATGCTGGACAACAAGTTCCGTCCTAGCAATACACAGACGCAGTCTCTAGGAGATTGCATGGCACAGCTGGCAGAACTGAAAGCCCTGATACTGGCAATAAACAATACAGATCGGGAATTCCCCACACTCATTGTGTGTGATTCATTTTATTGTGTCCAGTCATACAATGTATATTTTCACTATTGGGGCCAGAATGGGTTTAGAGATTCCAAAGGTTGCACAATAAACCACAGGCTGCTTTGGGAACAGGTGGCAAAGCTGAAAAAATGCTTGGCACGGGCTCATGTAATTCACACATTGAGTTATCAGCATGTTGGCGTGCACGTTGAAGGGAATTCATTGGCTGATGAAGCCGCCAAGGCGACAGTGCGAACTGCTGCCATTGCTGCAATCACTCATTCAAACACGAGGATAGACAGACAAATAATGATAGCTGTAAACGCTACGCGCAACAGCTCAACCTTGCCAAAAGGTTTTCCACTCAAGTACTCCTACAAGTTAGATGCGCTAAACATTCCGTATGCTCAAATTCCAGGAGTAGGGGGTAGAGTAATACCAAACATGGATCGCAGATTAGGATTAATTCAAGCTGCACACGAGGGTCTGGGTTCAGCACACGCAGGTATTGCTGCAACTGTTTCACCACTGAAATCTGTAAACAAAAGTGGTTCTGTCAGGAAAGACAATTGCTTTGCTCAATGTATATCTTACAATCTGAACATTCAATTTTTTAGACGTAAATCATAATTTGCAATTAAAGAACACACCAAAGCACCGACAATTTTACCAAAAATAAAGTTATTTACTCAATATTTTTGTGTTCATATACAATAATGAAGGCTGTCTGCAATACATAACCATACGACAATAGACAAGTGACTACGATGTGGAATAAGTGACTTGTGGTGATACGTGAAAAGTGCTATATACAGTTAACCTACATGAATAAACATAAATAGACAAAGAAAAATACGAATTTGTCATGTCCGTTTCTTAGTACATGTATCCCAGACAATAATATTGCTTTTATATTCAGGTCAGGGAACTGGATGGACTATGGGTGACTGTAACGCCGATGTTTCGACCCTTGGCGTGTGCGCAGCTGATTAGGCATCAGGGGCGGGTCTTCATCAGGACAAAAAGACAAGGGGGTGACAGCCGCAAGCGATCCTAATGATAATTCATTGGGCATCCAAGTAAAACCATTAATGTGGAGGAGTCAGTTATGATGGACTACAAGATCCACACCAGAGGGTTGTGGTCTGAAATAAATACATATATCTTCACCAGCCGGTTGAAGATGTGTAGTTAATGGGAAATGATTGGCCGCCGAGGCGATCCAAAATTCAAGAGGCAGACGTCCTCGTACTTCAAAGTCAGCTTGTTTCTGCAGATTGTACATACCCAGGTTCTGAGGGACACAGGGTTACCCCATTATCTTAAATGTTTCACCACTGAAGCAGCATAATTGGTGGCCAGGTATTACTAAACAGACCAAGGGTTTTGTCCTCAAGTGCGACATCTGTCAGCAGATGAAAGGTTCCACCATAGCACGTCCACCTCAAACACCACTACTGATATCAGACAGACCACTCGCATGTGTCTATTTGGACCACTGCAGCCCCTTACATTCTGACGGGGTTCACAAGTACATCTTGGTGGCAGTGGATTCATGCTCTAGATTCCTGTGGGTTTGGCCTCAGCACTTGGCTGATGCCCGAACTGTTATAAAGGATTTGCGAGTTTTCATAGGGACATACGCAATTGCCACATTACATTCCGATCGTGGCCCTGTGTTTAGCTCACAGCCTTACAAAGAAACCATGGGAAGTTTGGGTGTAGCATTGCAATACTCCTCCCCGTATCATCCCGAGGGAAATTCGATCGTGGAGAGGAAGAGCTGGGACTTAAAGCAATCCTTAACAGCTAGGGTATTAGGCTCGGGTGGCAGTCGGGTCAATTACGTATATGGGGTCCAGAGGGCACTTAACAACATGCCAAGAAAATCACTGGGGGGCCGTACTCCATATAAAGTCCTGTTTGGGATAAGAATGTGGGTACCCGACCTCGATTGTGGCAGCACAGTGGTGGATGAAAAAACATTTGACATCAATGATCGTTTGGCTGTTTTACAGGAACTCAATGAATTCCGGGCATTACAAAGCAATGTCCAAGTAAAACGCACCGCCACTGGAGAAGTGAAAAATGTTCCGGTAAGACCTTCCTGGGTCCCGAAGATTCGGGACCTGGTCTGAGAAAAGATTGTAGACAAAAAAGAATTTGGGCCATCTTACTGTGCGCCTGAACCTGTCCTGGCTGTCGAAGGAACAAGAACAGTACTTATTCCGCCTCTTGCCAGCTGCAAAGACAAGAGTTTCGTCTCAATTGATCTGATCAAACCACTCTATGTGGCCGATACTCAATAGTAGGCTGCATGGGCTCCTGGGTAGCCACTGGTCTCCTCTCGCTACTATACAGGAAGTTGAGATGGAAAGATTAATAACTTTTGAAGACTCCACTCCACGAAGTGAAGGAGTTACCAACAATGGAATGCAAATTGTACCTGTTGAAATTGAACAACATCAAACTACAAATGAAACACAGATCTCAATTCGGCCTAACACTGACGTCTATGTGAATATGTCTCGAACTGAGGCATCACCCAGTTCCACAAAACCTGCTGAGCTACTAAAGATAGATCGGACTGCGTCTGGCTAATTCATCGATTTTGACGATTTTGCATTGGATCCAAGTGAACCCGAATTACCGCCACCATCTGCTCCCCACAGAAAACAAATTTGTGATTTCTACCTTTGGCTGAAAAAGACTTACTTAGTTTTTCCCTGGCTACAGCTCTGGATTGCAATTGGTCTACTGTTTCTAGTCCTTTGGATTGGTATAGTGACTGTCTTTTTCTTGCTCCTGAATGGAGAACGCTCCCCAGAATGCTCTGCAGTACAACATGTGATCTTGGTCCTGAAACCGCATGCATCATCACACCGTGAACAGAGGGACCTGTCCTTAGTGAACTTTACAGTAGTTCCAGTTCCTGAAGGAATAGTATGGGACAGAGTTTCGTATGATGCATATGGTCCTACTGAACTTTTGAGAATACCACATTTATTCAAAATTTCTCTTAATGATATCATCGCCTCTAGTACTCTCTCTGATGATTGGGACAATGAAACTGTGCATACTATGCTATCTTATTTAGAACAATCTGCTGCATTTTCAAATGATTAATTGTATGATGGTACATCTAACTTTGACACCATGTTCTGTTACCAACACTATGGTCGCCATTTTTTGCACAAAGCAAGTATCTCACGTAATGTTTTCACTTACCATCAATGGAACATTGCCCAACACCGCCAAAAGGTAGTTCAACCACATTTGCACAAAAGTTTGCTTCTTTTTCTGGGTTTAACACTTCAGACCTTACCTCTTATTACTATAAGCTTGCACCTACACCTGCAAAGAAAGATATGCTCACTAACACTAAGCTGATATACTCTGCTTCCTTTATTTCCCAACTGTCTTTACAGGGTTTCGACTTTTGGAGGGACACTATAGACACAAAATCTGTCATGGGGACTATAGATTGGCAAGTTCATGGAACTGAGGCCTTATTCAGAGCATGCCTCATACCACATCAAATGATTTTCCTGAACGAGACAGTGCAACAAACTTCGGGGCATATCTACAAGGCCATGCGATAATTATCGCTCAGCGCTCTTAGCGCGAGGATAATTATCGCCGGCCGAAACTGAATTTTATCGCGGAGATAGAGTGCTATCAGCAACGCTTATCTCCAAAGCGATAAAATTCAGAGCGCAAGCTGCCAATTGTGCGATTATCGCTGGAAATCCAGCGATAATGGCACAAGGTTTGGCGATAGCTTGCTGATAGGGCAAGACATACTTAGCCATGATATCCACCTTACATAGGATATCATGGCTAAGTCAGTCTTGAAGCAGGCGTAAGGAAAGTAGCGATAACAGAGGTTATCGCTACTTTGCTTGTCGCTATGCTTCATAGCGTGAGGCTTGATAATAGGAGAAATGTCGCTTAGCGACATTTCTCCCGTTATTCTGGGGAGGAACGCCCACTTTGCATCTCATTAGAGATGCAAAGCTGAGAGCGATAGGAAAAGAGCGAAGAAGCATGGTTTCACGCGTTAGCATGTCCTTGCTAATAGGGCGTTAAAATTATCGCCGCTTTTCGTCCGAAAACGGACGCTAAAGCGGCGATAATTTTAACTCCGGCCCTTGTAGATATGCCCCTTCCTGTCTTGGACTAGCCAAGATCAAGGATTTGAACACACCTAGGATTCCCTTACTTACACACTTTGAGGGTTGGCAAAACTATACACTACACAGTGAGGATACATTAGATGCCATACTACACAATGGTTCTTACAATTCATCTGACCACAATTGGAAGGGATGGTTGGTCTGACCTATCGACACAAATAGGTGTCAGTCACAATTCAGGGGTACCACCGAAGGGTTTAGTATCCATAGGCCTGATCAGCGCTATCTACAATCAGGACACTTGGGTGGTGACATCTTACAGTGTTGGGAAGTTATGCCTAGAGTGGCTAAAGACCTCGACACTGTCCCAGGTAAAACAACACTTATCTCTTCTCTCAGATGACCTGGATCTTAGGGATTTTTTGTTACGTCCCCCGAAGCCACGTCGCAAGCGTTTCTTGTATGCTATTTACAACGAGCTATGAAAAATCTTTCAACAAGAGGCTGCTGAGAGACTACGTGAGATTGATAGGGTTAACCTAGAAAAGGCTTTGGTAGTGGTTGACAATGGTATGACCACACTATCATCCAGAATTTATTCACTGGGCAACATTGTGTCTTCTTCAATAGATATAATGGAACTGAATTTGTCTATTCTACAACATGGACAATCGCAATTGCGATCCATTCAATTATTAAGCTGGATGCTCCAATCATTGCGTTCTGGCCATGTGCCCTGGCGTTACATCAACAGCACAACTCTGTTCTCTCTGTACAATCTAACGGAAAGACAGATGGTTATGGCACACAGAGATGCAAAATATACCATGTTGCACATTGAAAAATTGCACCAGTTACCTTTCACCGTGGCTGAGCCACCTCCCACAGAATAGTTAATCCATGGCTATATTACACTGCCAGTCACGACATTCCAATTTCAATACTGTCTCCAGTATCACCAGGTAGGCAGATATGAAGCACTAGGAGAAGAGTACATACACGAGTACTGGGAATTACCGTACAGATTTCGATGTAGGGATGGGGACACTGAAGTTTTTCTCAGCGGTTCAAACTGTGAAAGTGCTTTAAGTGGGTCCCTAGTTTACAAATACATCTTGCTTCACGGAGCCTGTAATGCTTCGGCTGCTAACTTGTCCTGTCACTTGAAGGGTTCCCCAGCTGCCATGATTCATCTGGTGTTCAAGCTGCTCTTGAGTGGAAACTATTTGATGCTGAATGATCAAGGCTGTTGTTGAATGGTACCATGTATAAACAACAGGAGTCTAACCCATAAACCACGTTGAGATCTGGGCAGGTACGTGAGAAAAGGCAACAATATCTCAACTGGTGTCACTAATGAAGTCGGTTAAGCACGTATGTACAATACATTACACGGAAAGAAGACAGGAGACTCTGAGAAGTTTGTAGAAATGTGCACTTAGCATCATATAATTAAGGTCACAGTAAAGAGGGTACAGTTGTAGCAGCACTGTAGGCATAGAATGCAATAGCAACCCGAATTGGACTTGGTGCTCAATTATGTTCGTGAAACATAAAAGTGGCGACGCAAGTGACAATGTGTAATCAGCGGAAACGGCGCAAGGTGAAGAGGTGAAACAATATGTACAGTGAAATTCGGTGGTTCAAGGTAACAATTTACAATATATCAATGAGTAATGACAACAATTTTGATTGAACCACGAAAGAAAATGTGCCATCAGTTGCGCGGAGGGGTCGACGACGTTTCGATCCTATTAATCAGGATCATCTTCAGGACCGGGTTGCAAGATAGGCGGTGCTGTACAGGGAGGGAAAGGAGAAGGGTCAGGGAAAAGGGAGGGTGAGAGCGCGTAGATTGGAGCAATACAGGTGGTGGTGCCTACCTGAGGTTGAAACTAGGCGATGCACGTTCGATCAAGGTCGCGCAACGGACACCGTCTGACCGGCTGGCATCGGGGCCTGAAATTGCCAGCAGTGGGGGAAACAACTAATGTGGTCTACAGCGCGTTAAATTACGTGCATGGGATGGAGAGGGCTACCAGAATGGGGCATGAACACGTGTTGAAAAACTGGCAGGTAAAATCAGTCTAATGGGAAAAGGCAACATCGGTGTCACGGTATGCCGGAGGTGCATGCTCGGTGATGCACACAAGAGCAGGGAAGTGTGGCAAGCAACGTCTAATTCATGGAAGTAATTGCCCGGAGGAGGAAGCTGATATGGTCTGTGGCACGTAAATAGTAGCGCAAGTAGGTCAAGGAAGGCAGGATGTAGAATCTACCTGAATAGGACAAAGTCCTGGGTCATAAATCAGGCGGGAAGAATCAATCTAGCGGTGAGGGCAGGAATCATCAAGGCTACTGCGGGAGTCCGAAATCCTGCGGGGAAGGGGGAGAAAGTCAGGGAGTAGCCAGAATGCCTGTTGGATTGATTCCACACCTTACGGTAAGCTCTGCCGACCCGAGTGCTCTCTCTCAGCTCCGCCACACATTGCTCTGGCCCTGACAGCCGTTTTTTGATTTTCTCTGTAGAATTCACTCGTGTCTCCCGGAGGAGATCTCTATTTTTCAACTGTGCGCCGCCGATGCAGACATTCCTTCACGGCATTTGCACACAAAGGCCACTGGCTCTTACCCGCCTTGACGGACAAGGTAAGCCCTTTCCCCCTGCGCACTACTGCACCCCCCTCAAGCTTCTGGCTACTGCCTGACTTTCTCCCCCTTCCCCGCAGGATTTCGGACTCCCGCAGTAGCCTTGATGATTCCTGCCCTCACCGCTAGATTGATTCTTCCCGCCTGATTTATGACACAGGACTTTGTCCTATTCAGGTAGATTCTACATCCTGCCTTCCTTGACCTACTTGCGCTACTATTTACGCGCCGCAGACCATATCAGCTTCCTCCTCCGGGCAATTACTTCCATGAATTAGACGTTGCTTGCCACACTTCCCTGCTCTTGTGTGCATCACCGAGCATGCACCTCCGGCATACCGTGACACTGGTGTTGCCTTTTCCCATTAGACTGATTTTGCCTGCCAGTTTTTCAACACGTGTTCATGCCCCATCCTGGTAGCCCTCTCCATCCCATGCACGTAATTTAACGCGCTGCAGACCACATTAGTTGTTTCCCCCACTGCTGGCAATTTCAGGCCCCGATGCCAGCCGGTCAGACGGTGTCCGTTGCGCGACCTTGATCGAACGTGCATCGCCTAGTTTCAACCTCAGGTAGGCACCACCACCTGTATTGCTTCAATCTAAGCGCTCTCACCCTCCCTTTTCCCTGACCCTTCTCCTTTCCCTCCCTGTACAGCACCGCCTATCTTGCAACCCGGTCCTGAAGATGATCCTGATTAATAGGATCGAAACGTCGTCGACCCCTCAGCGCAACTGATGGCGCATTTTCTTTCGTGGTTCAATCAAAATTGTTGTCATTACTCATTGATACATTGTAAATTGTTACCTTGAACCACCGAATTTCACTGTACATATTGTTTCACCTCTTCACCTTGCGCCGTTTCCGCTGATTACACATTGTCACTTGCGTCGCCACTTTTATGTTTCACGAACACAATTGAGCACCAAGTCCAATTCGGGTTGCTATTGCATTCTATGCCTACAGTGCTGCTACAACTGTACCCTCTTTACTGTGACCTTAATTATATGATGCTAAGTGCACATTTCTACAAACTTCTCAGAGTCTCCTGTCTTCCTTCCGTGTAATGTATTGTACATACGTGCTTAACCGACTTCATTAATGACACCAGTTGAGATATTGTTGCCTTTTCTCATGTTGAATGGTACCAGGCATCGCATATCTGGTCACAGTAATTTCCTGGGTTACTAGTTGTATGCAAGTATTGTTTCCACGACCCACACAGTTAGGGAGGCAACGCTATGGCCTTCATTGAGGGGCATATTCACAAGGACTTATCGCCGAGTTATCGCCACCTTAACGCATCAAAAGTGGAGATAGATTTAACGCCCCATTCACAAGCTGGTGCAAACTGCAGACATCGCCAGTATTCCCGCGATAACTGCCGCAAAATTTACCTCCACGGGTGACATCACCAACTAACCCTAATGAGATGCAGAGTAGGTGTTCCCGTGCAAAAACACATGAAAACACCACTACACCACATTCACAACGAACTGCCAGATCTGCGATGCGAACCAAAAACAGGCGATAAGCTGCGGTAGCAGCAGGGAATTAACTAACCCTGGGCAAAGCACTACGCTACGCTCGCGTAGTTTGCGAAGTTTGTGCTACTTTGCACTACGCGAATTGCACGTAGCACAGTGCGAACACGCGTAGCGTTACGTAGTGCAGCGGTCATTTTTTGCTTGCTTGCGGTCCTCAACGTCAAGTTGGCGACCGCGAGCAAGCAAAATGACATCCAGCGGGTCTTTTCCTCGTTCGCGATCAGCAACATCAAGTTGCCGATCGCGAGCGTGGAAAATAAACCTCCGGCGAGATTCTCAACGCGGGGAGGTCAGGTTTCTCATTGCGAGTGGTCGCGTATGCTCGCGACCGCTCGCGATGAGAAACTACCAGTCCGCGTTGAGAAAGCTGCTGCTCGAGTAAAAATCTACTCGAGCGGCAGTAAAAGACAGCTCGCACTGTGCAAGATGCCGTTTTCAATGATTGCACAGTGCGGACAAGCATCCGGCACTGTGCAATCATCGCGAACAGCGCACTACGCAGTTCGCGTAGTGCTACGCGTAGCTCGCGTAGTGCGAAGTGCACTTCGCGTAGCTTCGCGTAGCGCTACTTCGCGAACTACGCCCAGGCCTAGAATTAACACCTGCCTTTTGCTGGTGTTAAGCAGGACGACTACCTGCAGCATGAAAGGGAGCCCAGCCAAGAGCCACATCTGAAGACCCACAGATGCCATGGAGACAATGATCATGCAGCTCAGAGACCCATGAGGGCCACAACACCCACTGCCACCACCCCCAGGCCCACCACCACCCCCAGGACCCGCCCCCCCCCGGACCACCACAGAGGCAGCGTACACAAAGACAGTGGACCCACCATAAACGCACCAGCCGCACAGACCCAACGCCAGAGGAGGACATTGCCCACTACAGGCCCAAAAGGACAACCATCCCCCGCATCCTGACCCACAGCGCCCACCGGCTGACGGTACCAACACAGCGGACAACCAACATCCCACCGCAGACAAAGCTGCCGGCTGTGCTGCACATGTTGGCCTCTGGTACCTTCCAACCCACAACTGCCAGAGTCGGAGGAGTCTCACAGCCAGCCCTATCCAAGTTCATCACACCTGTCCTGGATGCCATCATCAGCCTGGTACCCCAGCACCTCCACTCCACCCACACTGCGCAGGAGCGGCTGGAGACCAAGCAAGGCCTCTACGCCATAGCTGGATTCCCTCACGTGTTGGGGGCAATCGACTGCACACATGTACCCCTCGTGCCCCCTGCCGACACTGCACACAACTACCGCAACAGAAAGCACACGTATTCCATCAATGTGCAGGCAATAGTGGACCACCGGGGACTCCTCAACAATGTCGTGGCCAACTCCCCAGGCAGTGTGCATGATTCATACATCTCCCGACAGTCCATCATCAACCAGCGCTCCCAGGATGGCACCTATGGAAATGCATTGCTCGTTGGAAAGTACCAAATGAACACACCACACACCTCCACTCCACAGTCATGCAACTCATGACACTGGCAATGGGCACGCAGCAAAACTACATGCAACATGCCACACAACATGCCAACCGACCAGACACAACAACACGACTCCATTGGGAACCTGGGCTTGCCATGCACACAACCCAGCCACGGCATGGCACCACAGCCACACAATAGCAGAATGTGAGGAGAGGCTTGGAGCAGGCATGTGCGAGAGCGGCAAGTGACTAATGAATGAGAACCTACCCAATGCCAGGTGTGGCGTGGATGTGCCGGACAGACTTCAGTGTGCAAACCATGGAAATGGCCATGTGGACATTAACTGCTGGTGCATGGAGTGTAGTGGCCAGTGGACGCTACCATGTCCCCACAGGCTGTGGGGCAGAATGCGGAAATGTCGCTCATTACGTCCCCCCCTGTATGCGCGGGCGGAGTGTGTTGGCCCTGCGTACGCCAGGCCTGCGTAGGGGTGTGAATGAAAAGCCCGTCGCACTGGGCGTGGTTCTCATTCGGAATGGCCAACGTGTCTGCCAGGGCGGCGCCTCTCAGCCCGCCATGAGGCCGGCGCCGTGCGCGGTGGGGCCTGCGTCCCTGTGCGCCTGCTGCACCCCGGGCCGCTGGTCCCCAGACCTGTCATGCCTGCCCCAGCGCACCAAGGAGGCTCCGCTCACCTGCCGACACCGGCGTGTGTCAAAGAGGGCCCACCACGTGCCGGTGCAAGCTCCAAGCCCCAGTCCCGTGACCTTTGCAGCCTTCGCAGACCATCGCTGGCCTCCACGACGCTGGCCCACAGTACTCCTTTTTCATTGACATACTCCACCGGCGTACTCTTCGGCCCAGTTGTTGGCACATGTTGTACTGAGTCGTGAGTTTTGAATGGCAGTGACCCCAAGTCTGTGGCAGCATCCACATCACTATACTCCCTCCGATCAGTGAAGCCAAAGTCTGCATCGCAAGCCTGCGACACGTGGTGCCACTAACCCTGTTCAACGCAAGCCGGCGACACGTGGTGCCACTAACCCTGTTCAATGCAAGCCGGCGACACTTGGATGAGGGCTCAGGCCTACACTGCGGTCCAGTAGGTCCCACATGTGGAACTGTGTCTTGAGTTCAGAATGGCAGTGACCAAATGTTAATTGCCGCATTTATATCACTGAACTCCCTTCGATCCGTGTCCCAAACCCTGCATCGCAAGCACACGACACGTGTCTGTGGGCCCATGCTGACGGCTGCCCCCGGCCTACACTGCAGTCCAGTAGGTCCCACATCCAGCACTTAGTCGTGATTCATGAATGGCAGAGTCCATACCAGTGAACGCATGGAGAGGAGTAAGAGGAAGATGCGGTTCAGTCCGGATGAAAGCCGGATCCTCGTCACAGAGGTGACCGAACACTAGCAACAACTGACCTGGTGCCACTAACTCTGTGCGCAATGAGTCATGGGCACTTTCTGGTTGGACTTTGGTGGCGTCTGAGTCCATGGCCTGGGGGTTGTCTGCATCATCATCTGGCTGGGACGGACTTGGTGTTCGACATGTGTCTGTTCCATTCATCTCCACCATGGTGACTGTTTCAGCGTGGTTCTGCCCTCTGCATCATGCCCTGGGGGTACACCTTCCACTGTTCACCGAGACACTCCGCGACAACCCCCTTTGTTATCTACGAGAACCTGCTCTGCTCTCGTGACCCTGCCCCAGTGCACCGCAAGTCAGCGGCCCGTGCAGGACGCTGTGCATCCGGGGCCACTAACTCTGTGCAGCTCAAGTCATGGAGCCTTTATGGTTGAATGGTTGTGTCCTTAACGATGTACACTGTTGTCATTTTTTGACTGCACCAGGCACTCCATGACGGCTGGTGTACACACACCCCACACACATCCAACACAGGTGTCACTCGACATGTGAGCCTGCTAATAAACATGGCCGGGCGCACGTGCCCGTAGCCATTCACACCATCTAAGCAAGTGTGTCCGTGTGGTCATTATGTCAGCATGATGGGCCCGAGCCCTGCAACATCACAGTGTGCTGTCCTCAGCGGACGATACCATGTCACCTCAGCAGTGGCCAAGACCTTGGACATGTAGCTTCGCCCGCCCCCCCCTGCATGCACAAGCGGCGTGTGCTGGTCCGGCGTACATCAGGTCAGCGCCGGGGTGTGCTGATTCGGCAGGGGGATCAGGGCCTGGCTCTGGTCTGGCCTTGAGCAGGAAGTGCGGTAAGCGTGTCTCTGTGTTGGAGTGTTGTCGCCACCAGGGCCACAGTAGTCGATGTTGCAATGTAGCATGCACACGGAGGGCGGGCCCGCACGTACAGGGAAATGTAGGAGCGCAAGGCCGCTCGGGGTCTTGGCTCATGCATGCCAAGTGTTATGTGTATCAGTCCTGCAGCTGCATAAGTCAGATGCCTAGCCTCAATCGCAGGGCGATCACAGCCAGCCATGGACTGTACACCTGTGTCCGCCCTGTCCGGACCATTGGCCTACACTCACGTGGCCGCACACCCTCAACGGCCAGCTTCACGGTGTTGTTGGCATGCCGCTGGACATGCGCAGACAGGCATGACAATGGTGTGCCGTAGGAGTGCACGTGATACAACCGAGCAGCGCACACAAGTGTGGGGGCTCGTGGGAGGGAGAAGCAGCTGTGAGGCAACGTAACACACAGTGAGGCCGCTCATGTGCCACGTGCTCGGCATATCATCCATGATTCCCTGGGTCGCAGACATCCCACCCCACCCACGACAGGCCTCTGTACATCTCCTGTATGCAAGCAGATGGTAAAGTTACTGTAGGGATGAAAGGTCCTTTGTCTGAACTATCAGGCGGTAGCACATCTGCAGCTCCGAGCTGGGACTTGCATGTACCCAGCACCCCCTGACAGATACGATAGCCTTTGCTGGCGACTCCCACACTACGCACTGCCCGACGTGAGACCAACATGTACACATCCCACACGCAGAAGTCCTTGGTCGTAGTTAGCGTGCGTAAAATGGCCTTCACACGTACTCCCACCCCACCCCAGGCCTGCACCCGTTGCACACAGACACTGCTCATTGCTCCGAGCAGTGCCTTTTCATCCACAGGACTGGCGCGGGTCAGCACAGTGCTGCTTCAAGCAGAGCCACTGACGCAATGGCAGACCATCCCGGACACATGCACAACTCCAGTCACGTGGACCGGTACCGTGCACGTCTGCTGCATGTACTGGGGGCACTGCCATTGGCAGTGCTGCGGATCAGTTACCGGCTAAGCTTCCGCCTTGCCAACGTCACCTGCGTTCAGCCTGTGTTGCATTGTCGCTCGTGCATATTCGAGTGGACCATGGATGTCTGCCTCTCCAACGTGACGGTAGCTGACCTGGATTTCGACGTGTGTGTGCGCCCCCTGTTGGCCCACGACCAGGAGTGTCACCGTGATGCCCGTTTATGGCATGCCTGGATGATTAGCATGCATGCTGGCAACTGGACCTGGGAGATTGCACGAGTCGTCGTGTGCAGTGACCACATTGAGCCGCTCCCCTATTGGGCTTTAGTGCCAATTGGGGCCAGGGGTTGGAGTCAGCACATCTGTCCGGGACAGCTGATGGGTTACGTCGCCGACATGTTAGATGTAGTGGACAACGAGCTCATGTTGGAAATGTTGGCCTACGCTGCTGCACTCGCGTTCATGGACGAGTGACAACGTACCTGCAGCCACAACTGAATGTGACCCATTGCACGTGTCCCGGCGCCTGGTTGCATGTTGGGGATCTGATCACATGTCCCAAGACGACAGTGGACATGGCTGCATTGGCCTGGACTCCGGATACATGCGCGGACAACCAACGCGCGTTAGCACTGACTTGTGTGGGTGATGGACTCCCCCGGGGTGGACATGGGCGCTTTCCAACGTTCCTCATTCAGACATGCTGCTGCATTGTTCTGCATTTTGTGGCACTCCTCTTGGCCGTACTGACACGCAATTGTTGATGAAGTTTCCGCACATTCACTTGTCTCCAACTGTGATGAGTGTTGATATGTATGCAAATGTGTGTGTCACAGCCTATCTGGGTCCCTGCCATACATGCATTGCTACCCCATCAGGGCTGTGGGTTGGTACTTGTGCATTATCATGTCCCTGTTTCGTGCTTTGCTAGATGCGTATGGCCATTTACCGGCCACAAGCGGGTGCACTTGTGTCCTGTGTTCGGTTGTGCAAATGTTGCTGTTTGTACCACATTGTGTTCGATGTTGGGGTTCTCTACTTCCTATGTGTGTGTGCTGCATTGTGTGTGAGTTGGCCCTTCAGCTCTGATTTGGCTTACCCTTCTCCCTTTCAGGCAGTGTGGTTTTCACTTCTGTGCTTGTTCAGTGGTCTGATATTGCCGAGTTGTGTGACTTGTGCTCTTGGTTGGTGTTGTTACTCTTGGGCATGGTTTGTCTGCAGTTGTGCTGTGCTTAATTGTGCATGTGTGCCATTGTGCCCATCTCCCCCGTCCCCCAGTCCCTGGTCATTCCTCTCCCTGTTGCTGTTGTGTCTGTTGATTTTGAGCAGTTTCCGGTCCCCGACTCCTGCCACCATCTCCAGACTGATGTGGTGGACACCATTTCCTCCATGTCATCCAGCTCCTGGTGTGGCGCTGGACTCCCACCTCCGGTGTGCATTGCTGCCTTCTGGTTGTTGGCGTGTTTCTGCTTGTTTGTGCGTTTCGCATCATTCCAGCTGTTCTGGTTTTCTTCAATTGTCCTCCTCCGCTCTCCAGCTGCATTCACCTTGTCCACGATGGACTGCCATGTACAATGTTTTGTTGCCAATGGGGCTTGTGGGGTTGTGTACTAGCTCCGGCTGCCTCCATTGTGCTTCGCTGTTGTTTTCTGTTTGGTTTGTCTTCCTTTTTCCTGCTTTTGTTGTGCTTATTCCCGCCTGCCGTGTGTGTGTCGCGGGCCTGACGCAGCTTATCGCTGCTTTCCTCATCGCGAATGGGCTCATCACATGTTTTTTGGTGTTGGGGTTTGTGTTTTTATCTCCGTCGCGGTGGTTGTATCGCGGACATTGGCCGCGTTTTCGGCAAACTATCGCATGGTACCGCCGTGTTGTGAATTCCATGTTAACACGGGGTTATTTTCCCGCGATAGACTGCGATGTGTAAAGTTGTGTTAAAATTTTTTGGAGATGTTTAGCGCACGTTCTTGTGAATATCCCCCTGAATGTTTCCTTTATACGGTTTAATTCTCTGAGCAGACTGAAAGCCATGCTTTTTCAGAAGGATGTGGCCTTAACCTCAGCCCAAGAGACTTTTGATCTCCAGGTTGCAAGGTCCTCATCTGAGATACAGGTGCTAGTCCGTACGAACTTTCCGCTCCATTTTCGGGGAAATGGTTCATCGTATCTTTAACATGTCTGATACGACTGGGATCGTGCACCTATTTAAACGTATAGGTTCTGGGCTATTGAGCACCTTTCAGACAATCTTCGGAGTCATTCCAGCATTTATACACACCGTATTGGGAAGCGTTTTTGGATGGCTTCTACTGGCCCTACTACTTGTAGTGAGCATCCCGATTTAAATTTTCCTGCTTCGCAATGGACGTCCCAGTTCATCAAGAGATGGAAAAGCACTGCTGATGTGGCGTTGTCGTGAACGCATGGTGCTTCATCTGGGCACACCTCGGCTTGTGGATCTAAGCGAGCATTGGTTTGAAGGAAGTGGCCCTTAGGGGCCACCCGGGTTACTTACAACCACCTGCTAGGCCTTCCCAAGTAATGAAGAGTCGGTCAGACAGTAGCGAATACAAACATACCTTTATTAGCAATACTCTGCAGAGGAGTCCAATCTGACCTGCACCCTAAGATGTCTGCCGAGGGACTGACCCCCCAACAGTCTGCAGTGAGTAATCATTCTTCCCAAGAAGTCTCCAACCACGCCCACAGTGGAAAGTTACCGGCCTGGGCCGAACATGAACAAAGAAGGCACAGGAGGATGGGCTACCACCTGCCAGATGGGTACATGCTATCTGTAATTCGAGGTCATTGCGCTGAGTCTCAGCGTCTCCCAACGTGGGAGCAGAACTACACACTCAGATAGGTATGCGAGGGCAGACTGGCCTATTCGTTAGTAAGTCGAAAAACAGCCTTGAACAGAGAGAAAATAATAACGAAATACAGTGTTATGCTGAGGCAAGCAATATGAATGATGAGGCCTAGTTCAGACACGGCCTAAGCGGCCCAATAGGGATTATGAAATACAAAATGGAGTCACACTGGCTAACCTACAGGAAAGCTTGCATGTTGCAGGGATAACTCAGTGGGTTGCATAACGTGAATACAAATGGCATATATTTAGCCACACACTGCTAACCTAATATAGCATGATACGAGTGCATAGGAGGAATGGGATTTTCAAACCTAACAGACCCTCCTTTTTGCATGGGTGTCTAAATGCTTTATTGATGCTATCCGGTAGGGTCTTTACAATTCTAAGTGGGAAGGAAGAAAAATGCATAGTCACTCAAGTTACAAGGGAGAATAAAACAGCACATGAGGATCAAAATCTACTTAGTATTCAAAAATGCCCTCGTCGATAAGCATGATGTCCTGGATAACCTGCATCATCATAGTAGAGACCTTAGTATCACGTCCTGGCCATTTAGGGGTAGGGGTGAGCTTGCTCACACAATAGGTGCAACATGCTGGAAGGCAATTAATACATAGGCAACATGTGAAGATGATACCTGCAATAACTATGAGGGCGAGTAGTATCTTCCAACCCCATGATGTCAGCAGACCCCAGAACCACCCTGTGAGGGACCATGATCCATTATCCTGATGGATATCTGAAGCAAGCCTGAGTAATTTCTGTATAGCGGAGTAAACAGTAGGGGCGTTATCAGGAATGTAAACACAACAACTGCTGCCGATGACGCGGCAGGCTCCACCCCTATCAGCAAGGATGATGTCTAAAACCATCCAGTTTTGAAGAGCAACGAGTCTCGTAGCCTGAAGCTCAACTGTAATATTAGTCAGTATACCTGCAGTAGTGTTAATAACTCCCTCAACCACTCGGGCAAGGCGACGAATATTACGACTATTGAACATGGGGCCCCAGAACGTCAGAATGCCCTTCATGATGTCAGTAAACTGCTGTAGGGAAGTATCTGTTTGATCTATATCTTCTGTATTGACAACTCTCTCGGCCCGATGCAAATGTAGATCCCTACGCTGTAGCCTATGATCCTTGTGATAATCAGATGGTTCAATGTAAACGGGAGGTAAAAGAAAAGAGACATAACACCGGCCAGACCATCCCCTGGGAAGCCATGTATAGGCCTGCTCCCCACAAACGAAGTATACATTTGGAGGTGTGAGCAAAGGTGGGCTACTAGTAGTGTTCAATCGGTATGTGTAGTTGCAACTGCTCTGTCCTACTAGAGCGGTCCCTGAACCTTCAACACAAAAACTAGCTGCTGTATTGATCACAGGGACGGGCATGGCTTTGTCTTCTGTTATATTTCGTTCCTGGAAACATTTAAAATATTCAGTAACATTAAATCCTTGGAATCCAACATTTCATTTTGTAACCAAGTGACATTCTTATTATTTTCGAAAATATTCATACAAACTTCTGGATGTAGGGTACCCTCCTTTCCATCTGCCCCAGGTGTGTATCCTTGGTGTACCACTATATACTCCAATACTGCTTCATAATCAGCCTGTACCATATTCATAGTGTCGGCATGATAGTGCATATATACCATAGAAAGCAACTGGAACCAGGCCTCACAACTACCCAAGTATGACAGGGGCAATGACACCAGCAGATCATTCTTGTGCATGACTGAGGGAAGTAGCCCACACACCCAACAATTCGTGGCATTAGTGGTACTGTGTACCTGATGAAGCATCTGCAGAAACGCGTTTTCGACATAAGTCTGTCTATGTCTCTCTTTATGCTGAGCCATTGTAACAAAAGAATGCTCAGGTGGAGCCGGGGTAGTCCCTATCAAAGTGTGTACAGGATGCTGTTCTTCTAAATACCACACCACCCCGAATAATGTCGTTACTATGAGAAGGAACACTATCACTACTACCCTACTCCCAGTGGACCAACTAGACCACCCCGGACCATTCTGCTGTAATGGTGGGGCCACCAGAGGCTGTTCCTCCTTCATGACTGCACGGCCAAATGGGTACATAGAAAGAAACCTTAGGAATTGGAGCCACAAAAATACAACTGACCAGAGGGGTACAATTCACCCAGTGTCCTTCAGAGCCTCACTGGTAGGCTCCTATTGTTCATCAACGACGGTGCTATGAAGCACTCCCACGGGGGAGCTGCGCGATCGCAGCCCTTGCTGGAAAACAAATCCTCTTCTTTCAGGATAGGGCACCCTCCCTCCTGGGCAAATACCCTCAACGATCCTGTCCAGTGTCCAGGGCAGTGCACCAGTGTAGTTCACTCTAATCTAAAGCAGGCACCATAGACATAGCACCTCCGCCCTAAGCTCAAGTCCTTCCCTAACTCCTGGACTGTCCTACTGGCGCACTGTCCTTCCGTCGGGGCCGCAGGTTGTACCTGGCAACCCCAGGCACTTCTTCATCAGCAAAAAGGGGAAGAAATTCAGGCTCAGCAGGGCATTGAGACTCAGGTGCCTGTGCACTAGGAGTGGGAGCATCTGGGGCGGCCCTTATCTCTGGGGGGACCGCCTCAAGTAAGGCCGCGTCGCTTTCTTCGTCTGTCTGCGCCCACCTCAATCGGGCGTCAGAGAAAGGAACGAAACGGGGCACGCGCTCCCCTTCCTGGTCAGCAATGCCGTTGAGGACCCACTGATCATACGGAAGTGGTAGAGGTACCCTTTTGACATGCGATGCATGCACCCAGTGCTTCCGGCCTTCAAGCTTCACTGCGGTGTGGGTGGCGAGCAGGACAAGCAAGGGCCCCTACCACCTCGGCTCCAGGCAGTTCTTCCGTTGAAAATTCTTGACCATTACAAAGTTCCCGGGTTGTAGCTGATGCCCGGGTACTGGTTGCAGCGTGGCGTGAATCTGTTGGTGGACAGAACGGAGATCTTTAGACAATTCATACAGATAATCTATCAGCAGGGGGTACTCTATCTCGGAGAAGCGCTTGGGTCTTGGGACGCCCCAGACGTTGGCGGGGCGCCCAAAGACCACCTCGTACGGGGACAACCCTGTTCTAGAATGCGCTGTCGCTCTGGTGGATAACAAAGCCAAAGGTAATGCATCTGGCCATCGCAATCCTGTGCTTTCTTGGATCTTCGCTAACTTCAGTTTGAGAGTACCATGGTACTTCTCAACCAGGCCTGCTGACTGGGGGTGGTTCGCTGCATGAAACTTCTGCTCAATATGCAAGCCCTTGCACACCAATTCAATGACTTTTGAGTTGAAGTGACTTCCGTTGTCACTCCAGATCACACGTGGCAATCCATAGCGCGGGAAGAACTCTTTTAAGAGCGCCTTCGCCGTCGCCATGGCCGTATTCTCCTTAGTGGGGTAAGCCTCAATCCATTTACTGAATGCACAAATGACTACTAGCACATACTTCAAGTTGTTAACTCGTTCCATTTCGATGAAATCCATCTGGAGAACCTCGAAAGGGAAGGAAGGCGGTGCAAAATTACCTGCGGGTGTAGGAGTACCTTTCCCAGGATTATGTTTCAGACAAATGATGCAGGTTTTCACTAGGTGTGTGGCTACCTTAGGGATATTATCGTTTCGCCATACTGGGTCCAGTAGCTTACATATTCCTTTGGCACTAATGTGTGCTGGGCCGTGGGCCATGGTAACAACAGGGAGCACATATGCGTTCGGCAGCAACCATCTCTGTTTCCGAGACAAGTCAGTCCAACACCCATCCTCGTCCAAACGCCCTGTCCTCTCCTCCCATACTGCCAATTCATCTACTGTCACCTCGCTCTGTATTTCCCTTACATTTTATAATGTGCCCTCGAACATTCCATTGTCTGGAACCCACCTAGCGGGACCTGCCACAAACATCTTTTTCATCTTCGATCTAGCTGTCTCCTTAGCTGTCTGATCCGCAAATGCATTGCCCCTTCCAACATCGTCTGTTACTGCTTTGTGAGCGCTACATTTTATTATTACCAGCTTATCAGGAAGTGTCAATGCTGACAACAGTCTATGTATCAATGGACCATGCTGTATTCGCAGCCCATGCGAAGTCAAGAACCCTCTCTTCGCCCAGAGGCGCCCAAAATTATGGGCCACCCCAAAGGCGTACTGACTGTTGGTGTAGACATTGACAGTCAGTCCCTCACTTAACTCGCAAGCCCTAAGGAGAGCAACTAACTCTGCAGCCTGGGCCGATTGGTATGGGATACGGGATGTCTCAACTACAGTGTGTAACGTTGTGATTGCATAAGCTGCAGTGGTAGTGCCATCTGGTAGTTTGAAACAAGAGCCATCGACATATAGTTCCCCTTGGGGGTCAGATAAGGGAACATCAGTCAGGTCTACCCGTCCCTTCGTTTCTTCCTCAGTCCGAAATAAACAATCATGGACATCATTGTCCTTTTCTTCCGAAGGGAGGGGTAGTAACGTGGCTGGGTTCAGAGTAGCACATCGTTTGATGGTAATGTGCGGAGCAAACAAAGTTAACTCATATCCAGTGAGACTCGCACTAGTAAGGTGCTGTGTCTTTGTCTTATTCAACAGTGTGTCCACAGCATGAGGTACCATGACTGTGAGATCCGTATCAAGGACGAGCCCTGCCGATTGTCTGATAGAAACTGCCACCGCCGCGGCAGCCCTCAGGCAGCTCGGGAGAGCTCTGGCGACGTTATCAAGAATAGCAGAGAAATACGCGCAGGGTCTCTGCTTACCACCGAAACCCTGTGTTAGAACAGAAAGCGCGCAACCGTCCGCCTCATGTACATAAAGCACAAAAGGCTTCTGGTAATCAGGAGTACCAAGCACAGGAGCAGAGCAAAGCGCAACTTTTAATTGCTCAAAAGCTTGCTGGCATGCAGATGTCCAAGGCAGGGGTTCATGCACGTCTTTAGTGGTCAGGTAAAGGAGGGGTTTCGTTAGTAGGGAATAGTTAGGGATCCAATGACGACAATACGAAGTTATACCAATGAACGCGCGTACCTCGCGTTGGGTCTTAGGAACAGGCATATTAGTAATAGCAGCTATGCGTTCAGGTGTTAGTCTGCGACCCTCCTTCGACAGTAGGTGACCTAAATAGGTGACCTCCTGTCGACAATATTGAAATTTCGAAAGTGACACCTTGTGTCCATGGTGTGCCAAATGTAACAGCAATTTAACTGTGGCCTCTTTACAACCATCTTCAGTGTCTGAAGCCACAAGGAGGTCGTCAACGTACTGCAACAGCACATTACCAAGGGGAAGCTCCAAGGAATCCAATTGAGCTTTCAAAGCTTGGCTATAGATACTCGGACTTTCTGTATAGCCTTGTGGAGCACGGCAGAATCTAAAGCTCCTTCCGGCTATTGCAAATCCAAACAGATATCTGCTATCTGTATGGATTGGAATGCTGAAGAAAGCATTCTTCAAATCTATTACAGAGAAGAATTTTGCTGACGGGGGAATCATTGTCAAGATCGTGGTAATGTCTGGAACCACAGGATACTGGGGAACCACTATTTTGTTAACCTCTCTAAGGTCAATGACAAAGCGGTAAACATCAGGGTGGGCATCAGAAGAATCCAAAGGTGTCTTTTTAAGTATAGGAAGGATAGGGCTATTACACACATTCGCTACTGTCTCTTCAACCACACCAGACTTAATCAAATCCTGTATTATTTGCAATAAGGCCTTTTCTCCTGCCTGGGATATCTTGTACTGGGGAATACGCGGCAAGTTAGCATTTTCTTTGATCTGTGTAGAGACTGGTGGGATCTGGAGCAACCCCACATCCGTGTCTCCTTTAGCCCATAATGAGCGTGGCACATCTTTAAACTCAGCGGGAAGGGGGGCATCCTTTGCGAGGCATTGCTTGACACGGGCCACTTGTGGTCCAACAGTCATGTAACACCGTCTGGAGAACAAAAAATTGTCGCATGCAACCTTTTCAACAAATCCAACCCTAACAAATTCTCCCCACAATTTGACGTTAATAGAAATGGTGAGTCAACTGTAAAGGGGCCAATAGTCAAAGCAAGAGGTTTGGAAATGGGGCTAACGACCGGCACGCCTGAGAAACCCACCGAAACATTGTTTTGGCCAGACAGAGCTGCCCCCGGGACCAGTGAACGGGAAACAGAGCTATTCATAGCCCCTGTATCAACTAAGAATTTCTCGGTCGTACCATGTAAATCTGCAGTGACATAGGGTCCACACTGATCTACAGGCACCGGAACTGGTCCCTTACCCTGTCCCTGGCTGTCCTAGCTGTGAGACATCCCTGTTACTTCGTCCATGTCATAGTCGTCATGATAGTACTGTCTCCCTCGGGGGTCGTCGAAGTAGTTCCCGCTCTGTCTATTAGATGATGTGTTCTCTGATCGCATGTCCCCACGGCCTCCTCCTCCCCGTCCACGTCCTCCAAACCCCCCACCTCTCGGGGCCTCACCTCTCTGCGACAACTCCGGGCACTCATTCCGCCAATGTCCCTCCTGCTTGCAATATGCACATTGATTGAGCCCAAGGGGTGCATTCGAAGTACCACCCCTGTTAGTCCGGGGCAGCCGCTGGGCCGAACCTCTTCCTCTTCCCCTCGCAACTTGCTGTATCAACACCCTCGTCTTCAAATCCTTTGACTTTTTCTCCACCTTCTCTTTGTCCTCATTCTCTCTATGCTCGTAGTACTGTGCCATACTCAAAATTACTGACGGGGAAGAGGTGCTCCAAGTGCTTTCTGAAGCCTGCAACCTAGTCGCAATCTCAGGAAGCAAGTTGTTAACAAACCTGCTGACAAACAACCGGACACCACCTTCCACTGACAGATCCTGGCCACTAAAGTCGAGAAACACCCCTTCAAACCTAGTGAAGAAATCAGACACACTCTCGTCCTTCTTCTGACGACATGCAGTCAACTTGTCCCAATCCACCCGTCTTGGCGGGATAAGGGAATGCATATAGGTGATAATGCGACCTGGTAAAGCCAATATCTCCGCCTTCGGCTTGTCACCGGGCTTGCGGTCCTTATCCCACGCCCTGATCTGATCCCATGTTCCTCCCAATTCCACCACATGGTCCTGTGTATGCACTTGCCTCCATATACCCACCGGTACCAACAAGCCAAAGAACAACTCAACATCTGCTAACTTCATCACCGTGGAGGAGGCCGCCTCTGTCAACTCTTTGTAGTACGCAGTCGGGTTTTTCCGAGGGTCTGGCAACTGACTTTTAAGGGATATTACCTCACTCCTCTTCCAAGGAGTATAGATCCACTGTTCCTGAAACCGAGCATCAACTCGTGGCCTAATTACAGTATTCGTGGAGTCGCGCAGTTCTGGTATTTGAGGATGATAAATAGGATGGGCCTCCCTCATGGGGCACTGGGTCACTATCGTCGGAACCTTTTGGAGCAGTCTGCCCCGATAACCCACCAATGTCGTTACATTGCTAAAAACCTCATTAGGAGCCATACCTGCAGCATATACCCTGTCCCGTATGTCATAGATGATCTGCGGTGCAACACCCTGGAAACACTGCTCCCACAGTCCTATTAGTGTGGCCGACATGTGCTTAAGGGCATGCTGCTGTATGAAGGGCTCATAATCTTTCATCACACTCCACACATCTTCCACACTATAGATCGGGCTCCGAGCCCACTGAGCCGCCTGATTCGCCACCATTTGCTTCTCCTCATCACCCACAGCAGAACGCATCAACACTTTGTCCACACGGTCTCGTGCTGCCGCCCAATTCCCTTCATGTATCCTTCGTACAGGGGTCTCGCCATTCAGCAGTGCTTGGGGTGTCATACTCGAGGGTGAAAGAGCAGATGAGGAGACAGGTATCATCATGTAAGGAGACAGTGTTGTAGGAGTGAAAGGGGGTGTAGCAGTAGATACAGAGTCAGTAGACGGAACAGGAGAGCTAACGGCTCCTGCCCCTGTTACTGGCGTGAGCAGAGAGGAAGCAGGCGGGGCTGGGGCCGAAGCAGTTGGACTGGAGGCAGAAATACTAGAAAGAGCGGCACCAGAGGCCGGGGACTGAGATGTTGGAACCCTTGGGTATATCCGCTCGGGAGCATAAGGTGGAGGAGGGCGAGAATCTAATAGCTCTTCAACGAAAACGTCACCTTCCTCCCTAGTAACATAACATTTATCTGTCTGCAATCGAAATTTTCTATCTGCACATTCTATGCCTTTCTCTATCTTTTCCCTTTCATAGGCCACTGCTTTGTGCGTTATAGTTTGCATCTGTCTCTTCCGGGCCTCTTTCTCTGCTCTCATACGCCGCTGCTTTGCTTCCTCCTGCCATACTCTTAGGGAATCAAACATCGACTGTCTGCTCTTTTTGGCGAACAATTTGTCCTGCAAGAAATTCAATTTTTGCTCATCAAACGAGCCAGTAAGTGGCCATTGTAACTCAGCATTGTCCCTCGTATATTTATTCCACAATGTGCTAAACATAATAGGGCCAATACCGTGCTTGACGTATACATCAAAATTTGGGGTACCCTCCGGAGGCGCAGGCTGACTCTCTTCCAATCGAGCCTCAGTAGAACAACACCAACATCCAAAACACCCCAATTTGCTTAAACAAGGCATCTTAATATAAGACACATGCACTGTCCCTAACGGACAAGTATAACACCAGCAACAGTAATATAAAGAAAAGATAAATAATAAAAATTATTCAAGAACCAAACCAAATGGTCCAGAGACCACTCCCTACAGTCCGGAGACTGTACCAAGTTCAAGAAGACAGGCTCTAGCCCCAGACCTTTTCGAGCATTGACCAAATTACCAGTTGGCCTGGCAGATTGTTCGCGAACAGTCCCAGACCTTTTCAAGTGCGGGCCAAATTTCCAGTTGGTCTGGTAGACTGCTCACAAACACTCTGTGCCTTTTTCAAGGGTCCGCAAACCCACCAAGTTCAAGGCAAGACAGCCCGAAGACCGTACCAAGACACAGCCTGTCGACTCGTGCCGTTCAAACAAGGCAGTCCGAAAACTGCAGCAAGACAGTCCGGAGACTGTACCAAGACACAGCCCGTAGGCTCGTGCCGTTCAAGAATATCACCATTTTCCCAAGAATCTAATCACTCACCTGGTGCACACAGGTCGAGTCAAGTTATTCTCCACTGCCGACTCTTTGGACCAAACGGTCAACTCCAAGGTTTCGCCTTCTCAGGACCCCAGCCGGTGACCACTAGACGAGGAGTCGCCCGATCAGACGGGCGGGGCAGCTGCAAGAACCAAGCTCGATCGTGTGGGGTACCCCGATCCGCCCGACCGACCAGACGCAACCCCGACCCTGCAACCCGATTACGGGCGAGCTGGATCACCTTGCGGGGTCCCTGTCCGGGCGCCAACTGAAGGAAGTGGCCCTTAGGGGCCACCCGGGTTACTTACAACCACCTGATAGGCCTTCCAAAGTAATGAAGAGTCGGTCAGACAGTAGAGAATACAAACATACCTTTATTAGCAATACTCTGCAGAGGAGTCCAATCTGACCTGCACCCTAAGATGTCTGCCGAGGGACTGACCCCCCAACAGTCTGCAGTGAGTAATCATTCTTCCCAAGAAGCCTCCAACCACGCCCACAGTGGAAAGTTACCGGTCTGGGCCGAACATGAACAAAGAAGGCACAGGAGGATGGGCTACCACCTGCCAGATGGGTACATGCTATCTGTAATTCGAGGTCACCACACTGAGTCTCAGCGTCTCCCAACGTGGGAGCAGAACTACACACTCAGATAGGTATGCGAGGGCAGAATGGCCTATTGATTAGTAAGTCGAAAAACAGCCTTGAACAGAGAGAAAATAATAATAAAATACAGTGTTCTGCTGGGCCAAGCAATACGAATGATGAGGCCTAGTTCAGACACGGCCTAAGCGGCCCAATAGGGATTACGAAATACAAAATGGAGTCACACTGGCTAACTACAGGAAAGCTTGCACGTTGCAGGGATAACTCAGTGGGTTGCATAACGTGAATACAAATGGCGTATATTTAGCCACACACTGCTAACCTAATATAGCATGATACGAGTGCATAGCAGGAATGGGATTTCCAAACCTAACAGGTTCCTATCGTTCAGATCAGTCTGGTTTGACTGCATCTTGCCTGTGTTCCACTGCCTATTCTGCGGATACGAATGCGTGTTGGGCTTACGTCTGACCCTTCTATCGGTTGCGCCACAGGACATAGACGTACTACTGGACCCCTTAAAGGCCCATGTGTATCAATGTCCTCAGCGTATTCCCATGATGATGACGGCATTCTTAGAGCCTCCACGGATGCTTCAGCTCCTGGCAGAACGGACAAAGGCTCAACGACAGGCTTGCAGGTGTCAAGGGCTTCCTCAGCGGCTGCTGTGGGAACCAGAGAAGATCGTCTTTGCTCCATTGACTTGATACAAGATGTGTTACATGGACCGTCGTCTGCAAATGCGAGCAACAGTGATGTTGCGTCTCCCACACAGGACACATAAACATTTGGTTCTCCGTGTAATGGGAACAATTCAGCCTTTTTCCAAAACAAGACCAAATCGTAATGAAAAACATCGTTTTGTTTTATTTTTCTGCTCTCACTGAGCACCATGGCATTCGATGTGCTCAGTCAATCTGATCATATATTGACTCTTTAGTGGACTTGTAGCGCTTTAGAATTTGAATAGCATCCTTTTTACATATAACATCTTTTTAGATGTTTTTAGACACTGGTTTTATGACAATGTTTTGATGCTTTTTAATAGGCTTATTTTAGCATTAGTTGACCTTGTCAACCTTCAGATGATAAGTGGGTGTTATGTTCCCCAACCTAGGCCTAAGTAGCAAAGCGAGCTTTTACCTACATTTGTCCAACCTTGCTCTGCATAACTGGTTCTAGTACTGACCTTTTACCCAGTTATGTGCTGAATAAATGTCGATTGGCTTCCTTGAAACTAGCCTCATTTATTATGCATGAGGATTCTTATTAAAGTCTCCTGCACATGACGTACATAACAGGATTAACATACTCTGTACGAAAGTCATGGCTATCTTCATTCTAGGGTGACAGAACTACTTTGCATAATTGCAATTATTGATTTAGGCTCATTTCCATAACCGTACTCACAACACATCGATTGTGGTAGGAACCCCAAGGCTATCTTTGTGGTATAAAAGAACCGCACCTTAACTAAGTAACTAGAGGAGATGCTTCCACGCTGCCACAAGACACTGAGGTCCCTGCACGCTGAAGCTTCAACACGCAGTGGTCTGACATACCTTGCGGGGTGTCCAACTCGTGACCAAGACGGGGTCCTTCATTCTCTCCCATCAGGTAATGGGGTTGGCTCTTTCCTACTGGAATCTTGGCTTCACACCCACATACATGCTAGGTACACTTAGGTAGGGTCCGCATCGTAGGAGTACGCTTGATTACTGTCATGTTTATATGCCTGCATATTCTCACTGTTTTAGCACCATGGTAGAATTCTACCTTCTATTTACTCTGTTGGTGCTTGTAATCCTTTACATTAGTTTTTGTCTAATGATTGTCGCAGCAAACATGTTTTATACTAGAATGACGCTGGTTCAATGAATGCTTATTGAAAACGTCCCCAACGTTTATTCTGTGTATCTCTCTGAGACTAAGTGAGCACGATTGACTGAGCGAAAAGGACTGTACTGTTTCCACAATCCCTGAAGGGTCAAGGGTTGTCATGTTCAATGGTTGCCAGAAACTATTCGCTCCTTGGTAAGGTTCAGGGACTTATAGTGGCACTGTGAGCTAGCTGGTCTATAGGCTGACGTATCCTGTGGGGGTGTCCGGAATCAGTCCAGACACCAATCCCTTAGTTTATGTTACCTACAAACGTGCAGATCCTATGTATTTTTAGGAATTACACAACACTGTCACAGATTCTCTCTTTTGGAGGTTTGCGGTGACAGGCACACCTTGTATATTCACTGCTTGTCTGTTTATTTATATTCGTTCGTTTAATAGCTTTATTTCGATACAAGGATCATAAAAGCATCGACCAGTTCATCAGAAGTATCAAAATATAAATAAAGATAAAACAGAGTTTGATCACACACAGTCAATAGAAAAACAAATTTAAAATTCTGATAGCAATTAAACGTGGAGCTATTTTCTCATAATTCTAAAATCCATAAAATGTAATTTTAAATCAATACAATTGTACATATTCTAAACAATAGCGCACTCTGATGTTCTATACTGGTGGACAATGGGCATACCCGTCAAAGACATCAACTACTCATTAACAGAGGTAGCTACCCTCTGTAAAGCCCTGCACCTACTTAACCATGCGCATCCCAAAAATTTGGCGACTCCACAGACATACAGAGTGCTAGGGTCCGAATTCAATATGCGTAAAGCAACTCTATGATCTAGGGTGCCTAGTTGTTTGCATATGGGCACAAGCCACCTAGATCTAGCACTAGCGTGTGCAGGGCATTCAAACAGAAGGTGGGCAACACTCTCCTTTACTGAGCCACACAAGGGGCATTCGGTGGTGGTGCGGTGGGGTGGAGACCATTTTGCAGTAAATTCACGCACAGGGAGGTTGCCCATCCTAAATTGGATATACAATGACCTGTCTCTTGGGACCTGAATAATATCCATATATGGTTCTAGACTTCTATGGTGCTTATGTAGGAAGAACTCCTCCGTGAGTCTTCCCTTGTCAGGGTTATTTAATTCCTTAGCATCAATCCAGGCCCAATAGGACCGTTTGAGGACTTCTTTGCTTGGTGGAATTTGGGTGTCCCAAGAATCTTTTAGGTCAAGTGCAATTAACAGTGATTTGACATTAGAGATCCACTTGATCTCTTTTCTGTTATCAATGCGCATTAATTCTGTGAGTGCCTCCGCATAATTCGCCAATTCTGGGGTCCTCCTGAGGCGGGCCCAGTAGAGCAGAGAGTCGAAGTTTGGCCAAGTCTCTAAAATGGCGCCTACCCAGATCACTAAACAACGGGGTTAAAGGAACTCCTCGTGGAAGCATAAGCAAATCTCTAAAGAATTTGTTTTCAGATCTGTTAATCTCGTCAAGATTTTCGAAACCCCATAACTCCGCACCATAAAGTGCTGAGCTAACAGCCTTGGCTCCATAAACAGTAAGGGCCGGAGCAACAGGTCTACTATAAGATGAGCGATGTTCTCGGCTCAGTGCCCCCGTAATCCTTTTATGATTTAAGAGCATTTTGTCAAGGTGGGGTCGCCAATGTGCTTTTTCAGATAGACGGATCCCCAGATAATCAAAAGTGGGAACCCTTTCTAATCTAATCCCATCTAACGTAAGATTATTCCTAAACGATTTGTGTGGATTAAAAGTCATTAGTTTTGTCTTTGTAGTATTTATAGTTAACCCCGACAATGGCAAAAATTTTGGAACCTGTTTATTTATATTATTTGTGGGGATTTCGGTGACAGGCACACCTTCAAAGTAGCTGCCATCAAGAAATCAACTACAGGTTTTGCTGCAGCTGTGACAGGCACACCATTTGAAGTTCCACTCACTGTTGCAAAGTAGTTTTTGGTTACATGTCCACAGTAGTTAAAACAAAAAATATTAATAATAATTTATTATTAAATAAATGTATATTTAGTGTCTTGCTTGGTTAGGTAGGCGTGCTGTGTTAAGTATTACTGCTATTGTACGTGGGCAGGTGTTTAAACATTGCAGTTGTATTTATAGGGTTGTTAGGTGGTTCAGTTACTTATTTCCTTGGAATTCCCTCCTATTCAATGTTAAGTTAGTGGCACAGGTGTACTGTATCACGATGGCTATGGCAAATATGCCTCAGCATGCACAAATTACTCCTTTTCTAGAGAGTCCAGTGAAATCACCCTTAGAGTGAAAACTTCACTTTTGTAATTTTGAAAACTTTACAGTTGTTATCGATGCTACCAAATTTGATTCTAAGAGAAAAACAGCGCTTTTGTTCAGTCAATTGGGACATGAAGGACGTCAAATATTTGACAATCTACCTGAATTGGATGCTCTGTCTGATAGTTGTGGCACTTGGAATGAACATACGGAGGCAGTAGCGAGGTTGGCGAACACATTTCCGGAGAAACCAAGTATTTTGCTAGAACGTTTTAATTTCAACGGTCGCAAGCAAGGGGTGGAGGAGTCCTTTGAGGAATACATTTCAGCATTAAGGAAGTTAGCTTCTGCCTGCAATTTTGGCAATTCTCTTGATGTCTGCATTTGAGATCAATTTGTTTATAGCTGTGCATCGAATAAAGTCCAAGAAAGGCTGTTAAGTTGCAGAGATCCTACTTTGTCTGAAGTGATTGACATTACTAAGGGCACAGAGAGAGATCCATGGAGTCTAGCAAATGTATCGCTTCTGATGCCTCTGCTAATAGTGTGTCTATGATTGATCTACCTGGTGGGCTGGATACCATTGTTGCTGTTTCTGCCAAGTACAAAAGTAAAAAAAACTCTGCTAAAGAAAAACACAGGTGTATGCTTCCGTTGTGGTTCAACATTACATTTTGCGGATAATCCTACATGCCCGGCTCTCAACAAAAAGTGCAACAAATGCAACAAAGTTGGGAAGTGTCAAAGTGTATGCGGGAACACTAGAATACAATTTAGGGTCAACAGTGTTGAGTTAAACACCGAGCTATGTGCTGAAGATTTGTCCAGGGTGGTACTAACAGTCATATCTGAGGAAAGTGTCACTAGCAAAGCCAAAGGACCGTGGTGTCAGGACCTCATTGGTGGTGATTCTGTGTTCATGATGGCAGATTCTGGAGCTCCGATCACGGTCATATCGGATTCACTCTACAATGAGAAGTGGTTCAATATTCCTTTAGCTAAATCTGATGTCAACCCCAACGCTTTCGGGAAACAAGATATTGACATGCTGGGGTATTTTGTGGATGTCCTCTCTTGTTTGGGCAGGTAAATCATCACAAAAATGTATGTGGCAGTCAAAGGAAGAAACATTATTGGATGGTAAGACCAAGCTAGGTTGGGTATAATGCTTCAGGGTCAGATAACTCGGTGGTGGTTACGGATGATCATGTATCTTTAATTGAATCGGATGAGGAGCTGTTACTGGCTAATGTCGTCTCCAAATTCCCAAATATTTTTTCAGAAAAAATAGGCAACATCTCTAAATTTAAACACTGTATTAGACTTAAGGAGGCAGCAAATCCTGTGGTTCACAGGATGAGACTTGTTCCTATGAGTGTTAGGAGTGAGTTGAAGGTATTATTGGACATGTTGTGTTAAGAGGAGGTTATACAACCTACTGAATCCTCTGAGTGGGTTAGTCCAGTTGTAATTGTCAGAAAAAAAAGTAATGAGATCCGTCTCTGTGTGGATTTATGCACACTAAATCGTAATATTATAATTGACTGTCATTCCTTGCCCAAAGTTCAGTAACTATTAGCTAATTTGGGAGGGTCTCAAGTGTTTTCTGTACTTGACCTCAAATCAGCTTACCACCAGATAGCCCTTGCTGCAGAGTCAAGACCTTACCACCTTTATTACACCATTTGGTGCTTACACATTTCTCAGTATGCCCTTCAGTTTGCTCTCTGCAGCAAGTGTTTTCCAGAAATTTATGGATACCATCTTGTCTGGAATTCCTGGGATTCAAGCCTTTCAGGATGATGTTTGATTTTTGCCAGTTGTGTCAGAGAGCACAATCTAATTTTGGAGAGGGTTTTAAGCAGATTTTGAGGATGTTGGAATCACCTTGGCATAAGGAAAAATGCAAGTTCCAAGTGAATCATTTAGATTATTTGGGACACTGTATCTCAGATCAGGGTATTAAACAAAAAATGTCTTTGGTTCAGGCCATACAAGAAACTGCTCAAACAAAAGGAGATGATGGACGGAGCACTGGAACTTTTCAGACACTCACCCCCAGTCACAGATCTAGGGTGGCAAAGTGAGCCAAAGAACGATGATGGATTCAACGTGATCAGTGCCTGGGGGTGAGTGTCTGAAAAGTTTCAGTGCTCCGTCCACCATCTCCTTGTGTTTGCTTTGTTCGCTCTAAGTTGGCAGGGTATGCCCAGACGTGGGTCCCTTGCTCACTTTGCCACTGGATTCAGGCTAGCCTGGCTGATGAGGGGTGTTACCTCGAAACTGGTCCCAGGATGCTTGTTTCCGGTTCAGGGAAGTCCTGGCTTGGCAGTTCGGGCTGGACTGTTCCCACGAGGAACAGGGTCAAGACTGATTTGCATATGGCTGGGTCTGAACTGGGGTGGTGAAGTGAGTTAAAGAACGATGATGGATTCAACCCAGATCTGTGACTGGGGGTGGGTTGTCTGAAAAGTTTCAGCGCTCCATCCATCATCTCCTTGTGTTTGCTCCATACAAGAAACTACTCCACCTGGAAACATAGACACGTTGCGTTCTTCTCTTGGCCTCTGTGAATATTATTTATGGTTCATTCATAGTTATACCATGGTGGGTCAGCCCCTTAGACTGCTTGTAAGAAAAGGACAAAGATTTAATTGGACAGAGGAAGCGAATGATGCTTTTCAGGAGATTAAAGCATTAATTACTTCTGCACCTATTTTGTCTGAATTTACGGCTGGGAAACCATGTTTCATAATGGTGGATGTTAGCCAGCTAGGTCTAGGGGCAGTGCTATCCCAGTGGGTTAACATGAAGGAACACACTGTTGTCTTTGCTTCCTGTTCTCTAACCAATACTGAAACTAATTATAGCACAATAGAACGGGAAGCACTGGCTTGTTCATGGGCTGTAGAAAAATATAAGACTTTCCTCTGGGTTATGAAATTTGATATTTTCACGGATCATAAGCCCCTTCTATATATGCTTAATGGAAATGGTACAGGGAAGGCTTCCGCAAGACTACTGAGGATTATGTCTAGGCTCCAAGAATACAATTTTGAAATTAAATACTTGCCAGGTGGTAAGAACGCTAGAGCGGACTGTCTTTCACGTATGCCATTGAGGGTGGAAGCTAAAGATAGTCAGATGGATGATGTTGAGTGCATAGTAGTACTCATTGGTGATGAGTGTGCTGGTTGGAATGGTGTGTTATCTAAAAAACAATGGTTATTGGCTCTAGATAAGGATACGGTTTTGCAGGAGGTGATTAAATTTGTGAGGACTGGTTGGCCGAAGGAGAGGAATCTGATATCAGGGCTTAAAACGTTTGCACAAGTGTATGATGAATTTTGTATGGTTGATGGTTTCCTTACCAGACACGACTTATTGATTCCACCAGTAACTCTTAGAAAGTTGTTGTTCAATATTTCATATGTTATATTATGTTATGTTATAAAGATTTATACAGCGCACAGCTACTCCCATGACTGTCCCAGTGCTAGAAGACAGACGGCACCTACCAATAAGACCTATGCAGATTGTTGAAAAAGCCAGGTCTTTAAAGGTCCGGTATTGAGTGCAGCTCCCTAGGGATCTTGTTCCAGTTAACCGGTGAAGGAAGTGACCCGATTCGGGTCACCCGGGTCACTTGTGACCACCTCTCAGCCTTCCAAACAAATGAAGAGTCGGTCAGGCAGTAGAGAATACAAACTAAATTATTTATTAGTATTGCGCTGCAGCGGAGCCCAGTCTGACCAGCCTCCTAAGATGACTGCCGAGGGACTGACTTCCCCCAACATTTCATTCGATATTATACATTTCCAATTCACCAAGAACACGCCCAGGCTGGAAAATTCTAGACCAGGCAACAGTGAACAAAGGAGGCACAGAAGAATGAGCTATGGTCCTGAGACTGGGTACACGTTATCTCCACCTCAAGGTTGCTTCGCCCGCGCCCGACATTATAGAAGGTGGGAACGAGCGTATCTAACAGCGAAGGTCTGTCATAATAGAGAGTACATTCATTAGTGCAGCGAAACTCGGCCTTGGGAAGATATCAGCCACAGAGGCATAGAAGCAGCTTTCTGGTGAGGCAAGCAATATGTGACAGAAACCCAGCTTCAATCATGGAACATAATGGCGGCTTCTAATAAAATGGCGCTATGAATGCTAACTTCACACAGAACGAAATATGAGCAATAAAGCAAGTACTTTTTCAATTCTAACAGACCCTCCTTTTAGCATTTATAGCTAAATTTTATTATTGCCATCAGGTAAGGGTCTTTACAATTCTAAAAAATAGGAAGAAGACTCGGTCAGAGGCAACATTTCTAATTTATGTGGCTACCAGCGAGAACTAAAAACTCTATAAGGCTAGGCATATAGCATTAATATTCTAAAATGCCCTCGTCTATACACATCATATCCTGAATATCCTGCATCATCATAACTTTGTTAGTGGAATCATATTCCAAAGGCTTTGGGCAAGGTGTCAACATTTTTACACAGCAGGCACAACAGGCAGGAAGGCAATGTATGCACAGACAACATGTCAGAATGATACCACCTATGGCGACCAGTAAAATGATCATTTTCCAACCCCAGGATGTGAACAGGCCCCAAAACCACCTTGATAGACCATGTGCCATTCTCCTGGTGTATGTCCGAGGCAAGCCTATGGAGTTTCTGTATAGCAGTATATACATTCGGAGCATGATCCGGTATGTACACACAGCAACTACTTCCGATGATGCGACAGGCCCCATCCCTGTCAGCGAGGATGACGTCTAACACCATCCGGTTTTGAAGAGCAACAAGTCTCGTAGCCTGAAGCTCAGCTGTAATGTTAGTCAGGATACCAGCAGTTACATTTATCACTCCTTCCACCACCCTAGTGAGTCTGCGAATATTTAGGCTATTGGACACGGGGCCCCAGAAGGGAACAATACCTTTCATGGCATCGGTGAACTGCTGCAATGTGGTGTCTGTTTGATCTATGTTTGCAGTGTCTATAAGTCGTCTAACAAGTGTCAGATGGACACTCTTGCGTTGTAGACGGTGGTCCTTATGGTAGTTGGATTGCGCTATATACACTGGGGGAAGGAAAAAAGAGAGATAGCATGTCCCAGACCACCCTCGGGGAAGCCAAACATAGGCCTGAGACCCACAGACAAAGTAAACGTTGTGCGGGGGTAGCAAAGGTGGACTATTGGCGGTGCTCAGCACATAGGTGTAGTTGTAATTACTCACCCCTACCCCTACTTTCCCTTTTCCCCTGCTACAGAAACTTGCTGTTATGTTTACCACTGGCACCGGCATTGCCACATCATGAGTAATGTTTCGCATCTGGAAGGACCTAAAGTATTCAGTGACATTAAAATCCCAAAAATCAGATATCTCATTTTGAAGCCATGTGACATTTTGTTCTCTTCGTAAACATTCATGCAAGCTGTCGGAGACAAGGTATCTGGTGTTCCTTGTTCCCCTGGGGTAAACCCTTGATGTACACGTATATACTCTAAGACTGTTTCATAGTCAGCTAATGTCATATTCATAGTATCAGAGTGATAATGAGTATATACCATAGTAAAGAGCTTAAACCAGCCTTCACAACTCCCGAGATAAGAGAAGGGCATTGACAACAATATATCATTCTTGTGTGTCACAGAAGGGAGGAGGCCACAGATCCAGCAATTGGTAACGTTGGACGTACCATGAACTTGGTGTAACATTTGGAGGAACACATTATCTACATACGTCCTTCGGTGTTGGCCCTTGTGAGGTGCCAAAGTTACAAACATGTGCTCAGGGGGAGCAGGCATTGTACCAATCAAGGAATGCACAGGATATTTCTCTTCAAGGAACCACATTATGCCAAGCATTGCTACAAGAGAAATCAGAACAATTGACATAAAAACAATTTTGCTTTTTCTCGACCAACTGGGCCAACCAACCCCATTCTCCTCCAAACGTGGTGCTGCAAAAGGCTGTTCCTCCTCAACAATTGGGTGGCCAAAAGGATACATGGTGATCAGAGGGGAAAAGGCAATGCAAGGGGTCTTTTCGACAAGGGAGCAAGAGGATGGGCAGAAAAATGTTCCATCGTCCTTCTGAGTCTCGCTGGGAGACTCTTATTGTTCCTTTATGGTGGTGCTACTGAGCGCAGCGGAGGGGCAGCGCGATCGCGGCCCGTTGAAGAAATCCCACGCCGTCCAGGATAGGGCACCCCCCCCTCTTCTGGGGAAATACTCTCAGCTTATCCTGTCCAATGTCTCGGACAATGCACCAAACTCCCTTTCCCTAATTTACAGTTGGTACCGCGGGCAGGGTACATACACCCTATTCTTCATCCATGCAGTCCATCCCTACTAATCTGACTTTTCCTTTGGTGTACTGTCTCTCTGTCGGGGACGCAAATTGTACCTAGCCACTCCTGGCACGGAGTGATCAGTAAACAGTAAATTCAGAGGGGCCAAGGGACTGAGACTCAAGCACTTGTGGGCCAGGTGGAGGAGGATCCTGGACGACCCTTACTTCTGGGGGGACCACCTCATTCAATGCGGCATCATTCTCCTCCTCTGTTTGCCCCCACGTCAGTCGAGCATCCAAAAAGGGGACAAAACGTGGCACTTTCTCAGTCTCGTGGTCACCAATGCCATCGATCACCCATTGGTCATAGGGGAGAGGCAACAGCACCTTGCGGCAATGGCTGAGGTGAAGCCAGTTCTTCCGACCGGTCACTTTGACGGCACTCCTGGTCGCAAGGAGCACCTGCAGGGGCCCCTTCCACCGGGGCTCCCCCTCGCCTCTGGAAGTGCCCGACAATGACAAAATCCCCAGGTCGGATGGTGTGTTCGGGCCCCTCTGTTTGCGGTGGAAGCGTCTCGTGGATCTGTTGATGAATAGAACACAAATGTTTAGTCAACTCAAAAAGATAATCTACTAACAGTGGGTATTCAATCTCGGAGAAAGCGCCTAGGTCGAGGGACGCCCCAAACATTTGCTGGGTGTCCGAACAATACCTCATATGGTGATAGTCCTGTTCTAGTGTGCGCCGTAGCTCTTGTTGACAAAAGTGCTAACGGTAAAGCATCTGGCCACTTCAATCCTGTGCTTTCCTGAATTTTTGCCAATTTCAGTTTGAGAGTACCATTGTACTTCTCAACCAAGCCTGCTGATTGGGGGTGGTGTGCAGCGTGGAACTTCTGTCTAATATGTAGCCCATCACACACCAACTGAATAACTTTTGAATTAAAGTGACTGCCATTGTCACTTCAAATCAAACGAGGCAAACCGAAACGGGGAAAGAACTCCTTCAGGAGGGCTTTCGCCATCACCAAAGCTGTATTCTCCTTAGTGGGGTAAGCCTCAACCCATTTACTGAATGCACCAACAACCACCAACACATATTTCAAGTTGTTAACCCATTCCATTTCGATATAGTCCAACTGTAGGACCTCGAAAGGGAACGAGGGGGGTGCGAAATTGCCAGGGGGTGTAGGAGTGCCCTTCCCAGGGTTGTACATCATGCATACCATACAATACTTAACCAAATGGGCAGCCACTTTCGGGATGTTATCATTCTGCCACACAGGGTCCAATAGCTTGCATATGCCTTTGGCGCTAATGTGAGCTGGGCCATGCGCCATAATGACTACAGGGAGGACATAGGCATCTGGTAACATCCACCTTTGCTTTCCTGACTTATCTGTCCAACACCCATCTTCGTCTAAACGTGCTGTGCTTTCCTGCCATACTGCTAACTCCTCAATCGTTGCCTCACTTTGGATTTCCTTGACATTATCCAGTGTATCCTCAAACATAGTAACATCGGGTTCCCATCTAGCAGGGCCTGCCACAAACATTCTTTTCATTTTCGTTCGAGCTGTCTCCTTAGCTGTTAAGTCTGCAAATGCATTTCCCCTTCCCACATCGTCAATAATTGCCTTGTGGGCACTGCACTTCACTATCGCCAACTTCTTGGGAAGTGTCAGGGCTGACAAAAGCCTGTGTATCATCGGGCCATTCTGGATCTTTAACCCATGTGAAGTTAGGAATCCTCTCTCTGCCTAGAGCCGCCCAAAGTTATGGGCGACTCCAAAGGCGTACTGACTGTCAGTATAAATATTGACAGTCAGTCCCTCACTTAGCTCACAAGCTCGAAGAAGGGCAACTAACTCTGCAGCTTGGGCCGATTGATAGGGAACTCGAGATGTCTCAACTACTGTGTGCAAGGTAGTTATGGCATACATAGCTGCCAAGGTTCCACATTGCTATGTGTGACATTTTTATAATTTCAGTGTAATTAATTATGAGTGACATTTTAATGACTATGAGTGACACTTTCTTGCGAGCAAAACTCAAGCAATGAAGACGAGGAAAACATATAAATATCAGAAATTAGACCCATTTGAGCAATGAGAAACTCTAAGAAGATATTAAAACTACTGCAAACGCCTGCAGAGGCTGACTCATAATTAAAATGAAATTATGAAAATGTTACACATAGCAATCTAAAACCTTGTCAGCTATGGACATCTAAAAAGCAGGTCACATGGCTGCACTAAGAATTAACACCAATAAGAGCAAGGACCTGCATTTAGACTGTAGAACCACTGGAGTGAAGCTGTGCAAAAAAAGCCACTGACAATACAAGGCAACAGTTTAGTAAAGAACACAGATCTTTACTGCAACATGCCTCACCCACCAATGTAGAAGGGGTATTGATGGGTGCACATGAGGCATTTCGAGGTGTGGTGGGCCTGAGCATCACCAGAGCCTGTCCTGATGTCCTGGCATAAATATCTCTAGTGTCACACAGTGTGTCTGCGTGATCCAGCGAGCGATAAGTTACACACCAAGTGTAAACACACCAGCTGACACTTCTGGCAAAGATTTAAATGTGTTTTCTGGGCAAGAAGTGAAAACATGTAAACTGCACAGAAGCAGCACGATGGGAAGTCGGGTATTCTGTCCGCCCTGTATTGCTGTTTGAAGCCTGCAGAACAGCAGCGTCGAAATACCTCTGAATCCAACACCCCGCCTTCAGATCCAGACATATGCAGCTAAGTGCAAAAGTAGTCTGACTCGAGTGACGGTCAACGACGCATGCTGATGAGAGTACCTGTCTGTGAACTGATGGCACTGCGGCTGTTTGGAGAGAGCTCAAATAACAAACCAGGCGAGGAGCATAACTAAACTCCATGCCGCTCTCTATGGGCCCAGACTATAAAGCTGCCTCGGGCCTATGCCATAAATTAATAAGTCAGCTGACTTCGGCCGCCGCAGTCTGCACGTGTGATACCATGATTGCTGGTGAAGCCTTAGGAGAGCCTGTGAAACACACATAGCGGTCACAGTCAGGCAGGCTCACTTATTTAAAAAAAATATTTCATAAATGCCACACCAGTATAATTAAGTGAGTGGCCCCGGTGTCCGGTGCGCCACCTGCTACTACTGCGAGTTCAGATAGTTAACACTTACTTGCAGTAGTTAATAAACTAAAAGAACAGCGAGTACTCTGTAGCAAACAGAAACCATTTATGTAATTTTAAAAACACACACTTACTGTATATATGCAGCTTTGCCAGTTCACCCTTCGGCGGAGCCTCTCTTCCCTTCTGCAGAGTACATCTTCCCGCCCACGCTGTCAGGACTCCACCTCAGTAAGTGCTCTCTGAACAGATATCAACTTTTCCAGTTAGATACTGTCAGAGTTATGATGACGTTTCCCTTCACACGAGAGAAACTCTTGCAAACAGGTTTTTTCTGTTATATGACGCAGCTCGTACACCACCTAGCGCGGAGCCGCACCAGTCCTTCCTCGAAAACTTCCCGCTTTCCGGTGTTCTAATTACTAGATGTGCTCCCCCGTCGGTTTGTGCCTCCCCTACGTGAGAGGGAAGCTTAGAAATACAGCTGCTACCTGTATTTCGGTGCCTCCCCGACTGTTTATGCCTCCCCTAAAGCACCGCAGATGTTTCTCCCTGTGCCTTTGCCTGTTTCAGGAGGACGTGAGGTCACATCCCATCATCCCCCCCACGCGGTGCCACAGCCTGTAATGCAACGACTGCTGAGGCCGGCAGGCCCCGCCGGGTCTCGGTAATTGGGCAGTCAGAGGCAGTGACTCACTGTAGCTGCGCAGCCTGCGGGAATTTCAATGCAGGCAGCAGGGCAGATTGTAACATTTGTAGCACACTGTCTGAGACAGAGAGCAGATCTTTAACTGTTTACTAACTGTACTGCTGCTGGCCGCAAGCGAAGTCTGCTGCGGCCCGGGGCGCACACAGGTGTCTGAGCGCCGGCGCGCGCTAGCACCTGGCGTAGCGGGCAGCCAGTTTCAGCGCTGTCAGAGCAGAGTGCGGTCAGTGGGAAAAATGCGTGACAATGCATTTCAGTGCGGTGATGCGGGAACACCACACTGAAATGCATTAGCATCACGCCTGATGCGTGACACTTGGCAGGCCTGGGCATATGCCGCAGTTGTTGTGCCATCCGGCAGTTTAAAACAAGAGCCATCGACATATAGCTCCCCTTGGGGTTCTGATAGGGGAACATCAGTCAGGTCTACCCGTCCCTTCGTCTCCTCTTCAGTACGAAAAAGACAATCATGGATGTCAATTTCCTCACTCTCAGAAGGAAGGGGTAGTAACATGGCTGGGTTCAGAGTGGCACATCTTTTGATGGTGACGTGTGGTGCGAATAGGGTCAGCTCATAGCCAGTCAGACGCGCACTGGTAAGGTGCTGCGTCTTTGTTCTGTTCAAAAGTGTATCCACAGCATGCGGTACCATGACTGTGAGATCGGTATCAAGAACGAGCCCTGCCGATTGTTGGATAGAGACAGCCGCGACCGCTCTTAGACAGCTCAGGAGGGCTCTCGCGAAGTTATCGAGAAGCGCAGAAAAATAAGCACACGGCCTCTGCTTACCTCCAAAGGCCTGTGTTAAGACAGAGAGCGCGCAGCCAGCCATCTCGTATACATACAACACGAACGGCTTCTGGTAGTCAGGCGTGCCAAGCACAGGCGCAGAGCAAAGCGCAACCTTTAATTGCTCAAAAGCTTGTTGGCATTCAGGCGTCCAGGGCAAGGGTTCATGCACATCTTTAGTGGTTAGCTGCAGCAGCGGCTTTGTTAGTAAGGAAAAGTTAGGAATCCAGTGCCGACAATACGAAGTAATGCCTATGAAAGCGCGCACATCCCTTTGAGTTGCAGGGATGGGCATTTTAACAATAGCACTAACTCGCTCAGGTGTTAGTCTCCTTCCCTCCTTCGACAGTAGGTGACCTAAGTAGGTGACCTCCTGTCGACAATATTGGAATTTTGAAAGGGACACTTTATGTCCGTGATGGGCCAAATGTAGCAACAATGTAACCGTTGAGTCTTTGCAACCGTCTTCAGTGTCAGAAGCGATCAAAAGATTGTCTACATACTGCAGTAAGACATTACCTGGGGGAAGTGTGAGGGAATCCAATTGGCCTTTCAGCGCTTGACTATGTATACTAGGGCTCTCAGTATAGCCCTGAGGAGCTCGACAGAATCGAAAGCTTCTGCCAGCAAGGGCAAATCCAAACAGATACCTACTGTCTGGATGTATTGGAATGCTCAAGAACGCATTCTTCAAATCGATGACAGAAAAGAATTTGGCAGAGGAAGGAATCATAGTCAGAAGGGCAGTGATGTCAGGAACAACGGGGAACTGAGGGACCACAATCTTATTAACCTCATGCAAATCAATCACAAACCGATAGACATCCGGATGATCATCAGAGGAACCCGAGGGTGCCCTTTTAAGAATGGGAAGAATTGGGCTGTTACACACATTCGCAGTCGTTTCTTCAACAACCCCTGATTGAATCAATTCCTGTATAATCTGCAATAGCGCACGCTCCCCTAATTGCGGTATTTTGTACTGAGGGATACGAGGGAGAACAGCGTTGTCCTTGACCCCGATAGAAACCGGAGGTATCTGCAACAGCCCTCCGTCCGTATCACCTGTGGCCCATAAAGTGGGTGTATAGTTACAATGGGGTAACCCTGTGTCCCTCAGAACCTGGATACATATAAGGAAAGCTACAGTGGTTCTGTCGGGGAGGATAATTACTTTACATGGGAAGAATGGATCAGAGATTGAACGATTTATACAGTTTATACAAAATCAAACATGAAATCAACTTGTTTTTTGGAAATTAGCATGTAAGTTAAATGTAGTTGGAACACAAAATCAAAAACACATGACTAGTAGGTGTTTGCGAAATTATTATTTATATGATTTGATGCTTTCAAAAGTATTTACAAAAATTGAAAAGGCTGTCATGGTGAGTAATATTTACAAGTGACATGTAATATAGTGACGTTTGGTGCTCAGTGACGATGGTGCAGTGCGTATCATATGTACAAGGTGAGGTTTATATACAATTTAACAGGGAAAAACTAAAGGTGGTCAGGATAAAAGAGGACAATGTCTCTTGCGAACAGCACTTGCGCTTGTTAATTTGAGCCAAGAAACTTGAAAATAGCTGAACCATATGTTTTCGTCAACGTTTCGACCCTGACAACGCACTATTTAGATGTCATAGCGGGTCTTCTTCAGGACGAGTGGCGGATGACAGCCAGCAAGTCTCAGGAAAATTCTCAGATGACGGAGTGCCTTAAGACATGTAGTCTTGAAATATCTCAGCGATTGTGGTGGGCAGGCCGTTGTGGGAGCAATCGGCCAAAGTGGGAGGTAATAATCCAGTCCCAAGGATTTGCCAGTTAACAATCCTGGCACGGCGTACAAGTATCGCTGCATAAAGTGGGTGGCACATCCTTAAACTCAGCAGGAAGGGGCTCATCCTTTGACAAACATTGCTTAGAGCTCACTACATTAGGTCCTACTGTCATATAGACACCATCCGGGGAGCAAGAAATTGTCGCATGCAATTTTTTTAACAAGTCCAAACCCATCAGATTTTCTCCACAATAAGATGTAAACAGAAAGGGGGAATCCACAGTGAAAGGACCAATAGTCAAGGCAAGTGGCTCAGAAATGGGGCTCACAACCAGTATACCTGAAAAGCCTACCAAAACATTATTTTGGCCGGACAGGGCTGCCCCGGGGACCAGTGAACGAGAAACAGAGCTATTCATTGCGCCTGTATCCACTAAGAATGTTTTAGCTGATCCCTGCAAATCGGCCGTAACATAAGGTCCGCGCTGATCTACAGGTATCTGAACTGATCCCTCACCCTGTCCCTGGCTGTCCTAACCATGAGTTAACCCAGTCACTTCATCCAAATCGTAGTCATCATGATAGTACTGTCGCCCCCGAGGGTCATCGAAATAGTTCTGATCAGAGCGACCTTGCTGTTCCTCGTTTCCCTGGCCTCCGTCATGTCCACCTGCTCCACGACTCCGTCCACGAGAAGCCCGTACTCTAGGAGCCGCAACCTTTTGTAACAACGTCAGGCACTCACTTCTCCAATGTCCCTCCTCCTTACAATATGCACACTGGTTCGGCCCCACAGGCGCAGCATTTTTCCCAGTGCGGGGCAACTGTCGGGCCGGACCAATGCCTCGTCCTCTACCGTTCCCCCTGGACACCTGCTGCATCAACACCTTCGTTTTCAACCCCTTATTTTTCTTCTCCACCTTCTCCTTCTCTTCATTTTCTCTATGCTCATAATACTGTGCCATGCTCAATATCACTGACGGGGAGGAAGTGGTCCAAGTGCTCTCCGAAGACTGCAACCGAGTCGCGATCTCTGGAAGCAGGTTCGTAACAAATCTGTTAACAAACAGTCGGACACCTCCCTCCATCAACAAGTCCTGCCCACTGAAATCCCAAAACACCCCTTCAAATCTAGTAAAGAAATCCGATACACTTTCATCTTTCTTCTGACGACATGCTGTTAAATTATCCCAATCCACTCTTCTAGGTGGAATCAGAGAGTGCATGTAAGTAATAATTCGACCTGGCAAAGCTAGTATCTCAGCCTTAGGCTTATCACCAGGCTTCCTCTCTTTATCCCACACCCTGATCTCATCCCAAGTGCCACCCAACTCCACAGCATGGTCCAGTGTATGCATCTGCCGCCAGATATCAACTGGCACCAATAAACCGAAAAACATCTCAATATTGGCCAACGTCATAACCGTTGACGATGCAGCCTCTGTTAATTCTTTATAGTATGCCGTTGGATTTTTCCTAGGGTCAGGTAACTGACTTTTAAGGGACAAAACCTCACTCCTCTTCCAAGGAGTATAAACCCACTGTTCTTGGAAACGAGCCTCTTGTCGCTGTCTGACGACAGCATCCCTCTGATCTCACAACTCCTGTATCTCAGGGTGAAAGATCGGATGTACTTCCCTCATCAGAAACTGAGACACTGTTGTCGGGCTCTTCTGGTGCAACCTGCCTCGGTGTCCAATCAACGTCGCGACATTACTAAAGACCTCATTAGGGGCCATGTCAGTAGCATACACACGGTCCCGGATGTCATAAATAATTTGGGGCGCAACACCATTAAAGCACTGTTCCCACAATCCAATCAAAGTAGCCGACATATGCTTGAGGGCATGCTGCTGTACAAATGGCTCATACTCTTTCAGCACGCTCCACACATCTTCCACACTGTAAATCAGACTTCGGGCCCACTGGGCAGCCTGGTTAGCTACTTATTTATTTATTTATTTATAGGTTTTATATAGCGCTTGACTCACCCCCGAAGGGGTATCTCAGCGCTTTGGACTCTACGACTAGACAGGCTGTCGGCAAATGTTAAAATAGAGCGGTTTTGAGACGTTTCCTGAAGCGCACATAGTCGGAGCATTGTCTAAGGTGAATGGGGAGCTGGTTCCAGTGGAGGGGAGCGAGGTAGGAAAAGGATTTCCCACCTAGCCTAGTTTTTCTAATTCGTGGTACGAAGAGGAGCGCTTTATTTCCTGACCTAAGAGTCCTGGAGGGAGCGTAAGGCTTGAGTTTCGAAGAGATGTAGAGCGGAGCTTTGTTATGCAAAGCCTTGTGTACGATACAGCAAACTTTGAAAATCACACGTTTGCGGACAGGAAGCCAATGAAGACGTTGAAGAAGGGGAAGGGAGGCAGTTCTCGGAGGGGCAATTGTGACAAGGCGTGCTGCAGTGTTCTGGACCACCTGCAATCTGCTGAATGAGGACTCATTAGCTGAGACTAGGAGAGCATTGCAGTAGTCCAGCCGACTAATAACCATAGCCTGAATAAGGGTTTTGCGAGTGGAATCCGGGAGGAGGGGAAAAACGCGTCGTAACAGGCCCAGCATATAGAAGCAGGACCCGGCGGTGCGAGCCGCATGCTCCTTCAAGGACAGGGGGTGATCAAGGTGGATGCCCAGGTTTTTAACAAGGGCTTTAGGGCCAGGGGGAGTGCCAAGAGAAGTCAGCCACCAATCTGGTGACCACAGCGATGGTGCGTCTCCGAATAGCATAATCTCCGTCTTCCCCGCGTTCAGCTGGAGAAATTGCTCTTCATCCAATTTGCGATGGCTGTCATTCCTCTAGAGAATGTGGACTGAACCGATGAATCTGATTTGTTAAATGAAAAGAGAAGCTGGGTGTCATCAGCATATGAAATGGGCATAAAGCCACAGGATCTGAGGAGGTTGGCCAAGGGAGCAATGTAGATATTAAACAGAGTGGGGCTCAAACATGAGCCCTGGGGGACTCCCTTGGTCAGTTCCATCGGTTTCGACCGAAATGGGCCAAGATTGACAGTCTGGGAAAGGGAGGATAGAAAGCTCGTCATCCACTGGAGAGCAGGCCCTCTTAGTCCAATCTCTTCCAATCTCCTGAGCAAGATCAGGTGAGATACCGTGTCGAAAGCGGCAGAGAGGTCCAACAGCACGAGAATTGTAGAATGGCCACTGTCTAAGGTCATCCTGATGTTGTCTGTGACCTCCAACAGGGCAGACTCTGTGCTGTATTTGGGCCTGAAACCGGACTGGGAGGGATCCAAACTGCCAGTATTTTCGACATGGTTGGTCAGCTGTTTATTGATAAATTTTTCCAATACTTTGCTCAAGTAAGGTAGTAGGGAGATTGGGCGGAGATTGGAGAGCTCTTCCATCGGGACCTTGGAGTTTTTCCGAATAGGGATGATCTGTGCGCTTTCCATTCCCGGGGAAGGTAGCCCTCTGTCATACAGAGGTTGAAAATCGTGCCTATGTGCGGGGCCAATTGTTTGGAGAGAGAGGTGACTACTTTAGCTGGGATGACGTCTAAGGGAGAGCCTGATTTTACTGTGTGTAGTAAGGCCTCCACCTCACTGACGGATATAGGGGGAAAGCGCTCCAGCAGTTGTGCATTAGCAGATGCTGGCAGATCAGGAGGCAGAGCCACTGGTTGCTGGCTCCCAGAAAGGGAGATCTTGTCGTAGATGAGATCTATTTTCTGCGCGAAATACGGGGCAGTATCATCACAGAATGCTTGGGAAGGGGTCTCAGGATTATCGCATACCTTAGGGTTTGTAAAAGATTTTAGTATCTGGAATAGAGTTTTGGGGGCGTTCTCTGCTTTTGCTAACTGTGAGGTGATAAAAACTTTCCGTGCTCCCTTTATGTTTTTAGGTCTCGCCTACGCAGCGCGCATGTGATGCTTAGGAAAAAGACCTATAGAATTCGCTTCGGCTTTTCAGCCAAAAACGTGCACGCATTGCATTGCTTTCAATGGCAATGCGTGCACGTTTGGCGATTCCCTTGCGGGAGCGAGCTTTGGCAACATATGTTTGCTCGCTCCCGCAAGGGAATCGCTGTGTGTTCTCTCGCACTGCCCCCACCCCTCCCACTTGTTAGCCCAGTAGCCCAGTACTGTTTCACATACACGGCCGCGGGGCCGCGTTTGTGTTTCAGCGCTTGTTTTATTTTTGACCAGCTCAGCACGAACAATGGCGGCGTGCCTGCTTCTGTTCGTTGCTCTTGCATGCCTCTTCCTTCCCGATTTTTTCACTTCGGCCGCTAAAAAAGGCACCCAGGCGCTTAATCGGTTTGCTGTATAGTACACCCACATCACTGAGCCATGTTTGCTATTTGAAGTTTTGCTTTTCCACAATGAAATCTCGGACTGTAAGCACGCGAATGAGATTTTTTTTTTAAACAGCGTTTCTTCATCCGCAGACCTTTGTCAAAATTGTTTATTTTTCTAGAATTTGCAAGTATATGGAGTAAGTGGACCCTGACGCCAGCACTACATTTAAAATTGAGAAAATAAGCACCGAGGATCACTTTTCTGCTGTCAGCCAGGATTTTCTGGGATTTAAGCACAACACAACCCGTGCAATAAGGGGCTAAATGTGCAGTACAGCATTCTGTAACATGAAGCCGCAGCTGTAAACTAGCTCTTCCTCAGGGTGGGAAATAAGAGTACTTTAAAGCAAATCGAGGTGCACCACGATAATGGTTCTTCATTACAGTGTAGATAAATATTTTTACTAATATCACATTCACGTTTTCGGCCTCGGATAGGTTCAAGGATATGGCATCACAGACTGATTTTATACTTTCCACCTGCAACTCGTAAATGTGCGTTTTTTAGTTCTACGTAGCGCGAACTCGACCCGAAGGTATCTGAGCGCTTTACATGAGCACCAGTTACGTTAGAGACGGACACATTCATTTGTGGTAGGCGTGGGGATATTAAGTGATTGGCCATAATCACAGGATGTTGAGGGTCCCTGCCGAGATTTAAACCTGGTCCCCCAGGTTCGAGGTCGACTGCTCTAGCCGTTAGGCCACATCCTCTCCCTGCATCAAAGGTTGGCCTCTGATATTCAAAGGGAGTGATAATAAATATAGTTTTATGTTAACTACTCGTATAGCCTGTGCCTCGAAAGAAGCAATAGCACACTTCAGGATTGCAGCCACAGACAGAGCACGACAATAGTTAAATACAGATAATCGCGTCTATTGCTTCCTGAGAGATGAAACAGACGCACGCATTTTGAGCCGTTTATTCTAGTCAAATTATCTACATTCTCATTAGCCTTAAATCTCGTGAGAGGAAGCCTGGCGCAGTTTCTTTCTTTTGACTTTAACCCCGCCCTTGTATGGTTCGTCACAGGGCAACGAGGCTTACTGAACTGTGATTGATGGGTTCCTGTTGCTGCAGAGCAGAAGCCCACAGTGCCTGGGGCTAACTTTATTGATGGGGGAGGTCCTTCAGGAAGGAATGCAAGGGCTTTGCCAGGCTGATCATGTCACAAACCTCAGAGATGTGACCTGTCAGCAATGGCAGCTGGTAAAGTTTGAGAGCGGTGGGGCTGGACTTGGGAGGTGGGGGGCATGGTCAGGGGGTGGTCAGAGGAGGCACATTAGGGACGCATCACTCAAAGAGAGTTACCATATAGTAAGCGCCTAGATGACGGATTTGTAGCAGTTAGATAGAAGCAAATACAGAATTTAATTAAGAAGTTGAATATAGAAGAAGCAACTAGATATCTCTCTTTGGATTTGAAAACAAAAAGAGGGCAGCGTAACGCTCTGGCCTGATAAAGAAGGGACTGTTTACATTTTCTTTTGTTCCTGCAGCCTTCTCAGTTCATATGAAATGGAGTGATGGAGAGAGATGTGTGCTTATAGGGCAGCGTGTAAAATTCAGAGCCCAGCCTGCTGCATTGGTGTCTGTTCCTTTTGGGTACCGAGATTTCCAGCAGGATTTCAACCAACTTTCCCTTTCTATAAACAGATCTCCAGAAGTCTGACAGCCCTTGCTAAATCGACACAGAAACACCTTTGTATTTACATGAGCTCACCGGCAGTCTACCAAACAAGCATTTGCAATGCAATAGGTCTTGAAATTGCGAAATTTTTAGCTATTGGCATTGTAATTGACAATTCCTTTTTTTGTGTTTAAAAATAAATCCTGCATTAATAAAAGGCATTGTCATTTACAATACCAATAGGTCAAAGTTTCTAAAATGCGAGACCTATTGCATTGCAAATGCTTGTTATGATAGGTGGAGAGGGCTCTCTTAAAGCAGTCTTTGTCCCTCGCCTCCTGAGACCTGCGCCAACGCCTCTCCAGATGTTTGCACTGCCGTTTTTCGGCACGGAGCTCAGGGGAAAACCAGGCTCTTTGAGGACGCCTGGCTGAGTTAGGTAGAGGTTTAAGGGGCGCAAGCAGATCAATGGCACCTTCAACAGCCGAGTTAAACTGGGCTAGGCCCTCCTCTGTGTTAGAGGGTTCAGTTTCCCAGGATGCCGGGAGGGCAGCCTGGAAAGAGTCCGGGGAGATCTTATGCCATTGTCTGCGGACCCTGTGTGAGGTTTGGGGCCGAGCAGCAGTCACCCCGGGGCCTTGAATATTGAATTCAATAGAGGCATGGTCTGTCCATGTCAATATCTGGGGGGGGGGGGTTCACATGAAATGTTAGATGCATTGGTAAAGATGATGTCTAGGGTATGGCCAGCAGTATGTGTCGGGCCGTCATTGAGCTTAGTTAAGACTAAAAGAGCAAGGTCTGTTAAGAGCTGAGACGTGTCAGGGTTAGTGGTGCATTCACTATGCACATTAAAATCGCCAAGCAATAAAAATGTATTACTTGAGATTACATGGGGAGCTATTATTTCCGTGAGCTGGAGAGAGAAGTCTGCCAGAGGGCCTGGGGGCCAGTACACTAAGGCACCTTTCCAACTAAGTTGCGGGAGAAAGTCAATGCGAAAGACAATGATTTCCTTGTGTGCGTTGCAGTGTTGCTCAAGTATAGAAATAGATATATCGTCTTTGTAGATAATAACAATCCCCCCCCCCACACTTTAATTTATCTATCCATTCTTAAAACCCTATAGCCTACGGGCAGAGTAGGGTGATGGCAGTAGTTGAATTAGGCTTGAGCCAAGTCTCAGTCAGGAACCCTAAATCTGGGTTGTCGGTATTAAGAAGGTCCCACACCTCCGTAGCGTGCTTAGGGAGGGATCTGAAATTGCTTAAGATGCCTTTCCAGCTTAGATTAAGACTGTTAGGCGGCCTTCTTAGTTCTAGAAGCGGTAGGATATCATCCTTGGGGGTATGGGGGGAGTGAGTATGGGTTCGATATCCAGGGGTAATAGCTATGGGAGCGGTGTGAATAGTGTTACACTGAAACTGGCAATTAATGCAGGAGAAAGGGCCCTCAGGTGTAAGTAGGATCAGAGCGGCGTCCTGGGCGAGATGCCAGCATGCGGGCGGTGAGGCTTTCCTTTTCCTTATGCTCAGTAGTTCCGAGCTACCATCTTTTAATCTGCATCTCCCACATCAGATCGAATCAGCACCCGCCTCATTCGCTCCCGTGCAGTCGCCCAGTCCCCCTCGTCCAGTCCACGCACCGGCGTCCCAATACTCAGCAAGGTTGGGGAAGGGAGATGCGGGGAAGACACAATAGCTGAAGGGGCAGGCACCAGAGTTATTAATGGCTGTGTTGAGGGTGTGAGGGATGGAGAGAGAGAGTAAGCTGAAACAATAGGCGCAGCAGGGAGACTTGCAGTCGTCGCAGCCGCGGCATGTGAAGCCAGAGAAAGAGCAGGAGGTGCTGTAGCCGAAGCAGCCAGGTCAAGAGCAGAAGGTGGAGGTCGAGTGTCTAACAGTTCCTCCACAAACGTATCGCCTTCCTCTCGGGCAACATATGATTTGTCACATTGCAATCGAAACTTCCTTTCAGCACACTCCATGCCTTTTTCTATTTTTTCTCTATCATACGCTACTGCTTTCTGGGTCACTGTCTGCATCTTTCCTCTTCGGGCCTCTTTATCTGTTTTCATTCGTATTGCCTAGCTTCCTTTTGCCATACCTGAAGATAATCAAACATCGACTGCCTACTTCATTTGCCAAACAATTTATCCTGCAAGAAATTCCGTTTTTGTTCATCAACGGTACCTGTTAGCGGCCACTGCAGCTCGGCATTGTCCCTCGTATATTTGTGCCATAATGTACTAAACATAATAGGGCCAAGACCGTGCTTAACATACATATCAAAGTTCGGGGTGCCTTCTGGAGGCGCAGGTTGCCTTTCCTCCAATCGAGCATCAGCGGAACAACAGCGGCACCCCAAACAACACAACTTACTCAAGCAGGGCATCTTAAGAGGGGGACAGGTTCACTATTCGTGCCAGACAAAGTATTTGTAAATATCTTTCAAAAGGTCGTTCCTCAGACCGTATCAAACAAATAAAACCAAAAATCAGTCCTCAGCCTGCACCAAAGAGACAAATCCGTCGACACCACAAAACCAAAAGCCGGCCAGATCCCAGGCATTTTCAAAAGTAAGTCAAATCCATTATGTTGCCTGGCAAAGTGTCCGCAGACACTCTGTATCCAAATCGGTCCGCAGACCTACCAAGTACAAATCAAATGGTCCTCAGACCATACCAAAGAGTATTCAAAATGGCGCCATATTCACGAAGAACCAAGACAAACTCACCTGGTGCACACAGGTCGAACAAATTTATTCTCCACTATCGAACATCGACTGCCTACTTCGTCTTGCAAACAATTTATCCTGCAGGAAATTCAATTTCTGTTCATCAAAGGTACCTGTTAGCGGCCACTGCAACTCGGCATTGTCCCTCGTATATTTGTGCCATAGTGTACTAAACATAATAGGGCCAAGGCCGTGCTTCACATACATGTCAAAGTTGGGGGTGCCTTCCGGAAGCGCAGGCTGCCTCTCTTCTAATCGAGCATCAGCGGAGCAACAACGGCACCCCAACACAACTTGCTCCAACAAGGCATTTTGACAAGGAAACAAGTTCACTATTCGCACCAGACGAACAATCCGCAACTATCTTCCGAAAGATTCGGTCCTCAGCACGTATCAAACAAAGAAAACCCAAAAGCCAGTCCTCAGACTGCACCAAAGAGACAAACCAAAGTTAATACCACAAAACCAAAAAAAAAATCAGCCAAGTCCCAGGCATTTACAAAAGTAAGCCAAATCCATTATGTTGCCTCGTAAAGTGTCCGCAGACACTCTGTACCCAAAGCGGTCCGTAGACCTACCAAGTGCAAAGCAAATGGTCCGCAGACCATACCAAATATTATTCAAAAGGGCGCCACATTCACAAAGAACCAAAGCAAACTCACCTGGTGCACACAGGCCGAACAAATTTATTCTCCACTGCCGACTCTCCGGACCAAACGGTCGAATCCAAGGGTTTTGCCTTTCAGGACCCCAGCCGGGACGACCACTGGGTGAGGCACCGCCCGATCAGACAAGCGGGGCAGCTGCGAGTACTGGGCTCTCTCGTGCAGGGATCCCCGATCCGCCTATCCGACCCGACGTGGCCCCGTCCTCCTCACCCATCCGCAGGCAAGGATGGGTCACCCGATGGAGTCCCTGTTCGGACGCCAACTGAAGGAAGTGACCCGATTCGGGTCACCCGGGTCACTCGCGACCACCTCTCAGCCTTCCAAACAAATGAAGAGTTGGTCAGACAGTAGAGAATACAAACCAAATTATTTATTAGCATTGCGCTGCAGCGGAGCCCAGTCTGACCAGCCTCCTAAGACGACTGCCGAGGGACTGACTTCCCCCAACATTTCATTCGATATTATACATTTCCAATTCACCAAGAACAAGCCCAGGCTGGAAAATTCCGGTCCAGGCAACAGTGAACAAAGGAGGCACAGAAGGATGAGCTATGGTCCTGAGACCGGGTACACGTTATCTCCACCTCAAGGTTGCTTCGCCCACACCCGCCATTATAGAAGGTGGAAACGAGCGTATCTAACAGCGCAGGTATGTCATAATAGAGAGTACATTCATTAGTGCAGCGAAACTTGGTCTTGGGAAGATATCAGCTACAGAGGCATCGAAGCAGCTTTCTGCTGAGGCAAGCAATGTGTGACAGAAACCCAGCTTCAATCATGGAACATAATGGCGGCTTCTAATAAAATGGCGCTATGAATGCTAACTTAACACAGAACGAAATATGAGCAATAAAGCAAGTACGTTTTCAATTCTAACACCGGCCCTAAGTAAGAGAACGATCTGCTGCCCGCTCTTAGCCGGCAGATACGTGGGACTTTCGCCAGGTGTTCGGAAGAGGAATGCAGGGTGTGGACAGGGATGTAGTCGTGGATCCTCTCCCTTATGCACAAGAACCATGGCCTTGAAACGTATCCTCTTTCTTATTGGAAGCCAATTAAGAGCCTTAAAATGGGTGGTCATGTGTGATCTTGGGGGGAGATTAAGTAACAGATGAGCAGCCGCGTTCTAAACCACCTGAAGTCTACATAGGAGATTCTCCGAGAGGCCAAGGTAAAGGACATTACCATAGTTTAGTGTAGAAGTTATTAAAGCTTGGATGATCGTTTTCCTTGAAGACTCTGACAAAAGGGGCAAACATTTTTTCTGCATCCAAAGAGTCCCAAAACAGGAGCCTATCAGAGCCTGAATCTGTGGTTGAAAGGAAAGGGCGCTATCACATGTAATGCCTAGATTCCTAACAGAGCACTGTTGGGGGCCCGGGAGTGGGGTGTCCTTCGGCCAGCAATATCTCCAAAGGTTAGCGGAGGATGCGCAGAAGACCATAATCTCGGTCTTATCCGGGTTGCATTTAAGTTGGTTGATTGCCAAGCACTGGAACACTTTAGAGAGGCGGTTTATAATAGCCTCCCCGTCTAGCTCCTCTCCTTTTCCACAGGAGAAGAGAAGCTGGATGTCATCTGCATAAGAGATTACTTTAGCACCCAGAGACTCCGCCAGTACCGCCAAAGGTGTAAGATATACATTAAACTGGGTGGGGGCTTAAAGCCGAACCCCTGAGGAACACTAACTGTCAGTGTAAGTGCTTTGGATGAAAAAGGCTTCTGTCGTTCAGAAAGGAGGTAAGCCAATTTCAGGGCCATGTCCTTAATCCCTATTGCCTGAAGGTGCTCAAGCAGCCTTTGATGTGGAACAGTATCAAAGGCCGCTGATAAGTTCAGCATAATCAGGATGGCTTTGCCTCCCAGGTCCATGGTGCCTCTAACATACGCCACTACTTTCAGCAATGCCGTTTCCGTACTGAAGTGGGGCCCATAACCTGACTGACTGGGATGTAAAAGCTTGTTCTCCTCCAGGAATTGTGACAGTTGTCTATTAACAAACTTTTCCAATTTTTGGGAGAAAGCAGGGAGAAGGGAGATAGGTCTTTAATTAGCCAGCAGTTTCAGATCAGCTGTAGATTTGTTAATTAAAGGTAACACTTTTGCCCATTTCCAGTGTGCCAGGAGCTTTCCAGATAATAGAGAGGTGTTTAATACTCTATGAAGGGCATTTGGGTGTGTTGGCTACAGCACGCAACATCTAACAGTATTATTGGTGGCTGGGACTGGATGCTCAGATCTCTAAATGGATAGCTGAGTGTGATATGTGTTTGGTTTCGGACAAATACTGGATAACTTGTGAAACCAGTTACATGCTGTTCCGCTCCCTGATGGTCCATGGGAGAAAATATCACTAGATTGTGCAGGTCCTTTTGATCTACTCCCTAGTCACATGAGGTATTTACTTGTTGACTACTTTCCAAAGTGGTACTATTATGAATTTGTGTCATCTTCTGATGCCAAAGTTGTTATTTCCTTTCTGGAAAGGATTTTTGAAGTATAGGGGCCCCCCAAGAGAGCTTGTTTCTGACAATAGAACACATTTTTAATCTTTCCAGCTGAAGTCTTTCATTGAAAAATGTCATATCAGGTATTTGCAAGTTGCTTTATATTTCCCCACCTCCAATGGTCTTCTTGAACGTGTCAACAGATTTTTGAAAGAGGGGGTGTAAACTGCATTGTCCTCTGGCATCAAAATGTGGATAACATTTTAAGGAAGAAGACATGGAACTACTCGGTAACTCCACATAGTGTAACTGGTTTATCTCCTTTCAAATTACTGCTTTTTAGGTTAACTGGATGTGCTTTATGTCCTGATGGGGTCAAGGATCTTGTTGGGTCAGATGAAGCAGCAAGTGTCAAGGAAGTAGTTAAAAGGAAACAGAGTGTCATGGAAAGTTATTTTGACAGCAGACTTCGCACCAAGGATGTTGAGTACAGCATTGGGACTGGGCCATAATTAAAAAAAACAAGATTGAAAAAGGGGGATTCTAAGTTTACCCATCCAGTTAGAGTTTCAAAAGTGTCCATGGGTACCATTCTGTTAATAGGAGTGTAGTCAAAATCTCACCTGAACAGGCGGAAAAATTCAAAGAACTAAAGGAAGAGGTTTGGGGAGTTTTTCTGATCACATGGATAATGCAAGTTGGTTTGAGGTTGGCTCTGAGTGTACACCTTCCACTGCCAGTCCTGGAGGGAGTGGTTTGGTGACAGAGGCATCTAGCTCCAGTGTCAATGATCGCTCTACGAGGAGTCCTGGGTGTGAGGTTGGTTCACCTTCAGTGCTGGTTTCAACAGGGTTGTCTTCTCATGCAGGTAGCAAGTTTGCCGGAATGTTTCAGTAAATGTTAGATTAAAGATTATTATATGCGTTATGAGTTTTTGCATTTTTCAATGTAAGTTCAGGATTTTTTTTTTTTTTGTATATTTCTCTTTTTCCTTGTTTTTATTAGGTCTCGCGCCTAGCGTTGCAGTGCGCAGCACTGCTCGCGCAGCGCGAGACCTCTAGAAAGGGCTTCTGAAAACGACCTACACGCTCGTGCGTGTGGTTTTGTTTTCAGAATCCCACATTGGCTGGTGCGTCCGTTTTTTTATGGGGACGGCACGCTATTGGTCAAAGGCGGGCGCATGTCCCGCCTTTGCCGCGCCCATTCCCGACGGTGGCCAGAACGCACAGCAGCGCGCGTTCGTCTCGCTGCCGCTCTCCCTCCCCCGCTCCTCTGTGGTGCGCGCGCACCACAGGTTTCGATTCCCGCGTTCCCGCGTTCGGCTCAGGTTTCGATTCTGTGCTTGTTGTTTCAGCTTCTGTCTGCCACTGCACTGATACGGACTCACGAGTGGCATTTTAAGATTACAAGATACCTCGGCAAATGTAAAAATAGGCCTCAGAGAGTGGCAATGAGGAAGGAGGGGCTGTTTCTGTTTTCATATAATGTCTCTTTGGGACCTCCGAGACGAGTAGCGTAGCAAGGTTGCGTGAGCCCTAATGCAAGTAAAGCCAGTGGGAACCCCGTCCCTCTGCCTGGTAGAAAAAAACTACAATTGGGGTACAGTGGTCTACTCGCATGGACAGGTCCCGGTGCCACTGCACGTGATGCACCATTGCCAGCTACGCTATCGAGGAGAGAAAATCAATGTGTGAGAGGAAGACCTAAAACGATGGAAGGAGGCTAATATGAGAGAGATTAGGCAAGATATACTGTGCACAAATGTTTAGCAGCTGGCCGTTACATACCAGTCCGGTTTGCTGTCAAACTGAAACCAACCCTAGTAATCAGGAGTATGAAACCAACACTAGTAACTCTGGTAATCCGGAGTATGAAACCAACACTGGTAATCCGGAGTATGAAACCAACACTGGTAATCCGGAGTATGAAACCAACACTGGTAATCCGGAGTACTCAGGTGAACGGGGAATACTTCAAATCTAAGACGCAGTAACTAATTTGAACACGCAGGGCGAGGTGAAGAGCGGACAGCCAGCGCAGGAGCTGTTTTTCAAGTGAGGGTTCCTAGCGCCTTGCTGACTCCTACTGTGATCTTCTACAACTCGCTAGGTTGTTGAATAGTTGAATAAATCGCACAATAGGAGCAGTGTGATTGATGGATAACTCTGCTGTCTAGGGCGGATGTGGTCCGTTGGGTAGACTGCCGACTTTGGTGCTGGAAACCAGGGTTCGAGCCTCGAGGTCGCGTCCACATCCTGTGATTCTGGGCAAATCACTTAATCTCACCGTGCCTGAATGTGTAATGTAAATACGGTGCTCATGTAAAGCGCTCCAATACCTTCGGGTCGAGTTCGCGCTATATAAATATGCCCCCAAAAAAAAAAAAAAATTTAAATAGCTGAAAGCCTGAAAAATCGCTCAGCTGTCTAATTCCTCATACAATCAATGGCTCTGTAAAGGCTGTGCTGCCTGAGAAACAGCTTTGCAGTTTATTGCCAGAGACTGAAAGTGCGACATCATCTAATTGATAGGTCGCCTGACTGAGGTCAATGCCTGTAAGGTGGGTGTAAAATGAAACTAGCTGTGCTTTCTAAATCCAAAGCATAAATGTTGTGTGACACCTGGGAGATAGCTCTTCTGTGCTAGGCCTCAGCATGTACCAGTTGTGTGACATGAGAAATGTCTCCCTGTGTAAATGCTAATACTGTCTGTGCCAGTGGAGGGAGTATTCTGCTGTGGTTCTGCTGTCTAAAGCCAGGCCTTGTCGATCTGTGTACCTTGTGCGCCAGATTTGCTACACCAGGACCAAGACTTTTGCTCTGTGTCATTATAGTTCAGCAATTATATGGGGTTGAGAAGGCATAACCCGCTACTAAAGTTTGTTTTTAGCAGTACAATTCCTCTACAAACATCACCTTTATTAGAAAAAAAAACCTAGCATGCCTACGAACCTTTCAGCTATAACAGAATATCGTTTTTCAATCCATAACTTCCTTAGAATAGCTTATTAAATTTGAGCCCCGAGGAAATCTTGCAATAAAGTTATAATCTCTTCCAGCAACAGCTTGCTTACGGCGGGATTCACCAAGTGCCTTGGTGACCATAAACATTTTGCGGATACTTTTCCCACTCTGACAGAAGCCAGACATTTACTCCTCTCAAAGTTCGGAGTATGCCCATTTTCTGGGATGAAAAGTGGAATGAATACCCCAAAACCTTTGGGGGACTTTTGTGAATAGAGAAAGGGCCTTCCCTACAGGGACAACTAATTTACTTTGCACAAGCTAGTTTGTAGACTTAGTAGACCTCTCTTTGGGTAAATGTTTACACAAACAAGGACTCCTGGCCGTTGAAGGTTGGAATACATCTGGGATTCGATGGGAATTCCAAAAACGGAGACATTTTAACCATAACCCAGTGCTGAAAAGGTAATAAAAACACTCAAAGGCCACATAAATTGTGGGTCATTGGGTAGCATCAGAACTGTGGAGGAGTCAAGAGGAGAGGAGTGATGGGGAATGGACTCCGAGTCAACTTATACATTTATTTCTTAGAAGCTCTGTCCCAAAGAAATAATTGACGACAAGGACAAACATGATATGTTTAGGCTTACTTAGTTGGTAACAAACACATTGCATTTTTAAAAATCCCACAGGTATCTCTTACTGAGCTCTTAGAGCATCCAGCAAGTCCCAGGGTTTATAGTCATAAGGTGACTCTGGAGGTTAATGGACATGCAGAAGAGATCTGCGTGCACTAGCATATTGGGCTGATGATTTTTTCAAAAAATTAAGCATACTGATGTTTCTCTTAATGAACTAGATTTTTAATTTGTTAAATGCCGCCCCCAGGGATTGAGGTTCAGGATTGAGGTTCAGTTAGAACTCGATCTGGCTGCCATTACGCTTATACTCGGGTTGAGAGAGGCCCCGAGTGATAGTTTGGAAGTACTCCTCTGAAATGAATTTGACTGTCAGGTGCTCAGCCTATGGTAAATGTATGTATAGAGTCTTAAACTTGCCTGGGAGTTTCCATCAAATAGGTCCCACACATAGATTTTAGGACAGTCAGACACGTGGTTAATGCACGCACACAACTGCGCTCTTTTACAATCAACTTGAATGACATTTCAAAAATGAAGTCACTCAGGAACACTTTTTTGGTGTGGCTTTGGCTCTGAAAAATATCAGAAGACCGGTTTTGTAGTATTTAAGGTATGTGCTTCTTCCGTTTTGACAGTTAACTTGCCAAACAATTAAATTCAAATGTAAAAATACAAAATAAAAGTGCTGTTATGGCAGGTTTTGTGGGTTCAAGAACAAAGGCCTCTTTCATTTACTATGCTCCTGTCGTGGACTGAGACAGTAAAGAATTCCCATCCTTACAACATATATCATACTACGGGCCTATCTGCTATCTACAGCACGAAGAGGCATGTTAACTTAGAAGAAACAACTTTGTCAGCAGATTTGTTAAAATAGGGGAACTTGTCACACGATTAGCCCAATGCCCTGTAAATGTTATTATTAGTGAACTCAGACGTACTGTAGATGGAGGGAATTCATTCCAAATAACCAAACGACAGGGTTTGTTTAATTTGAGCTTAACCAGCGCAGTTTATTTTGTAAACAGGGACAAACTAAAGAGCTGTGTCTATATGTATTGACATACTATAGAGATACAATCGATGGTCGTGTTAAATAAATAGTTTTTCAGTCTTTCTTTTTAAGGAGAGGTCAAGAATTCCAATTAGAAGGGACGTCGTCCGCCATGATTCAAGATGGCTGTTAATCAATATGGCCACCTAAAGGGCAAGTCCTTGATTAAAAAGGGCCTCACGGGCTCTGTATCGATGCATTGTGCTCTGTGGATGCCTCTGTGTTGAGTGGAGATTGAAGCCCTCCACATCCACATCAGTGGCTGCGAAGTCACATGATGAAAGTGAAACCTGAGGCGGTGGCTAGCTGTAGTAACATCGATGTAGACATTAGTTTATTAAAGCAAACCTTTTTATTGGCAGCTGTATATGTTCAACCATTGAAGAGGTTGTCTCCCATCAGAATGACATAACACATTCTAAACAGTCGTATTCAACCAAGACATGGAATACAGATTGTCCAGAGAACTCTACATTCTACATGTATAATTACATAAGGACAAGACTTACCGGGAAGTAGTATACTACACATCCTCCCCTTTGAAAGAAAACAACAACAAAAAAATATAACGCTTAATAACAAATAAATTCATTGTACCTTTCAGGTCTTTTAACAATTCTACCAAACGATGTTTGAACATTGGATAAAGGTCTGACAGATAAAGGTACTTCATGACAAACTTCACTAGAATCATTGACAGTAACAAAAGGAATACCAGAAGATGACTCACAAGAATTGTCATAACACCAGAATGGAGAAGATGAACAATGGTGAGAATAGGATGAGGGTGTTTTGTCATTAGGAGCAGAATGAGCTAAAGCTAAACGACTCATGTGCCAAGTCTCACCATTGTCCAAAACGACAGTGTTATGATGAATTTTCGCAATTTTTTTGGTTGTGAAAATTTGCTGAAACCTTTAGGTACTTTCCTCGCATTCTTAATACAAACCCATTGACCAACTTGCAAATCTGCAGGTCGAGTACCATGTTTTGCATCATAATACATTCTGTTTTTTGTCTGAGAATTGACCAAGGTGCTTTTGACATCATCCAAATTACAAAATGACATACCATTTCGTTTCATCCACCCAGGATTGGTTTTTGAAAAAGGAACTCTGCATCTCATAAGAGAGAAAGGGCTTTTACCTACAGATGGATGAGGTGTAACTCTATAAGACCATAACATCTTTTTTAATTCCTCCTCCCAAGATAATTTGGAATTTCTACATAACTGTAATGTATCTTTGATAATCCTATTTAATCTCTCCACAACACCATTGCTGGACGGATGATACAAGGGAGTGAGAATTTGCTTAATACCATTGACAGAGAGAAAATTCAACATTTCTTTAGACTTGAATTGTACCCCATTGTCAGTAAGTACAGAAGCAGGAAAACCTTCTTGCAAGAAAATAGATTCTAAAAAATTGATAACAGTTTTCGTGTCAATTTTATCAACCATAACAAGCTCAAACCACCTAGAAAATAGGTCAACCAACACAAGAACAAATTTGATTGTACCATCAACCCAGGTGAGAGGACCCATAATATCCAAAGCAAGTTCTTCCCATGGTAAATTTGGGGAATGAACAACACCTAAAGGTGGATTAAAAGTTTTTTTGATTTATCTGAGGTTTCACAACTAATACAGGATCTGACAATTTTTTCAACACAGCCATCAACACCAGGCCACCAGTAAAAATCTCTGACTCTCGATTTCGTACGAGAAATTCCTGGATGACCTTCATGAGATAAATGGATTAAGCGCTCCCTTAAGGATACAGGAGGAATTACCTTATCACCTCTTAAGACAAAATGATCGGCAACAGCAAGTTCATCCCTGACTTCCCAAAAGGCCTCAGACTGTCAACAAGATCCTTTTTGTTAGAAATATTCCAACCATCAACAACTTTAGATTTGACATCATTTAAAAGAGAATCTTGAATATCCGCCTCTAGCCATTGCTCTTGGGAAATACAGTTTCCATGATTTCCATTAAAAATAATATTAGCAACTGAAAAATCATTCCAAGGATTGGAATCGATTTCAGTAACAGGTAAAGAAAGTCTGCTTAAACAGTCTGCAATAACATTTTTGGCTCCAGGAACGTATTGAATGTCAAATAAATAATCTTGAAGGCGCATAGACAATCTAGAAATTCTCGCCGTAGCTCTGTAAAGACCATCAGTAGTGAGTAATTTTGTAAGTGGCTTATGGTCACTTCTTACACTGAATCTCTTGCCCCATAAAAATTTTCTAAAATGTTCTAAACTCCACACAACTGCAAGTGTCTCTCTTTCAATAACAGAATATTTCTCTTCTGTTGGTGTAAGAGACCTAGAGGCAAATGCAATAACGACTTCTTTTTTTGATGAAGAAATTTGCGTCAAAACGGCACCAAGACCATTAGAACTTGCATCCGTAGTTACAAATGTGGGAGCAAGAGGATCAAAACCTTGGAGATTGGGAGCACCACAGATAGCCTTCTTAATTGAGAGAAAGGCTTCTTGGCACTCATCAGACCATGAAAAGGAAACTTTATTTTTGAGTAGATTCCTCATAGGATGAGTTTTCTCCGAAAAATTGTTAACAAATTTTGAGTAAAACTCAGCCAATCCCAAAAATGATCTTAATGCGTCTTTAGATGTAGGAGCAGGAGCATCTAATATTGCTCTAATAAGTTTGGTTTTGGGTCTAATACCAAATTCACTAATTTCATGACCCAAATAGATCACTTTGTTCTCTGAGAATTTACATTTAGATACTTCAGCAGTTAAACCATGCGTATCAAGAATATGTAGCACTTTTCTAAGTCTAGAATCATGTTGTTGGGGATCACGACCCATGACGAGAATATCGTCCTGAAAAAAAAGTAATGCCAGACATATCACCAAAAAGTTGAGACATCAATCTCTGAAAAACTGCAGCCGCAGAAGCTAATCCAAAAGGCATGCGCTTGAAACGAAAACACCCAAAAGGTGTGCAAAAAGTTGTTAAACTGCGGCTAGAGTGATGTAAAACAATTTGGTGATATGCTGATGACAGGTCAATGGTGGAAAAATACTTATAACCACGAGTGAGAGACAACATTTCATCAATCCTTGGTAAAGGAAATTGGTCTACAATTATGTTTTCATTAAGACTTCTTAAATCAACACAAAGACGAATTTTTCCATTAGCACGTCTTGCTACTACTAATGGAGAAATCCACTCTGATGCTTCCACGGTTTCAATAATCCCATTATCTTGTAGTTTAAGTAGTTCCAATTTTACTTCATCCCTCACAATCATTGGAATATTCCTCACCTTATGTATTCTAGGTACAGCATCAGTTTTAAGTCTAATTCGATGAGAAAAACCCTCTAGTTTACCAATTTTCCCTGAAAAAACATTGGGAAATTCTTTAAGAGCCCAATTCTTGGTGCTCTCGCCTTCACACGCCACAAGGACTTGTTCTGGGCTGTTAGGATCAAGAATTATATGTAATGCTTTTTGATCCTTCCAACCCAGGACAGAAGGCCCATCAGCAGCTATGTACAATTTGCAAACAGCAGAGCGAGTTTTAAAGTCAAAAACTAACGACCGAAATCCTAATAAATCAATTTTATCACCCGTAAAACTTTCGGGAAGTACATCAGCGGGTTCTAGGTGTGGGCCAAGAGCACTGACTAAATTGGTATCCCACACACTTTTAGCAATAATAGTAAAAGGTGAGCCGGAATCCGCAGCAACCTGTAAAGGAATCCCACCAAATTTAACAATACATAACGGTTTACTTCTATCTTTGCCATTAACATTAAGAACAATATTACATTTTCTATGTTCAGAAACAGATTGATCACGATGGTTATCAGAATCATAAGCAGATGAGTCAGAGTCAGTTTCATTGAGACATGTGACTTTGGGTTTCTGTGAAACTTTCCTTCTGCAAGATTTCGTAAAATGTCCAAAAATTCCACAGTTAGAACACTTGTTTGATTTAGCAGGACATTTTTCAAAACTAGCATTGTGGGACTTACTACCACAACGATAACACGCAAATGAAGCAGAATCAAATTGGTTGAACCTAGGTGCAGAATCAAATTGGTTGAATCTAAGTTTGAAAGAATTCCTAGAATTCAAGGTTTTATTATGACTGGGATTGAAAGCTTTATTATGGGTAAAGTTCGACTTTTTATAACCCTCTTTCCCTTTCTTGGATTCTATAATATTGTTGACAGAATTGGGTGGTTCGTTCTGATCAAATAACGCCTTAGAACTTCTTTCAGAAAGTTCAGCTTTCTTGATTAAAGTAATGACGTCTTTGAGACATGAATCACCTTCAATCCACAATCTATCCTGTATACCTTTATTTTTTGTGCAGACCACAACTTGATCTCTAATGAGCTCATCGTGTAAAGTGCCAAATTTACAAGGCACAGCCAGAATTTTTAAAGCAGAGACATATTCTTCAACTGATTCATGCTGAAATTGCTTTCTTTTAAAGAAAACGCGTCTGGTGACTGCAATACATACTGTGGGAGAGTAATGTTCAGTCAAATCAAGAATTGCCGCCTTGAAAACATCAATATCCCCAGCTCTTTCCGGCTTTTGCATTTGGTTGTAAACCCTCAAACCTTCAGATCCCAAACAATGAAGTAAAATTCTTTTCTTCCTTTCCGGAGATAAAATACCCACATTGTCCTCTTGAGTGGCTATAAAATTAAGGAAATAATCTTTCCACTCAGGCCACCTAATAATTGGTTCTCCTGGTGTAGATAAAAATTCTTTCGGATTACTAAGGTTTACTGAAGAATTAGTGTTTAAAGAAGAGCCAGGAACTGCTGCTCTTTCATTCAAATCCATGGTAACAGCAGCAATAAAGTGGAATAAGAGGAAAAATAAAAATGAGAGAATTATTAACAATATTCTCAGGAGCTTACTTGTAATTTAGGAATTCAACCAGTGGCATTCCGAAATGTGCGTCGAAAATCGTTTCGTTGATGAGGAGACTCTCAAAGACTGACGAAAACGACAAAAAAATAAACACGAAATCCAAAATGGCGGAACGTTTTTTGACGCTGCGCCGGAAGGTTTACGGCGCGTTGAGGCAGCAAAACGTCTCAAAGCAGTCAATATTGCTCGAATGCGCTTGCGTAGACAAAGAAGAACGCCAGAGGCTGGAGAAGACAGGTAAGATCGCGTGAGATGCACGCGCACTGTGGATATTTTAAAATGAAGAAATGACGGTTGGCTTGTCGTGGTGAAAACACGAATACCAACCCCCAAAAAATAAGTACAAAATTAAATAATATGGACTCACGGGACGGCAAATCTCCACACTGTAGGTGCCGATGAATCGTAGCGGATGAGTCGTAGTGGCAAATAAGCGTGACTCAAACCAGCACAAAGCGCACACCCTAGCAGCAATCAGGGTAGAAGCACAACACATGCAGGAAAAGTAGATCTTGTCCCTTCACAGCAGTCCAGGATAATTTTCGCTCAATTCGTGGAACAGGAAATGCACCAGGTAGAGCGTTCACGCTTAAATCATAAAAGGTCCACCTGAAGAAATCGTCCAGGAATTACGAATCCTTTGTAAAACGTGATGTAGTTTAGTTCAATGGGTCGATAGAACCCAGCTCGTCGCCAAAACGATGTAGTAACATCGATGTAGACATTAGTTTATTAAAGCAAACCTTTTTATTGGCAGCTGTATATGTTCAACCATTGAAGAGGTTGTCTCCCATCAGAATGACATAACACATTCTAAACAGTCGTATTCAACCAAGACATGGAATACAGATTGTCCAGAGAACTCTACATTCTACATGTATAATTACATAAGGACAAGACTTACCGGGAAGTAGTATACTACACTAGCCATTGCACTTGTGAGGTCACTCGGATAGCCATTGCACTTGTGAGGTCAAATTGCAGGAGTCCACTGTCAGCTGGTGATCGAGCGCCTGTGGGAACTAGTGTGCATGAAGGCAGTAGTTGACTGCCTGAGGTTGTGGACGGCAGCATCAGACAAAAGAAGCACTATCTCTCTGGTAGTCCAATGAGGTAGATTAGGGCCAAAGCAGAATCATGGCTGAGACTTGGAGGGCCAGTGACTCAGGAGGCTCCCTCGTTCCCAGTTAGCAGGAGAGGCTTGGATCAGATCCGTGCAGTAGACATCTGTTAGGCCTGAGAGGTGGTGGTCGTCTGACAAGGGGAGAGGTAGGGGAGTGGCAAAGCAGATGCTGTCAGGCTGGGAAGTGAACATTACCCTGAATTAAAAGATCGGCAAGTAGACAAGGGAGTGGGGAACAATACTGATTGCTTCTTTATAGTAAACGTGGGGTGCCTTATGGGAGGCATATAAAGCAGTTATCACGGTCAAGCCATACCAGTATCATGGGGGGGAGAAAGAAGAACACTTACCACCGCATCCAGCTTTCCGAAACACATAAATAAAAGGCATTGTCGTTTACAATGGAGAAGTGTGGCTCAATGATTAGAGCGGCAGACCCTGATGCAGAGATCTGGCCCGGGACCAGGGTTCAATTCCCGCCTCGGTGGGTCTTGGGCTCAATTTCCTCGGACCTGATAATTCTCGCCTCGGTGCCTATTCTAATCATGGGTCCCACTCTGCAACTCTGGGCAATAGCTTGCTTAATCTCCACAACGGCCCCAACAGCGCTGGGATGCCTGGCTTCACCCTGGGGGTGCCCAGGAGTGGACATTTCACAGGGAAAAGCCAGGAAGGGTTCCACAGTGGTATGCGTACAGCGCCTGGACACCCCTTTGGGGGTATGGGTGCGCTTTACAAGTACAAATTTCATTTCACAATTTCAAACTTTAGTAATGCGAGACTTATTGCATTGTAAATGCTTGTTTATATAAGAGGTTCTGTTATGTGGTTCTGGCCGGTGTTCCAGGTCGCACAGAGGGCAGTTGTAGGTAGTCGGACCGTTGCTCTGAGCGTGCGAGGACCGTGGTCGTGGGCGCCCGTGTGTAAGGAGACATTAAACGTGTCTCCAACGTTATCCTGCGTGGACCCGTAGTTTCATACCCTTCAACAACCTGTTAAAGAAGCCCTGTTACAGCCGTTCCACCCAGAGTGCCATTCACCCTGGGTGAGTAACAGCTGAACCCAGCCTACAGATGTGTAAGTCTGGCAGTGAGCGAGGCTTGAGGTCCCCTGTATTCCCACGGGAGCTACTATTGGAGCCTAGTATTGCACAGTTTAAATCCCCTTTAAAGCCCGGGTGACGCTGCGCGCAGCAGGTGGACAAGTCGGTGCTGCCTCGTCCGTCTTCTATCTTGCTGCCCGCACTCCGAGTTCGCGCTCTCTGCGGCAGCGCGCGCTCTGCGCACGCTCCGACGAGTAATATTTCAAGCTGTGCGCATGCGCACTGGACCGCTGACGTTATCCGGCCTCCTATTGGTGGATCTCGCAGAGAGCGAGCTGTGTGTTTGGAGTCTGCTCTTCTCGTGCACCTGCCTCGGTCTCTGCACAAAGCTCGCGCTTTTACCCCCACGTTTCCCCCCCGAGCCGAGGAATCATGGCCCAGCCGAGTGCAGAGAAGGTGAGTGAGGGGGGCAGTAAGATGCACGAGCTGCTGGCGCCGGGGACAAGTAAAGGGGCGTGCGAGGAGCTGAGGCTACTGGGGGGTCATTAATGGGTGCGTGAGGAGCTCTGGGTCTAGGGGAGCAGAGACGGGGTGTGGGGTGCGTGAGGAGCTCTGGGTCTAGGAGAGCAGAGAGGGGGTGTGGGTGCGTGAGGGGCTGTGGGTCTAGGAGAGCAGAGAGGGGGTGTGGGTGCGTGAGGGGCTGTGGGTCTTGGGAGCAGAGAGGGGGTGTGGGGTGCGTGAGGGGCTGTGGGTCTAGGGGAGCAGAGAGGGGGTGTGGGGTGCGTGAGGGGCTGTGGGTCATGGGGATCAGAGAGGGGGTGTGGGGTGCGTGAGGGGCTGTGGGTCTAGGGGAGCAGAGAGGGGGTGTGGGGTGCGTGAGGGGCTGTGGGTCTAGGGGAGCAGAGAGGGGCTGTGGGGTGCGTGAGCAGCTCTGGGTCTAGGGGAGCAGAGGGGGTGCGTGAGGAGCTGTGGGTCTAGGGGAGCAGAGGGGCTGTGGGGTGCGTGAGGAGCTCTGGGTCTAGGGGAGCAGAGAGGGGCTGTGGGGTGCGTGAGGAGCTCTGGGTCTAGGGGAGCAGAGGGGCTGTGGGGTGCGTGAGGAGCTCTGGGTCTAGGGGAGCAGAGAGGGGCTGTGGGGTGCGTGAGGAGCTCTGGGTCTAGGGGAGCAGAGAGGGGCTGTGGGGTGCGTGAGGAGCTCTGGGTCTAGGGGAGCAGAGAGGGGCTGTGGGGTGCGTGAAGAGCTCTGGGTCTAGGGGAGCAGAGAGGGGCTGTGGGGTGCGTGAGGAGCTCTGGGTCTAGGGGAGCAGAGAGGGGCTGTGGGTCTAGGGGAGTAGAGGGGCTGTGGGGTGCGTGAGGATCTCTGGGTTTAGGGGAGCAGAGAGGGGCTGTGGGGTGCGTGAGAAGCTCTGGGTCTAGGGGAGCAGAGAGGGGCTGTGGGTCTAGGGGAGCAGAGAGGGGCTGTGGGGTGCGTGAGGAGCTCTGGGTCTAGGGGAGCAGAGAGGGGCTGTGGGTCTAGGGGAGCAGAGAGGGGCTGTGGGGTGCGTGAGGAGCTCTGGGTCTTGGGGAGCAGAGAGGGGCTGTGGGTCTAGGGGAGCAGAGAGGGGCTGTGGGGTGCGTGAGGAGCTCTGGGTCTAGGGGAGCAGAGAGGGGCTGTGGGTCTAGGGGAGCAGAGGGGCTGTGGGGTGCGTGAGGAGCTCTGGGTCTAGGGGAGCAGAGAGGGGCTGTGGGGTGCGTGAGAAGCTCTGGGTCTAGGCGAGCAGAGAGGGGCTGTGGGTCTAGGGGAGCAGAGAGGGGCTGTGGGGTGCGTGAGGAGCTCTGGGTCTAGGGGAGCAGAGGGGGTGTGGGGTGCGTGAGGAGCTGTGGGTCTAGGGGAGCAGAGGGGCTGTGGGGTGCGTGAGGAGCTCTGGGTCTAAGGGAGCAGAGAGGGGCTGTGGGGTGCGTGAGGAGCTCTGGGTCTAGGGGAGCAGAGGGGCTGTGGGGTGCGTGAGGAGCTCTGGGTCTAGGGGAGCAGAGAGGGGCTGTGGGGTGCGTGAGGAGCTCTCTGTCTAGGGGAGCAGAGAGGGGCTGTGGGGTGCATGAGGAGCTCTGGGTCTAGGGGAGCAGAGAGGGGGCTGTGGGTCTAGGGGAGCAGAGGGGCTGTGGGGTGCGTGAGGAGCTCTGGGTCTAGGGGAGCAGAGAGGGGCTGTGGGTCTAGGGAGTAGAGGGGCTGTGGGGTGCGTGAGGAGCTCTGGGTCTAGGGGAGCAGAGAGGGGCTGTGGGGTGCGTGAGCAGCTCTGGGTCTAGGGGAGCAGAGAGGGGGTGCGTGAGGAGCTGTGGGTCTAGGGGAGCAGAGGGGCTGTGGGGTGCGTGAGGAGCTGTGGGTCTAGGGGAGCAGAGGGGCTGTGGGGTGCGTGAGGAGCTGTGGGTCTAGGGGAGCAGAGGGGCTGTGGGGTGCGTGTGGAGCTCTGGGTCTAGGGGAGCAGAGAGGGGCTGTGGGGTGCGTGAGGAGCTCTCTGTCTAGGGGAGCAGAGAGGGGCTGTGGGGTGCGTGAGGAGCGAGGGGCTGTGGGGTGCGTGAGGAGCTCTCTGTCTAGGGGAGCAGAGGGGCTGTGGGGTGCGTGAGGAGCTCTGGGTCTAGGGGAGCAGAGAGGGGCTTTGGGGTGCGTGAGGAGCTCTCTGTCTAGGGGAGCAGAGAGGGGCTGTGGGGTGCATGAAGAGCTCTGGGTCTAGGGGAGCAGAGAGGGGCTGTGGGGTGCGTGAGGAGCTCTGGGTCTAGGGGAGCAGAGAGGGGCTGTGGGTCTAGGGGAGCAGAGGGGCTGTGGGGTGCGTGAGGAGCTCTGGGTCTAGGGGAGCAGAGGGGCTGTGGGGTGCGTGAGCAGCTCTGGGTCTAGGGGAGCAGAGAGGGGCTGTGGGTCTAGGGGAGCAGAGAGGGGCTGTGGGGTGCGTGAGGAGCTCTGTCTAGGGGAGCAGAGAGGGGCTGTGGGTCTAGGGGAGCAGAGGGGCTGTGGGGTGCGTGAGGAGCTCTGGGTCTAGGGGAGCAGAGAGGGGCTGTGTGGTGCGTGAGCAGCTCTGGGTCTAGGGGAGCAGAGAGGGGGCGTGAGGAGCTGTGGGTCTAGGGGAGCAGAGGGGCTGTGGGGTGCGTGAGGAGCTCTGGGTCTAGGGGAGCAGAGGGGCTGTGGGGTGCGTGAGGAGCTCTGGGTCTAGGGGAGCAGAGAGGGGCTGTGGGGTGCGTGAGGAGCTCTCTGTCTAGGGGAGCAGAGAGGGGCTGTGGGGTGCGTGAGGAGTTCTCTCTAGGGGAGCAGAGAGGGGCTGTGGGGTGCGTGAGGAGCTCTCTGTCTAGCGGAGCAGAGAGGGGCTGTGGGGTGCGTGAGGAGCTCTGGGTCTAGGGGAGCAGAGGGGCTGTGGGGTGCGTGAGGAGCTCTCTGTCTAGGGGAGCAGAGAGGGGCTGAGGGTCTAGGGGAGTAGAGGGGCTGTGGGGTGCGTGAGGAGCTCTGGGTCTAGGGGAGCAGAGGGGCTGTGGGGTGCGTGAGCAGCTCTGGGTCTAGGGGAGCAGAGGGGCTGTGGGTCTAGGGGAGCAGAGGGGCTGTGGGGTGCGTGAGGAGCTCTCTGTCTAGGGGAGCAGAGGGGCTTTGGGGTGTGTGAGGAGCTCTGGGTCTAGGGGAGCAGAGGGGCTGTGGGGTGCGTGAGGAGCTCTGGGTCTAGGGGAGCAGAGAGGGGCTGTGGGTCTAGGGGAGCAGAGGGGCTGTGGGGTGCGTGAGGAGCTCTGGGTCTAGGGGAGCAGAGAGGGGCTGTGGGTCTAGGGGAGTAGAGGGGCTGTGGGGTGCGTGAGGAGCTCTGGGTCTAGGGGAGCAGAGAGTGGCTGTGGGGTGCGTGAGCAGCTCTGGGTCTAGGGGAGCAGAGAGGGGTGTGGGGTGCGTGAGGAGCTGTGGGTCTAGGGGAGCAGAGGGGCTGTGGGGTGCGTGAGGAGCTCTGGGTCTAGGGGAGCAGAGAGGGGCTGTGGGGTGCGTGAGGAGCTCTGGGTCTAGGGGAGCAGAGAGGGGCTGTGGGTCCAGGGGAGCAGAGAGGGGCTGTGGGGTGCGTGAGGAGCTCGGTCTAGGGGAGCAGAGGGGCTGTGGGTCTAGGGGAGCAGAGGGGCTGTGGGGTGCGTGAGGAGCTCTCTGTCTAGGGGAGCAGAGAGGGGCTGTGGGCTGCATGAAGAGCTCTAGGTCTAGGGGAGCAGAGAGGGGCTGTGGGTCTAGGGGAGTAGAGGGGCTGTGGGGTGCGTGAGGAGCTCTGGGTCTAGGGGAGCAGAGGGGCTGTGGGGTGCGTGAGCAGCTCTGGGTCTAGGGGAGCAGAGAGGGGCTGTGGGTCTAGGGGAGCAGAGGGGCTGTGGGGTGCGTGAGGAGCTCTGGGTCTAGGGGAGCAGAGAGGGGCTGTGGGTCTAGGTGAGTAGAGGGGCTGTGGGGTGCGTGAGGAGCTCTGGGTCTAGGGGAGCAGAGAGGGGCTGTGTGGGTGCGTGAGCAGCTCTGGGTCTAGGGGAGCAGAGAGGGGCGTGAGGAGCTGTGGGTCTAGGGGAGCAGAGGGGCTGTGGGGTGCGTGAGGAGCTCTGGGTCTAGGGGAGCAGAGGGGCTGTGGGGTGCGTGAGGAGCTCTGGGTCTAGGGGAGGAGAGAGGGGCTGTGGGGTGCGTGAGGAGCTCTGGGTCTAGGGGAGCAGAGAGGGGCTGTGGGGTGCGTGAGGAGCTCTCTGTCTAGGGGAGCAGAGAGGGGCTGTGGGGTGCGTGAAGAGCTCTTGGTCTAGGGGAGCAGAGAGGGGCTGTGGGGTGCGTGAGGAGCTCTGGGTCTAGGGGAGCAGAGGGGCTGTGGGTCTAGGGGAGTAGAGGGGCTGTGGGGTGCGTGAGGAGCTCTGGGTCTAGGGGAGCAGAGGGGCTGTGGGGTGCGTGAGCAGCTCTGGGTCTAGGGGAGCAGAGGGGCTGTGGGGTGCGTGAGGAGCTCTGGGTCTAGGGGAGCAGAGAGGGGCTGTGGGGTGCGTGAGGAGCTCTGGGTCTAGGGGAGCAGAGAGGGGCTGTGGGGTGCGTGAGGAGCTCTCTGTCTAGGGGAGCAGAGAGGGGCTGTGGGGTGCGTGAAGAGCTCTGGGTCTAGGGGAGCAGAGAGGGGCTGTGGGGTGCGTGAGGAGCTCTGGGTCTAGGGGAGCAGAGGGGCTGTGGGTCTAGGGGAGTAGAGGGGCTGTGGGGTGCGTGAGGAGCTCTGGGTCTAGGGGAGCAGAGGGGCTGTGGGGTGCGTGAGCAGCTCTGGGTCTAGGGGAGCAGAGGGGCTGTGGGGTGCGTGAGGAGCTCTCTGTCTAGGGGAGCAGAGGGGCTTTGGGGTGCGTGAGGAGCTCTGGGTCTAGGGGAGCAGAGGGGCTGTGGGGTGCGTGAGGAGCTCTGGGTCTAGGGGAGCAGAGAGGGGCTGTGGGTCTAGGGGAGCAGAGGGGCTGTGGGGTGCGTGAGGAGCTCTGGGTCTAGGGGAGCAGAGAGGGGCTGTGGGTCTAGGGGAGTAGAGGGGCTGTGGGGTGCGTGAGGAGCTCTGGGTCTAGGGGAGCAGAGAGTGGCTGTGGGGTGCGTGAGCAGCTCTGGGTCTAGGGGAGCAGAGAGGGGGTGTGGGGTGCGTGAGGAGCTGTGGGTCTAGGGGAGCAGAGGGGCTGTGGGGTGCGTGAGGAGCTCTGGGTCTAGGGGAGCAGAGAGGGGCTGTGGGGTGCGTGAGGAGCTCTGGGTCTAGGGGAGCAGAGAGGGGCTGTGGGTCTAGGGGAGCAGAGAGGGGCTGTGGGGTGCGTGAGGAGCTCGGTCTAGGGGAGCAGAGGGGCTGTGGGTCTAGGGGAGCAGAGGGGCTGTGGGGTGCGTGAGGAGCTCTCTGTCTAGGGGAGCAGAGAGGGGCTGTGGGCTGCATGAAGAGCTCTAGGTCTAGGGGAGCAGAGAGGGGCTGTGGGTCTAGGGGAGTAGAGGGGCTGTGGGGTGCGTGAGGAGCTCTGGGTCTAGGGGAGCAGAGGGGCTGTGGGGTGCGTGAGCAGCTCTGGGTCTAGGGGAGCAGAGAGGGGCTGTGGGTCTAGGGGAGCAGAGGGGCCGTGGGGTGCGTGAGGAGGTCTGGGTCTAGGGGAGCAGAGAGGGGCTGTGGGTCTAGGTGAGTAGAGGGGCTGTGGGGTGCGTGAGGAGCTCTGGGTCTAGGGGAGCAGAGAGGGGCTGTGGGGTGCGTGAGCAGCTCTGGGTCTAGGGGAGCAGAGAGGGGCGTGAGGAGCTGTGGGTCTAGGGGAGCAGAGGGGCTGTGGGGTGCGTGAGGAGCTCTGGGTCTAGGGGAGCAGAGGGGCTGTGGGGTGCGTGAGGAGCTCTGGGTCTAGGGGAGGAGAGAGGGGCTGTGGGGTGCGTGAGGAGCTCTGTCTAGGGGAGCAGAGGGGCTGTGGGGTGCGTGAGGAGCTCTGGGTCTAGGGGAGCAGAGAGGGGCTGTGGGGTGCGTGAGGAGCTCTGTCTAGGGGAGCAGAGAGGGGCTGTGGGGTGCGTGAAGAGCTCTGGGTCTAGGGGAGCAGAGAGGGGCTGTGGGGTGCGTGAGGAGCTCTGGGTCTAGGGGAGCAGAGGGGCTGTGGGGTGCGTGAGCAGCTCGGTCTAGGGGAGCAGAGGGGCTGTGGGTCTAGGGGAGCAGAGAGGGGCTGTGGGGTGTGTGAGGAGCTCTCTGTCTAGGGGAGCAGAGAGGGGTTTTGGGGTGCGTGAGGAGCTCTGGGTCTAGGGGAGCAGAGGGGCTGTGGGGTGCGTGAGGAGCTCTGGGTCTAGGGGAGCAGAGAGGGGCTGTGGGTCTAGGGGAGCAGAGGGGCTGTGGGGTGCGTGAGGAGCTCGGTCTAGGGGAGCAGAGAGGGGCTGTGGGTCTAGGGGAGTAGAGGGGCTGTGGGGTGCGTGAGGAGCTCTGGGTCTAGGGGAGCAGAGAGTGGCTGTGGGGTGCGTGAGCAGCTCTGGGTCTAGGGGAGCAGAGAGGGGTGTGGGGTGCGTGAGGAGCTGTGGGTCTAGGGGAGCAGAGGGGCTGTGGGGTGCGTGAGGAGCTCTGGGTCTAGGGGAGCAGAGAGGGGCTGTGGGGTGCGTGAGGAGCTCTGGGTCTAGGGGAGCAGAGAGGGGCTGTGGGGTGCGTGAGGAGCTCTGGGTCTAGGGGAGCAGAGGGGCTGTGTGTCTAGGGGAGCAGAGAGGGGCTGTGGGGTGCGTGAGGAGCTCTCTGTCTAGGGGAGCAGAGAGGGGCTGTGGGGTGCATGAGGAGCTCTGGGTCTAGGGGAGCAGAGGGGCTGTGGGGTGCGTGAGGAGCTCTGGGTCTAGGGGAGAAGATAGGGGCTGTGGGTCTAGGGGAGCAGAGGGGCTGTGGGGTGCGTGAGGAGCTCCGGGTCTAGGGGAGCAGAGGGGCTGTAGGTCTAGGGGAGTAGAGGGGCTGTGGGGTGCGTGAGGAGCTCTGGGTCTAGGGGAGCAGAGGGGGGCTGTGGGGTGCGTGAGGAGCTCTGGGTCTAGGGGAGCAGAGAGGGGCTGTGGGGTGCATGAGGAGCTCTGGGTCTAGGGGAGCAGAGAGGGGCTGTGGGTCTAGGGGAGCAGAGGGGCTGTGGGGTGCGTGAGGAGCTCTGGGTCTAGGGGAGCGTAGAGGGGCTGTGGGGTGCGTGAGGAGCTCGGTCTAGGGGAGCAGAGAGGGGCTGTGGGGTGCGTGAGGAGCTCTGGGTCTACGGGAGCAGAGGGGGGCTGTGGGGTGCGTGAGCAGCTCTGGGTCTAGGGGAGCAGAGGGGCTGTGGGGTGCGTGAGGAGCTCTGGGTCTAAGGGAGCAGAGGGGCTGTGGGGTGCGTGAGGAGCTCTGGGTCTAGGGGAGCAGAGAGGGGCTGTGGGGTGCGTGAGGAGCTCTGTCTAGGGGGGCAGAGAGGGGCTGTGGGGTGCATGAGCAGCTCTGGGTGTAGGGGAGCAGAGAGGGGCTGTGGGTCTAGGGGAGCAGAGGGGCTGAGGGGTGCGTGAGGAGCTCTGGGTCTAGGGGAGCAGAGAGGGGCTGTGGGTCTAGGGGAGTAGAGGGGCTGTGGGGTGCGTGAGGAGCTCTGGGTCTAGGGGAGCAGAGAGGGGCTGTGGGGTGCGTGAGCAGCTCTGGGTCTAGGGGAGCAGAGAGGGGTGCATGAGGAGCTGTGGGTCTAGGGGAGCAGAGGGGCTGTGGGGTGCGTGAGGAGCTCTGGGTCTAGGGGAGCAGAGAGGGGCTGTGGGGTGCGTGAGGAGCGAGGGGCTGTGGGGTGCGTGAGGAGCGAGGGGCTGTGGGGTGCGTGAGGAGCTCCTGTCTAGGGGAGCAGAGGGGCTGTGGGGTGCGTGAGGAGCTCTGGGTCTAGGGGAGCAGAGAGGTGCTTTGGGGTGCGTGAGGAGCTCTCTGTCTAGGGGAGCAGAGGGGCTGTGGGGTGCATGAAGAGCTCTGGGTCTAGGGGAGCAGAGAGGGGCTGTGGGGCGCGTGAGGAGCTCTGGGTCTAGGGGAGCAGAGAGGGGCTGTGGGTCTAGGGGAGTAGAGGGGCTGTGGGGTGCGTGAGGAGCTCTGGGTCTAGGGGAGCAGAGGGGCTGTGGGGTGCGTGAGCAGCTCTGGGTCTAGGGGAGCAGAGGGGCTGTGGGGTGCGTGAGGAGCTCTCTGTCTAGGGGAGCAGAGAGGGGCTGTGGGGTGCGTGAGGAGCTCTCTGTCTAGGGGAGCAGAGAGGGGCTGTGGGGTGCGTGAGGAGCTCTGGGTCTAGGGGAGCAGAGAGGGGCTGTGGGGTGCGTGAGGAGCTCTGGGTCTAGGGGAGCAGAGAGGGGCTGTGGGGTGCGTGAAGAGCTCTGGGTCTAGGGGAGCAGAGAGGGGCTGTGTGGTGCGTGAGGAGCTGTGGGTCTAGGGGAGCAGAGAGGGGCTGTGGGTCTAGGGGAGTAGAGGGGCTGTGGGGTGCGTGAGGAGCTCTGGGTCTAGGGGAGCAGAGGGGCTGTGGGGTGCGTGAGCAGCTCTGGGTCTAGGGGAGCAGAGGGGTTGTGGGTCTAGGGGAGCAGAGAGGTGCTGTGGGGTGTGTGAGGAGCTCTCTGTCTAGGGGAGCAGAGAGGGGCTTTGGGGTGCGTGAGGAGCTCTGGGTCTAGGGGAGCAGAGGGGCTGTGGGGTGCGTGAGGAGCTCTGGGTCTAGGGGAGCAGAGGAGCAGTGCTGTGCCTGAGGACAAGTGCTGTGTGTCTGGGGAATGAGGAGCAGTGATGTACTTGAGGAGCAGTGCTATGTCTAGGGAGTTAGGAGGTGAGTGAGGAGCAGTGCTGTGCCTGAGGAGAAGTGCTGTGTGTCTGGGGAGTTAGGAGGTGAGTGAGGAGCAGTGCTGTATGTCTGGTGAGTGAGGAGCAGTGCTGTGCCTGAGGAGAAGTGCTGTGCCTGAGGAGAAGTGCTGTGTCTGGGGAGCTAGGAGGTGAATGCGGAGCAGTGCTGTGTCTGGGGAGCTAGGAGGTGAATGAGGAGCAGTGCTGTGTCTGGGGTGTTAGGAGATGAATGGGGAGCAGTGCTGTGTCTGAGGTGCAGTGCTGTGTCTGGGGAGTTAGGAGGTGCCAGAGGAGCAGTGCTATGTCTGGGGAGTTAGGTAAATGAGGAGCAATGCTGTCTCTGGTGAGTTAGGTAAATGAGGAGCAGTGCTGTGCCTGAGGACAAGTGCTGTGTGTCTGGGGAATGAGGAGCAGTGATGTACTTGAGGAGCAGTGCTATGTCTAGGGAGTTAGGAGGTGAGTGAGGAGCAGTGCTGTGTGTCTGGGGAGTTAGGAGGTGAGTGAGGAGCAGTGCTGCGTGTCTGGGGAGTTGGGAGGTGAGTGAGGAGCAGTGCTGTGTGTCTGGGGAGTTGGGAGGTGAGTGAGGAGCAGTGCTGCGTGTCTGGGGAGTTGGGAGGTGAGTGAGAAGCAGTGCTGTGTGTCTAGGGAGTTAGGAGGTGAGTGAGGAGCAGTGCTGCGTGTCTGGGGAGTTGGGAGGTGAGTGAGGAGCAGTGCTGTATGTCTGGTGAGTGAGGAGCAGTGCTGTGCCTGAGGAGAAGTGCTGTGTCTGGGGAGCTAGGAGGTGAATGCGGAGCAGTGCTGTGTCTGGGGAGCTAGGAGGTGAATGAGGAGCAGTGCTGTGTCTGGGGTGTTAGGAGATGAATGGGGAGCAGTGCTGTGTCTGAGGTGCAGTGCTGTGTCTGGGGAGTTAGGAGGTGCCAGAGGAGCAGTGCTATGTCTGGTGAGTTAGGTAAATGAGGAGCAATGCTGTCTCTGGTGAGTTAGGTAAATGAGGAGCAGTGCTGTGTCTGGGGAGTTAGGTAAATGAGGAGCAGTGCTGTCTGGGGAGTGAGGAGGTGTCTGAGGAGCAGTGCTGTGTCTGGGGAGTTAGGTAAATGAGGAGCGGTGCTGTGTCTGGGGAGTGAGGAGGTGAGTGAGGAGCAGTGCTGCGTGTCTGGGGAGTTGGGAGGTGAGTGAGAAGCAGTGCTGTGTGTCTGGGGAGTTAGGTGAGTGAGCAGTGCTGCGTGTCTGGGGAGTTGGGAGGTGAGTGAGAAGCAGTGATGTGTGTCTGGGGAGTTAGGAGGTGAGTGAGGAGCAGTGCTGCGTGTCTGGGGAGTTGGGAGGTGAGTGAGAAGCAGTGCTGTGTGTCTGGGGAGTTAGGAGGTGTGTGAGGAGCAGTGCTGCGTGTCTGGGGAGTTGGGAGGTGAGTGAGGAGCAGTGCTGTGTGTCTGGGGAGTTAGGAGGTGAGTGAGGAGCAGTGCTGCGTGTCGGGGGGGTAGGTGAGTGAGGAGCAGTGCTGCGTGTCTGGTGAGTGAGAAGCAGTGCTGTTTGTCTGGGGAGGTAGGAGGTGAGTGAGGAGCAGTGCTGCATGTCTGGGGAGTTGGGAGGTGAGTGAGGAGCAGTGCTGCATGTCTGGGGAGTTAGGAGGTGAGTGAGTAGCAGTGCTGCGTGTCGTGAGTGAGGAGGTGAGTGAGAAGCAGTGCTCTGTGTCTGGGGAGCGAGGAGGTGAGTGAGAAGCAGTGCTGTGTGTCTGGGGAGTGAGAAGCTGAGTGAGAAGCAGTGCTGTTTGTCTGGGGAGGTAGGAGGTGAGTGAGGAGCAGTGCTGTGTGTCTGGGGAGTGAGGAGCAGTGCTGTGTGTCTGGGGAGTGAGGAGGTGAGCGAGGAGCAGTGCTGTGTGTCTGAGTGAGGACCAGTGCTCCGTGTCTGGGGAGTGAGGAGGTGAATGAGGAGCAGTGCTGTGTCTGGGGAGTGAGGAGGTGAGTGAGGAGCAGTGCTGTGCTCAGCTGACGAGCAGTGCTGTGTCTGGGGAGTTAGGTGTGTGAGGAGCTGTGCTTTAACGCGATACCTTAAACATAACTGTGCTTTCTATGCATTTTCTCAAGACACTGAAGCTAAAGAAAGATTAGCAGGAACGCTGTGGTTCAAAAGTGAATTCACTGAACTGTAAATTTAATAAAATTAGCAGCATTTAAACTGTTGCATATGTCCAGTGCCATTGGAATCATGGAGCGATGGAAGACCGTTACTCGAAGGAAGAAAAGGAAAATTATGGGGAGTCATAAAGCACATTATGAGGCCTAATACTGTAGCTCTTGAGCTACTGGTAGCTCTCCTGTGTGCAGCCCAGCCTGATAATTAAGACACTTTTGCTTTGTTGAATTAATATAGCTATACCAGAATTGAACAGCATGCATTGGAGATTTGCAAAATACATTTAAATCTGATACTTAAGTGATAAGTAACATGGTCTTGTCTGACGTGGTCAACACTAATAATTGTAGTAGATCTGGATGATTTTTCACTGAACATAAGTAGCTCTTATTACGGAAAAGGTTGGAGACCCCTGGTCTAGGCAAAGGTTTCACCGTAGTAAACGTTTGCCTAAACAGGCAAAGGTGACCAGTGACGTGCCCCTTTTTTTTTTTTTTTTTTTTATCTGCGTGAGCTTTCACTTTTGTTTTTTAAAATTAGGCTTCAAATTGTGTAGCAGATGGCAGGTTTTGTGGAAGAGCTACAGAAAATCCATAATTGTGGAGAAAACTCTGCAGCAGAATTCCTGTCGGAGCAGATGTGCTTTTAAAAGATGCTTTACATGAAGACTGAGAACTTTTTGATATAAATGAAAGTCTGAATTTCGCATGATGTTCACTCGTGATTTTTGAAGAGATTGGATTGCTTTTTGAGAAACCCGCAAGCGAAGGGTGTCCGTGCATGTATACATAGTATAATGTATCAAGTAACAATTTAGCTGAGATAATGTGCTTTTTTTAATTCCAGGCAGAATTTACATTCTATGATGTTGCTGCCCGTTTCTCGGACGATGAGTGGAAGCTTTTACACGAGTGGCAGAAGGAGCTGTACAATAACGTGATGAAGGAGATTCAGGAGGCCTTGTACTCACTTGGTAAGATTACTCTCTCTTTAGAATGTAGAAAACACTTCTTTTCTTAAAGTATTTGATATAATTTATGTTGTCTGATTGGAGGAGTTTTGTCAGTCTGTACGTTTTTACTGTTGCACAATCCCTTCTCAAAAAGTTTGTAAAATATGAGACCAACTGCCATCACCCTGATGAAAAGTGTGATGGTTTTTGGTGCAGAAATACCAGAGGGCTGGAATCCCAATTCCGGCTTGGATGCATAAATCAAAAGTTGACTATTCTAAGTTTTTTCTCACAGGAATGGAGAACAACTACTGGGTCCTGGAGGTACCTGGTCTTTTTTTCAGGCAGTTTCCCCAATCCTGGAGAAAGACTGTTTACATTTTCCATTTCCTCTGAGCTGACGGAAAGTATGAGCAAGAGGACCATGGTGCATTAGGGGTGTGGGCTGGGGGATCAAGCCAGGCTTCAGAATGTCTAAGGGAGAGTAATGTTTGTTTTGATACCCCCACCCTTGTTTTTGACGTGGTCAGGAGGATCCGTGCTGCTGCTCGCAGCCTCTTCCACTCCAGCAAGAAAGAGAGGTCAGGTGTCTCAGTGCTATGAATTATCAGGTCCTGGGCTTGCGTACCGGATAATTCTGGGCCCCGAGGCACTTGGCAATGCGGGTGGTGGAATTAATCACTCCAGGTAGAATTCCCTCACTCATAATTAGGGCTAATGAATCTCAAAGCAGAGACCGCAAAGCACAGATTTTTCTTATGGACACCAGTTGCGAATTTTCATATGCAATTCAAGGACAGTCTTTACAGTGTAAAAAATGACAGTGGTGCTGGTTAGGGGTGGGTGTAATTTGCTGTTGCATAAATATGCAAAATTCAGTAAGATTACACAGGATTTCCACAGGAGCATATCCCAGCATTTTGTGCTAATTTCTTAACTCAAAATGCACCCTCGCTTCCGAGGATGCATTTTCGCTCATAAGATAGCACTAAATGCAGCAGAATACGAATCCCAGCAGCCACTCGCCAAGTTCAGTGTTCCTCTGCTCCTGCAGTAGGATTTTTGTGCCAAATTTCTCAAGGGGGCACAAAGGCATAATTTTTGGTAATTTTGCATCAAAAGAGTTACTCAAAAAGTACTCCAGTATAATTCAAATTTTGCCCAGGCCCAGTGGTGATATGAGGGTCCCCAGCATATGAAGAACGATTGGTTGAGCCTATGATTTGCAGTTAGGCAATTCCTTTTGTTGAAAGGATAACCATTCCGAAAGGTTTCTTTTTGATATATTTAAAGGAAACATTTCTTGAGCTTTTTTTCTTTTCTTCAGGTTGTGGATTTGCATGCTGCAGAAGCTGGTGTAATGAAGCGGGGGCGGCAATTAAAAGGTCAAGGTTGTTGGCTTCATTTTGTGTTGGAAAGGAGAGAAGTTGAGAGTAGTGTAGGAAAGTGCCCTTTGTTGACATGGTCACCGCCACTTTTTGCCCAATGGTACTGATTTTCTTGACTGGGTGTGCACTGGGTCTTTGCTAAACACACCCCAGTGCCAGTGCTCTTTCCCTAAAAACTGTACATGTGTTCAATTGTAACCCAATTCTCTAAGACTTTAGCACCCTTGTAAGTTCCTAGTAAATGGTACGTATGGGCAGGGCAGGAGTATTAAAGAGGGTCCCTCTGGGCTGCAGCATGTATTTTTCCACACAATGGACCCCCACAAAAACTGCATGCAGACTGCCACTGCAGGATGCATGAAAGGGTGCAAGCCCTTCTGAAAACACGACATTGCATACTCCCTGTGTGCAATACCCAAATACACTGCATGCCTTATATGTAAAGCAGGGTGCAATATAAACATGTGAGGGCATATCTGCATGAGCAGATATGCCCCTGTGATGCCTAGTTCCATTACTAGGCAAACACAAGGAGATGATGAATGGAGCGCTGAAACTATTCAGACACTCGCCCCTAGTCACGGATCTGGGTTGAATCTATCATCGTTCTTTAGCTCACTTCGCCACCCCAGTTCAGACCCAGCCATATGCAAATCAGTCTTGACCCTGTTCCTCATGGGGACAATCCAGCCCGAACTGCCAAGCCAGGTCTTCCCTGGACCGGAAACCAGCATTGTGGGACCGGTTTCGGGGTAACACCCCTCATCAGCCAGGCTAGCTTGAATCCAGTGGCACAGTGAGCAAGGGATCCACGTCTGGGCATACCCTGCCAACTTAGGGCGAACAAAGCAAACCCAAGGAGATGATGGACGGAGCGCTGAAACCTTTCAGACACTCACCTCCAGTCACAGATCTGGGTTGAATCCATCATCGTTCTTTAGCTCACTTCGCCTCCACAGTTCAGACCCAGCTATATGTAAATCAGTCTTGACCCTCACTTTGCCACTGGATTCAAGCTAGCCTGGCTGATATGGGGTGTCCCCCGAAACCGGTCCCAGCATGCTTGTTTCTGGTCCAGGGAAGACCTGGCAGGTCGGGCTGGACTGTTCCCATGGGGAACAGGGTCAAGACTGATTTGTATATGGCTGGGTCTAAACTGGAATGGCGTGGCGTGCAAATAAACGATGGATTTAACCCAGTTCCGTGACTGGGATTGAATGTTTGATTTATCGGCATTCCATCCATCATCTGTTCTTTTTGCATTTGTCTCTCTTAAGTGGGATGCCCAGACGTGTGTCCCGTGGTTGCTACGCCACCAGATTCAAGCTAGCCTGGCTGATGAGGGGTGTTACTGTAACAGCAATTACTATTCTACATTTAGCCTTGATAAGAAACGCATGTTTGTTTACAGTCAGGCCTTTAGTAAAATATAGCAGTAGGGCAGATTCAATCGTCTGTTAACTTTTACTTGTGTAAGATGAGCAAAGCTTTCGATTTCCTTTAAATTATTTCATTCAGCAAGAATGTTTGTGAGACATCCCTAGCCCTACTTTGTCTTTTTTCTAGAAGTGTTATCCCTACTATTCTATTGCAACCTAGGCCCTATGGAATTCTTCTTAATTCTTTTTATTTGTCTTTGTTAGACAATAATTGTCATGTTCATTTATCACAGTCTTTATAATACAGTTAAACACAGTTCACTGTAGCGTTAGATCTCTCTGCTTTGAATAAGCTAAATATTGATTGTAAATCTAATTTTGTAGTATTGTTTCAGAAATGTAAATCAAATGCAGTCTTAGTGTGGCATATCATGGAGGTTTAAGTGGTTCTGATCTCAGTTCATTGGGATCTTCATCTGTTGCATTAGCCACGGTCTCTATATAGTAAGTCTCTCTGGTGCTGAATACCTACGACTAAGTACTCTTGCTCTCTTCGATCTCCTTGGTGTCTGTTGAACTTATTCTGACTCTTACACCACAGTTGTTTCTTCAGTAATGGTTTGTGGTATGCGATCAACTGACACACTAGATCTCAGGTGTCTCCTGTTATTTGACCCTTCTGATCTTCATTATAGTTTCTATTTTCTCACTCTTGTTTCCTCATCTGGATTTTCTCTCAGTGGTTCTGGTAGCAATTCAACGACTCCCCTTTTGACTCTCAGGCCTTCATTTTCAGGGGATACTTCTACACTAATTTGCGAGATTTCAGGAACTTGAACAGGTGAGGGAACCTGCTGTAATTCACCCCCCAGTCCTTCAGGACAAATGGACACATTTCTCGGACTTGACTCAAATGTCACCACTTCATCAAGCGGACATCTCATTCTGGGTGTGAGAGACATGCACCCAATTAGGCATTCCAACACATTTCACAGCAGTGTTGGTGATTAAAATCACCTGGAAGGGTCCTTTTCACCTTGGCTCAGCACACAATTTTCAACCTTTTTTGATCCGTACCCAGTCACCAGGGTTAAGATTGGGACATTGCTCTTGGCTTGGAGTAGCAGTGAGCACTCCAACCTGGCGAGAAACAGAACACACCACATCAGCCAGTCCTTTGCAATAGTCGAGGATCATTTGATCTATGATATTTACAAGCACATTTGAAGGCACAGCAGGCAGTCTCATAGCATGTCCCTTGAGTATTTTGTGGAGCGATAATCCAGTCCTCCTGTCAGGAGTGTTTCTGAGACTCGTCAATAGCAATGGCAAATCATCTGGCCATTTTAATGAAGTGTATTCACAGACTTTGGGCAAATGTGATTTTCACGGTCCATTTGATTCAACTACAACCGAAGCTTCTCAATGATGGCTACAATGCAATTTCTGTTCAACTTGAAGTGGCACTCAGCATTCTAAAGACCTCGTTGTTAAAGTGGGTCCCTCAGTCTGACTCCAGAAAAACCAGAAATCCAAACCATGGTATGAATTCACGTAACAGTAGCTTGGCTACAGTGAGCATGTCATTTCTCTCTGTCGCGTATGCTTCAAGCCATCGGTAGAAAACGCAACATTATAACCAGAATGCATGCATCTCAAAATCCAACTGCATCCTGTTAAAGGGTCCTCTTGATCTCCCTGTATGCCTCCGTGTTACAGGGGTTCTTCTCCCTACGCTTATCTGCTAACATGTCACACATTTATGGCATAGCTCTTCGTCTAAAACTCAATCTGGGATTAAATTAATTCTTGCTGAATAATCTCACCCTTGCGTCCCTTACAATGTGTGCAGGGCCATAAAAATGTCTTGTCATGGGAAATAATAGGCTACCTGGCAATACTGGTCTTCCATCAGCTGAAATCCAAAAGTCATTGGCATTTGTAACACATCGTGATCTGACCCATCCTTGCTGTTCTGCCTCTGAAACTTCTTCCTGCAACCTTTTAATTTCTTCCCACGTATCAGGTACTGACAACAGCATTGAAAAGGTAATGCCCTCATCAGATTCATTTGTATATTCTCCATTAAATGTGCATGCCACAACTGCACAATACTGCGCAACTTCAACTGCATATCTATTTCCAACTGTGACCTAGTCATTACTACTTCTGTGGGCTGTACATTTAACTGTGGCATTTGTAAAGCTTCCAACAGTTTCATCACAATCTCCATTCCGTATGGGAGCATCGGATGAAGTCATAAACCCCTCTGTGACCACAACTGCCCAAAGCAATGGACCACACAAAAGCCATACTAACTATCTGTAAATATAGCCCCTTGCAATTAAGCTGAAAGATAATAAACTCTCATAAGGGCAATCGGTTCTGCCACTTGTGCAGATGTAACACTTTGAAGCCAGGGCGCTTCCACCACTTCCTGAATAGTACAAACAGCATAACTGCTCTCAAGTTCCCCTCATTATCCCTTAAACCTGAGCCGCCTACAGAAATTACATTTCCCTTGCTCGCTGTGCCACTGGATTCAAGCCAGCCTGGCTGAGGGGTGAAACCCCGAAACCGGTCCCAGGATGCTTGTTTCTGGTCCAGGGAAGACCTGGCTTGGCAGTTCGGGCTGGACTGTTCCCATGGGGAACAGGGTCAAGACTGATTTGCATATGGCTGGGTCCAAACTTGGGTGGCATAGTGAGCAAAAGAATGATGGATTAAACCCAGATCTCTTGACTGGGGGTGAGTGGTTGAATTGTTTCAGCACTCTGTCCATCATCTTGTTGTGTTTGCTACAGAAATTACATAGTCTGGCTCATCAAGGGGTTCATCCTTAATATCAGGTCTTGGCTTGGTGCATAGATCTGTAACATCAAGACAGTTGTTTTCAACCTCTTCCCCATCAATTTCATTTTCAGGCAATGGTAACACTGCCTCTTATTGAGTGTTTGACATTGTCTGAAGACCACGTTCTCAGCTGCAAGAACCAATGGTTCATGTATCGTGAGGTTGCTGTTAGTCAAATATTGGGTCTTACTGTGAGTGAGCAATATTTCTACAGAGTGAGGGACCATAACTATAAGAGGATGTCCCTTCCCTATGCCCTCGCTTCTCTCAATACTTACACCAATCGCTTTAAGGCAGACGGACAGTCCTGCGCCAGCATGGTAAGGAGTAGTCGAAAAATTTGACATGGGTCTCAGAGAATCTCCATGCAATTGGGTAAGCACCAAGAGAGCGCAGTCCTCCCTCTCACTGCAAAATAAGGCGAACATCTTCCTGTAATTAGGCATTCCCAAGGCCGGGGCACGACAGACTTTCTGTCCGCTCTAGCAACACTTTTAAGCAGTCATTATCCCATGGAAGCATGTCGGGCACATTCTTGTGCATTAGCCTCAGTAAAGGCTTGCCCACTAAGGAAAAGTTGGATTCCCACTGTCGACAGTAGCCCACCGTTCTCAGGAACATTCAGACTTCTGTTTCTGGGTGGATTAATTTTTATAATGGTTGTGAATCTCTCTTGACACCTTTCTGATTCCCTTTTCAATGAGATGTCCTAAATATAGGACCTCTTTGTGACAATATTGCAATTTTACTTGGGGACACTGTGTCCATTCACAGCCAAATGATTCAATAAAGCAATCTTGCCCCGTTTACAAACTTCTTGTGTGCTTCACGCCACAAGTAGGTAGTAAATGTACTGTACCAGAACTGAGTTACAAGGCATTTGTAAAGTTTCAAGATTCTTTTTTAATATCTGATTAGAGATCGAAGGGCTCTCTGGATACCGCTGTTGAAGTCGACACCATGCCAAAACTCTACCTCTAAATATAAAAGAGAACAAGAATTGACCGTCCTCCTGCAACAGGATAGAGAAAAAGGCCTGGCAGAGATCCACAAAAGTGATCCATTCTGCATCACAGGGAATCTGGAATAGTATTGTAGGTGGATTTGGTACCAAGGGACAACATGGAACTACAATATTGTTAATTTTTCTAAGATGCCATTCAGTTCTCTTGTTGCCATTGGGGTTCTGCAAACCTATAATTGGCGAATTGCAAAGACTTCCAATAATTTCTCTCAAAATCTGTCGCAATAGAGGGGGAAACGCTTGGAACAATTACAGCAGGGGCTACTTCAGCAGGTGCAGTTGCAATCGAAAGTGTTGGAGGTGTTCCCCTAATCTGAATCGTATTCTGGTCAACTGGGGCTGTAGCCCCTGTACCACTATGATTGCAACTCTTTCCGAACCAGATGTTGGAGCCACATATGGTGGTGGACGTGAGGACAACAAAGCATCTAAAATGTCCTCCCCCGACATCGGTCTCCATTTTTTTTGCAGACACCTCATGAGTTTCCTGCTTTCGATTCTTTGTACACTCTTCTGTTATTAGCTGGTACAGTCTAGCGCCCATAACTACACATTTCCTCCATCTCTTGTCCTCCATTGAGCTGCTGCATAATTACGCGCTGCTTCGTTGGCTCTGTATGGGTTTCTTTCTTTCTCTTTGGCGTGAGCTGCTCGCTTCCAAGCATTTAATGCTTCATACTGTGTGGGTCTAGTGCATAATTTCATTTCATATAACTTTTCCCTAAAATGATCAATAATCTTTAAAATCATAAGAACCATATTGTAGCATTCTGAATGCTCCTTCCTTTTCAGTGATCTTGTGTTACGGACTAAGCCACAAACCGGTATGAATCCCTTCAATTGTCGCCATATAATGACCTGGTGTACCTTCTGGTGGAGCCTCCTTACCCTCACGGAAAGGGACTTGCACATCACCATGATTGCAAAAATTCAACAATAAATGAGTAAATATGTATTCAATAAGTTTCAGTGGGTTTCTTCTAGTTAATTCACAGTTCCATACAGTTCAATATTCACTTCACTTCAAATCCCTCTTCATGAGCCTACCACAATACAGCACCTGATGATTCACCAGTATGGCCCTTTGCACCAATTAACCTATCCCAGCGTGGCACACTCTGGAGTAATTCTCACTTCTTGCAACGGTTCATCCTCTTTTACAGTTTTCTCGTACACTAAATTCCACAACTTTAAGCAAGCACAGTAAACCAATAACTCTTGTCTGCTCCACTAAAAAATTCAAAGTAGTTCACTCATACAAGAAACAGTCAAAAGTAAATCAGTCCAACTTATACACACACAGATGAAAGCTCGACCAGCGGGAAATCACCCTGACTGGTATAGTTTCCTCTTTGCACAGTAGGTTCCACTAACACCAATCACTATTGGAACAATCATAAAAATGTACTATCCCTGTCACAATTGTTCAGTCGATGGTATCTCATGAACTGACACCACAGAACCTTAGAAGACCTATAACGCCACAATATATCATTTCTTAACTATCCCTGGATCTTGGACTACTCCCAAGTCCGATAGTAACTTCAACTGCACAACATCAAAATGCCTAAACACAACTAAGTCATCAATCTTTTCTAAACCGCATAACCTCAATACAATAACGAAACTCAGCAAGGGCCAATACGACGATTAACCCTATTAATGCTCACACTTCAACCACTGCAACCGCTTTCAGAACTGCAAACTCAGTCAGTTTTCAAGTTCAGGCTTTGTTCTTATGGGGACACTGGCAATTCTAAACTTGGGCAATTTATTTCAGCTCCTTTCTCATGACCTAAACCGTGCTCTCACTACCACTTGACAGTGCTGGGATGTTTGAATCTTTGGGTGTAATCATTTAAATAACCACCTCCACTAATCGTATGGATCTTTGTTCGTTGACGTAGAGCGTTAAAGTTCAATCATTTACATGAATTCTTGGTTATCAACAAATTTTATTTTGTCAAAGAGATTTTGTGTGAGGTAAAGGGTTTTATTACAAATTGCTTTACTCAGAAATTATTAGTATTTAGTTCTCCTTGTTACAAGGCCAAATAATCCATTTATAGATATTTCAATATAAGATAAAATACAATATTAATAAAAAAGTATAGTCCAAATAAGAATTTCCTAATCTAAATTAAGAATGGAATAAGGTGTCAGTTCAGAATTCGGATAAAGAGTTCTGATGAGAGAATAAATGAATTAGCATAAAGCTACAGCACTTCAGACAATATAGAAAGTATTATTAAGCTGGAAGTATTCTCTGCTATAAATCAGGAGACATCTTTTTTGCAAGGGAATACAACTCAAAGGAAAGTCTTGAATGAAGATATATGTTCTCAAGAAACCAGGGAAGGATCTCCAGAATGCGACAACCTACTCTAGGAACACACATTAGTATAAACACAGTGAATTATGAATCGAAACGAGTATCACATTCTCTGTTCATAGCGTTAGGATTTCAGTAACCTTCTGGGAGTAGGTAACCTCCCTCCCCAGTTTATCACGTTTTCACAATAGGCCACAGAAATAAGTCCTTGAAAAGATACTTCTTCCACATCTTGCGGTTCAGACAGTTCTTCCTATGAGTAGTGCTTCCTGCCATCTCATATCCTCCCCGTGAGAACCTCACAAATGCCTATTCACTAACTAACAGAAGGCTTCTACAAAGTTACAGTATTTGCGGCAAAAGAAAAACATCTCATGCAAAACAACAGTTTAACATGAAAACAGGACTTTCAATCCTAATATGTAATTTTGCTATTAATGTGACAATAGTCAGGCCAACTTAAATCAAAACATTGTTATTCCACTTATATGTTTATAATAATTAAGTATGACTACCCACTGCAAACTTTCATTTATTAGGTGTGTATTATCTTTGCACAAACGTTTGCACTTGTCAACTAATTGCGTTTTTTTCATGAAATTAGGAATTTTGCTCCATCACCAGAATACATTTCAAATTTGTCAATTTTACAATTTTGGATGGAGTCTTGTGTATAGCAGAATATTGCTAATTTGTTTTAGGTTTTTGATATGGATGTCTTGCCATTTTTGTTTCTTTTTGTAAACTTAAAAATGGTATTCTGTTATTAAGTACACTGTGCTTAAAGAGATGCTGGGGGATATTGGTGTGGGTATGTGCAACCCAATACTCTGAGATGTAGGTAAGTACTGTAATATGGCTGCTTGTGACTGTCTGGCAAACTTCTTGTGGGAATGTAGTAAGTTGAGAGCAATTGATCAAGTAATTTAAAGGTGCTTTTATGTGATTGTAACAACTTGAGATAGAGCTCTGGCTGAACGTTGTAATAAACTGAATTGGAAATAGTTTTCATAATTGAAATGAACTCTATTTTGTATCAATACTGACTACAAGATGGAAAAGTGCTTGACTGAAGTGCTTGAAACTGATTTTAAGCCAATTATTACCACCAGTACTAACGTCTCATCAGAATAATTTCTAATGGAGGATTTTTTTTAATTTTTTTATTTTTTATTTGTATTTTCAAAAAATGACACCACAATACAACCACATCAACAGAAAAGAAAAAAAAAAACCCATGATACATGAATACAATATATGCATAACTGTGTTCATACATTTCCCCACAAATTCAACCAAAATCCAAAACACATCAAAATATGAAGACGAGACAGATAAAACCTCTCATTCTCTCTAAGTGATAGTCATCTAGTCGCATTGGAGCAAAAAAGCATCTTTCGTCCATCCGTTCATTTCACCCAGTCTGGCCGTACACCGCCCCCCTCTGCAGCACCTAATGCGCAGCATTCTACTCAGCCGCAGCTGCCCTTGTCAGGAGAAAGAGTCTCGGGGGTTCCCAAATGTCCTTTGGTCGTGAAATCGTAGGCAGTTCTTCCGCGTATGTCTCCATGTTGTCTTTGCAGTAGACCAAGTCCTTTAGCCAGTGGTTCACTTTCGGCGCACGCTTCCCACCCCACGTAATTGCCACCCGTCGTGTGGCCATGAGCAGGGCCAGTCGTACAAACCTACCCTTCACACCCCTGGCGTAGGGTACACAACACAGCAGACATACAAGCGGAGTGCACTGTAGTTCAATAGCCGCCATTGTCTTCAAGTCACGAACCACAGCCTCCCAAAATTCAGCCACTCTACCACATCCCCAAGCGAGATGCAAGAAGTCAGCGCCTCCCTGTCCACATCGTGCACAGCTACTGGACTCACGCAGGCCAAATTTTTGCAAGCGTGCAGGGGTATAGTACACCTGGTGCATGTATTTAAAGTGTATGATGCGCAAATTACCGTTCATGGTAAGCGTGCCCGTCAATTCGCACACATATTTCCAATCTTTCTCCGATATCGGTTCGGGTAAACAGGCATTCCATCTCTCCCAGCTTCTGTCAGGCTGACCCAGGCATTCGTCCCTAACCATCTTGTACAGACGAGATATCAGCTTTTTATTGGTGGGAGTGGTGAGCACGAACTGGAGAGACAGCAGCGTGGGAGGCTCAAGAGGGTAGGTGTCATAATGGGCTCTGACCGCATGCCGAAGCCTGTGCATAGCCAATCTAAAGAGCAACGTTGGGTTACTAATATATTGTAAAGCGTCTGATGTGATAAAAGACCCCTCTGGGTAGAGATCCTGCATCAGCTGAAAGCCTGCCTCCTCAAGTAGCCGCATCGATGGTGCTTCATGGGTCACCGATAGCGCAGCATGGTGTTCTATTCGCATGGCTGGAGCATACAATGGCAGCTTATGCGCCAGACGCCCCATCTCCTGCCAGGCAGCCACAGTCGTATCCACTGTATTTATCTCCGTTCTTGGGGTCCTTCGCGCCCTGTGCGTGACCATGCTGTGCAATGGTATGGGGTAGACATCCCCCTCCTCCACCGCGACATGGGGTGTAAACGCATGCGGTCTCACCCAATAAAATGCATATTGGGCTTGCGCACACAAATAATAAACATAGAAATCTGGCGCCCCAAATCCACCTTTCCCATAATTATTTGTAAGAACTGACCACTTTACGCGAGCACTCTTGCCTCCCCAGACCAGCCTGAGCAAAGTGCCTCGGAGAGTGCTAAAAAACACTTTTGATAGCGCAAGCGGGATGTTAGTAAACAAGTACAAAAATTGCGGCAGGACCACCATCTTAATAAGCGCGATCCTATCCGCCAGTGAGAGTGGCAGGCCCACCCATATATCCACCTGCCGTTCCAATTTGGTATGTGCCATTCCATAGTTCTCGCGTATCACCCTGTCCGGGTCTCGGTGAACCCAGACGCCAAGATATTTTATGGGGTCTGCGGACCACATCAGCGGGAACTCCATGTCCGGTTGTGTCGTTGATTCCGTCAGTGGGATAACGATGGATTTATCCCAATTGACTTCAAGTCCCGACAAACGGCCAAACCTCACGTATTCCCTCAACAACTGTGCCAAGTACCTAGAGGGCTCACGCACAAAAAGTACCATATCGTCCGCATATAGCGAAATGGCGACTGGTCGGTAATGAAAATTTAGTGCCGTTTCCCTATGTCTCTGCCTCATGACACACGCTAGCGGCTCGAGTATGATAGCAAAAAGCAGCGGGGACAATGGGCAGCCCTGGCGAGTGCCCCTTTGTATAGCAAACTGGTCAGATGTCAAACCTCCAACACGCACCCTGGCCGACGGATCTTCATACAGCACTCTTACCCACTGTAGGAATAGAGGCGGGAATCCCATGCGCCGAAGTATAAAAAACATATATTTCCACTCTACTGAGTCGAATGCTTTGGCCGCATCCAGCATCACCGCCGCAGCAGACATGCTGGGTTCTAATATATGAAACATGGAGAATATTGTCCGGAGATTGTGGGACGTGGATCTATCAGGTATAAAGCCCGATTGGTCAGGCAGCACCAGGCACTGCATCAGGGGTTGCAATTTAACCGCCAAGATCTTGGCCAGGATCTTGGCATCTATGTTGATCAGGGACAACGGGCGATAAGTCACATCTACCTGGGGGCTTGTCTTTTTTGAGTAGTGTGATAATCAGCGCCTGTCTCAACGAGGGGGGCAGTTTCCCAGTCTCATGGGCCTCCGCATATACCTCCAGCAGATATGGAGCTACCAAATCAGCATATGCTTTGTAAAATTCGACCGTAAGGCCGTCTGGCCCCGGCGCTTTGCCATTGGAAAGGGCTAGTATAGCAGACCTGATATCTTCGATGCTAATAGGTAAATCTAAATATGCCCTATGGGCATCTGAAAGCCAGGCGCATGCCACATCCTCCAAGTACCCTTCAAACTCCGCCTCGGACGCCTCCCCTCTGGTCGTGTACAAGTCTGCATAAAAGTCGCGGAATTGCTCGGTAATGGCGAGGGGGTGATAGTGCTCCCTCCCGTGCGAGTCCGTGATCTTATCTATAGGAGGTTGCTCCATGCGGCTCTTAATCTTGTTTGCCAGCGTACGTCCTGGTCTCCCGCCCTCTCCGTACCTACGCGCCGTATGTCTGCGAGAAAGGTATCGTATTTCCGCTTCAGCCAGGGCATCGTACTCCAGAACCCGCTCTTGTATACCGGCCAAGGTGGCAGCCGACGGAGTCTCTGCGTTCCAGTGCCTGAAGAGCGGTCTCAGCCCTGCGGAGCTGCTCTCTGATATCTTTCAAAATGCCTGCCGTGGTGCTGATGCATACCCCCCGAATTGTAACCTTAAAAGCCTCCCACAGAGTGGAGGCGTCATCCACGGAGCCTTTATTTAGTGTAAAATATTGTTCAATAGCTTCCCGCACCGTAGCTTCGTACACAGGGTCGAGTAATGCCTCCGGGCGGAACCGCCATGTAAAAGGATGTGGCACGGCCGTCGGAACCTGTATGTCTAATTGCACCGGATTATGATCCGATAACGTACGCGGTAAGTTCGCTACCTCCAGCACCCATTCTATTGCCTCCCCTCCCAGCAACCAGTAGTCGAGTCGCGACCACGTGTTATATAATGGTGTCGCATGCGTCCCCTCCTTCACACAGGCATTGCGCACCCTCCACACATCGCTCAATCCAAACTCTACCATAGCACTCTTCACACAGTGGGCCACTCTGGGAGTTCGGTGTGACAGTGGATTGGATTTATCCAGCTCAGGATTCAAATAGGTGTTTAAATCTCCTCCCCACAGAATATTCGCTTCCGGCCAGGTCCTTAGCTTAGCATATACTTGTAAAAAAGCCTCCGGGTCATCCGCAATAGGCCCGTACATATTTATTATAGTAACCAAGGATCCACCCAGCTTCCCTTGCACCATTGCACACCGTCCCCCCGCATCCACATATGTCCGGGTAGATACAAATGCAACACCTCGCTTAACCAGCACTAGTGTACCTCTAGCATATGATGAAAATGATGATGCCAGCTTAAACCCCGCCCATCTTCCTGCAATACTGCGCTCCGTATGTTTGGTCAGGTGTGTTTCCTGCAATAGTGCGATGTGTATGTCGTGACGAGTCAGGTAAGCCAGCACCTGGCGTACTTTCTTGGGAGAATTAAGGCCCCGCACATTCCACGTCAGCAGCCGATAGTGCTCACCCATGGCCAAGCCAAATGATCCCTGACAACCAGCTGCGCCGCTCGGTCAACAATAGAAGGGCAGTACCAGTGCTATTTGCGGCCAGTGCTCCATACTGAGCAACACTCACTCCAATCGTCCACACTGCAACAATCACACAAATAATATACAACACATATCCCCAACATCCCTCCCACTCTAACCTCCCAATTAGGTCGAGAACTACTCCATCCCCCCTCCCACACATATACCCCTTCTTCCATACTACTCAACAAGTGGGGAACACCCGCTAGGGGAGAGGAAACGGCAGCGAACACTCCCACCGTGGTGAGACTTTGCTAGACTGAACTGTGTGGCACACCTGCGTGCCATGTATCTGGAATGTGGTCAACAGCTTTCGCGCCGACCCTAAATAATTCAATGCAACTACATGCAAACCTGCGACATAAGTGTACGGGAATCGTTCATATCATTCAACTGCTTAACCATTCAAGGGCAGCTCGGTAACTGCCCACAACTCCGTGATAACTGTACCTTTTCCCGCAAAGAAAATAGAATACAACAATAACCCAGTACCACTACCCCCATATCCGTGTCCTCTAAATTCGACGAGGCGGGGGGACTCCCTGCCGGACCCTGTCGGTGCCTAGATTTGCAGATATGCTTGGAGAATTTCAGGGCAGATTTTGAGTCCGTGAAGAAATGTGCCTGCCCCATATGAGTAATTTTCAACTTGGCCGGATACAGCATGGCATATGATACTGAGGCAGTCTGCAGCAGCTTCTTCACCGGCACAAACTCTCTACGCGCCGCCTGCACCGTCGGGGTGTAGTCCGGATAGAAGGACAGGTTATCTCCCTTGTAATTGATGGGGGCCTTAGCCCTGGCCTCTCTCAGGATAGCGTCTCTGTCGGCATAATTCAATAGACGTGCTATGATCGGGCGCGGCGGTGCTCCCGGTCTAGGCCTGGGCCCTAGTGATCGATGCGCTCTTTCAACTATCATTACTTTGGACAACACGGGTTCAAACAGTTCACGCAACAGACCATCGATGAAGGTCTCCATTTTGGATATGGGGGTGGATTCTGACAAGCCAATTATGCGCAGGTTGTTGCGCCTTGAGCGCGCCTCTAAATCCTCGTTTTTGGCTGTTATGACCTCTAGGATCTTCTCCATTTGTAGGATTTGGGTCCGAGATTCCGCCTGTGTGTCCTGCGTGTCCGATACTCTGTTTTCCAGGACATCTAATCTTTGTTCATGCTTGTCCACCTTCTTTTTAACGACATCAAGGCCTGCCGCTAGCGCATCGATTTTACTGTCTATGGATTTCATCCCAGACCGCATTTCGAGTAAGATTGTCCGGGTATCGTCCTCCAATACTTCCGCCGTTCCTGAGGCCCCGTGCACTTCAGGCTGATCACCCATCGCTTCACTCGCGCGTGTGTTGCGTTTATTTTCAAACTGGAGTTTCGGTTGCTTGGGGTCAGGCTTTCCCATTCTGATGATAGACCGTAAACAGAGCCCAATGCGCCGTCCCGGCTATATCTCGCCGCCGAGTCGAAGTCCCAGTGCTTGGATCCACTGCACCAATGGTCTCTCTCCCCAGCAATGCGATAGTTGTGCACCACGCCACAGTGCACTGGTTAGTAGAGCACCCGTTGCAGGCGCCTGGCGCAGATAGTCACAGGAGGGCACCGTGGACGCGACTACAGCCTCGATTCCCCCGCCGCCGCTCACTGCCACACAGGTAGCCGCCGTTCAGGTCCCAGGAAGTGACCCCGCACAGAATGAGGCCACGTTGTTGACTAGTAGTCCTCAGTGACGCCACATCTCGAGTCAAGGCTATTACCCCTGCACCTCGCTGTTTGCCTTGCGCGGCACCTCCACTTTGCCACGGTGAAAGTTCGTCGCCAGTGCCACAATTCGTAGTGCTGCAGACTCTCCAAGGTTTCGCCAGCACTCTCGCATGGAGCGAGGGTCACACGCCACCCCCTCCCCTCAACCCGAAAGCACCAGCTATGCCCCGTGCACCCCAGCCCGCACCAGCAGACTTGGGCCTGCACTGGGGCAGTTCTACCAGTGCCTCCACGTCACGGGGGGCAAGCTCGCGTGCTCCCCCCCCCAGGTGGGCCGGAGCAGTGCCCTCCCGTACCCGGTGCGATCAGCCCGCCCTGGCCTCCCCAGACACCGCCAGTCCCAGAGGCAGCGGTGTCTAAGAAGCACCCCGCAGACCCACCTGCACCGGTCCCGAAAGCAGCCCTCGCCCCACTCACCGCACACAGGCTCCGACTTCCAGCAGCTCCCAGCCGGGCACCGCACCTCCCGCGTCGGTCGTCTCCGGGCCCCGGGACTCACTCCGCCGCGACTGCAGCCCACGCCGCACCGGTCGCGTCCCCGTCACTGGAAGCACCCTCCGTCGGTCATGCGTCGTGTCCTAGGGCTCAGCTCTCCACCTCGGACAGCACCGCCAGTACAAGTGCCGGGCCTTTTCCCCTTCAGTCGCACAGGACTCTGGCCTTGATGTCGCGGGCAGGCGCCATTTTCACTGTGGCCGGCCCGGACCGAGACTCGCTGTTTTCGGCGGTTCCTCCGCTCCAATAATCACCGCAGCGTCACCGATCCGGCCACTGGGATGTGGTCACCGCTGCATGTAGTTTCTCAGCGCCGCAGGCGTTTATGACATATGGTATTTGCCGTATGTTCGTGTCTGGCTCGCGGAGCTCCCTCAAGAGGCAGCCATTCCGCCTCGCGCCGTAGCCACGCCCCCTTCTAATGGAGGATTTAGAACAACTTTCTTACTTTCAGTAGACTGCTGATGGTGCCACAAGCGACTGAATGAGAGCATGGTACATCTAGCTGTGGTTGGGGGGGATGTTTCTGTTACACGGATCGTTTACTGATTTTAAGCACATTTTCCATCTGGAAAGAGGAGTGGCTGGAGACGGCATGGAGCTCACATTATGGAGTGGGCTAGAAGTAGAATGCGGGCAGTGGTCCCTAACTCTGATGTGCTTGTCATATATTGAATCCCAGGAGGAAGGACTCTTCATGCTTTGATCAGTTGAATTGTACTGGCCAGAGTAGTGTGAGCAGGTGACTGTATATTCAATACTGGGCCTGCTATACACCGAGGTGCTTGATGGAAACCCCAGAGTGGAGGCTGGTGCACATCCTCTTGCTCTACGTTCTGCGCAAGAGAACCAGTAAGTAGATGGTTCATATAGGAGGCACAGGAGTGAGCACACTATTGTGTCTTAAGGAATTGAAAGCAAAATGGATTGCAGTGCTTAATGGACCATCAAAAACCTGCAACCACAATGTCAGCTGGAGCACTTCCTGTTGCAGCTTTTGAGTGCTCTAGCTTCAGAAGTATGAGAGGAAAATAAAACCATACTGGGTCAAATGCCTGTAATACCCTCCACCACTTTTTTTTTTTTTTTATACTCTGGGCCGCATTCCAATGGCCTTTTTTGATCTGTCACTGTAGAGACTACCCACATGCAAATTAGCCTAGATCCTGCTCCAGCAGGAGTGCGGCCAACACTGCTGACCAGATTGCTTCCGGCTGTGAGCACCAGCAACCCCAGACTGGTTTTGGCCTATTTAAGTTTTGTCAGTACGGAGCTGGTTTATCCAATGTCACACAGTCTGCACAGGACACATGTCCTGACATACTTGTAACAATTAAGGTGTCTCACTTAGAAAAGTGATGGGTGGAAAACTTGAATTAATCTCAGGCAATGAAAATTACTCGGGAGCTGGAGTCCATCACTTTTTGCTCACTATAAGTGTTTTTGGATTGTCAGGGGAGTCTAGGGAGAATGTAAGGGACATTTGGGTCAAGAGAAGCTCAGTGTGATTAGTTGGTAGTCCAGTAGGCCTTTGTGGGTGGACAATCGGACTGGTGGTTTAAAAAAAAAAAAGAGTTTCTGGAAGCAGACAAGCGCCTATGGCTTTAAAGAACAGTGTATGGGGTTTATAGTACACCAGTAAAACCCATTCATATAATATCCTGTCTGTGTATTCACTTTGGTTTAGGAAATTATTATTATTATTTTTTATTAAACTTTTATTGGCATTTCAAAATAAAAGTACATGCATTTCTCTTGGCCACAATAAGACTTACATTACATCATTTTAGAGTGTTCCATATAGTGTTCCATTACTTCATTAACATCGTGTGATCAAAGCAGCCCATCCGTAACGCTGCATAGAGAGACTTTCAACATTATTGGGTAAAGCAACATTCAAGGCAACATAAACCACTGTCTGCTAATCCCATTAGGCGACCCCCGCCCCCACGATCTGCACTGCAAGGAATGATTTGTCAGGAGTGTTCAACAATGGATGTGCCGCCATGCATCATGTGTGGTATCGTACTAGCACCTTCGCCAGGGCTATCTGCGCTCGGTGCATCTATGTCTTGTGTGGGCATGTAACTTTGATACAGCCCCCAGATGTTTTTGGGGCGGCTCCGAGGAGGGAGTAATTCACTGTAAAGTTCTGTCTGTGTATTGCAGTATACCATATCTTTGGACCAACACGCCATCGTGGGAGTTGGACCGCGGGCCCAACTGATCGCCACTCTGCGCCTAGCTAACAGCCCCATGTCAACTAAATGTCTCACTGTTTTTGGCAGTTTTTTTGAATATCCCAATAATGCTAACAGCGGGTCTGGGGTCAGTGTAATGGATGTAATATCCCCCAGAGCCTTAAATATTAGCTCCCAGTAATGAGCAACCTCTGGACACAGCCAGGCTAAATGAAAAAAACCCGCTGGGTTCTCTCCACAGCGATCACATTCCGCAGTTTCTCGCAGTCCGTACCTATATAGTCTTTCCAGGGTGTAGTAGACCCTGTTCAGGAATTAAAAGTGAATTAAACGGTGACGCCCATTTAAGGAGATTCGCTTTGTGTTTTCACAGCAGTATTTCCATATATCTTCGTCCAAGGTCCCCCCCAAGTCAGCCTGCCACTCAAGTCTGGCTTTAATGTATTGATCTTTCTGACCGTTCTGCATTCTTTTGTATATCCTGGAAACTATCTTCACTGTTGTGTCTGACTTTATCATGTATGTAAAGGCCGGTACGTCTGGCGGCTCTGCTAAGTCATTTCCTAGCATGTCTTTCAGTGCCTGTCTCATCCTATGATATTGGAATCTTGTAAGTAGTGTGCTTTGTTGTTCCCTCCCCCCCCATTTCCACATCCGTCCATTCTTTTACCGTGCCCTCCCGAAACATGTCCCCTATTGTCTTAATGTGTACAGATGCTAAAGCGCGTGTAACTCCTTTTTCCCTGCACACCGGTAACCAGTGGCACCACTCTGTCGGTGTCAGCGGAGAATATAGTATGGCTCCCGCCTGCATCTTAAGTAAATGTTGCCAGGCGTGTATAACTGCATTTACAGAATCCAATACCCCAGTTTTATGGTTATGCTGTTTGAATAGAAGGAACGGCAATGGGAAGGGAGCTGCTGCAATCCTCTCAATCTGTATGTGGGGAAGCCCAGGAGACTCATGTATCCAGTAGTGGGCGTGTGAACTTTGGGCCGCCCGATAATACAAGTCCAAGTCTGGGGCACCTAGACCGCCCATACTATACGGAAGTGTGAGTACATTCCAGCGAACTCTTGCATGTTTTCCAGCCCATGCTAAATTTACTAGCAATGATGTGATTGTTTTAAAAACGGATTTGGGAAGGACCATTGGAATGTTTGTGAACAAGAATTAAAAATCTAGGAAGTACGACCATCTTCATGAGCGACGCCCGCCCCGCTAGTGATAAGGGTAGCCGATTCCATCGTGCAATATCCTCTTCAAGCTTGCTGACTGCCCTCCCATAGTTTTCTCAAAAAACCACTTCCGAGTCCGTATGTATCTTCACTCCCAAATATCGGACTGGTTCAGTTGTCCATTGCAAGGGATATTCAGGTTCAAAGGGCAGCACTGCTGGGGTGAGCGTGAAGATAATAGATTTAGCCCAATTAACCTTAAGACCCGACAACTCCCCATATTTGACTACCTCTCTAAGCACCAGCTCCATGTTACTCTCTGGGTCTCTGATATACAGCAATGTGCCATCCGCATACGTGGATATGATTAAGTTATACCCCGGGAAGCGTATTCTCCTGTGGCTATGGTATTCGTGAAGGGCACAGGCTAGTGGCTCAGCGACCAAGTCATACAGCAATGGCGATAGCGGGCATCCCTGGCGTGTGCCTCTAGAAATCTTAATGGGCGCTGTGACCATATCTCCAAGCCTAATTCTGGCAGAAGGGGAGTTGTACAAGACTCCTATCATCTGTAAGAACATTTTGCCAAGTCCCATTCGTATCAGCACGTGTTTCATAAATACCCATTCCACTGAGTCGAAAGTTTTTTCCATATCTAAAAACACTGTTACCACTTTCGTTTCCTGCCTTGTATGCTGTATAGCCCCGAACACTGTTCTCAAATTATGTCAGGTTTTGCCCTAGGACGGAGCCGGCTTGCTCTGGCGCAACCAGCTGCGGGATCAGAGGAGCCAATCGGTTTGCCAACACTTTGGCATATAGTTTGGTATCTACATTCAAGAGTGAGAGCGGGCGGTCCGCAGGGGGTTTTTCGGGCTTCACTATCGTCACTATTAGAGCTTCCCTCATCGAGGGGGGCATTTATCTGTCTGCACTCATCTCCTCAAATAGAGGGATTAAATGTGGTATCAGGTGGTCCTTGAACTCTTTATAAAAAGTGACAGTCCGTCGATACCTGGTGCACTTCCTGCCCTCATGCTCGCTAACACTTCTTTAATTTCGTCTGCATCCAGCGGTCTCATTAAGTATTCTCTATACTCGTCGTTAGCCATGGCAGCTTAATATATTCCAGATAATTCAAAATCTCCGGGTCTCCTGCTACAGCCTTAGTACCGTACAGTGCTGAGTAGTATTGTCGAAATCTGTCAGTTATCTCGGTCGGGTCAGTTAGTGTCTCTCCGGCCTCTGTATGAATTCCTGTCACTCCCACCCTCTCCCGTCTATTCTTTAATAGGGAGGCAAGGACAGTACCTGGTCTTTCTCCCTCACCATAAGTGCGGGCTGTAGCATATTTCCCTAAATGTTTAACTTCTGCGTCAGCCGTGTCATGATATTCCTGCAACGTTTGTTTGAGTTCCTCTTCAGAGCTGCCATCTACACCAAACATAAGATCTCGCTCTATCCCTTTCAGTCTCTCCTCCAAATCTGCAAGTCTCTTTCTGAGCGCTCGGAGAACCCCTGAATGTTTGGCCATAGCTATCCCACGTATGTACACCTTGAATGTGTCCCATACTGTCGCGAATTTATCAACGGAACCTATAGTTATATCAAAGAAACTGTCTATGGATTCCGCTAACTCTGTCTTAAAGACAGTTTCCAGCAACGAGTAAGGTGGGAATCTCCAGGTGAGAGGGGGAAACCTCTTAAGTAGGCACTCCACTACCAGCAGAATCGGGTAGTGGTCTGAATAAGTACGGGGGAGGATCTCACATGCACAAATCTGACCGTACGGTTTTCTAGAGGAGAGCCAGTAATCGATTCTAGTGTGTATATCCTGGTATGCCGAGTAGTGGGTGTATCCACCCTGTCCAGGCGATCTCACTCTCCATACATTGCATAAATCCAATTGTACCGTTGCATCTAGGATAACCTTAGCAGCTGCTGAAGGACGCCGGGCCTCCTGAGCGGTCTAGAGTCGGGTCCATCACACAATTAAAGCCACCACCCCCCCCACCCAAAAAAAAACTGAGGAAGGGCCTCATACCTACTTGTCTTCACAAGCAAGTCTGAGTAGAACCGTGGATTATCATAATTAGGCCCATATATATTTACTACAACCAAGTCCAGCCCCTTCCCATAACATCTAGAGATCACAAACCTGCCCTCTGGGTCAGTTTCCAGGGCTTCCAACGAGATCCCCGATTTATGGCCCATCCATGTTATAACTCCCCGTGCATGTGAAGTGAATCCTGCTGTACGTATAGTGCCCTGTAAACACCTGTTTGTCAGCATTTTGCTGGCAAATGTGACTCCTGTAGGAGCGCAATGTCTACCCAATGGCGATTAAGAGAAGCAAAGACTTTCCGTAATTTCCTATGATCGTTCAGGCTGCGGACATTCCAAGTTACCATTTTCACATTACTGGCCTGAGACTGCACTATGAATAGTAAGTTTAATCAATCTAGAATAGCAAACGCTAAACTTATGGGTGCCACACTCTCCGTTAATGTCCGATGTATTATGCATGCAAGTTCTAAACCGTCTTCCAATAGAAACTATCAACAAAAAGAAATTCTGGACCCCACCCTCCCACGCTGTGCTCACCCCAACTCGGTACAGGCGAATCCCCCCCGCTTCCCCGCATCAGCATAGACTGGATCCCAAGTAACTATTTCAAACAATGAACCATTCTGGCATATCGCCATGATGTGTTTTACACTCGTGGGCGGATGTTGCCAGCACACCCTTAACTAAGCTCCTGTAGGTTAGACTTTTACTGTGTGCCATCTAGCTAATAACATACATCCGGCTGACATCTCCAAGACTCATGACTATGCTACTCCCATCCTGAGGGAGCTGAGTTAGCGAGCCACAGATCTGGGCACGGTGCCCTCTATCCTATAGACCTTGTAACAATAAAAGACATGCATTCTCTCTCCTGGCATAGCTCTAAGACACTCTATCTCCGCAGCTGTAAATGACCTGTATACATTCCCCCAACACGAAGTCTCAAACCTTAGCTGCAATTACCCACAGTGCCCCTCTTAATCTTGCTCGTCCAGACTTCCTCCCTGTGCGCCTTCGCCAGCGTCAGACTCCCTTCTTTTCTCATCAGACCTCGACCATTCCTTGAGGGCTTTCTGCAACAGCTTGAGGTCTGTGAATATCCTGGTTTTTCCTTGTCTATTCACTCCGAGTCGTGCTGGGTACAGCATTGCGTAGTCCAAGTTCTGTTCCCGCAGCTGTCTCTTCAGGGGGGCAAATTGCTTCCTAGCTTCTTGCACTCGCAGCGTGAAATCCGGAAAAAGTGAGACTGTGGATCCTTCATGTTGTAGACTTCGCTTCTCTCTAGCAACCCTCAACGCCGCATCCCGGTCCCTATAGTTCAACAGTTTCGCTATTATGGGACCTGGCGGAGCTCCTGGCGGGGGTCTAGGGCCCAGCGATCGATGGGCACGCTCAACCACAAACATTGGGGAGAATGTCTCCCGGCCCATTAGCGAAATCAGTAAGTTTTCAACATACAGTTCCATGTTTCCCATGCTGGTGGACTCCGGAAGGCCTGTGATTCTAATGTTGCTCCTCCGGGATCGAGCTTCCAAATCCTCCGTCTTATCCTGTAGTGTGCTTATTAGTTTCCTCATCTGCCTTTGCTCCGAGTCCATCTCTGTCTGGGCTTCTTCGACTTTCGTCAAGCGCCTCTCCGCCATATCAATCCGCTCTGCCTGCTTATCTAAACGCTCCGTCATACGATCCATCCTATATGCCAAGGAGTCTATTTTGCTATCGATAGTAGCCAGGCTTTGCTGTACTGCTGCCAGAATTTGACGTATATCTGCGTCTGCTGACTCGGTCATATCTGTGCGCGCAGCCGTCGCCTGCTCTGGCTCCGGTTCTCGCAGCCTTGATTTTCTCTGTTCGAAGTAGAGTTTGGGCTGCGTTTTATCCACCTTGCCCATTGCCACTGTTCCGTTTCGTGCCTGAAGTAGCGTTCGTTCGGCTCGCTAATATGCATGCAGTCCACGTGTGCTTCTGGGGTAGTGTCTGCTACTCTCACGGCGCCTGCACTTGCTGTATAATCCCAATAGAGGCCTCGCAATTTCACAGGCAGCCTCGTGCAAGAGGTTTGCGCCCGAAGACCCGTGGCGCTGTGCACTGCTCTGCGCCAGGCAAGCAGTATCACTGCTCCCTGGGGGCCCTTATCTTGCAGCTGTGTGCTCCACCGACCATGTCTCCAGTACGCTCTTCGCACCCTGTGGCCTCACTTCTATGTTTGTGCTGCCAGGACCTCAATTTTAACTTCCAACAGGGGAGGGGGGGGACTAACTTTCAGCACACCGGGCAGCCTACGACGTGCTTCCTGCCCTACCCCCTGTTCCTTGCATGCCTTCAGTAGTTGCCGACTACTAGAGAGGGTCCCAGGCGGTCAGACGTTTCTTCAGCCTTCTCTAACCATCAACAGACCAGCACAGGCCTGTTCAAGTAACTGGCCACCCTCTGCTGCGTGCGCCACTGGTTGCCGACTTCGCTCCCTGTCCACAGCGTGGTCACTCACCAGGGGCGCTGATCTGGATGCTGCTTCTGTCTCGCAGCTCCGCAATGCACGTTCGTGCAGGGGTCAACTCACGCAGACTCCAGCCCTGCTTTTGCCGCCTCGGTTCGGCCGCGGGAGTGCGCCAAAGCCCCGTCAGGCCTGTCCTGGCTCCTCGCGCCCTCCCAAACGATCTACGTTACCCCCCCAGTCTCACGGGGGTAATGTGCTCTGTCCGTGCAAGCCGCCGCACTGCCACTGACTCAGCAGTCCCGCTGTTGCTCAGACGCCCACGTAGTACGTCGGTTCACGGCCGTTCGCTTCCGGCAGCACAGCCTGCCTCAAATCTTCCGCCCCGTCTGCAGGCCGGGACTAGGCCTCCTCCGTCACTCCAGATATCCCCTCTTACACACAACCACGGGAGCCAGCAAGCAAATCACACAGCTGCGCTTCCGTTTTTAGCCCTCAGGACAACTTTCCATAACTTCGCGGACAGCACGATTGTAGGATTCCTGACTGATATTGCGATGGTTATCGGAGCTCACTTTCTATGCGTCCATCTTGAGCTCAGGCAAGCTCCGCCCCCCGTTTAGGAAATTATTTATTCTGTTACACGAGCAAAACTATTTTTGACTTGTACTTTGTTACTACGTTTTGATTTGATTCAGACGATAGCCTATTAACTAAAGTCCTAAAATTTATTTCCAAGAATATCTTATAGAAACACATAGTTAAGATAGAACACAGTTAATTATGCGAAATAACCAATTTCACACGTAATGTTAAAAGCATTACCCATTTGTATCATCATTATTTGTCACTAAATTCTGAGATTGTGGTGTTGTCAAACGGAGAACGTTTGACACTGAATCAAGGAGATCAAAAAGTGGAGTTAAGAGAACTGGAAAATCCATAACATTTACCAGATGAAGCATGAGATGACCAAGATAGGATGAACAGAACTATTTGGATTCTTGTTTTATAGTTTGAAGTTGTGCCATGTATATCATGGTAAGGGGGAAGTGAAAACCCTTGAGAGGACTCCTTTTCAACAGGAGTAACCATAATAACCTCTTGGGTTGTGGCATCCCACTTAACTACATGGAAGATGGGAGCTCAGTCTGAATGCAAACCTCCCTTGAATAACTGGCTAGTTATAGTTAGGACCACGTTTCGATAGGTGTAGGAAGCTGGCTTTTTATGTAGTATACCAAAACGACGTACACTATGTAGAAAGTCCAGACGACCCTTATTGGCTTACATGGCTTAAATTAATAATCCCAAATGCTCTCTTGTGGTAGTGTGGGCGAGCAGTTTAGGCTTGTCCGAGGGTAATGTTAATGCATTTGTTGAACACACACCGAGCCAATAAATGAGAGACACAGTCGAGAAGAAACTCGAGACCAATTTAGAAAAATAACAAGTATTTTTTAATATTTATATTTAAACACCAAGAACTTTGTTAAAGTAAGTACTTTTCAGTTTTTGCAGGTAAGTAACAATGTTCACTCGTGTGTTTTACGCGATAATGCTTTCCTATGGAGAAAAAGGGCGTATACTGCATTTGGATATTTACAAACTGTTCTCAGTGGGTTCCCCTTATAGACCTAAGGTGCTAGGGTGGGGGGGCAAGGTCCAAAGTACCACCAGCAGTTCAAGTTTACCTGCCCTGGAGTGTCCGCGTGCCGAGTTGCTTGATGGGTTGGTAGCCTTGCGCGCTGCATCATAGGCAAAGAGGGGGGCACCTAGAAAAAGGCTGCAGAGGGGGGTTTGGGGCAAGTCTGGGGCTCCCAATGAGGAGGTTCGTGGGGGCCCTGGGAGCACCATCTGTTGGACGTTGCGGTCGGTGCCTGCAGGCTGCATGGAAGTGGCTCCCCCACTTCAAGGTAGATTCTGGTGGCTTGGCGAAGTGCGGAGGCCCTCAGAGGCTTTTGGAGGATGCACAGCTGCAGGACGAGTCAGGGTGTTACAATTGTTGGGGCAGGAGCCGGTAGGCAGGCAGGGTTTGGCGCCAGAGTCCACCAGAAGTCTGCAGTTCTTGCTGCTTCGGCTCTTTTTTCTTCAGTCGAACCTGAGTTCCTGGTGTCAGGGGGCACCTAAATACTGAATTTAGGGGCGTGAAGGGTAGTGGCCTTGAAGTCACTACACCCCCTATATGACCACTTCCTGTGGGAAGTGGGCATAACCCTGTCCCAGAGTTCCTAATTTCACCACAACCAATATGGTGAAATCCTAAATTTCATGTTAACTTCAGGCAGCCCACCTTAGGGGTGTGACTAGCCTGGAGGTGCAACATGCCTCCTTGCATAGCTAATGTCCCACCTGTCTTGGTGCCAAATGGGCCTCAGGGCAGGCGGTGGCATCTCAAAGGCGGCAGGGGCTTTGAATCTCTTGGCCTTGGTATTCAGATTCACTAGCCATCCTGCTGGAGGAGGTGATAACACCTCCTGCCAGAGCAGGCATTTTTCCTGACGTCTTGAGAGCATGGGCTCTCGCCTGCAGGGGGGTCAGAAACTTAACTCTGGTGGGGTCCGTTGTGCTGCCACTGCCCCTCTCACCTGCACAGCAAGGTCAACTTGTTGCCTCTGCACCCTCCTCCAAGAGAGGGTCTTATTCCCATAGAAATTATGGTTAATGCTCTAAACTACTAAAATGAGGATATATTTTCTTAGTTCTCAAATAGCAACAAAGCATTTTTAAATAATTCGCTACCTTCATGTTTTTTTTTTTTTTTTATCCAGTGGATCACTTGATTATATGTTACAATTAAGGGAGAGGATGTGGCGTTGCAGCCAGAGCTGCAGACTTTGCAACTGAGGAACCAGTTTCGAGTTTCAGCGTCAGCTTGACATCCTGTGATTTTGGGCAAATCACTTAATCTCCCCATGCCTAAAACCAAAATGAATGTGTCCTTGTGTAATGTAACTGATGCTCATGTAAAGCACTCCCATACCTTTGGGTCAAGTCTGCGCTATATAAAACTGCCCAAAAAAAAACAAAATAATTAAGTGTTTTGCACACTTCTGTCATTTGGGGGCAGCACAGTGCCAGGCCCTGCGTTCAACCCCAACCCCACAGTGCATTGCGATGGGCATCTTAGTTCATGTTAAAAAAAAAAAAAAAAACTTCACTGAAAAAAACCAAAGGTTACAGGGACATTCTAGTTGGGCTCAGATTTCACGAGTACAAAACCAGTGAAATTCAGCAGTTAGTTAGCTGAGCTAACTGTAACTCGCGCCACCGCAATGCACTGCTTATGACCTCACATATTGCATCACTCATGACATCAGTGACATCACTGACATCTCAAATGACGTCACTGCTAACATCATCCACAGAATCTGATGCACCCACTCACACCCCCATAGAGCCTTTCATACACCCACTCGACCATTCACAAACACATTCACAAACACATTCACAGACCCATACCAGTAATTGCACACCCACTTACTGATTCATAGATCTACACACAAATCCACTCATTCACCCATACAGCCACTCCTACACCCAGCCACTCACTAATACAGCCACTGACCTATCCACTCATACACCCATACAACCACTCAGTCAGTCACCCATAGAGCTACTCACACACCTACTCACCCAATCATCACACAGCCACTTACTCACCCATGCAGTTACACACACCCACTACATATACTAATGCATACTCACTCACCTATAGTCAGACACAAGCACACCCTCACCCATACAGCCACTCTCCCATTTACTCACCCATACAGTCACTCGTATACCCCATCACTCACCTATACTGCCTTTCACATACCCAGTTACCCACCCATATACAACACACACACACACACACACACACACACACACACACACACACACACACACACACACACACACACCTCACCCACCCAACTCATCCATACAGGCAGTCACACACACCCTCACCCACCCACACAGACACTCGTACATGTACTCAGACAACCAATCAGTCACCCATACAGCCACTCACGTACCCACTCATACAGCCACTTAGACACCAACTGATAGACTGATACAAACATTCACACAACCAGGCACTCACCCATACATTCACTGAGACACCTAATCACTCACTTATACTGTCAGTCTTGCGCCCACTAAATCGTCCATACAGGCACTCATACACCCACTGATTCACCAATACACCTTGGTGTATATATATATATATTTAACACTCATAAACTTTTTTAAAACACTCAGTCACTGGATGATGTCATCCGTGATGTCATTTGAGATGTCATCAGTGATGTCACTGACCATGTCATGAGTGATGTAATATGTGAGGTCATAAGCAGTTCATTGCGGGGCCACAAGTTATAGTTAGCTCAGCTAATTATAACTGCTGAATTTCACTGGTTTTGTATGAGTGACATCTGAGCGTAACTTTAACGTCCCTGTAACCTTTTGTTTTTTTTTTTCAGTGAATTTCTAAGGTTTTTTTAAATTCTATTTCCTAACTATAACGTCTCTGTAACCCTTTTTTTCTTTTCTTTCAGTGAAAATGTATATCTCTAATGCATATGTATGTTATGTTTGTGTTATTCCTTGGCTCCTTTGCTTTCTATGAGAGTGTTGCAGTACCAGTGATTGGCCATTTGTAGTGCTTGGCTGGAGTAGATTTGAGCCCATTTTGTAAGTTGTACTACTGTTCTAATTTTAGGTTTAACTTTTGTGATTGCCAATCCTCTTAATCTTTTGTGAGTGTTTTAATATTTACATGCTTCTTCCAAAACCCTTCCTTACATTTCCCTAACCCCTACTCTTTTAGTAGTGAATATTCCTCCATTTGCAGCCACTTCAAATGGTCTCTCCCACATTTACTCCACAAACACATACCTGTGTGGAGATTTCTGACTGAAGATTTGTGACTCATTTGTGAGCACTACTGGAGTAATATTTCCCATACTCAAGAATGCTCTTGTGAATAGGTTCTTTTTATGTTCTGTAGGTCTGTTGAACTTTTATTCGCATTGTATTCTTGCATTTAGCTCTGTATTTATTTTACTCCTTGTGTTCATAATGCATCTTTCGGTGTTGTACACATTGTGTTCCCTACATCTGTCTGTATGTATTGTAGTTACTGGGCCATATTGTCCTAGGTCAGTTTACACCTTCATAGTTACACTCTTGTATAGGCACAGATTTACAACTTCTGTGAATTTACATAACTTCCCAGAAGTTAGGCCAGAAACCTGAAGCAGTCTAGGGCAGGAGTAAATCGGATTGCATGGTGAAAACTTTAAGGGAACACCCCTAAAACTGGGGAAAGGGATTTAATCACAATGAAAAATGTTTTCCTGTTACAGAGAAAGATGAAAAAAACAGTTATTACACAAATATGATGGTGACTGTATTTCCCTGTACACAGTATTGCACCCAAAATATTTACACTTAAGGGATGCTCTTTGTTTGGTAATCTTAAAGCATTTCCAGGCATACACTTGGAAAGTTTAGTAAATTCCTAATAATTTTAAATATTTATGCATGTGGCTGTAGATTTCCAAATATCTTTGTGAAATGTGCCTATTTTGTCATCAACATCCACACTTATGTATTGTGTGTTGTTCTGTGTATTTCTGTATCTAGTGTGCATGGTGTGTTTTAAGTATCTCTTCACATACTATGTGCTTTTTTCCCATGTACACATCAATAATGGCACGCGTATCATCCGATATAGATTGATTTTTGTCAATGTTGGGCATGACTGACTGTGTGTTGGATTATTCAGATTTTTCTCCCAAAAACAATATTCTTAGAACTGATGAAAGGTTGGGGGTTTCATTAGACACCTTCCACTACAGTAATATTTCTGCTAATGCAGGCCATTTTATAAAGAATTGCTTTGTTAAATATACTCTTTTTCATTTTAAAACAGGCCCGCTAATTGCCATCTCGGTCTTCTCGCTAAGAGCTAAGGGAAAGGAAGAGCTGTATTCCACACGCCAACAAGACTCTGAGGGAAGTCACAGTACTAATCCATCCCCAAGTGAGTGATGAGAAACCTGACTGGGATAAGGACTTGAAACTGTTCCCACCATACTTTATTATGTTTGATAATAGACACATGCACCAACGTACATTAGGTACATACATGTGCATTTGCTTTACAATAATGAGTATATGAGAGGAATGCCTGTCTGAGCAGGAACTCTGGCTCATATTTTAATGTGCATGTTGATGCACCCATCACATGCATCTTTTGTTTATCAGCACACTTGCCTACTAGTAATGAGAATGTAAGTCTCACCTGCCTGAGCAGCGATTTGGCTCTGAAAGATTTTCCAACTCAGCGGTATACACTCTTGTAATCAGTTTATTAATTCATGGCTTTTATCAAACATCTATACTAATAAAAAGAGGCCTGTCAATAGCAGAGCTGCTTCTTTTTTGTGGGGGGTTTAAGTATCTGATGTTGGAATTTACTTATGCGCCAGTAAATGCAGTTGTTGTACTACAATAAAACTAAGGCAGCTCCCCTGAATACTTCTGTGTAGGCCAAGTAATGGAATACATGGCAGTGACCAGAGGTTGGAATACTCCGCCTTGACTGGTGTTGAGATTTAAATTTTGGTCATATATGGAGACACTGGACTATTTCGGACTATATTAACTACCATGAAGAAGACTTTTGCATCTGAAGGATTCAGTGGTCCTGTCAAGTATCTTAAGGAGGCTAACCAGAGCAGAATTTACAGGTTGTTGTGAAACTTCCTCCTATTAATAATGAACTATTCTAAAAGAAACATCATTAATATTGGCTACACAGTACAATAATAATAAGTGATAATGCTAAATTTGTTTGAACTTCTAATAAAGGAAACTTCATATATATCTCTATAGATAACATGACAATCACCCTGAAAAATTTCCACATTTTCTGTGATGAACCATTTGGCAGATTCATCTATATAAATTGTGGAAGAAACCATAAAGCATTTTTTGACACTGAAGCTTTCAACAGTACATTTTTGAGTCAAGAACCACTTACTCGTTGTAATATATAAACTTGAATGTCTGTGAAGGAAGAATGCGACACTCAATTTAAAAATTGTGCAAATCCTTTCCAAACTATCTTGTAGCACAAGAGGAGAATCTTTTTGCAGCTGGGTTCTATAAATATGCACTGTTTGAACTAATACAAAGGTAAAATGAATTTAGTGTGTTGGGATCCTTGCCACAGCTGCTAGTTGCAGCTTGGTTGTATTCATGTAAGAAGACATGTGGACCAACACTCATTACAGGCATACCGGTGTTATTGTAAAGAGTATAAGTGATAATTGCTGCCTCAGCAGGGGTGTGACCACACCGGCTTGACACAAACGTGTTGGAGTAACCCATCTGCCAAAGTTGGGGTCCAACAGCTCTATTTAGAGTTGTGTGTACTGTCATGTTTCTGATTACGGTGCACACGCCGGCTCCACTTAAAGACTCAGCATTTTTTTCTTTAAGTTCAGGACTTCCAGGGGACCAGAAAAGTATTAAATTGGACCTCAGACCCCAGGAGAAAACTCCTAGGGTGTTGGTGTAAGAAATTGAGTTGTTGGTTGACTGGGGGTGTAAGCCCGGGTCAAGGAGCAACCACAGTCCTTGTCCGGGTGAGGCACAGGCCAACCCTAAATAAACGTGTACTCAGTGTGCTAGTAGATTGGCACTGAGCATTCAAGCTTAACATGGAGGCAATGTGTAAAGGATTTAGGTATCCACAGGTCCAGAAGTGTAGTGAAGAGTTTGTGTCTAAGCTCCAATATTTATACCAAGTTCTTCCTTTGAAGTGGGAAAAGCTTCTAGAGGCTTGCCTTTGAAGTGCGTGGGCACCCTGCCTTACTTGTCCAGGCTCCAGACTAACTACAGGGGGTATGCAGTCCTTTGTTTGGATGCAAAAAGAACAATTGATGAACAGAATGCTGCACTATGTCAAACATTCACCCCAGTACAGAGATCCATCTCTTTTTGCTCCCCATGCCATTCCAGTTCAGACCAAGCCATATGCAAATCAGTCTTGACCCTGTTCCCCATGTTAACAGTCCAGTCCGAACTGCCAGGCCAGGTCCTCCCTGGACTGGAAACAAGCATCCTGGGACTGGTTTCTGGGCATCACCCCTCATCAGCCAGGCTAGCTTGACTCCAGTGGCTTGGAGAGCACGGGACCCTCGTCTGGGCATACCCGCTCCACTCGGGGTGACAAATGCAAAAAGAACAATTGATGGACAGAATGCTGCACAATGTCAAACATTCACCCCCCCCCCCCCGTACAGAGATCTGGGCCTAAATCCATTGTTTTTTTGCTCCCCATGCCATTCCAGTTCAGACCTAGCCATATGCAAATCAGTCCTGACCCTGTTCCTCATGGGAACAGTCCAGCCCGAATTGCCAGGCCAGGTCCTCTCTGGACTGGAAACAAGCATCCTGGGACCGGTTTCGGGGCATCACCCCTCATCAGCCAGGCTAGCTTGACTCCAGTGTCATGGATAGCACTAAATTGGCAGGGTATGCCCAGACGTGGGTCCCTTGCTCACTTTGCCACTGGATTCAAGCTAGCCTGATTTGAGGGGTGTTACCCCGAAATCGATCCCAGGATGCTTGTTTCCTGTCCAGGGTAGACATGGCTTGGCAGTTCGGGCTGGACTGTTCCCATGAGGCACAGGGTCAAGACTGATTTGCATATAGCTGGGTCTGAACTGGGGTGGCGAAGTGAGCTAAAGATCGATGATGGATTCAACCCAGTTCTGTGACTGGGGGGGGAGTATTTGAAAAGTTTCAGCACTCCGTCCATCATCTCCTTGTGTGTGTCCTTTGTGTGGAGGCAGGACACAGCCTATTCAAGTGTAAGTGGGGCTGTGCCCAGCTCCTCCCACCCTGCCAATGATGGCCTATCCAGGCATACCTAAGCTCCCTATTGTGTGTGGCTGTCTAGGATGAATACACAAAGCACAACTGTCAACTACACCCAGTCATGTGACCCAGAGACAGGCTGCAGGCACCAAATGGCAAAGGCAGGAAAATGCCAACTTCCTGAATGTGTAATAAGGTAACTCCAATGTTATCCTACGGGAGAGGTAGGCCTTGTAGTAGTGAAAAACGAGTTGAAGAGTTTTTTGTTTTTTTTTACTACCAGGATATGTTCAATTGAAAAGTGCATGCCCTACTTTTTAAATACATGGCACCCTGCCCTTCGGGCAGTCCATGGTCTACCCTGTGGGTGACTTTTATGTATTAAAAAGGAAGATTTGGGCCTGGAAAAACGTTTATTTTGGCAGGTCGAGATGGCAGTTTAAATCTGCACACAAGGGCTGCCATGGCAGGCCTTAAGACATGGTTAGAGGGCTACTTAAGCAAGTGGCACAATCAGTGCTGCAGACCTACTAGTAGCATTTAATTTACAGGCCCTAGGCAAAGGTAGTGCCACTTTACTAGGGACTTGCAAGTAAATTAAATAGGCCAATAGGGGACAAGCCAATTTTACCATGTTTCAAGGATGGAAAGCACAAGCATTTTAGCACTTGTTAGCGGTGGTAAAGTGTGCAAAATTCTAAAGCCAGCAAAAAGAGTCAGCAAACAGGAAGGTTGAAGGCAAAATGTTATGGGGGAAAACCATGCCACGGATGCCAGGTCCAACAGCCAGTCACTAGTGGTCTTTTTTTTTTTTTGTCTTCTTTTTGTCTTCTTTTTTTCTCGTTTTGGAAGTGTAGGTTTGGATAAACAAAACAATTTGCTGAGCGGCTGCATGAAACATGGCAACCGCTCAGCAAACATCCAGTGACTTCTGAGCGGCTGCTGTGGCCTCTCGAAAGGCATACATCTCCACAATGTGGACTGATATCAGGTGTTGTGGACATTAGTTTGGCCAGGATGGTAGAGGTAATTGCGTCTGCCTCCCGGCAGATGGTGAACCTCCCTTCCACCTCTAAATGAGGCCTTGCGTCCAGATCAAGGGAGATTGGTTGAGATAAGAGTGTGAAAATCTGTGTTTGGAAGTCGATGCATGATCATCCCCGCCAAAGCTCCTCAGCCGCAAACTAAGAAAACATTCTTTTGTTCCCATTCTGAGCTGCACTACAGTTAAAGTGCTGTACTTTTTTCAAGACGACTGAGCACATAAGCACACGGTTTCAAAGGGTTTGCACATTATGACCGTACATACAGAAGGCTCTTTTCTTAGGCAGAAGCCTTCTAGACGTCGCAGATGTCTGGTTTGTTGACATCTCAGGAACATTCAGAAAGCTTCCCTGGGAATGCGTTCCACCAATTGCTGACCATTGGCTTTGTGGTTTGTAACTCACATTTTTCTGGGTTTCTGTTTGCTGGCTTTATTTGTTTTAGGCTGTCCAGCTTCAGTTCATCCCTCCCAAGGAGCGAAGCCTTTTCACACTACCTCTCCTTGTATTCTTCCATGAGTGCTCCTTTCTGTAAACAGGCCTGTAAACCTTCTACTTATCTTGTCACCTTTGCTGTGCATTGAAAGACAGAGGACAAATATCAAGCTCTGTCTTTCACGGGAGCTGGGTGTTCACTTCACTTTCTCTGTCTTCAAAGTGAGAGGATTTATGGGATCATCCTACTTGAAATTAGGGGCAGGAAACTGATTTGTTTCTAGCACACAGCATTTAAATGAACTGGAAGTATTTCACAATCAGTAGGAGTACAAATGAAGGACATTTTTGTTAATTCTGAAGTGTGTTGGAAACAAATACTTGAATATGATCAAAACACTAAGTGATGTCATTTCCACACATTATTGTGCACTGTATAGATTTAGCAGTAAATTTGTATGTCTGTGCAAATGTAATGGTCATTTCAATTTATAATGCGTTGTCTGTAATGGCAGTGCGCCACCACACCATGCAGTCTCCACTCTACACCACTTCACTCCGCTCTTCTCTGCACCAATCCACACCACTGCACTCTACTCTGCACCACTCTAATTTACACCTCTCCACGCCATTATACTCTACTCCACTCTGCACCCCTGCACCACCTTACCCTACGCCCCTCTAATATACTCTGCTCCACCTTACCCTACACCCCTCTAATATACTCTGCAACACCTTACTCTGCGCCCCTCTAATATACTCTGCAACACCTTACTCTGCGCCCCTCTAATATACTCTGCAACACCTTACTCTACGCCCCTCTAATATACTCTGTGTCAGGGACTGTCCGGGACTATGTCGGGAACACAGTCAGGGACTTGGGCAAGGACTGGGAACGGGCTAGAAAATGTACACAGAGGAGTACAGCGCTGCCCAGGATCACACAGGAAGTCAGAGGAGAAAAGGGATCCAAAGTGGAAGCGTGTACAAAGGAACAAGATAGCGAAGACTCCGAAAGGAAGGGCACTCACAAGGCAATTTAGCATTTAGACTAACTACACCCAGGACGGACGTGCAAGACATATATAGAATACAACATTAACAATAAAGGGAATGTGGGGTAAAGCACTCAGGCGCTCCACACGGTAAGACTGAAGCTCAGTAAGTTCCTCACCCACAATTGCTGTCGCAGATACTGACTGAAAATACCCACATATAGGATATGTATGCAAAGGCAGGGTCTGTGGAGCTTATACCCATGGTGATGTTATAACAGTAACTCAAAGACAATACTCACAGTGAACAAGAAACACCACCTAGGTAGTCAGCTGTGCCCACGGATCCTGGCGATCAAACAGGAACACGCAAGGCAGTAACAGCAAGGGGGTAGAACTAAACACAAGCACAATAGACAAGGAGCTACCAAGGAGGAGTGCTTAACAGGAAAGGAAGGGAATCACAGGGCACACTTGGCAGAAAGCAGGTAACAAACATACAATGTAACAGAAGCAAGACAGCAGAAATAGAAAGACAGCGAACTGGAACCAAGGAAATGGGAAGAAAGGCAGGGACTGGAAAAGGATATACAGAAGGGGAGGCTACAAGGGTATACTAGAATAGTGCAGGTTCAGGAATTAAGAAAACAAAGTAGCATAGAAGGCAGTGCTGGGGCAGGAACAAGAATTGTGCTAAGGCTCAGGAGTCAAGGTAGCACTGCAGGCAGTGCTGGTTCAGGAACAAGGAATTACTAAAGCTCCAGGAGTCAAGGTAGCACTGCAGACAGAGCTAGTTCAGGAGAAGGGAAACTGCTGCAGGTCAGGAACCAGGAATGCTAAGGCTCAGGAGTCAAGGTAGCACTGCAGACAGTGCTAGTTCAGGAGACAGGAAATAGCTACAGCTCAGGAAATAAGGAGTCAAGAGAGCACTGCAAGCAGTGCAAATCGGGAACAAGAAATAGCTGAAGCCCAGGAACAAAGAATAACTATAACTCAGGAAACAAGGTAGCACTGCAGGCAGAGCTAATTCAGGCACAAGGAAAAGCTATCGCTCAGGAAACAAGGTAGCACTGCAGGCAGAGCTAATTCAGGCACAAGGAATGGCTATAGCTCAGGAACTCGGGGAAACAAGGTAGCACTGCAGGCAGTGCTAATTCAGGTACAAGGAATAGCTATAGCTCAGGAATCAAGGAATATCAAAAGCTCAGGAAACTAGGATCGGTCTCACCGGAAAACAGCTACAATGAACAACACTGGGCTGAAGGGAGCTGGGGCTTTAAAGAGCTCACAATAATCACATGCATCAGGTGTGAGCAGGCTAGCAGCAGCCAGCCACAGGTGAACTGAATTCCTCCACCCATCCTTGGCCTGCAGGGGTGGAGACAAAGCAGTGAGCAGGGGATTATAGGTAATGGAGTTTCCAGCATGAGCAGACTGGCTTCCACAAAACCCGGCATGAATTGGGAATGGATGTCAATTCCTAAATGATGTCCAAATGCCTGGAAGATAGGATATGCATACAGGGGAGTGTCTGGAAGCATATTAGAATACTGGAAAGCCCCACAATTCGGCCCCCTGGTGGTGGGAACAAGAGCACAGTGAGTGAATCGTGACAGTACACCCCCTCCAACGACCGGCTCCCGGAATCTGGGACTCGATTTAAAGCCTTTGCTGCTATGAAATAAGTCCATTCCCATCAGAGATGTAGTGCAAGATACCAGAGGACTACAGGAAAAATGTGATGTTCTGGAGGGTAGGATAATAGGCTGTAAATTAACAGCAGTATTGAAGGCAGAACCTGAAGAGTCCAAATCCAGTAACTGGGGCTTAGAAGCCTGAATTAAAGGTGTTTGAAGTCTTGATGATGGCAGGCTAGAGTAGCACTCTGAAAACAAAGAAAGATTTACCGTAGGGTCAAGCATATAACGGATTGGCAGGAGGCACAGAGGTCAGCGGCAAACTGGCTGAAGACAAAGGCGACCACGAAAAGCAGACCTGAGGCTCTGGCCCTGGATGAAAACATACAGAAGACTCGCATGCAGGAGACTCTGGAAGCAGGTATGCAGGAGACCCAGGCCCTTGAGGCTTACATGTTGAGAGTTTTGTCTCTGATGCTGGAGATTCAGTCTCTGAATGTATACGTACTGAGACCTCTGAAGGCTGGCAAACTGTAAGCACAGGGTCAAAAAGTAGGCAAGGGGGCGTGGCCGGGCAAGATGGCCGAGCGGACGTAATCCGTCTCGGCTCCCGGACCGCCGGCGATTCCGGAGAGATCCAGGGAGGTTACAGGGGGTAGAGGACCCTTAAAAGACCCCGGAAGGCACCAGGACCGCTGCGATGCTTCGTACAGAGTCCGAGAGACCCAGAAGACGGCGTGGCGAGACTCGCTTCGGAGCTGCGGTGGGCGATACAAGATGGCGGCCGCGAAGTGAAGGAGACCCCGGAACGACTCGGGGACGCTGCGGCTCGATCGGAGGCCCCTGACGATCTGCCGCGGACCTGAGAGGTGCTGTGGCTGACTGGGGGGGTCCGGTTTGGCCCTCCTGGGGACAAGCGTGAGGTGGCGCGCATCCCGGCTGGGATCTGCCTGACCCTGACATGGCGGACGGAATTGAGCGCTGAGCGGCTGCGTGGGACAGACCCGCGACTGCAGGCGACGGAGATCGAATCAGGTACAGCTCTCACGGCCACCGGGGTGCACAAGAGTGCCCAGTGAATGCCAGTACTCGGCGGCCCCGGGAGAGGGGATCCTTGGAGGGGACTGGGCGCCTGAAAAGGAGAGGAGCAGTGCTGCCCTAAGAGTGGGTGATCCCCGGGACTCCTGGAGCAATGGTCGACTGGGAATAAGACGGAGGTGTGCAAGGGGGCTCTGAGACCACACCTATGAAGGCACAGACTAGAGAACTGTGATTCCCCACTATGTGGAAAGAGAGAAGGGGGCGCTGCCCGGAGCCATGAGGGCAGAAGTGGCAGCATCCGACGGGGGAGTCTAATTTGGCGGCCCGGCTTCAACGAGGACAAGGAAGAGAGAGGCCAAGTGGAGAGCTGCTGCGCATCAAGGTGGGCCGCGCGGAGCACGGGGGATACCTCGAGGAAGCCGGCGTACAGGAGCTCCATGTAAGAACTTCAGACGAGGGCTCGGAGGCCACACCGGTGTGAGGATGCAAGCTGGAGGATCCTCCCCGACCGGGGGCACTTGAAGAGTACAGTGGGCCCCTACGAATCCCGAGGCCTGGGCCAACTACGGCGGGGAAGAGGAAAGCCTAAGTGGGGGCGCACCGAAGCTCGCAGATAAGAGGCTTCGGGGAGAGCCGGAGGGAGAGCCGTATGCCTCCCAAGAAGGTGCCGCCCAGAGCTTCCACGAAAGTCACTGACTTTTTCACAGGCGCGGACAAACGCAACCCCGAAGGTCCCGTAGACACCACTGTGGCCATGGCGATCACGAAGGCAGAGATGATGGCGATGTTTCAGGACTTTAAAGCTGACCTGAGGAAGGATTTGGGCCAGGACATTAAAGCAAGCATGGAACAGCTCCGGTCCGACCTCACTGAAAAATTGACCTCCCTACAAAACGACGTGGACTCGGTGGGCACACGTGTAATGGACTTGGAAGCACATCAACAGACCCAGGAGAAGCAAACGGCGGAAATCCAGGAAGAAATACAGGCGCTTAAGGAGCAACTACAGCAATCGCACCTAAAAACTGAGGACTTGGAAAACAGGTCTCGACGGGATAACGTTCGTATTAGAGACCTGGAAGAAGGAGCGGAAGGTCCTGACCTGCCTGCGTTCCTAGAGGGACTATTTGCAGAAATATTGGGCTCACAACCCCTTAAAATCAAGTTGGAGCGAGCGCACCGGGTGGGGCCCGCACCACAGGGAGACAAGAGGCGACCCCGGGACGTGCTGGTCAAATTTCATTCTTTCAAAACAAAAGAGGCAGTGCTTGCTGCAGCCAGAGCTTCCGATAAAGTGTCATTTCAGAACTTTACTTGTGCCTTGTTCCAGGATCTTGCACCTGCGACCCTTGCCCGACGACAGGCTTTCCGACCCATCACTACCAAGCTGCGTATGGATAACATCAGGTACAGGTGGACCTACCCCTTTGGCCTCAGCTTTGAGTACAGCAACAAACGACAGTATGTCACAGAGCTTCAAAGGGGACTTGAACTCTTGGGCTTGCCTTTGGGGGATCGGGAATCACCGGAGAACAGAACCTCGGGCTCTCAGGGAGGGGAGCGAAGACCATCCTCATGGGTGATGGGCACGCGCAGAGGACGCCGTTGAGGAGTGTCTATAAGCTGAGGGACGAGTGCCTGGTTTAGCAAAGGAGGGTTTTAACACAGGCCCCGATGGTGGCGAGGGGCGATGATGGGGTGGCTGCCTTACTCAGAGGACCTACATAGGAGGGTCGCAGGAATGGGACCACGGATATCAGGGCGGGCTCCAGGGGCCAGCCAGGCAGACTTGAATCTGATGCGAGGGGCCCTTGAGGGCGCTGGGTGATCACCTGCAATATGGGGAACCGGGAGGAGCCCCTCGGAGGGAGGCGTGCCAATAGGGGTGGGAGATAATCGTAACGTTAAGACTCTACCCTGGTAATACTCTATAACTAGATGATACATATGATGATCCGGGCGGCGGCGGGAGGGGACCATGGCCCTACCGCCCTCCCGTATACAGGGGGCAAGAAACCCCCAGATGGGAGTAATGTCTATAAATGTTAAAGTTTTTGGTAGGTTTTTGGTTGTTGTTGTAGTTTTGGGGGATATTTTGGGATGTTGGGGAGGGGGGGGGATCCATGGTGGCGGCTTTTTAATGTCCAGGGAGGTAGGGTTCATTCATTAGGGTCAGGATGCATGCTCACAAAAGGGGGAGGGGCGGGGACGGAGAGGGGGAATGAGAGGTATGGGAGTACAGGAGATGCCTGGGATGCTGAGATCAGGGTCGCACCTCGGATGAAATGAAGTTAACTATAGGTACATGGAATGTAAAGGGCCTCAACTCCCCGCAGAAGCGCCAACAGATATGGAAATATATCTTAGACCATACGCTAGACATCATAGCCCTGCAAGAAACCCATTTGGCTAGAGCAGATGAGACGCGGCTGCGACACAAACTCTACCCAATGATATACAGATCATCGGCGTCAACTAAACACAGGGGGGTGGCACTTCTCTTTCACGCGTCAACGAGGTTCCAGCCTTTAGATGTACAACACTACAGGGATGGCCGCTGGGTCATGGTGAAGGGGCGCCTCCAGGGACGCCTTTGCACGTTTGTCGCGGTATACGCCCCAAACACAGGCCAGGCTGCTTTCCTGCACCACACCCTCGATAAGTTGTTGGATTTTGCAGAAGGGTCGTTAGTCTTTATGGGCGATTTTAATCTGACTTGGCAAGGAGACATAGATAGCACCCACACCCACAGAGCAGGGACGAGCTCATTCCCCCCCGACATACGTCAGAAGATTATAGATAGGGGATTAATAGACGCTTGGCGCACGGTCCACCCCACCACCCGAGATTATACGTTTTATTCACACGTACATAGGACTTACTCCCGATTAGATTATGTATTTCTTAGCCAAGCATTGCAAGGCGGGCTAGAGGATGCAAAAATGTTCCCCCTTTCGGTCTCTGACCATAGTTTTTTAGCAGTATCTTTAGAATGGGGAATAGGGCACGGGACTCTATCCAGATGGTATTTTCCTCCTGCCGTGGCAAGGGACAAAGAGACGTGCTTAAAACTAAGGGAAAACATCAAAGATTTTTTTGTCCTGAACCAACCGGAAGACACCTCGGAATATGTTAATTGGGATGCCTTCAAGGCGGTAATCCGTGGGCAGTGTATTTCAATGAATGCGGCCCTGAATAAACGACGAGCAGCAGAGAGGGTGAAATTAGAGGCAGAACTGCAGGCAAGTGAACAAGACCACAAAGCACGCCCTACCCGACAAACATTGCGGGCACTGACGGCTCTGAGGGGGAAGCTCCGCTCTATCTATTCTAATCGCGCAGAATTTACATTGCTAAAACTGCGCCAACTTTCATATTCCCAAGGGAATAAAATAGGCAAGCAGCTCGCTCGGCAACTCAAAGATAAGAGGGTTAAGGAGTACATAGGGGGATACGGGGAGAGCAGGGCATTACCACACATGCTGATGACGAAAAGGCGGCTATATTTGGGGGTTTCTATGCAAAACTATACACGGGGGAGCAGTTAGACCCAGAGGCTCAGCGAGACTACCTTAGCAAACTAACGTTCCCACAGGTATCTGCGGAGAATAATGAGAACCTGTCCGCACCTATCACTGAAGAGGAAGTGATGGCGGCCATTAAAGCACTCAAACTACACAAGGCACCGGGCCCAGATGGCTTCACCGCTCTTTTTATAAGACCTTTGCGACCGAAATCGCCCCACCCCTCACGAGCCTCTTTAACGCAATGGCGACGGAGGGGAGGACCACAGGATCGCTTTCAGAGGCGGTGATCACCGTGATCCCCAAACCTGGGAAAGACCACAGCTCATGCGCTTCTTATCGGCCCATAGCCCTTCTTAATGTCGACGCAAAACTTTATTCCTCTATCTTGGCCCGCAGACTGAATGACATCCTACCCGACCTCATACATCCGGATCAGTCTGGGTTTATAAAGGGACGGCAGACGCATGATAATACACGTCGAATTATCCACTTAATTGAAAAAGCACATAAGCGTCAGATCCCGGCGATCCTGGTGGGTTTGGACGCCGAGAAGGCATTCGACAGGGTAGATTGGGCCTTCCTTTTTAGCACTCTGGAGGCTTTTGGTTTCTCGCAAGCTTTCATCACCATGTTGCGGGCTAACTCTCAACACCCTCGATCACGGGTGACGGTTAATGGGCAGGCATCAACACCATTCGAGCACTCGCGGGGCGCCAGGCAGGGCTGCCCTCTTTCGCCATTGCTGTTCGCTCTGAGTATTGAACCACTTGCTATTGCGATTCGGGCCCACCCGGAGATACACGGGATTCCATTTACCGGCGAGCAACACAGAATCTCACTATTCGCAGATGACGTGTTGCTATCACTCACCGACCCGGAGGCCTCTCTGCCTCCTCTACAGGACGAGTTGGCAAGGTTCGAGGCCGTAGCAGGCTTTAAAATCAATATGGACAAATCGCAGATACTCAACCTCACCCTGTCCAGCGTGGAGGTGGATAACCTGAGGCCGCTGACATCTCTCCAATGGGCTACATCTTTTCTGACGTATTTGGGGGTGCGCCTCACTGCGAGGGTAAATGGGCTATATGCAGCTAATTTTCCCCCTATTTTAACGCAAATACAAAGTGAACTTAACAAATGGAAGCCCCTTTTCTTGTCATGGCTGGGCCGCATACACGCGATAAAGATGACAATGATGCCCAAACTGCTCTACCTCTTCCAAGCTCTTCCCATACCAATCGAGGGGGCGTTTTTAAGCGCGTTAAATCTTTACTTCTCGATTTTGTCTGGCAGGGACGTAGGGCCCGCTTTTCCTTCTCTATCCTGCGGCGATCCAGGGAGGAGGGGGTGTAGGACTACCAGATGCACAACTATATTACAAAGCTGCACAGCTTAGGGTGCTAGTGGAATGGGTTCAACGCGATTCCGATAAACATTGGCTCCATATGGATCGTAGTGTGGCCGGACGGACCATATGGGACCTCATCTGGCGCTCCAGACAGGAGCGTCCGCCAAACGTTTACCTGAGCACTCCCACGCGTACTACACTCCAGGTTTGGGATTCGGTGTCTAAGGATGGAAGATGGACCTCTTTTCCGTCTCCCTTTACGCCCCTGCATTTTAACTCAGCCTTCCCGCCGGGCATGCAGCCTGGCCCGTTTGATGGGTGGAGGGAGGGGGATGTTTGGCCTTGACACACCTCTTCCACAATTATGACCCCCGCTCTTTTGAAAGCTGCAGGAGGGACTTTGGACTACAAAGCAATGAACACTACCATTACACGCAACTGATGCACTGGGCCCAGACACCACACATACGGGAGGCCGCTACCAGGCCCCTCACGAAGTTTGAAACCTTTCTTACAAAGACCACGACGATGAGAGGCACGATCTCCTTTCTCTACCGACACTTGCTATCGACCCTACACTCGGTACGCCCACATTATATGGCAATGTGGGAGGGGCTTCTGGGGAGACCCATTTCGGACGAGGAGTGGACCCACCTGTGGTCAGATGTTAGGAAATTCAATCACTCCATAACGCTTAGGGAGGCACACCTCAAGACCATGATGGACTGGTACTTCCATCCATCGCGACTTAAACAGATGTACCCGAATACATCTGATAGGTGCTGGAGGGGTTGTGGGTTGCTCGGGGATTTCCGTCATATCTGGTGGGACTGCCCGACTATTCGTCCATATTGGGAAGAAATACTCGCTCAAATCAAACTGATGCTGGGGTACCCTATTCCGACAACGATAGGGGGTATACTGTTGGGCCTGCGCGACCCCTCCCTGGAGCTTCAGACTAGGGCAGACAAGGCAATTCTGTGGTTATGCATAGGTGCCGCGAAGATCACTCTAGCCGCAGGGTGGAAACAAAAGGAGGCGCCGGCGCTATCTCTTTGGCACTCTAGGTTGTGGCACCTGCTCAGTATGGAGCGGATGGCGGAGGTGTCTGGGGACACATTCAAAAATTTTGAGTTCCGCTGGGGCCCATTGGTCTCATTTCTCTCCAAGGGCCTGCCGTCGGCTGTGTGTCCGACCTCCGTTAAAGAGCTACACTTATTCCAGGTCTAGAGGTAAATCCCTGACGAGTTTACTGACCTTGGATAGCTTCTATTAGTTGCCGCCGCCATGGGGGGGGGAGGGTGGGGAGATGGGGGGGGGGGGTGGGGGGAGGGTGTGTTATTTTTATGTTTTTCTTTTTTTTTTATTTGGCTTTGGCTGCCCCGCAGTTGGAGGCGCCTCATTATTTATAGTGACATCGGAGTTTAGGACTTCGTAAACGAAGGTTAAGGAGGATGCCTTCTAGGCGAAAGAGAGGCAGTCAGCCCCTATCGGCTGTTCCACCATGCGGCTCGGATGGGGGCACTGTTGACCACCTGTGTAATATGACACTGTATACTTCATTTGCTTCTATTTAGGGAAGGTGGGAGGCGGTTGTTGCTCACTAATAAAGAGTTCTGCATTTTCGGCAGTGCTGCTTGGGGAGGGGCTGGGAAGCGGCATCCCTGATGTAAAGCTGTACGATGTATTGTTTTCTGTGCAAATATCAATAAAAAATAAGTTTGACAAAAAAAGTAGGCAAGATAGAGGCTCAAGGCCAGAAGGCAGGGAGCCTGGAAGCTCTGGTGCTGAAGGCAGGGAGCCTGGAAGCTCTGGTGCTGAAGGCAGGAGCCTGGAAGCTCTGGTGCTGAAGGCAGGAAGCCTGGAAGCTCTGGTGCTGAAGGCAGGGAGCCTGGAAGCTCTGGTGCTGAAGGCAGGGAGCCTGGAAGCTCTGGTGCTGAAGGCAGGGAGCCTGGAAGCTCTGGTGCTGAAGGCAGGGAGCCTGGAAGCTCTGGTGCTGAAGGCAGGGAGCCTGGAAGCTCTGGTGCTGAAGGCAGGGAGCCTGGAAGCTCTGGTGCTGAAGGCAGGGAGCCTGGAAGCTCTGGTGCTGAAGGCAGGGAGCCTGGAAGCTCTGGTGCTGAAGGCAGGGAGCCTGGAAGCTCTGGTGCTGAAGGCAGGGAGCCTGGAAGCTCTGGTGCTGAAGGCAGGGAGCCTGGAAGCTCTGGTGCTGAAGGCAGGGAGCCTGGAAGCTCTGGTGCTGAAGGCAGGGAGCCTGGAAGCTCTGGTGCTGAAGGCAGGGAGCCTGGAAGCTCTGGTGCTGAAGGCAGACGGGCTGGAAGCTCTGGTGCTGAAGGCAGGGAGCCTGGAAGCTCTGGTGCTGAAGGCAGGGAGCCTGGAAGCTCTGGTGCTGAAGGCAGGGAGCCTGGAAGCTCTGGTGCTGAAGGCAGGGAGCCTGGAAGCTCTGGTGCTGAAGGCAGACTGGCTGGAAGCTCTGGTGCTGAAGGCAGACGGGCTGGAAGCTCTGGTGCTGAAGGCAGACGGGCTGGAAGCTCTGGTGCTGAAGGCAGACGGGCTGGAAGCTCTGGTGCTGAAGGCAGACGGGCTGGAAGCTCTGGTGCTGAAGGCAGACGGGCTGGAAGCTCTGGTGCTGAAGGCAGACGGGCTGGAAGCTCTGGTGCTGAAGGCAGACGGGCTGGAAGCTCTGGTGCTGAAGGCAGACGGGCTGGAAGCTCTGGTGCTGAAGGCAGACGGGCTGGAAGCTCTGGTGCTCGGACGGCAGACGGGCTGGAAGCTCTGGTGCTCGGACGGCAGACGGGCTGGAAGCTCTGGTGCTCGGACGGCAGACGGGCTGGAAGCTCTGGTGCTCGGACGGCAGACGGGCTGGAAGCTCTGGTGCTCGGACGGCAGACGGGCTGGAAGCTCTGGTGCTCGGACGGCAGACGGGCTGGAAGCTCTGGTGCTCGGACGGCAGACGGGCTGGAAGCTCTGGTGCTCGGACGGCAGACGGGCTGGAAGCTCTGGTGCTCGGACGGCAGACGGGCTGGAAGCTCTGGTGCTCGGACGGCAGACGGGCTGGAAGCTCTGGTGCTCTGAAGTCAGACGGGCTGGAAGCTCTGGCTCGGAAGTCAGACGGGCTGGAGACTGACTTAGTAGGCAGGTGAGCTGAGGGCTTGTGCTCTGAATACAGGCAGGCTGCAGGCTCCGGTACTAATGGCAGGCAGGCTGCAGGCTCAGGCTCACATGGCAGGCAGGCTGCAGGCTCGGGCTCACATGGCAGGCAGGCTGTTGTCTGAAGTTCAGAAGGCAGCAGGCCGGCTGAGGACTCTGGAAACTCTGAAAGCAGACTAGCTGATGGCAGAGAGGCACAAGGATGACAGACTTTAAATTCTGGGAATGGCAATAGCTCGTGAGCAGTAGATTCCCTGTTGTCAATAGTGAAATCTTCACAGTTCCGTGGCTCCTTAAAACACACTGAAGCGCTTTCTTCGGGATGGCTAAGAATACTGCTTATCTTAGAGTCTCTGATGACCAGACTCACTTTACCATTTGGCAGTTCACGTGTCTTAGTCAGAGGAAACCGGTCAGAGATCACTTGGTCTTTGGACATTTTTTCATTTTTTTCTGCATTACTAGGTGGTAAAGGTGCATCAGAGCAGAAAGTATCATTTCCTGACTTTTCAATATGTGGTGTGCTTGAAGGCGAGAGAGCAAACAAGGGGTCAGGATTTTGTTTCTTATCAGCGAGGAGGTTGGCTTCAGTCACAGCAGTTAAATCAAGAGCGTGGTCTGAGTCACAGGATATTGTCACATCAGGGATTATCTGGGGCACTGGTTCAGATTTTATCTGTATGTCAATGGCCTGTCTATGGGTTATCTCTGAGAAAGAACTGACCCCACTACCAGGAAAAGAAAGCAAAGAGATGTTTTTTGTTTTGCTTGGCATTTGGGGTTCCTGAAAAGTCACGGGACACATCTCAGATGTAGCGCCTAGATGTAATTTAGCACTAGAAGACAAAACACCAGAGGAGTTAGAAAATTCAGACTTCAAACACATACTTTCATTAACTGCACTGTGAGACAAGGTACTATGGCTTTTCTGCATGGAATCAGAGTGATCAGCCACAGTATTATTCACACAATTGCTGGACCAGCTCTGAGGGGGAACGCAAAACGGAGCGCAAGGCTTCATTCTCCATTTCTAAGGAGGCTAACCGAGGTGGAAAAGTTGTCTTGTACAGGGGTTTTAGATTCCCACTTGAACTCTGGGTTATAATTTTTTAACAGAGTCTGAAACATTTTATTCTCTCGCTGTAGTTCAAGAATCTTAGATGTAATTATATCCTGTGAAGACTGCAGGTCTTTCTCTACAAGGACCGTGGTAGACTTGGCATTTTCACAACAAGAAACAGAGCGACACCTTGGAATTTGTTCAAACTGGCTATTAGCTGCCTGTGTTCTAGTAGGTCTTTTCTCTCTTTTGTTAAACTGATTATGGTTTACTTTGAATGTGGTATTTAACAAGGTCCCTTTAGTATCTGGGACTGTGCTCTTTACTGGACTACAAGACTGGGTAACATTATTTGAATGGAGACCAGAGGTTATAAAATACATCTGCTCTTTCTTTGGTTGTGTGGTTGAATACTGTATTTTACAACCACTTACAGCAGACATGCGTGATTCAGAATTCTTGTTCAGCAAACTGAGTAAGGTAGCATTCTCCTTATGCAATGCTGACAGACATTGAATCTGGATCGGAACAGAAGATTAAGTTCGGATCTGGCAAAGAGGTGTTTGAGAGCCAATGAGTAAAATATTCAGAACGTAAATGTCCATTTCTCATAAGAGGATTCATTGTTTCAGTACTAGGGTGAACAAACTGTAAAGCAGACACTAAATGCCTCTCATTGTTGGGCACTGGGGAATTGCCCTGCACAAACCTAAATGATGTACTGGTGTGTTTCTTTCTTAAACCTCTCATTAGGACACACCTTCAATAGTTTCACACACAAGTGTAACAGAAAAATGGTAAATAATTGATCGCAAAGAACCTCACAAGTGACCCTGGAAATGTGGGTTGGTCATTCTGTCAGGGACTGTCCGGGACTATGTCGGGAACACAGTCAGGGACTTGGGCAAGGACTGGGAACGGGGTAGAAAACGTACACAGAGAGAGGAGTACAGCGCTGCCCAGGATCACACAGGAAGTCCTAGGAGAAAAGGGATCCAAAGGGGAAGCCTGTACAAAGGAACAAGATGGCTAAGACTCAGAAAGGAAGGGCACTCACAAGGCAATTTAGCATTCAGACTAACTACACCCAGGACGGACGTGCAAGACATATATAATACAACATTAACAATAAAGGGAATGTGGGGTAAAGCACTCAGGCGCTCCAAACGGTAAGACTGAAGCTCAGTAAGTTCCTCACCCACAATTGCTGTCGCAGATACTAACTGAAAATACCCACATATAGGATATGTATGCAAAGGCAGGGTCTGTGGAGCTTATACCTATGGTGATGTTATAACAGTAACTCAAAGACAATACTCGCAGTGAACAAGAAACACCACCTAGGTAGTCAGCTGTGCCCACGGATCCTGGCGATCAAACAGGAACACGCAAGGCAGTAACAGCAAAGGGGTAGAACTAAACACAAGCACAATAGACAAGGAGCTAGCAAAGAGGAGTGCTTAACAGGAAAGGAAGGAAATCACAGGGCACACTTGGCAGAAAGCAGGTAACAAACATACAATGTAACAGAAGCAAGACAGCAGAAATAGAAAGACAGCGAACTGGAACCAAGGAAATGGGAAGAAAGGCAGGGACTGGATAAGGATATACAGAAGGGGAAGCTACAAGGGTATACTAGAATAGTGCAGGTTCAGGAATTAAGAAAACAAAGTAGCATAGAAGGCAGTGCTGGGGCAGGAACAAGAATTGTGCGAAGGCTCAGGAGTCAAGGTAGCACTGCAGGCAGTGCAAATCAGGAACAAGAAATAGCTGAAGCCCAGGAACAAAGAATAATTATAGCTCAGGAACTCAGGAAACAAGGTAGCACTGCAGGCAGTGCTAATTCAGGCACGAGGAATAGCTACAGCTCAGGAAACAAGGTAGCACTGCAGGCAGTGCTAATTCAGGTACAAGGAATAGCTATAGCTCAGGAATCGAGGAATATCAAAAGCTCAGGAAACAAGGATCGGTCTCACCGGAAAACAGCTACAATGACCAACACTGGGCTGAAGGGAGCTGGGGCTTAAAAGAACTCACAATAATCACATGCATCCGGTGTGAGCAGGCTAGCAGCAGCCAGCCACAGGTGAACTGAATTCCTCCACCCATCCTTGGCCTGCAGGGGTGGAGACAAAGCAGTGAGCAGGGGATTATAGGTAATGGAGTTTCCAGCATGAGCAGACTGGCTTCCACAAAACCCGGCATGGATTGGGAATGGATCTCAATTCCTAAATGATGTCCAAATGCCTGGAAGTCAGGATATGCATACAGGGGAGTGTCTGGAAGCATATTGGAATACTGGAAAGCCCCACAAGTCGGCCCCCTGGTGGTGGGAACGAGAGCACAGGGAGTGAATCGTGACACTCTGCACCACCTTACTCTATGCCCCTCTAATATACACTGCACCACCTTACTCTACGCCCCTCTAATATACTCTGCTCCACCTTACCCTACACCCCATATATACTCTGCACCACCTTACTCTACGCCCCTCTAATATACTCTGCACCACCTTACTCTGCGCCCCTCTAATATACTCTGCTCCACCTTACTCTACGCCCCTCTAATATACTCTGCTCCACCTTACTCTATGCCCCTCTAATATACTCTGCACCACCTTACCCTACGCCCCTCTAATATACTCTGCAACACCTTACTCTACGGCCCTCTAATATACTCTGCACCACCTTACCCTACACCCCTCTAATATACTCTGCACCACCTTACTCTATGCCCCTCTAATATACTCTGCACCACCTTACTCTGCGCCCCTCTAATATACTCTGCACCACCTTACTCTACGCCCCTCTAATATACTCTGCTCCACCTTACCCTACACCCCTCTAATATACTCTGCACCACCTTACTCTACACCCCTCTAATATACTCTGCACCACCTTACTCTACACCGCTCTATTATACTCTGCACCACCTTACTCTGCGCCCCTCTAATATACTCTGCAACATCTTACTCTATGCCCCTCTAATATACTCTGCACCACCTTACTCTATGCCCCTCTAATATACTCTGCAACACCTTACTCTACGCCCCTCTAATATACTCTGCACCACCTTACCCTACGCCACTCTAATATACTCTGCACCACCTTACCCTATGGCCCTCTAATATACTCTGCTCCACCTTACCCTACACCCCTCTAATATACTCTGCAACACCTTACCCTACGGCCCTCTAATATACTCTGCTCCACCTTACCCTACGCCCCTCTAATATACTCTGCTCCACCTTACCCTATGGCCCTCTAATATACGTTGCTCCACCTTACCCTACACCCCTCTAATATACTCTGCAACACCTTACCCTACACCCCTCTAATATACTCTGCACCACCTTACTCTACGGCTCTCTAATATACCCTGCACCACCTTACCCTATGGCCCTCTAATATACTCTGCTCCACCTTACCCTACACCCCTCTAATATACTCTGCAACACCTTACCCTACGGCCCTCTAATATACTCTGCTCCACCTTACCCTACGCCCCTCTAATATACTCTGCTCCACCTTACCCTATGGCCCTCTAATATACGTTGCTCCACCTTACCCTACACCCCTCTAATATACTCTGCAACACCTTACCCTACACCCCTCTAATATACTCTGCACCACCTTACTCTACGGCTCTCTAATATACTCTGCACCACCTTACCCTACGCCCCTCTAATATACTCTGCAACACCTTACTCTACGGCCCTCTAATATACTATGCACCACCTTACCCTACACCCCTCTAATATACTCTGCACCACCTTACTCTGCGCCCCTCTAATATACTCTGCGCCCCTCTAATATACTCTGCACCACCTTACTCTACGCCCCTCTAATATACTCTGCACCACCTTACTCTACGCCCCTCTAATATACTCTGCTCCACCTTACTCTGCGCCCCTCTAATATACTCTGCGCCCCTCTAATATACTCTGCACCACCTTACCCCCCTCTAATATACTCTGCTCCACCTTACCCTACGGCCCTCTAATATACTCTGCACCACCTTACTCTACGCCCCTCTAATATACTCTGCACCACCTTACTCTACGCCCCTCTAATATACTCTGCACCACCTTACTCTACGCCCCTCTAATATACTCTGCTCCACCTTACTCTGCGCCCCTCTAATATACTCTGCGCCCCTCTAATATACTCTGCGCCCCTCTAATATACTCTGCGCCCCTCTAATATACTCTGCGCCCCTCTAATATACTCTGCTCCCCTCTAATATACTCTGCTCCACCTTACCCTACACCCCTCTAATATACTCTGCACCACCTTACTCTACGGCTCTCTAATATACTCTGCACCACCTTACTCTACGGCTCTCTAATATACTCTGCTCCACCTTACCCTACGCCCCTCTAATATACTCTGCACCACCTTACTCTACGCCACTCTAATATACTCTGCACCACCTTACTCTACGCCACTCTAATATACTCTGCACCACCTTACTCTACTCTGAAACAATTTACTCTACACCTCTGCACTTTACCCTGAAACAATCTACTCTACACCTCTGCACTCTACCCTGCACCACTCCACTCTAGAACAATCCACTCTATGCCGCTGCACTCTGCCATTCTGCTCTAAACCACTACACTCTAAGTCAATGCACTCTACTCTGCACCACAGCATTCTACGCCACTGTACACCCCTGCACTCTGCGCCGCACCACTACACGCCATTGCACTCTCTAATCTACAACGCTGCATTCTATGCCTCTGCATTGTGCGCCGCTGAATTCTATGCCACTGCAGTATACACCAGTCCACTCCACTGTACGCCACTCTAAGTGACTCCACTCAATGCCACTTCTATACACAACACTCTATGCCGCTCCACTCTACGACACTCCACGCTACTCTCCTCTATGCCACTAACTTTTAGCCATGCTAAACAGCAACCACACTAGTGTACAACATGGCTAATACACATTGGTAAAGCCAATAGCTCTTGCATAGACGAGACTTGGCTTTGCAACTGAATAGTACACATAAATACAAACTGAGAACTGTTTCGCTGAGTGTATTTCTCGTTTAAAGCAGAAAAAGAGGATCTCTTCTTTTGAGTTTATCTCCATGCCATGAATCGTAAGTGCTTGGCCAAGAGCCGCAGGAAGTTAAACGGGCATTAGAAATGCAATAGGTCTTGCATTTTTTTTGATTTAGAGCTATTGGCTTTGTAAATAGCAATATCTTTTACTCTTGTGTTATGGAGTGGATGTATGTAAAATAAGGCCTAAGAGGCGTTGTAGAAAATCAATCAGAAAGCCTTCAGTGTCATTCTTTTCCTGCTTTTGAGGGATACTATGATGCCACATGATACTTCCCCTCTATTACCCTTTGCTGCTGTGCTTGATGCTTTCCATTAAAACTGCGGCCTAACCTTCTGAACATTACCAACTTCGAGGTCATGACCGGGGCAAACAAATTTACTTCAGTGGAATAAAGGTGTATGCTGAGGGGGCTAGGAATCTTACTGTGCCTTCCCAATGTCTTGTGCAAGTGGTGATGCATGGAGATGGGGTTGAGAGGATATTTGCCTCCCATTGAAATGCCACTTTGAGCCTGCTCCCTGGTAGCAATGTGGGGTCCTCTGAATTCGGAAACACATTGGGGTGTCTTGTGGAGGCCCACTTTTGCAAGGCATAGTCCATGCAGAAAATAACAGTGAATAACTGAATCCCCCATATTTTTCACTAGTCTGTGTCAAGATGCAAAACCCTCCTTCATGGTAATTGTTAAAGACTGAAATTTGTCAGTGTCCCAATAATAATTGATTGAAATATAAATCTCGACGGTGGTCAAGGTTGACCAGTTCCACCTCTGGTTACTCTGCGAGTAGGCTGGGTAGTGGAATACAGGAGAGTATGCAAGGTAGCGGGCTTAGTTTTATTGGAGTCCCCCAAATGCATCTACTTGGGCCTTTGTAAACTTCAGTGTCTGAAGCTGATCAGATGTTGACGGGTCCGAGGTGCAAAGACCATGGGGCTATGGTTCTCCAAAGCCCCATTAGCTCCCTGTGGTAAAGCGTAGGAAAAAGATCCTGTTCTTTGTGCACCAAGCATTTTACACTTTAGGTCTGTTCCCTTTGAGAAAGAATTGACTCCATTTGCTCCCACTTGTTTCACAGGCCAGCTTCAGCTTCCCTACTTAAACCTCAAAAAAGTAGGAACGTTTGGCCTGGTGGAAGATTCTCCACACTTGTACCTCCAGTGTGGAGTGCTGTCCATGTAGCTAAAAAACACAACAAACAAGTTTTTTTTTTCTTTTTTTTCCTTTTAATAATTTTATTATTTTTCCAGTTTGACAAACCATTTGTACACCGCTTGTGTAGTTTAATGTAATGTGACTATCAAGCACTCCAGGACGTTACTTAAAAACTGACTTAAACATGACCGGTAGCATGGGTAAGTACACATTACAGTCATCCACGGGTAATCTTTAGTGGACGCCAGTAAGATCAACAACCTGCTTATCATATCAATGTACCTGGGAGGATAATCAATCAATAGGATGGTCTGAGGGCTGTCATGACAATTAACCCTACGTTTGGTAGATGGCTTAACAAAATTTGTTTTGATATGCCTTGATCAGGGGACCTTATCCAGCACTTTAAATGTATACTGCCAGTCTATGCGATGAAACGCCTTCTCTGTGTCCAAATAAAGGAGAACCATATGGGTAATGGTGCTTTTCTGGCATATATCAAGTGCCAGTCTGATATTGGCTTCTGTCTGTCTGCCATAGGTGAATCGTGCTTCTGTCGGGCAAATCAAATTGGGCCGTATCCTCTAGCCTAATACATAGTAATTTTGGAATCCGAATTTAAAAGGGCAGTCGGAGGATAGGATTTGCAGAGTTTGGGCTCTTTATTGCTCTTGAGTATCAAACAGTATGAGATTCTGTCTTTGAATCAGTGATCACGCCCACTTGGAGGAAAGAATTGAAAACCTTGGTCAGGGTGACAGCCAATGTGAGATTTTGTAAATGAATTAGAAAACTCGCCTGGGCCTTGTTATTCGGGAAAGATTTAATGGTTGCCAGAACCTCCTGTGGGAACATCCGATGTAGTGCATCAGGTGAAAGAGACGGGAAAGGCATATTCCGCAGATCATCATCTCGTTCCACAGCCAAAGGGGGTTCTGTTGCATCAAGAGCCTGGTAATAATCATAGAAGGCCCCCACAGTGTCGTGTACAAGTAAGATTATCCCCGGGGAGAGAACTGTAGAATGGATCCTATTTTGGAGTTGGAGGAGACAGTGTGTAATAAAATTCTACCCGCCTTGTCACCCTTCTCATAATGCGATTGTGTGGTATATAGCATACAGTGGGCAGTTCCTCCATCGGTATTTGCCCAAGTTCCCCCCCTGGCTTTAAGTAGTGTCCAGTATGATTTCTGGGAACCAAACTGCTCGTGTTCCACCTTGGCTTCAGAAATATGAGCCTCCAGCTCAGGTTTGTGGGATGCGTTACATTTAAAAAAAGAAAAAGCCTGAGGTATGGGAGATGAGTTTGCAACGTATCGCTCCTTTACCAGCAGCCTACCCCCTGGTCACGAGGGAATTGGGGGATCTCATGGATCAACATTATATCGAGAACAAAGTCCTCTTTGATGGCATATCCGACTGTGGGGTCTCGAAAGGCTATCTCATTCATATGCCAGTGGTGCTGCGTCAGGGGATGTTAAGGGGAGGCAAAGCTCATATTACTGTAACCGAGGTATGGTCAGAAAGGACCTGGGTATCGATCCGACTATCTATGAAATCATGTACGTCACTTTGTTTTGTTAAAAAAAAAAATGTCGACACAGGTCGGTGCACATTAGGAAAAAATGTGCATTCCCGATCAGTCGGGTGGTGCGACCTCCCAATGTCAACTGACTGTAGGTCCCAAATGCCTTCCAGAGCAACTCGTGGCGCTCCATAGGTATCTTCTTGGGAGTGTTAGCCATCACAATGTGAATCAAGGCCTGTATTGAAGTCCCTGCTTATCAATAATTGCCTAAAGGTTAAATCAGCCACGTCTTCAAATAGAATCTTGCCTTTTTGTCCGGTGGCCCATAGACATTAATAAGCATGGCCTTCTAGGTGGGGTCTCACAATGAGCAGATGCCCCTCGTTGTTATGTTAAGTGGAATCTTTGTGAAAAAGGAGTCCTTTACGAAATAAGATGGCGACTCCTTTAGTTTCGGTTTTACTCAGGGAGTGCAACTGTAAAGGATATGACTGCACATAAAGGCGAGCAACGTCCTTCCCCCGAAGGTGAATCTCCTGGAGGACGGCCTCCACCCATCCCTAACAATGTGCGCCTTTTCATAGGAGAGTTCAGACCCTGCACATACTTGATCAACATTTTAAAGGCAGCCATATTGGCTACGGAAGATACAGTTCAGTACAAAACTGGGTCTCACCCCGCGTTGCTGAGCAAGCTAAAGAAGGTAGTCTATTACCCCTTAGATGTAGAGTGTGAGAAGAGGGGGTTGTGCATTGTTGAGAGTTAGAAATGGAAACTAAGCATGTGAACAATGCAAACATAGTGTTAGTACTTGTTTTAATTCCTTCTATTACAAGGTAAGGAATTTCCTATCTGGTAAGAAACAAACATAAAAAGACAACCAGAAAATTTTCTGGCAAACATCCATGAGTTGCGGCAGCTCAAGTAGGTATCCTCAAGCAAGGATGTACATATCTTGGAAATTGAAGGTGGGGGGGTGAGTTTAGGTGATTGGGGACAATGAGTTCTCATCAGGTTATCGATAGCCAACAAATGGAGCAAGTGAAATGGTGAGTGAATCGGTCTTCGTCAGTCAAGTCCTCCATTTGGAGGGCATTCTCTTGAGTGAGGAGTTCACACTGTTCGTTTTGGAGTTTGTCGAGTTTTCCAGTCTTGAAATTTCTTTCAAGTTGGAGTGCCAAGTTACGGAGAGGAAGGTTTGGTATCGTGTCTAAGTTGGAGAAAGATCTCAACTTCCTTTGGGGTGTATGCAGTACAACGTTGCCCTTTATTGTAAAGAGTAGGCTTAGTGGAACCCTCCAATGATGGGGCTCTTTACTCTAAAAATCTATAACTGCAAGCCTCAGCAAGTCTGTCACTCGTTTGAGCTCCTTTCGGTTAATCTGGGTTTATGCTGAGATGTCCTGATATATCTGGATGCTGTCCCCTTTATACTTAATAACTCCTTGTTTGGGTGATGCTTGGAAAATATCTGGCTTGGGTCTATAAAACTGAACTCTAGTTAAGATATCAGGAGTGAGATTACTTTTGCCTTGAAAGCCTGAGTATACTCGGAGTGTAGTACAACATTATTTCCAGGTCAGCAGGGGCTCAAGGAGAGTACAAAAGAGTTCAGATTCAGAAACCGTCAAGTTGATACCCCAAATGTATTGAGATGACTGCGTTTTTCTCCATCCTCGATTTTTCCAGATGAGTGTATATTGCGTTCGCTCAAGGGCCGCCACTCGTTCAAAAAGTGAGTCCTGATCGCGTTCCAACATGGTGCCTTCGAATTGGTCGAGGCGTCCTTCAAGCTTATGTAAATGTTGATCCAGGTCAGTTATAGATTTATTAAGCCTGAGTGAAGTCCTCTCTCTGCAAAATTCAGACATGAAATTACTAAAGTCATGTTTGGTGAATGGGGCCTTCAACTCCAACGTGGATGGAGAATTTGAATCCTCCACTTGCGAGAAGAATGAAGGTGGACCTGCGCCTGGGTCAGCAGTGCATCTTTTATGTTGGCTGTTTTCTGTGCTTTTGGTTTGGTGGTGGCCATGGTCGATAAGAGAGCTGTGGGAAATTCAACTGAAGAATTTACTAACCATGCAAAACCACCTACTTTGATGGTAAAATTCCATATTAAATGGGTAGATTATTGGTGCCTTAGAACGCTGTTGAATGGGGGGGGGCAGAGTCACTACCCTCCCCACCACTACAGAGTTCCTTGAGCCTCCCAGGAGTCCAGCTTTGGGTGTTTAAGCCCCTAGAGGAGCACCAAAGAGGGGCCCGCCACCCACCACCACAAGGACTCCAAAGATGCGCCGGAGTCTGATCGCTGAGGGGGATTGGTGAGGTACTCTCGTAATGCAGCTCCGCATATGGTAGGCCCTTCTCTAGCAATGCAGCCCCGCCAAACCAGGAGCTGCATTGGGGGTCGTTGACTCTCCAATTGACCCCATGATCGCACAGGCACTCTGGAGAAGTGACAACACTCCTCCAGCAACCCTCATCCACAGGGGCCAGCGCTCCCATTGTTCACATTCAAGACTCGCAGGGCTCACTGGGGAGAGCCACAGGTCCACTTGCAGGTCAGAGCCATGCCCCTGAAAGCCTTATGGTGCAAACGAAGAAGGGACCCAGAGCAGTCAGTCATGTCTGCAGGGGTGTCCAATGGTGCCTGATCCAAGTGCCTGGAGCACCCCGGGGCATCTACAGTATATGGCCCAGCCCCCGCCTGATTCAGTGGATATTGGGTGGGGCCGCAGTCCCCTAGCCGCACGGGAGGTCGTTACGCACCAGAGGAATCGCAAGCAGCCCACGGCCCAGTGGGGAAGCTGCTGCAATCATGGAGGCTGCCACGCACCCATGGAGTAGCTCAGTGGCGGCTCCACTTGGCTTAGCAGGGAAAGCCGTTGCACACCCGATGCCCATCTCAGAAGTGGAGGCCTTGAGGGAGTCAAGTCAACGCCAGAGCCTGCCAAGCGCCACGCATGTCTCGTTAGGCTAACGCAATTTAAGTTAAGACCCACGTTACCGCATGATCGTAATTCGTCACACAAACAAGAAGAGAAAGCTAAGCGGGATATCTTTTTCCCCTGCCTTGATGTGGATGGCTCTACTCTTTTTAGGTCTTAGCTCTAAAAAGCGCATGCGGTGTCTCAAAGTGACATGTTGCATATACTTTGTGGGCTTCAGCCCACCCAAAGGCTTCCCATTTGCTGGCTCCATCGTCGCCCTCATATTATTTCTCTCCATTTTCCAAGGCCTCCATGCGTCATGCCTCTTCCTGTGTTTAGCCCTCCCCAAGAGCATTAACCCATTACTACTATACATCCACTGCTCCCAATTTAGGGTTTCGTTTTAAGAACTTTTTTCTTTCTTTAACAGCACTTAGCATGAGCAGTTGTTTTCACTCGCTCTGACGTTCGTTTAGGTAAACAGGCATGTAAATCTTGTGCTTATCTCGCTACATTTCTGTGCATTCAAAACAAATGTCAGGTGCTGTTTTATGAGGGCATCTCCGACCTCATGTAACTCTTTTTTTCAGATGTTGTGCTTGCTTCCTATCTACCTACCACTAACATTGAATGCATATAGTATGTTTTGTTGACCTGGTTGCGTTTACTCCCAGCACCAGTTTAAAGACCATTGTGTGTAGAACAAAATGCTTAGGAAACGTACAGCCAGCGATAAATGACTACTACTCGAAATTTTCACCTATGAATATGATTGAATGTTGGAATAACACTCTTCCTACCTCTCTGGTTACCAAACCTAGCCAAGCTGTGCACAACTCGTTGCAAGCTGTGCACAACTTTGTCTGGACTAGCTACCACTTTGGAACCAGGCAACGCAAGACCAAATGAGACCTTCATGATATCTGCTGTAAACTTCTGTTAAAACCGGGGGCGCTAGAGGGCGCAAGGCAAGATGGCCGCACCTGTGTGAGGCTCTGCCCGGCTGAGCCCTAATCCGCCAATTATCCGCCTGACATACTCCATAATCCTGCGGCATGAAGGGGCGCTTCCTGTTGCTGAACTCCCCCTGCATCGGCTGAGGGGATTTTATTGCCTTTGCCGCCCGCAGGTGCGGGTTCCTGGCCACTTTAATCGGCAGCCCTCCGGCTTCAACATGGCGGCGCCGGCGGGGCCCTGAGCGCGGTGACCTCCTTGCCCTTCCACGGAGTCGGCGGCGGCACGCTCGGTGCTAGCGACGCTGAGGGCGCGGATGGTGGATCCCTGGTGATTCCTGGTGATCGCTGGACGGGTGGGCGCTGCCGCGTGCCCCTGGAAGCGGAGGGCCCTGTCGAAGTGTGGCGGCGTGCGGCCCTGACGGACCTGAGCGGACGGCAGCGGAGGACGGCCCATGTGCCCCTGGTGCTGGAGGCGGTGAGTGGGGCGCGATCTGCGCTGGGCCCGTGCTGGTGGAGGCGGGCGCGGGCCTGGTGCGGTTTGCGACCTGGGCGCTGCTGCCGGGTACTGGGGTGCGCGGGTGGTCGTGGAGGAGCCGCTTGACTGTGTGGCTGCATGGTTCTGTGGGCCCTCGGACCTCCGTCGGGGTCGTGCTGATGGTTCAACGGGAGTGATCTGCCTAATAGACATCTGCTTGCTGCCTGTGCATCAGTGAATTCAAGGCGACGAGTGCTGCAGATACTTACCTCTCCCGACTGGTGAAGCTCTCATCGGAATGCTGGCGTGTGTCCCCCTGTCTCCCCTTGAGTGGTGACACCTTCTACAAGCTGCGCGTTGCCTGCTGCCTCGACTGGGTCCCCCCTGAGGCCCCACTGACTATCCTCTCATTTGGGACTTGGCCCCTGCTTCTTGATTCGCGATCTGTCTCTGGGCGCACCTCACTGTTTGGGCCTAATGGACTGTAGGCGCTTGTGATCTCGCTGTGGTGTTGCGGGTAATCCTTCGCCCAAGGAGCTCCTTGCGGGCTGGAGCTGTGGTTGTCCTGGTGTCGCCATACCGCTTGCACAGTGCTCACAGTTGGTCCTCTCCAAAGGCCGGGGTAGGCGGGTGCATGTAGCCAGGCGAGACACCTTGTACCTCCACTTCACGCACTCCTGCTTCTCGGAGCTGGGTCATATGCTCGGGGGCCCTTGCATCCTCCCATCTCCTTTTCGGGGCTCTGCCGCCTCTGCCTGTGGTGAATATGGGTCGCACTGACAAGTCTCAACCTCGCCTCACGTTTGAGGCGCGCAAGTCCTCTAAGTCTTCGCAAAAGGCGGCGTCAGACTCCGAAGCTGATGCCCAGGATGGTGGATCTTCTACCCTCGAGACCACGCTCCTTGCCATGCAGCGTAGCCTCCAGTCCATAGAGGGTTCAATGGCATCAGTGAATCAGCGTCTAGATCACATGTCGTCCCAATTTGAAAAACAAAACGCACGGATGGGGGAGGTTGAACAAAGAGTGTCTGCTGCGGAGGATGGCCTAAGCGACATTGCAGGTAAAACCTTGAACATGGAAAAGGTTCTTGCCCTTATTCAATCCAAGAATGAAGATTTGGAAGCTCGCTCCAGACGGAACAACCTTCGAATCACGGGGCTGCCAGAGTCCACGAATGTGGGTAAAATGGAGACCTTCATTGAGACTTTGATAACGGATATTTTTGGCGCTGGACAATTGTCCCCCATGTTTATTATCGAGCGGGCTCACCGCTCCCTCGCAGCTCGCCCGCCCCCTGGTGCCCCGCCGCGTCCTGTCATCGCAAGGGTTCTCAACTACAGGGACCGCGACGCCATCTTGCGTATGGCAAGGGATAAGGGAACAATTGACCACCAGGGGAACACACTCTCCTTTTTCCCTGATTTTACTGTTGCGGTGCAGGCGGCGAGGCGAGGGTTTGGGGCTGTAAAAAGTTTCTGCAATCCGAAGGGGTCCCTTACGCTATGCTCTATCCCGCCCGCTTAAAAATAGGACCGGACGGGGACCACAAGATTTTCACCAATCCTAGGGCTGCGTTGGATCATGCCAAACACTTGAAGAGACGGCGCCATGAATCTCCCACGTTATCTGGGACTGAGGACCAGTAATTTTGATGTATAACTTGCATGTTTGGGCAATCCTTCTCATGCTCTGTAGAAGCGTAATGTTTTTTTTTTTTGTGCAATGTATGACTGCCCACTTCTCTATGCAGGTGGGCGCTCTTTGATTCCCTGTCTATGCATATTGCCTATCAGCCTATTGCAATGTACGGTGCGCCTCTAGTTCAGGCACAGTAGCACTTGGCTCTGCCACCTCCTACTCGTTAGGGGGTTAGTAGTTCTCTGACGCCCCCAATGGGTGAACCCCATGTGTACTTTGCTCTCTCTGTTCTATGTTTGGGATGGGTAATAATGGGTTGGGATGGCTTTGGCGAGTTGGGGACGCTGAAGTGGGAGGGGGGTTTTGGGTTCTGGGGACTGGTGGGGGTTTTTGGCACTTACAATTTCTGGATGGGATGTAGCATCGCTCCAATTGTCTGTTTGAATATGTATGGTCTATGGTTCCAACTATCAGGTATCTCACGTAGTGCAGGTCCAAATGAGTGGTAAAGTGCGGTTCCTCAGTTGGAATGTCCGAGGTTTGAATACCCCCAAAAAGATTCGCTCTGTCTTTGCTTATCTTGACAGACTTGATGTGCAGGTCGCCTACCTACAGGAAACACATCTCACAACCGTGTCCGAGAAGAAGGTGGGGGGCAGATGGGCGGCGGTACGCGTATCCTCCTCCTACTCTAACTATGCACGGGGGCCATGATTTTGGTTAAACGTGGGGTTCCCTTCTCCGTTATCCGCACCGAAACAGACGACGTGGGCCGGCTGGTCCTGGTGCATGGGCGGCTGGGTGGCGCTGAAGTGTTGCTGGTGAATGTGTACGGACCGAACGTTGATGACCCAGCCTTTTTCTCTGATGTTTGGCGCCGTATCACGGGCTTTCCAGAGGTGGAGATTGTGTGGGGCAGTGATTTTAATGTTTGTCTGGATGCCTCGCTTGATCGTAAGGGGAGTGGGGAGTCTAGGCCTCGACAGGCCTCCGAAATGCTCCTGGGACTGATGGATGCAGGATGCTTGAGCGATGTGTGGCGATTGCGGCATCCTGATGCGCGTGAGAGCACGTTCGTTTCTACTGTTCATGGGACTTGGTCTCGCCTGGATTATTGGTTAACTACTATAGCGGTTTGTAACTGGACAACTGATATCCAACATATGGCCCGGACACTCTCTGATCACTCCCCTGTACTCCTAGAGGTGCAGGTCCCTGCATGTGCAAAACCTCCGTTTGCTTGGCGGCTGCAACCATCCTCTTTAACTGATTCTGTCTTCCGGCATACGATTGGGGAAGCCATCCATGATTTTTTCAGGGAAAACGAGGGGTCCGTTGACAGCGCCGGGGTCCTCTGGGAGGCTTTTAAAGTCACTATTAGGGGGGTTTGCATGGGTGCGCAGGCAGGCGTCCTTAGAGATCTCCGTCGTCGGATTAACAAACTAGCTGGTGAGATTTCCCAGTTGGAACGAGCCTACGACGCGGACCCATCCCCGGCGACGTTGTCCGCAATTAGGGAGTTGGTCACTGACCACAACAATACAGTTGATCAGGAGTTGCTCCATAGGTCCAGGCGCAGCAGAGCCCGCTACTATGGTGAGGGGGGCAGGCCTAGCCGTTCACTCGCTTGGAAGCTGGCTGCACCCCGTAGACAGGAGCATATCACTGAAATACTTAATGAGGCAGGGGAGGCGCAGTATACAACTGCAGATATTAGCGAGACTATACTTAAATTTTATGCTGCCCTCTATGACAACAACACTGAAGTACGGCAGGAAGATTTGCATTCTTACCTAGACGACGTGGCCCTGGGATGGCTGTCTTCTGGCCATAGGGAATATATTTCGCAGCCCTTCGATGTGGAGGACGTGAAGCTCGCCATTATGTCCCTCCCCACATGCAAATCGGCTGGCCTCGATGGACTCCCCAGTGAGTTCTATAAGCTCTTCGCCGATGCTTTGGCTCCTCGACTGCTGGCGGTCTATGCAGAGGCGTACGAAACCGGTTGCCTCCCACCCTCCCTTCGGGAGGCTCTCCTGGTTATGCTATTGAAACCAGACAAGGCGTCCAACCGCTGTGATTCCTACAGGCCCCTTTCAATCATCAATATTGACACCAAGATCTTGGCTAAAATGATTGCTCTTCGGATACAGCCGCTGGTTCCCCTACTGGTGCTCCCAGACCAATCTGGCTTTGTCCCTGCTCGCTCCACCACTCACAACCTACGCACGCTTTTACTACTCTCCACTACTTCGACTCCGACTTCCAGGCGGTAGCTGTGTTGCTCGATGCCGCGAAGGCTTTCGATTCCCTTCACTGGGAGTATATGTTCAAAGTCCTTACTAGAATGGGCTTCCCTCCCTTTTTCCTTAAATGGATCAGAATACTCTATAATGGGCCGGCGGCTAGGGTCCGTGTCAATGGATGGGTGTCCTCTACCTTTCCCATTCGCAGAGGTACCAGGCAGGGCTGTCCTCTCTCACCAATGCTTTTTGCTCTGGCCTTGGAGCCTCTTGCGTGTAAGCTACGCCAGCTTCACGCAGCGGCTGCTTTACGTTTCCGGCAGCGTCCGCTCATTGTCTCCCTATATGCGGATGACATGCTGTTGTATGTCCGCGAACCTGCAACCTACCTGCATGGGATACTACGTGAGTATGTCAGATTCGAGGGCTTCTCGGGACTGGGGATCAACTGGGCCAAGTCCACAGTGATATCTCTGACGACAGGCACTCGTGAATTCGAGCTGGATTTCCCACTGGCCTGGACACAGGACCCGGTTAAATACTTAGGTGTTTGGTTACACAGGGACCCTGCGCTCGTTATCTCGATGAACTATGGCCGTACTATTTCGCAATTAACAAACAAAGCTGAAGTCTGGGCCCGGCTGCCTTTATCGCTTGCTGACCGCATAGCGGTGACGAAAATGACCATTTTGCCCAAGCTGCTATATCTCTTCGTAAATATTCCCATTCGTCTGAATATCTCCATCTTTAAGGCGCTGCAGTCGGTTTTGCTGTCCTTTGTCTGGGGGGTAAAAACCCCGTTGTAGCTGGGATACACTTGCACAACCTTTTGAACGGGGAGGCTTCGAAGCTCCGGATATGCGCCTCTACTATTTATGCGCACAGGCGCATTTTGCGCACTACTGGTTCTTTCCCCAAAGGTTTTTGCCTCACACAGCGGTAGAAGCCGATGCCATATTCCCTTTGCCACTAGTCGCAGCAGTGCTTAAGGGTGGCTGCGGGGGTCCTAGAGCTGAGATCAATCCGGTGTTATGTACGGCATGGGCCTGGCAGGCTCTCGCTAAGAGGGCGCAGTTACCCTACCTTTATGCCCCACAGCTACCACTGGCGGCACACCCGGGCATTACTGCGACACAGGAAAGCTTGGCTCTGCATACTCTGAAGTCTGCCGGCGTACTGAAACTGGGTGATCTGTATAAACAGGGGTCTTTTCGGACATTACCGGATGTGCAGGGTGGCCGAGCCCAGGATATGATGTTAAACTTTACGTACGTCAGGGTGCGACAAGCTGTCAGGGCAGTCTATCCCGATTACCCAGATGAACCACGTCCGCTGCGGGCACTGCAGGCGGTGCTCGCTGGCGAGGAACGCAAGGGATTGATCACTAAATTGTATGCCGCATCACAACGTGAGATGGAGCCAGGGGAGCACCCCTCTTATCTCAAATGGAATATTGCATTGGGCTATACTCTGCCACCTGACCATTGGCAATCTTGCTGTAAACTAACTGGACGTCTTACTGCTAACTGTAATCTTCGTATAATTCATTTTAAATTCTTGCACCAAGTATATTATACCCCTGTGCAATTATGGAAATTTTGCTTGCGTGAAACATCCTGTTGTGTTCGGTGTGGGCAAGTGGATGCTGATTTTCTACATCTTGCCTGGCAGTGTGCAGGGGTGGCAGCCTTTTGGACTAAGGTGGCGACTGTGCTGACGGCTGTAGTGCTTGAACGTGTGCGGTGTGCCCCGGAGGTGTGTCTGCTAGGAGATGTGATATCATTTAAACCGAGCAACCGGCGGCTGGTTGCAATAGCCACCCTTATGGCAAAGCGAGCGGTGGCACAATGTTGGGGCGCCAAGACTCTCCCTACGGTGAGCAGGTGGATCCGGGACTTGACCTACTGTAGGGAACAATTGGAGATATACGCTGAGGACCAGCCCGAATCCTCCCGTCCCAAAGACTTCTGGGCCCCGCTGACAACGTATTTGTTGAGCCAACCTGATCTGTGATTGTACGCTGCTGCTATTACGTTGGGGTCTATGGTCATGACGCTGTAGAATGGGACTTCTCGTTGTCTCTCTCAATATTGTGTGGTTTCTTTTATTCTTTGGAACCGATGTCAATATGCATTACATTACCCACGATATTTAGTTTACGAGATGCTATATCCTTGTAAGTGCCGGGGGGGAGGTGGGTTGGGTGGGTGGGGCGGGCTGTTTGCTCCTTGAGCTATTGTTCAATTCAGTTGTATTGCTGATATTTTCTATCACTTGAAAAATTGCACGTGTCGATCCTTGCATTTCAGGATATTGCGGCTCCCGAATGGAGCATGTATATTGTAAGTGCAAGCTCTTAATAAATAAATAAAATTAAAAAAAAAAAAAAAACTTCTGTTAAAACCGAGTGACAATATAAAAAGCAATATAAAGTAAGTTTAGTTAGTCATATAAAGCGTAGGTAACCTCCCAATGTATTTGCAGTCTATTTATTTAGGACTTTTCGTGAGTGCTATCCACTTTTGTGTGGTATTTCTAGTTCCTGAGAATGTGTGATATCTTGTTTATTTTGTTTTCCCCGTAATTGTTGCGTCCACCCGCCCTCTCATCGTTGCCTGCACGTCTCCCCATCTCCTCCTGCTTCACCTGTCTTCCCTCACCACCTCCCTTGTCGCTGCTGCTTTTCTTTACCACTTTGCTGTTTTCCATAGCACAAACGTGATCCAAAGGTATTGGACTGCTTTACGTGCTCACCAGTCACATTACACAATAACACATTCATTGTCATAGGCAGGGTGAACAGTAAGTGATTTACCAAGAATCCCAGGATGTTGAGCCAAAGCAGTCTATTTTGGCCCCCATGTCCACTTCATTGTCCCGCACCTCCTCACATACAAAAAAGCACAATAACGTGGCCTGCACTGGCTGCATCATAGCACTATTTTTAATGATTTTTAGCCATGCAGAACAGCAGATGTGCTGCCAGACAACGTGGCTCAAAGACATTCACATTGACAAGGCCAACAGCTCGGGCATTGCCGAGGTTTATTGGCTTTGCAAATGCTTGTTAATTAGTTGTCAGACACGTAGTGGCAGCAAGCTCCATTGTATCCTCTTATGGATGTTTTGACCATGGGCAAGCTTACATAAATAAGCACCTGAGAAGAGCGCTCTTACCCGACCAGAATTCAGTGTTCCAGAACTAATTTGCAGCTGCTGTTAAGAGTATTGGAGTCCAGTAGATGGTGCGGCTTAACACATGCTGACTAGTGCGTGGGTGGCAAAAGAAATCCAAAACATTCATGTTTGCAGGTCCAATTTAAGTAAATTTAAAAAAAAATTGCATATCTGAAATTTCTCTGCCCGCAGGTTGGAAATGCTATTGATTTGAGCTACACTATTTATATTTTGCAGGGTTTGTAGGTGAGGCAGTGGCTACCAATTGGCCTTCTCTTATATGATTAACGCTTTCTGCCAGTTCTGACTTTGCAGTCTGATTACCTATTGATCATATCAGGCTAAAGCCCTTTCAGTTGCCTACATTAAATGCTTGTATATAACGTATCAATTCATGAGATCACATGCCGTATTAGCGTCAATGAATGTAAACCTGTTTTAAAGCAGCCTTGTGAATTGCATTTATGTGCATGTGCTGGTACATTCCACGCTACAGTCAATAAATGTTGGCCCATCATAGGCATATCTACACAACTTAGTTGAGCTGCGCTTATTTTCAGTGTGTACAAGGTGGTGCTAGGGACCTGTACTCATTAAATGGACAAAGCTGCTTAACTACATTCACCATAAAATATCACTCAGTGTCGTACATAAGGCAATCAAATGTCGTACATAAACACAGAAATGTCAACTTAAGGAAACCGAAAACTAGGTAGCTAAGGTGTTGGTATTCAAGAGGCAAAAAAAACGGTCAAATGGGAGCCGTGATGTCTGTCCTTGTGCAATCTGATGTTTACAGTCACGTTGACCATTCCCAACCCCCCACCCATGCGCTGATTAAGCTGCAAAAAGTGTGGTCTGGGGCGCGGAGCTCCGAAGAAAGGCATCCGACCAGTCCTCACCTTGGCCACGACCCCAGAATAAGTTAATTTTTTTAGGAGAAATCTAAATATTGTTTTCCACATGTTGGTCAGAATGAGTAGACTAGCCTGTGCTGCCCCTTGGTTCAGTTTTGACTAATTCTTTCCTATGACGAGGCCAGAGTGTGCGAAACACTTTAAGAGAATTTAACATCACTTATTGTCAAATGTGGCAAAGTTTCTTTCATGCTTTAGTCTTCTTTCTCTCTTGTAACATATCTGTTGTGAAACTTGTAGCTTTTAAAGGTGGTTAATACTCACTTTTAATCTCAAACCTCAGCAAAATGTCTCTGGTTCTTACTTTCCATCAGTGCAGACCATGTTGATAAAACCAATGACTTCTAGTTTGAAGGCTCCATAACCAAAGCTCTAATCAGTTTTGATTCTGTAGTTCACAGATGTTCAAAGGCCTGTAGTGTAATTTGAATTACTGGAATGAGGATTAAGAATTACAAACCGAAAAGCAATCGACGTCACGATATGGGATAAAACGTTTAATAGCATTGTTACAGCATGTTTTTCCTCATTGTTTGCATGCCATTTGTAAATCCACTAATATAATCATGTTGTACCATTATTTCTTCCTTGAGTGCCACCCCAGGATATTTATATAGGACTCTTAATCAACTTCTGGTATATTACTTGCTGTAGTGTTCCTTTTTGAGAGGCTAAAAACAGCAACTCCACTCAATGGAAAGATGCATAAAAAGGAAATATAGAGAATAATTTAAAAAAAAAATAGGCTCACCACATCCTCATGATTTTCTGTCTGATTGCTGCATGAGAACCCCCCAAATTCCAGAAATCCATCCACTATGGACCTTACGGCACCCTGAAGCCGCCTTAGTGTCATGCTGGAGTGCAGCAAATCCAAGAAAAATAATTTTGTGCAGTATCCTTTAGTGTTAATGACTGTTAATGCTTTGAGGTATTCTCCAGGCAGTATGGACATTATAGAAATATATATTATATGCTTAATAGTTGTGCATTGGTTATGTAGTTATTGTCTCACTTTCATATATTTTAACATCCTGTTTTAACAGGTCCAGTTGTCACTGCTGAGTTTTCTTCGGTAGATAATAATATGGATGAAACACATTTCAAGGATGAGCCGGAAGCTGAAGGAAATAGCCCAGGTATGGAAGCACCACACACTCTGTGTAAAGAAGAGCCCAGCTCTGTCTAGAAGCAGGCTTTTCTCCTCAGGCTGTTCATCCCACCATCAATGCCACTGCCACCTCCCTTCTCCACCACCTCCGTATTCTCAATTTGCATAACCGTCCCCGTTCCACCACAGTCTCAATACTTACAAGCACCACTGCTCTGCACTACGCTCTACCTCTCTTCATGCTTACTTGGATTCCCTCCATAGCCCTCCACTTCTACACTAAACTCCATTTCCGCCATCTTCTGCTAGCACCCCATGCATTCGAGCCCCAACACTCTGATACTTTGTCTAAATTCTGCATTGACCTCTCTTGTACCCCCACCTCCCTTCACTACCACCCTAGTGCATTTCAGGTACCCCACTCTCGTCTAAATCCTCCATTCCCCTTCGCTCCAAACCATCACCCCTGACCTCCCTCCGCTTCCTCCTCCAGTTGTATCACTACTCTCCTCGGCACACTTCCATCCCCACAACCATTCTCTCCATTCTTCCAGTACAAAGTGCATATAAGACAGGAGTTGTAAGCTCTGGAATGCCTCGCATATAGCCGTAGAGTGTGTTTAAGTGGCCGCTCTAGAAATTTAAGGAAGGAACCCACATCTGAAAGAAACAGTCATAGATTCCTTACCTTAGAATTACTCCCAGGCGTCAGACTGGATCCGGAGAATTTTTTCGTCAGCAGTTCCCCTGCGCGTCGAAAAGTGGCGTCGGCCGGCTCCGCGTTCGTCGTTGGCGTCGTGGTCGCCGGGATGATGTCGCGGTAGCTACTTGGACGCCGCCCTCGCACGCTGACGTCAGTTCTTTCTTTTTTTGCGCCAGCCAGCGCAGATCCGGAGAGAGCGGTACCTCCAGTCACTTTTTGACTGACTTTTTGGCGACTTTTGTCGACACCGTTTTTGAGTCTTCGACTCCTGGTGCACGTCGGGGATGCCCGATTTCAAGGCTTGTGGCTCCTGTAGCCGACTGATGTCTGTGACGTATCCGCACCGCATGAGTCTGTTTTGCCTGGATCGCAACCACGACCCCAAGTCGTGCTCCGACTGCCGGACCATGAATCCGAAGTCTTTGCGGGAGCGGTCCCGAAAGCTTCTCGAGGCCCGGCAGTCGGCTCCGCACCGTTTGAGGTCCCGGTCGCGTGGGAGGTCGAGGAGCTACCACCACCAGTCTTTTTCCAAGTCTTCGCACTCCTCAGGTAAGTCGAAGCACAAGAAGAAGTCAAAGAAGCATCGTCGCTCTTCGACTTCTCCTTGTCGGTCGGCTGACGTGACGAGGGATGCGGGTGGTGCCCCTTCCGCCGCTCCGTGTGCGGAGCCCGAAGGGTCGACTCCAGGTTTCCCTCCCTTCCCGGGACCCGGAGCGACCCCTGCCCAGCTTCACCAATTTTACGAAGCGATGCATGCCATCTTTGGGCAGCCCGACTCCGCCGGCGCGCCTTCGAGCCCCGCGGACTCGGTTGGGGGGGCCCTGCGCCTTCGCCGGCAGCTCCGGCACCGCAGGGTCCCCTTGGATCCAGGCCTCAATCCGGATCGGTGCCGGACAACCTGACTACACCTCCCCCGGCGCTAATTCCACCGGCATCACGTCCACTGCCGATAGTGTCCCCAGCCGGCGTCGACCCCGGCCTCCACCTTGATGTAGACACGGAGCCAGATCCGGCGCCGACTAGTACTTTTGTGCCCTTGTTCTACCATGGCTCTTTTAGACCTGATCGGGAGGGTGAGGAGGACTGGGAGGGGTCTGGAGACCCTTTAGCTGACCAGTTGGGTTACGAACCGGACTGGAGAGAGGAACTGGGGGAAGCCAGTGGTCTGGATACCTCACCAGACTGTGGCATGTTGTCTCCTCCTACCGTGGCTACGGAGGAGGGAGCGTCTTGCGCCGTAGTGTTGCATAGGGCAGCCGAGGCTCTCAACCTCGAGCTACCTACGGTGGCAGTCAGGACTAACCTCCTGACAGGTGCTTCAACCGGCAGCGAGCTCTTCGGAGCCCCTGCTGCCGTTTAATGAAGCCCTCACTGACGTCCTTTTGGGCACCTGGTCCATGCCCAACACAGGGGCTCCTGTGGATAGGCTGATTGCCCGACGCCACCGGGCGACCCCACTTTACTCTCCCAACACCCCACCCCTGAGAGCTTGGTGGTCCATGCCTCCACCTCCAAAGGCGCATTCCCTAACGCACCACCTGATAGGGAATCCAAAAAGCTGGACCATCTTGGGAAGAAGATGTTTTCTTCCTCCAGCTTGGGACTGCGGTCGGTAAACACTGCATGTCTGTTGGGCCGTTACACCCACTCCGTGTGGGATACGGTGGCGCAAGTGCTGCCCCAGTGCCGTACTCTCCCGTGCAGTTGCCGAAGGGAGAGACGCAGCAAAGTTTACCACCTGCTGTGGGCTGGATACCGTCGACTCACTAGGCAGGACGATTTCCACATCGGTAGCCCTTCGACAACCACACCTGGGCACCCAACGCAAACAGCGCAAACGACGCAGCCAGAGAACTCCACACCTGGATCTCCAACTGCGCAGATGAGCTCGCCCCGCTACGCAACCCCGACAGACAACGCCCCAGGAAAGCCGCCTGGTTCACAACCACTCTCCAAGAAGCCAGACGCACCTGCAGACGCCTGGAGAAGAACTGGAGAAACACCAAGACAACCGAAAACCACACCACTTACAAGGACGCCATGACGGTCTACCACAACCAGATCAGAGCCACCAAAAGGAACTTCATCCACAACAAAATCCTGGCCAACTCCAAGGAACTTCTCAGTGTCATTCAAGAATTCCCCAACCCACAGTCATCACCCCATCCCAAGAACTCTGCGACAAGCTTGGAACCTATTTACACCTCAAGATCAAAAACCCTCACTCACGCCTACAAATGCCTACACAACAACGGACCCAAATACCTCAACGACAGAATCAACTTCCACGTACCCAAAAGAAACCTCCGATCTTCCAACCTCGCACTGGCCGAAACCCCACGCATCCACAGAGCCAGAACAGGCGGAAGATCCTTCTCTCACATTGCAGCCAAGACCTGGAATGAGCTACCAGCAGACATCAGACGAGCCCCCTCCCTGAACACCTTCAGGAAGACCCTCAAGACCTGGCTCGTCGGCTAAACAGATCTGCGGACCCCCCCCCTCCTCAGCGCCTTGAGACCCTCACGGGTGAGTAACGCGCTTACAATTCCCTGATTGATTGATTCGACGCTACGCCTGGCTAAGGTCGACTGGTTTTTCAGGGGATGTCCAATCCACTCTTATGGACATGCCCTTTGATGGCCGTCACCTTTTCGGCGACAAGGCAGACAACGCGCTGGAGCGCTTTAAGGACTCTCTGGCTACAGCCAGGTCCTTGGGCCTCTCCACCACCCGCCCTCTGCCTTTCACCCTTTTGTGGCTACGGAAGGGGTGCCCCTCCACGTCCTGCCCAGAGCCACAGGCCAGTGCAAGCTGTTCAGCCCCTGCGCGGCCGGGGACATGGGAACCACCGCTGTGGTTCTGGGGGCGGGCGGGCTAGTCCACCACAGCCCCCTCTGCAACAGCCTCCAAACCCTCCTAGTCCGACCTTTCAGGGCCACCAATCGCCAGTGGGCGGCAGGATTCGCCATCACCTTCCCCACTGGCGCACCATCGCGTCTGACAGGTGGGTTTTGCAGATAGTCCGAAGGGGCTACTCCCTCCCCTTCGAGACTACCCCTCCATCCATGCCACCTCAGTACCATTGCATGTCGGAGGATCATCTGGCCCTTCTCCAACAGGAAGTTTCGGCACTCTTGGCCAAGGGAGCCATCGAGCAAGTTCCTGTCCCAGAAGTAGGTCGTGGTTGCTAGTCCCACTACTTTCTGGTGCCCAAGAAGGACAAAGGCCTGCGTCCTATCTTGGACCTCAGGAACGTCAACCGCTTCCTCGGGAAGGAGAAGTTCAAAATGTTGACGCTAGCTCAGGTTCTTTCTGCCCTCGACCCTGGAGACTGGATGGTAGCGTTGGACTTGGAGGACGCTTATTTTCACATTCCCGTCCTGCTGGCCCACCGGCGTTACCTGCGGTTCACTGTAGGCCACGAGCACTTTCATTTTACCATGCTCCCCTTAGGCCTTACCAGCGCCCCTCGGGTGTTCACAAAAGTGATGGCGGTGGACGCAGCTCATCTGCGCAGATCAGGGGTTCCAGTCTTCTCCTATCTCGACGACTGGCTGTTGAAGGTGGGCTCGCCCCAGGTTGTCGTCTCCCACCTCCAGACTAGGGCCAACCTCCTGCATTCGCTGGGTTCTCCATCAACGTGCCGAAGTCGCACCTGACTCCCTCTCAGAAGCTCCTCTTCATCGGAGTGGTTCTGGACACTACGCAGTTTCCGGTCTATCCCCCCCCGAACAGCGAGTCCGGGATATTTGGGCTATGATTCCGATCTTTCAGCCTCTATCCCGGGTTTCGGTCAAGATGACCCTCTGGCTACTGGGCCTGGTGGCCTCCTGCATCCTGCTGGTGGACCTTGCCAGATGGCATATGCGGGCTCTGCAGTGGGACCTGAAGTTCCAGTGGACTCAACATCAGGGGAACCTGTCCGATTGCGTCCAGATCTCGGAGGGCACTGCACACCAATTGCAGTGGTGGCTACCGAACCAGGATTGGATCAACGGCAAGGCCCTCTCCCTTCCCCAACCAGAGTTCACAGTGGTGACCGATGCATCACTTCTGGGATGGGGCGGTCACATGGGGGAGGCGGAAATCAGAGGCCTCTGGTCTCCGGCGGAGTCCGAGCTCCACATCAACCTTCTGGCGCTTCGGGCGATCCGTCTTTCTCTGAAAGCATTCCTTCCCTCTGTCCAGGGAAGAGTAGTGCACGTGTTCACGGACAACACCACTGCCATGTGGTACTGCAACAAACAGGGCGTGGTGGGGTCGTGGACCCTATGTCAAGAGGCTCTCCGTCTCTGGACTTGGCTGGAACATCAGGGCATATCCCTGGTGGTTCAACACCTGGCAGGTTCCCTGAACGCCAGGACGGATGAACTCAGCCGCAGGTGCATGATGGATCACGAATGGCGTCTTCACTTGGAGGTGGCGCAAGGTCTCTTTCGGCAGTGGGGAAAGCCTTGGTTAGATCTATTCGCCACCGAAGAGAACGCGCAATGTCAGCAATTCTGCGCTTTTCGTCACGAGTGGAGTTGCGGTCTTCTATACGCCTTTCCGCCTATACCACTTCTGCCCAGAGTGCTGAAGAAGATCAAGCGCGATCGGGCACAAGTCATTCTTGTGGCTCCGGATTGGGCACGAAGAGTCTGGTATCCCGAGCTGCTACACATGGCCATCGATCCTCCGATCAGACTGCCTCTTTGGGAGGATCTTCTGTCGCAGCAACAGGGGACGGTCCTCCGCCCGAACCTGTCCAGCCTCCACCTCCTTGCGTGGAGATTGAGCGACGGCAGTTGACGTCGTTTGACCTGCCTCCCGAAGTCAGTGATGTTATCTTGGCAGCCAGGCGTCCCTCCACTAAGACGGTATACGCCTGTAGATGGAACAAATTTGTGGCATGGTGCGCAGCAAAGGCTGTGGATCCCCTTTCTGCCCCTCTTTCTGAGGTTCTCTTATTCCTTCTTTCTTTGGCCCAGCAGGGCTCTGCTCTGGGCACTCTTAAGGGCTATCTCTCAGCCATTTCAGCCTTTCTTAGACTTCCTGGTCAGCCTTCTCTTTTCAAGTCCCCTATTGTAAATCGCTTCCTCAAGGGCATTACTCATCTTTTTCCTCCTGTTCCCTTCGTAATGCCTCAGTGGGACTTGGTTCTGACTTACCTTATGTGCGCTCCCTTTGAGCCACTTCATAACTGTCCTCTTCGACTTCTTACCTTAAGACTGCTTTTCTGGTTGCCATCACCTCTGCTCGCAGGGTGAGTGAGCTCCAGGCTCTTTCTTCAAAACCTCCTTTCCTGGCTGTTCATCCGGACATGGTTGTACTAAGAACCAGACCTTCCTTTCTTCCCAAGGTGGTCACTCCTTTCCACATTGGCCAAACCATCACTTTGCCCACCTTCTTTCCGCCTCCGCATCCTTCAAAAGAAGAAGAGTGTCTCCACCGTCTGGATCCAAAACGGGCGCTTTCCTTTTATTTGGATCGCACCAAACCATTCTGGGTGGATGACCAGCTCTTTGTGGGCTACGTGGGCGCCAAAAAAGGTCGGGCCGTGCACAAACCGACCGGCTCTTGGTGGGTTGTTTTGTGCATTAAGGCTTGCTATTCCTTGGCGAAGAAGGAGCCTCCAGGGGGCTGCGCTCCCATTCCACCAGGGCGACGGCAGCTACTACTGCTTTGGGACGAGGAGTCCCCCTCAATGACATCTGTCAGGCAGCTACGTGGGCATCTCTGCACATGTTCACTAGACACTACTGCCTGGACAGCCTAGTCCGGAGAGACGGCTTTTTTGGCCGTTCTGTTCTCCAGGACTTTCTGGTGTGAACTTGGTTCGCAGACCCACCTCCGGGTTGGTATTGCTGGGGTATCTATTTTAAGGTAAAGAATCTACAACTAACTGTTTCTTTCAGATGAACAAGTTACTTGCCTTCGGTAATGATATATCTGTACTGAACATAGGTTAGTTATAGATTCCTTACCGCCCCACCCATCCTCCCCGTTCTGCCAACTGACTTCTAGGGTTAAGGATTTCCTTTGAGGGCCCTAGTTTTGTGCATCAGTGGTCAATGTCTTGCATGACTCTGAGCTTCTGGCGTGGTAAGTCGTGTACAGAACTGACGTCAGCGCGCGAGGGCGGTGTCTAAGTAGCTACCGCGATGTCATACCGCGATGTCATACCGCGACGCCAACGACTGACGCGGAGCAGACCAACGCCACCTTTAGACGCGCAGGGGTACTGCTGACAAAAAAATTCTCCGTATCCAGTCTGACGCCTGGGGGTAATTCTAAGGTAAGGAATCTATAACTAACCTATGTTTCTTACAGATATATCGTTACCGAAGGTAAGTAACTTGTTCATTAACATTAGTTGAAATCGCCTGATTAAACTAAAGGAGGTGGGTACATTTAAGGTCCCAGATATGTTATACCATAGAGGAGGGGAAGTAGCTAATGCTATGCTCCGAATAGGAGAGGCACTTGAGGCAGCAGAATAAAAGATCAGAACCAGAAGTGACACAAAGTGCAGTCTTTAAAATTGGGGAACAAGAAATGTGTTCTCTGTGATTACTATCACAGAATAAGAGGACTATTGATGACTCTTAAGCAGTATCATGCAAGAAAGCACGTACATGAAAATGTACAGTTACAGAATGTTGTTGCATCAGAGTTCTGTGGTATTGATCGGAGACTTATCTTCCTGTGCCAGAACCCATTGTCATCTCGCCTCATGACACACTAAGTTCTGAAGAGGAAGCCGACTTGGACTCCACAGACTATCATGGATCTGAGACAAGTGAGCACACCAGCCGTACCACAGGTAAGTCAAAAAGATTGTGAACTTCCAAGATTAATACTCTCATCTGTGGGCCTTCATACGTACTTGAGTAAATTGTCATCCTTGAAAAGGACACCAATTTCATGCTGCTCAAAATCTTCCAGAGTACTGGTTTGCTTTTATTTTGTGTGATATGAACATCAAGTCACAACCTGTCCAAATATTATTGTCATCTGGTGGATGTCTGAAGTTGTGTGAATATGTCTGTAGCTCGCACATGCCATTGCTGAGTTTTGTTTGGACCTCTGACACAAATAGACTGAGGTTCAGTCTCTGGTAGACATTTACCCACTTCCTCTTGCTTCATCATCGGGTACTCACCCACTACACCTAATGTATGTGGGTGAGCTCAACGCTGTATGTTAGCAGAACTCTTATTGTCAAGGGATCTGTAATTAAAATTGCCTGCAGGTTTTCCTATGAATGCTTAGTCTCTTTATTTTGGATACCTTTGGTAAGATTAAAAACATTTAAGAGAGTATGTTAGTAGGGTATATTATGTACCCTAATAGCTTACGTTAACATGTTTCTGCCAAATTCCTTGCCTAAGAGCATCAAATGGCTTTCTTCAGGACTGAGTTTCTTCTAGACCCCTAGGTGTTCAGTAGTTATTTACCACTGATTTAGTGCATTAATCAGTTGTGACATTCTCACAAACTCCAACACATGCATACCAGTACGAACCATTACTTGTGAATATCCCTATTTATTGTCTAGAACGATATGTAAAGAGAAACAGAGGCACTAGACAGTGTTTTTTACACTTCATATGTTTGTTACACATTGTTGCACTAAGTTCGTTTTCACCAATTGAAGTATTCATGCATTCGTTTACACTCGATGGTGGAAACCCCTTTTAGACCCACATGAAGCGGTGAGAACACTCTTTAAAATGTAACATTGGTGATTTTCAATCATGTGAATACACACACTTATGCCAGAAAATAAGCATGCCCATACGTCTCTATTGCTTCATAGGGTGTCAGAGGTAGGCGGACCCTGTATGTAGTCAAACACGTGTACTTTAAATTTGTTGTTTTGGTAAAAGAAAGTAAGTAAAGCAAGTAACTCAAGAAAACATGCTCCCGAGACGTACTTTATCAAGAGTTCACACCTGCCAGCATACCTAACCCTGTCCTCCAAGCACTGCATGTTGAAGGGCTGCTGTGTGTGAGCGCCAGGGTATTAATCTTGTTCATCAGGGCACGCATGTGCCTCAGTCATCACGCAGCCCAATGATTCATGGGATATGTAGTCCCAACCTCTGACTCAGGAAGGTTTGTGTTTCCCCAAGAATGGGGAGTGGCGGCGGCACGCGCATGTATACGTCAACCCGTGGCCCTATGCTTCATGTTGTCCCAAGCCGTTCGATTCTGAATATTGGGTGGGTGGGGTTGGTGTGCCTCGTGGCCCCCATGTCTTCCTTGTTGAAGGAATATATAACCCCCCCCACCCCCTTCTTCTGTGTATGTGCCCGTAATGCATTTCATCAACTTTTATATTGATGGAAACATTAGTATACTGAATATCTACAATGACAACTCAAAACGCAGTCCAGTACGCATAATACATATCCACATATTTATTTTTTTATTACACATTTTTATTACACATTTTCTGTTTAGAATGTTTGAGAATACAAACCATTACTTGGACCTATTAATCTACTATGGCCCTGGTTACGAGTGGCGAGGAATAATGTCTAGGTGGCTGGAATTTCTGTTACTTTCCTGAATATCCTTAAATCATTACTAGTTAAATCCACCAGAATAGGGAATTACGGTGGGAGGACCTGGATTTAAAGTGGAATTCCGTACAGAAATACTAATTGCTTGGAGAGTAACAGAAGCATTTACTACCTGCTTTTCAGGGGGCAGAGGGTGGAAGAAGGTGTGTGTGTGGGGAGAGTAGGGGAGGGAAGGATGTGGTCTGGCAGGCGGAGCATATCATGATTCCTCTGTGCCTTAGTTATTTACTCAATTGACATTGTATTGCAACTAAAGTGTCTAACTGACTTTCATTTCATTCCAGCAGGAGTTGGGATTATGAACAGGCAAAGGAAAGTTCGAGCATCTATACCATTTACCAAACAAAAGACATCCTGTAAATCATTACCACGGGAAAGCAAAATCCAGGTGTCGCAGAGCTCTCACAAGGGAATAACCTCGAGAAGGCAAATGTGGGGAGAAGGTTACCAGACCAAAAGAGGAAAAAAAACAACTCAGTTTGGAAATCGTTTGTATCAGGGAATGCCCAAACGAGGAATGTTACAGAAATATAATGAATATGAACGTAATCCGAAGTATTCACAATTTCCTAATGATCTTGAAAACACAGAGGAGCAGAACCAGGCAGCTTACACATGTAATATGTGTGGAAAAATCTGCAGGCTGAAGGAGGAATTCATGAGACATATGGCAGATCATCGCAGAGTAGGGCCATATGCATGCACTGATTGTGACAAAAGCTTCCTTCAAAAGGGTAATCTTGTCAAGCATTATAGAACACATACAGGCGAAAAACCTTTTCCCTGTGAGTTTTGTCAAAAGAGGTTTGGTCGAAAAGATTATCTACATGTGCATATGAGACTGCATACTGGAGAGAGACCATATAAATGTAATGACTGTGGGAAAAGCTTCACTTGGAAAGGTGATTATAACCAACATCGTAGAAAGCATACCTGTGAAGATCTACGCTCCAGGAAGAAAATGATGAAAACCCCAAAATAATAGCTTAAAACAGCCCCAACAAATAAGTCCTGTAATGCATTGTTTTGGAGAGGAAAGCAGTTCGGTGTTGAACAGAATACATCACTGAGAAACAAACAACTTAATAAATCAGTAGAACTAGATGGTTTCAATTCAAACTATCCCAAAATAAACCGCATCAGAAAGACAGCAGTCTGACATGTTGGAAATAGAAGTGGGGCTCATGGGTAGATTAATTGAAGAAAGTATTAAGTCTTGAAGTTAGGGTTTTATCAGACATTTATTTTTATTTCTCTCTGAAATTAATCAACCTGTTTGCCATTCGTGTTTTTCTACAGATTACCCTATACACTGTAGTAGAAAAATAGGTGTAAGGTAGGCATTGTGTATGTTTAAACTAATATGAGAATTATCTAACAAATAGTAATAGGCTTCTAATATGATGGAGACCACATTTTTTGGGAAAAGTGAGAGTGAACATGCTAAAGCATCCTAAAGTGTCATGGCAGGTGTATTTTCCTTACTTGCGTCAAATTGTTTTGATTCTTAAGATGCATGCTATTATTTTTATTTCATTCACTTCACACTTATTTGTGGTAGCTCTATTAATCTGCTATATGTCTGGCTTTCAGCTACCAAAGTGTTTTAACATAACCAACATTAAAATATACATTTCTCAGAGTACTTCAAAACATTTGTAGTGCCTCTTCAACCTGATCTAGGGTATTCCTCGTTATACTGGAGACGGGGACCAGGGAGAAATTAACTTTTTGCTCTCTTAACAGATACATAATGCCATATTGACTTTTTGAGTAGATCATTTAATATCTAACGTTTCAAAATGTATATATTTTAAAAATGACCCTTCTCACAAAACTGTATTTCATTAACTGTTCATCAGTTAATAACTGAATTATTGAAAGATCATTATCTCCATCTTGTAAGTGAACCAAATCAATTCTGATTTTAATAGTATAAAGAGGGTCCCTCGAAGTGCTGATGTTGCAAGAAAATGTAACCACATCTTGCATTTTTGCACTATTAAATAATTTTGTCATCTAGTGATACACTTGCTTTGAAAACAGACTGCTGGAGTGGTTGAGCACCAGGCAGTCTCCTCGTGCATTTCCCCCTCCACTTAATGCAAAATATTTTCTTCCATTAAATCACCAATGTTAACATCCCTTTATTTTTTGCAGCTAAGCCTAGTACCCTGGAGCAAACGGGCAGCTTTGTCTTACTAACGGTAACACATACCTACCCAAAATCAAATAGTGGCAGCCTTTGTAATCTTCCGAACACTGTTATGAAACAGACTACTACAAGAGAAACTACAAAGAAAAAGGATCATTTTATTAAGAGAAGAATGAGAACAATACCTAGACATGCAGAGGATCCAACATGTCAACAATTAAAAAATTATATAGTACAGCCACAGGATTCAGGCACAACAAACAAATTACAATCAGAGTTGAGACTCGCATCAAGAAAATGTTTAAACAGAGCCTAAAGATACCTCTAATGAACATTAAATCAATGAATTTACATGGTTTCTAAAATCTGTAACACTAAAATAGATCAAATGCTGATTGCATTATAATTTATATTTTGTATCAAACTGAATTCAAATGAGATGCATGAGTAGGATTGCCTTACCATTAAGGGGATAACAAAGAGGGCAGTAACACTGTTGTCCATTACGAAACTGAAGAGAGAAAGAGGCTAATTTCACCAATTTGAAGAAACGTTGAAAATATTACAAATAGTAAGTAGAGTAAATGCAGCCAACACTATGACAAAAATGTAAGTACTGAAAGTAAAAACTTGTGGATTAATGGCATCTCAAAGATACCTTTATTGTCTCAAATAATGAGCCAAAAAAAATCACACAATTCGATAAAACTAAAGTGGTGACAACACCTTAAAGGTAAATAACACAAGTTGTTTAAAGGAGAGTCTAAAGAGGTCTGTAGGTGTTGGAAAAACTCAGATTAAATGAGCAAGAGGAAATGCAATGTTGAAATTTGAAAAACCGATCAGAAAAGGCATACATTAGGAACAAAAAACACTGAAAGTACCTGAAGAAATAAACATACTTGAAATATCAGACAAAACTGTAGCAACTAAGGAAATTAAAGGAAAACACACTTTTCATCCTTTGGAAATATTCTCAAAAAAATGATGTGCTTAGTGTTTGCTCTATATCACTGAGTTCTGTGCACCGACTGGGAGAAAAAGCAAAGAGCACCTAGACTAAACACCAGCATGCCTCTCAACAGGAAGACTTTATGAAGAATACAAAAACCATTGATTTACTGGGAAGTGGATGTACAGTGCAGTGCGGGACCCTCCAACATTAGGAGCTCCTGTCTTTTACACATAGGTTTACCTTAATAGGATAGCATGAGATGTAGCGTCTTCATATCTAAGCCTGATACCATTAGGATTAGTACATCATGATTGTACATCAGTATCGCAAATTATGTTGTATATATAATAAGCAGAAGTTCTGGTACTCGTACTGAATGATGTATTTTATGGTATGTGCTTGATTGGATAAACCTACACTTTGAATGTCTGCGAAGTTTCTTTATTTTTAATTTTTGGTTAGTGAATGTTTGTTTTGAAATTTTCATTAATAAGACAATGTGTAAAATGTAAATCTACTCGCTCTTGTGAAGATGTACGGCGAGCATTACCTCTGCCCTTACAAACATGGTGTCATACATAACATCATAAGTGCACTTCTGTCTCAAATAGTGGGTGTTGCAGTGTTTTTAGCAACCGGAAGTGCTTAAATATTATGGTGAATTAAGCACACTGTTGTGAAGCCTCACTGGATGAAAAGATGACAGATCACTGAAGCCTTGTGAATAGTAATCTGCTTGTGAAGTTTTCATGCCAATTACTTTAATGAATAACTGAATGGCTATGTATGGCATGTGATTAAGAAATGAATTTAATTTTAAAGTTAAATTCTTTGAATGGAGACATTACTGAAATAACCTAGGTTACATAGTGTCGAGACTGTGATAACCTTTTTTGACACCTGTGAAACACAAATAGTGAGAGTAATTATTATTATGAAACTGCTGTGGTATCTGGGAGTTGGAGGTGTCCCTTACCTTTGGTACATATTTTCAGTGGCACTCTTATTTGATGTCACTGGAAAAGTTATGTTCGAGGCATGTGAGCTGCAGAGCTCACACTGTGCATTAGATCGCCATCTGGTGTTGGGCTCGGATGCTTGCACTTTGTTGTTGTCTTCGAAGAAGTCTTTGTAGTCATGTGATAGGTGACTCCTCCTTAGGACAATAGTGCGCATGGGCATCGACTCCATCCTCAGATTGTTTTTTTCCGCCATCGGGTTCGGATGCAATTTCGACACTCCGGTTCGAAACTTGTTTTTTGCAGCGTTTTCCACTTTTCAACGCCTCATACCGACATCGACATCTCGACGTCCCTTCCTCGATCTCCTTTCCAGCCGTCGACGCGAGCTGTTGGGCCCATCGACGCCGTAAGGCCTACTGCCCATGGAAAGGACGCCATTCCGAAAATGCCCCCAATGTGGAGCAAAGTTTCCTCACAGTGACCACCACCAGGTCTGTAATCTGTGCCTCTCACCAGACCATAACGAGGCCACTTGTCCGGCCTGCGCCTCCTTCCGCTCCAAGAAGACAATCCGCGATCGTCGAGCCCGAAGGCACATCATGGCGCACAGGTCCGCTCCGGAACCCGTCAACATCTTCGATGAGGGTCCCGATGTTCCGGAAGAAGACTCCGAAGACCTCGCTATCATCTCCGAGGCAGAGGACTCCGACAGTTCCATCCCTTCAGGGCAGCGTGTGAGTACTACTGCCCCTGCCCCAACCCTCCCTGCAAAATCGAAGGCACCGGTCAGTACTTCGCCTACGGGCCCCAGTCGAGACTGTAAACGTGTTTCGGACGCCCCGCCTCCGGGCTCGGCACCGAACAAGAAAACAAAGCCTTCTAGTTCCTCGGCACCGACAAACCACATGTGCCCGTTACACGGCACCTTCGGCGCCGAAACACAAAGACCACCCGGCGCCGAAATCCAGTTCGGTCCCCAAATCCGCCTCCAAGCACGCGGATCCCTCGGCACCGAAACCAAAGCTACTCAACACCCCCTAAACTAAAGCCGGTCGAGCCTGTAGCTAAGCCGAAGGACGCCTCGACGCCTTCTAAAGCAAAGGAACATTTAAAGAAGACATCACCACGTTCGGAACCGAAAAGTCTGCGCCGAAAACTAATATTCAAGGGAGGAACTGTTTACACCGGATCCCATCGATCCTAATCAACACAAACTTTATATCAATCCTAAAACAGGACACATTTCCTCTGTGCCACGTCACAAGCCTGTCCCTCCAAAGAAGAAGGACTCTTCCACTTCCCTATGCCTCCTTCTTCCCCTATACCTCTCTCTAACACCCCTCCTCTCCACATCCCTATCACACCTCCTCAACCTGCGGATTCTCCCCCACATGAGTATGAGGACAACATGGGGTACGGGGATGACCCTCATCATTTATATCTGGATCCAGATAATCCACCACAGGATGACTGGGGTTATAATGACCCCCCAGACCCTACAGACCTCCCCAGCCCTCCACCTTATCCCACAAAACCATCTCCACCAGATGATCACATAGGTTTTGGGCAACTCATACATAGGGCGGCCGTTTTTCATGGGGTGCATATTCACACCGACCAACCAGAGGAAGATTTTCTTCTAGACACGTTTGAACGGTCTCAAAAAACTGTTCAAACTTTGCCCATGATCAAGGGTGTCATTAAACATGCACCTGAAATTTTTAACGACCCGGTCAGAGCCAGGATCCTTAATCCTAGAGTGGATAAAAAGTATAGACCTGCCCCCGATGACCCCACCTACATCAAAGGTCAGCTCCCCTTGACTCACTGGTCGTTTCTAATGCCAGAAAACGCGCCAATTCCCAAACTTCAGGGGATGCTCCGCCCCTGATAAAGAATCCAAATTGTTAGATTCCTCTGGCAAACGCGTAGCTGCGCAAGCCACCAACATCTGGCGCATCGCTAACACCCAAGCTCTACTAGCTAGGTACGACAGGGCACACTACGATCAGCTAGAAACCCTCCTTCAACATCTACCTGATCAATACAAAACACAAGCCACTGACCTCATTCAAGAGGGCAAACTTATTTCAAATGCCTCCATTAAGTGCGCCTTAGACGCAGCCGACACCGCCGCTAGGTCAGTTAACACTAGCGTGCTTATCAGACGACACGCCTGGCTTCGCATTTCAGGTTTTAAGCCAGAAGTCCAGACTACCATACTAAACCAGCCATTTAACCAAAACCAACTATTTGGTCCTGCTGTCGACACAGCACTAGAAAAGATGAAGGATACTGACACTGCCAAATCAATGGGAGCATTGCAGTCCCCGCAGCAACGTGGCTCCTTTCGCCGCTCCTTTTACAGAGGGGGCTCCAGGAATACCACCGCAGACAGTTCCTCTTCCTATCGAACAAACACCCAAACCTCTCCTAATAGAGGATACTTTAGGGGTGGTTACAGAGGCAACAACTCTAAGGGCAGAGGTCGAGGTAATAATAACAACACCCATACCTCCACCACTCCCAAACAGTGACTTTCCTCCACTTCCCCCGACCACAACACCCCTGTCGGGGAAGGCTATCACAGTTTCTGCCTGTCTGGAACTCCATTACAACAGACAGGTGGGTGAGACAGATTATCCAACATGGCTACTGCCTGGAGCTAACAGCTACCCCCCCACCATACCACCCAGGCAGCGTCCAATGTCCACAGACCATCTTACACTTTTACAACAAGAGGTACTTTCCCTGCTTCAAAAGCACGCCATAGAGCCAGTGCCTCTGCTACAGCAGGGCACAGGGGTTTACTCCCTGTACTTCCTCATTCCCAAGAAGGACGGCACTCTCAGGCCTATTTTAGACCTCAGACCTCTCAATCAATACATACACTCAGATCATTTTCACATGATCACTCTCCAACAAGTGCTTCCCTTACTACAACAACAAGACTTCCTTGCCACATTAGACCTCAAGGACGCCTACTTCCACATTCCCATACATCCTGCTCACAGGAAGTATCTAAGGTTCGTTCTCAATGGGCAGCACTACCAGTTCAAAGTACTCCCATTCGGAGTCACCACTGCTCCAAGAGTGTTTACCAAATGCCTTGCAGTAGTAGCAGCGCATCTACGAAGACAACAAATACATGTCTTCCCATACCTGGACGACTGGCTTATCAAAGCCAAATCATCCAACCAGTGTGTCCAACACACCCACCAAACGATACAAACATTACACAACTTGGGGTTCACAATAAACTATACCAAGTCCCAACTTCAGCCCTCCCATGTCCTTCAATATCTGGGAGCCACAATAAACACTTCCACTGCTCTAGCTTACCCCAGCCCAGCCAGGATAGCCAGTATACAAACCCTTGTCCCCAGGTTTCAAATGCAACACTCTCTTCCAGCCAGAGTGTTTATGCAGCTCATCGGCATGATGGCATCCTGCATTTTCTCGTCCCTCATGCAAAACTTCAAATGCGTCCTCTACAAGAGTGCCTAGCGCGCCAATGGAACCAGGCTCAGGGACATCTTACAGATCTGGTGTTGGTGGACAGCCGCACACATCGCTCTCTGCAGTGGTGGAACACCAACAATTTGTCCAAGGGGCGGCCGTTCCTAGAGCCGGTTCCACAAGTAGTACTAACCACGGACGCATCCCTTACAGGATGGGGAGCACACCTGTTACATCATACAACACAAGGCAAGTGGACCACTCAGCAGAAGCTGCTCCACATCAACCACCTAGAGTTACTAGCTATATTCCTAGCTCTCAAGTCCTTTCAACTCCACGTACAAAACAAAGCTGTCCTGATCCGAACAGACAACATCACAGCTATGTACTATATACAAAAACAGGGGGGACACACTCTCCACAACTGTCCCAACTAGCACAGGACATTTGGAGGTGGGCCATTCCACAAAACATATACCTTCTAGCAGAACACCTACCAGGGGTTCACAATCAGATTGCAGATCTGTTAAGTCGACAGACACAACAGATTCACGAGTGGGAACTACATCCACAAGTTCTTCTACCTTTCTTCCAGATGTGGGGCCAGCCAGACTTAGATCTGTTCGCCACACACCAAAACGCCAAATGCCCAACCTTCGCCGCCAGGTTTCCACACCCGCAGTCCAAGGGCAATGCGATATGGATGAACTGGTCCGGCAGATTTGTGTACGCTTTTCCACCGCTCCCACTCATCCCACTTGTAGTACGCAAGCTTCGACAACAGTCTCTCAAAATGATACTAGTAGCCCCTACATGGGCACGCCAACCGTGGTTCACCACACTACTGGAGCTATCACTAGTCCCATACCAAAGACTACACCTCTCCCCAACAATGCTAACGCAGAGCCATGGAGAGATAATGCACCCAGATCCATCTCAGCTGAACCTTGCAATTTGGCTCCTGAAGTCCTAGAATTCGGTTACCTTAACCTACCCCCAGACTGCATGGACGTTATAAAAGAAGCTAGACGCCCAACTACCAGAGCCTGCTATGCAGCTAAATGGAAAAGATTCGCTATTTACTGCACTAATAATAACATCCAACCATTACAAGCCTCTACGCAAAACATAATTTGCTATTTGCTACATTTGCAAAGATGTAGTCTTGCATACTCATCCATACGTCTGCAGCTCGCAGCCCTTGCTGCTTACTTGCAAAACAGACAACACTTATCACTATTCAAAGTTCCCGCCATTAAAGCCTTCATGGAAGGCCTTAAGTGGATCATACCTCCCAGATTACCACCTTCCCCAGTGTGGAATCTTAATATAGTACTTACCAGGCTCATGGGTCCACCTTTCGAACCCTTACATAAATGTGAACTTCAATTCCTTACATGGAAAGTTGCGTTTCTAATTGCAATCACTTCTCTCAGGAGAGTCAGTGAACTACAAGCTCTAACTATACAAGAGCCTTTCTTACAAATACATCATAAAAAGGTAGTTCTCAGAACAAACCCAAAATTCCTTCCCAAAGTCATTTCGCCTTTCCACCTTAACCAATCAGTAGAACTACCTGTGTTCTTCCAAAACCCAGATTCCGTGGCAGAAAGAGCTCTCCACACCCTAGATGTCAAAAGAGCCCTTATGTATTACATTGACAGAACCAAATCCTTTCGCAAAACAAACAATTGTTTGTGGCTTTCTCTCCACCACACAAAGGTAATCCCATCTCAAAAGCCGGGGTTGCAAGGTGGATTGTTAAATGTATCCAAATCTGCTACCAAAAAGCCAAACGCACATTATCAGTTCCCCCTAGAGCGCACTCAACACGCAAACTAGGGGCCTCCATGGCATTCTTAGGGAACATTCCCCTAGAAGACATATGTAAGGCAGCCACGTGGTCTACAACACACACCTTCACTAAACACTATTGTGTTGATGTGCAAGCCAAGCAACAAGCTTCCGTGGGCCAAGCTGTCCTTAAAACCCTTTTTCAAACTACTGCAACACATACAGATGACCACCGATAGGGGAGATACTGCTGTACAGTCTATGCACAGTGTGAGCTCTGCAGCTCACATGCCTCGAACGGAAAATGCTACTTACCAGTATGCATCTGTTCTTGGCATGTAGAGCTGCAGATCCTCACACGCCCACCCACCTCCCCGGGACCTGTATGTGCTCCAGTCCTATCTTAATTAGATACACACACATCTCTTTTCTACTAACTCCATCACTCCCCAATATGGCGAAAAACAATCTGAGGATGGAGTCGATGCCCATGCGCACTATTGTCCTAAGGAGGAGTCACCTATCACATGACTACAAAGACTTCTTCGAAGACAACAACAAAGTGCAAGCATCCGAGCCCAACACCAGATGGCGATCTAATGCACAGTGTGAGGATCTGCAGCTCTACATGCCAAGGACAGATGCATACTGGTAAGTAGCATTTTCCTTCCCGTTAGGTTTCTGGGTAAGTAAAAAATGATAGTGGGGAGATGCACTTTTCAGTGCTCAAGAAAGAAAGACTTCTTTCGCTATGATGTGGAACATGCCAAAACTGTGGAGGCTGAAGGTCTTCATCACATCTGGGCAGGATGACAATTCTAGATAGTCACAGCTGTTTGTGCTAGGTTCCTCTGGAAGGGTGGTGATGAGTCTGACTGAACTATTGTACATCAAAAGAACCCTTAAATAAGTTTGGCTGACAACAGAACTCTGCATGTTCAAATCAAATATAAAAGTTTTCGATTTTAAGTAATAATGCAATCCACAGTTCATATGTTCCTCCAATTCTTGGACTCCATAGGTAATTTATTTCAAGTTATTACTTCAAATCGAATACTCCTTGTGAGAGGCTGGCTTAGTATATGGTGCTCACTTATGCAAGTGTAGCACCCTGTACTAATCCAGACAACCCTTAAGGTGATTTTAGTGGTTTTAGACAACCATAGAAAGCTATCTAAGTGGTAGCTGTGGAGAGCAGCCTTCAGGCTTAGTCCAGAAAGAGTGTAAAGCAGCTTGTTTTACCAGTACTTAATCTTATGGTGTAGGTTAAGTGAAAAAGAATCTCAGTGTAGTTATAAAAATATGTATTTTATTACAAATACTAACACATTGCAATATCTCCTACTCGGCGATATATCCACAATACTTTGATAATAGACGGGTAAGTAGCACAAATACACCGTGGTCTCCAGGAGGAGACCAAACCATTTACTAAAATAGTGGGATGCGAACCACGACCTAAGTTGAGACTGGACCCCGAAGACGTAGAAGTGTTGGGGACCATAGGAACCACCCAGGAACCCCACGGAGGCCATGTGCAGAGCGTGAACACAACCGCGTGATGAACACAAGTCAATGAGTTTTAAAGAAGGACCCTTCCCAGTAGACCCTGAAGAAACTCCGTGGATGATGGCAGGTTAGAGAGTTACCCCACCCGTGTATACCCCAGGAACCAGGATACCTACTCCAGGGAAGCCAAGTGCATAGGTGTGAAATGACGTCTGAAACCGCTGTAGACCGCAATGGAGGACTTCAGGAAAAGTGCAGCCGGAGGAGAAAGGAGTCCGGTGGAACCCAAGGATGGATTTGAGATGAGAAGAACCTGCAAGCAGAGGGTACAGAGTCTATGCCACTAAGGAGGGACCAGAAGGCACGGAAGACGAATGCCAACCGATGTAGATAGATGCAGGAGAGGTGATGGTGCCCTTGAACTTTCAGCTGTACGGACCAGGCGATTCTGTGGAAGACCAGGAGCCATTCATGAGCTGTCCCACATCGGGTGTCGAGAGCTAGGGGTGTCAGTGTCCGGCAGGGGCACCAACAAGCCTTGGCAGCAGCAACCAACGTAGTCGTCGAAAAAAGTGCAGTGTCGGGACCAGCACGGTCCAAGTCACTCACCACGAGAAGGTAAGTCTGAGCAGGCCCAGAGCAAGCAGGAGAGCCCATGGAGCCAAAGAAGACCCTCGAGGACCCACAGGCCGGAGGCACAAGAGTTGTAAAAGGACCTCAAGCAGCTCACCAATGAAGAAGGCCCACGGTGCAGAGGAAGCGGTGAGGGTGAAGATCTTGGCTGCAGGAGTTGCTTGAGGTTTGGAGCTTCTTGGACCCCTTAGATCTCTGCAGGAGAGAGTCAGCAAGCCGTGGCAATGACAAGTCAACGTGGTGCACAGGGGTTCTGTTCCAGCGGTTCGACGAGGGATACTGACCTCAAACTTGGAATGAAGACCGTGCAGGCCTCAAGGGAGTTGCAGAAGCACCACCTGTGTTGCTGAGCCTTTTGGAGTCCGTGGGAGTCCAGGATCAGCAGACCAGTCAGCTTTGTTGCGGTGCCTGCGGATGCAGGGGAGTAACTTTCACTCCAAGGGAGTTTCCTTCGGGTGACTTGGATGTCCACAGGCCTTATGAAGAACCTGTATGGAGCACAGACATTTGCAGAAGACTGGCAGGACGACGAGACCAGGAGCAGCAGGAATCTTCTCAGTTGCAGTCTCGGTTCCCAAAGCGAAGTCCAGAGTGACCAGACGGTTGAAGTGATGTTCAATCTGAATCTTGTCCCACGACGAATCTAGGGACCCACCCACAGGTAAGCCCTTAAGTACCCATAGGAAAGTGTTGCGACGATTCCGGGGTCCCTCCCAGAGGAGGGGATGGACAGTGGTGAGGATACGCCCATGTCCTTTGTCCAGTTTCGCGCCAGAGCGGGAGCCAACAGCTCCCTGAACTGGTTTGAACTGGAGTATGCAAGGAGGGCACCAAATGTGCCCTTCAAAGCAGTCTAGTGGCGCTGGTAAGCACCCCCACCCTGTCCCAATACACTAAGTCCTGTGTGGGAGGTGGTCACACCTCCCTGTGACAGGATACCTATTGTTCTGCCTTCCCCTGCTCGAGCTTAGCTCAGCAGCAGGAGGGCAGAATTGTGTCTCTGGTCGGCAGCAGCCCTAGCTTGCTGTCCGGTTCTGGAAGACTGGTACCGGGAACACTGAGGGCCTCCCGACCGAGCTTTACAATTCATGGAATCATACCTCCCACACTGTTTATGTTGGGGGGGGGGGGGGTATGATTCATGACAGGGTTTGTTACAGCCAGATTAGAGATGGTCATCGCATAATGACGCGTGTCTACTCTATAGGTCGTAATGGCTGATGCACTTACAACCCGGGAGATTGGACTCTGAAGGTTGTAGAAGTGCCTGGCTCCTGTAGGGGGACCCTCACACTTAACACCCAGCACCCTGCCTTTAGGATTGAAAGGCCTGCCTTAGGGGTTGTAGTGTAGTTCCTATTTCCCTAATAGGCTCTGCGCATTGGAATAATATACCCTATAGGTTTGACATAGGACTGAGGTCAGTATGTCCCTATCGAGTATATTAAACTTAATTACTTTGTGCCAGCTAGCTCAGAGGCCACTAGAAACTCCTTGAAAACAAGAAGGGAGTAGTTTCTGGCAACCGCATAAACATGACAACTTTGTTTCCCTTTAGAATTGGAACACTCTCAGAATCGTGGAAACCATAGATAACAGTTTCACTCAGCTAATCGTGCATGCTTAGTTTCTTCAGAGTTACACAGAAAGAATAGACGGGCGTTTCAATAAAAGGGATTTATTGCACAGTCTTGTTTCTCGTGAAAGAGATATGAGCTGTTATGATTACAAGGCAGTAAGCGAGATATAATGTACAGCGTAAGCAGTAGAAAGAAATAATACTGCGCTAGCATTATCTTTTAGCTATCACACATATATTCATATACATAAATAACATAAACTAAAAATGCGAGTACTCATACGATGCGTCTCTAAGCTAGTTCTACCCCAGTGTACCTAACCTAGGTGTAGGGCAAGGTAAGAAGTAGGTGAAGTATTCTATAGTATGATATACTAAGAGTCTGATATGCCAAGAGTCCCTCTAGGTTCTAGTCAGCTCCATACCTTGAGAATGAGAGAGGTGGGAATCTCTTTCCGGATCCTCGAACTCCTAACACCCCGCGAAGGAGTCCGAACACTGGAAGCTGGATTCTCTGCGAGCAGGGATGACAGCGTCTCTTCTCAGTGCGTCAGGCCGGGACACGGGCTCCTCTAAAGTCGAGGTCTCCTCCTAACTTGCTTGGGCAAGGGAAGGCATATTTATACCTGGTAGGTGCCTTGGAATGTTAGCATTGACGTGAAGTCGGACAGAGGAAGACGTCAGGAATGAACCCTTAAGGAATAGCGGTTCATGCATAATAGATGAGTTCTTGGAGAAATCAATAATCCTGTGCTAGGGGAACTCCCAAGAGCTTACGGGTCTGGTTTCTAAGAACTCGTTGTGACATTTGGGTGTACGGATGTCGGTGACCATGCCTGTATTTGGAGTGCATGGCTAATGCCTAAATAAGGACAGGGATTTTATGCCTATATAAGGGCAATGCGAATTGTGCCTATATAAGGACATGTTTTGGGAAAACCTATATACGGACACCTAAAGCGGAATACAACACCCACTCCACTTTCGAATGAACGATAATACTAAATGCTAAACATTAAATGCTAAACATTAAACTGAGTACCACATGTTGCTAAAAACATTTCTAAAAGCATATTAAAAGAAGTTTAAAATAAACTGTTGAATGCAATAGGTACTGTACATTTTAAAGCATTTTTTCATTCTAAGCATATATTGGCAATAAATGCAACATGAATGAATAAACAGAAATATACGAAGTGGTTGACAAGGTTTCAAAAAAATCAAGGCCATTTCATAACATGATGCTAAAAATGAAATTAGCGTAAAATAAGGTGACAATGTGTCCCTGGAAGTATTAAAAAAAAAGTCTGTTTTATATGAATAGTTCTACTGTAAGCAGATTGAGTTGCCATGTATTTTCAAAAATTAGAGAAAAGGTTCAATTTTAGGAAAAGTTCCAAGTTTTGTTCAGTTTTGAAAATATGGAGGCCAAATTTCATTGCGTCCCTGGTACACTGAGCCGAATCAAAGTCAGTGTATGGGTCTGGTGTAAACAGGAAATCATCTATTTCTGTAGACAAAATATCGTCTACCGATGTTGGTGACATTTGGAATACCTCATTTAGAAGGTTAACTGCACCGAGATGTGAAGCATCGCCTTCAGCATAGGATGCCGTAGCAATGTCCGCGTCCGTTGTTACCTGTGTGCCTGTTGATCCATCTCGTACCTCAGCAGCAGCAGGAAGCGTCTGTGAGATCTCAATGAATGCCGTCATCAGGATTGGTAGCCTCTGGGGACAACACAGAGCATGGGCCGTTATCGGGTCCAGCAGATTATTGATATCCGTTGGCATGACTGATGGGAGTGTTAGACAGGTGTCTAGCACGCATTCTTCACCGCAAAGCAGGCAGCATAGAACAGGTAAGATGCAATCTTGCCAGATTGGTCTGAATGACCGAAACCATGTTGTATTAAGTTCCCGTAGACTAGGTATGCCAAAAAGTTGCACTATGCGCCCACGGCACTTCCGTTCTAGGAGAGCTTTCTCCACATCGCTCGGAGTGATGCCGGTGAATAGGCTTGCCATAGCATAGTAGTAGGAATAGAAACAGGATTCCTGCAACAAGTGGTAGAATTAATGGCACACCACCAAACACCGAATGTGCGAAGTTTGGGATGATTCCGAGGACTGCCTGGAAGGGTGCTAACAGTCCTGAACAGATGATCTTAAATACATGTACAATTCCGCTCGTATCAGGCATGTTTAAGATACGTCCCATCATTTCTGCGAAATGTATAGGGCAGTTTGTACGAATTAAAGCCTGTATCTCAGCCGAAGTCCTTGCAATTTGAAGATCATAAGTTTCTTTGGCCGAGGTCAAAGGCACGGTCTGTTGCAAAAGCATGGCTTTCATTCTGCTTAAAGTATCAAAACGTATAAAAGAAACATTCAATGAAGGCCATAGAGGCGACTCCCTGACTGTCTCTGTTTGGGGGAACAATACTTGCATACAGCAAGTAACCCTGGAGTCTACCGTTACCAGATCTGGGATTCCTGGCAACATGCCACAGCAACTCTGATCATTCAACATGAGGTAACTCCCATTAGAAAGTTGGCCAAACGTTGGATTAATCACGGCAGCTGGTGTACCTTGCAGGTGACAGGATAAATTTGCCACAGAACCATTACAAGCCCCGTGCAAAGAATCGTCCTGACATATGAGAGAACCGCTTAATGCCTTTTCACAGTTTGTACCGCTTAGAAACACTTCGCGATCCCCACTCCAACATCTGTAGTCGTAAGGTAAATCCCAGGATGTCTTAATGTATTCTTTACCCAACCTTTCATATTTGCCTGCTTGCATTTGTTTGAGGCAATACTGAAAATGAAAAGTAGAGACAGGCAGAGTTATTTTGCCATGAATAAGCCATTCTGTAGCTGGTTTTTCTGCTACCGTGAATGGTAATTTTTCCAGTTTTTCAATGCTCAGCACTGTATAGTTCGCTCCCCTTTGTGCCAGTTCGATCTGTTTATCCGTTAGATTGTATTCCGAAAACAGAGAAGACGCGTTGATAAAACGCCAAGGCACATAGCCCGCACGCAAAGATTGCAGCGTCCAGCTTAACATAATAGAACGTAACTGAGATTGGCCTTGCTGTAACATGGCTAAATCTTGTTCCAGTACGTCAATAGCAGAGGATACAATGTTGTCCAATGAATAAATTCTGGATGACAAAGTTGTTAACCCATTGTCGACCACAGTGAGAGATTTCTCTAAGTTAATACGATCAAGTACACGTATTCTTTCTGCGGCCTCTGCCTGCGAAACCTTCCATATTTCATTATAAGCAGCATAAATGCCGGCATATATGAAACGTTTTTGACGCGGTTTTCTTGGTCCTAGCAAGAATTCCCTAAGGTCTGCGTCTTCTTTAAGTAAAGATAAGTGTTGTTTCACATCCTCAAGTGTAGACTTTTGTAACCAGTCAAGGCACAATTTTCCTACACTGTATGTTGTTACTACCCCCGGATGTTGTCTTTGAACATATCGTGGGTCTGGCCTATGGGTTGTAAAGCCCTGTGTTTTAGTCAGGAATCTTTCTTGACAGATGTTTGTGTCTGTGGGCCAGAGTAACCATTTTTTCCAATCAGGATCAGTTCTGTTGTTTTGTAGTATTGTGTCTACTGTGACCGCTCCCTGTGTAGTGTTATTACTTGCAGGTGTTGGTACAGAAGGTGTGTTCATGTCTTTGATCTTGGCTAAACCAAGGCAAAACGTTTGTTGCACAGTGTCATTCAAAAACATTATTTGATGTGGGATGATACATGCTCTAAATAAAGCTTCTATCCCCTGCACTTGCCAATCTTTAGAACCCCAGACAGATTTTGTGTTGATTGTGTCTTTCCAAAAGTCGAATCCATGTGTAGACAACTGGGTAATAAAGGCTGCAGAATAAATCTGTTTTGTATTAGTTAACATGATTTTCTGACCTGTTTTGTTTACATTTTTATAGAAAAATGTTTCTGGATCAGATGTATTGTACCCTGAAAAATATGGAAACTTATTTGTAAACGTTTTGAACTACTCCTTCGGCGGTGTAGGACAATGTTCCCACTGGTTAAATTTAAAAACATTTCTAGGTGTTGCAGATTTATGCAAGAAATGATGACCATAGTGGTTGTAACAATAAAGCTGTTCATAGTCTGATGAACCCTCTAAGTATTCATTGTTAGAGAACGCAGCAGACCTTTCTAGATCAGACATATCATTTACAGTCTCAAAGTCCCAATCATCAGAATAGGTACTGGAGGTAATAAAGTCACTTAATGAAATTTTAAATAAATGTGGAATTTTCAAAAGTTCTGTGGGGCCTAATACATCGAAATCGGTTTTGTCCCAAACTATTCCTGTATTGGAACGGCTGTGATGTTCACTGCTGACAAGTCTCTTGTTTCACGATGGGAAGATTTGTGTGGTTTTAAAAGTAAGTTCACATTTCTACTTTCAGTGTCCAAACGGATGTATCCGCCATTTATAAGCATGCTAAGAGTCATAACCAAAGCTAGCCAAAACAGAAAGAAAAATATTCCAGAAATAGTCCATATTTCAATCCATGGTGAAACCAGATAAGTCTTTTTCAGGAAATGAAAAAGGTCTTGTACTTGCTGTTTGAAAGTTTTTGATGCTGGCGTCGTTTCAGGCTCACTCGGATCCTCAGAAAACGTATCAAAGTTAATGAAATAGCCAGAAGCAGTTCGGTCAATTGTTGAAATTGCATCAGGATTTGTAGAAATCGCTGGAACCAGTTGATCACTTCTTACGTTGGTGTAGACAGGTGTATCTGGACGAACTGTTACTTGAGTTTCAAGAGGGATGAGTTCCATAGTATTGTTGCGTAGTCCTTCATCTGTTACTGCTGAATTCTCGATTTGTTATGAGTCTTTCAGTCTGAACCTCTTGGATAGTAGCGAGGGGAGTGCGTCTGCTACTAGGTCGGAGTCCACGAGGCCTACTATTTAGTATTGGCCACATACTGTGGTTTGATGAGGTCGATTGACACGAATCTTTTTTCTTTTTTTTCCAGCAAGGGGCGGCAGAAGTACTGTTCTTGTTCCGTGGACGGCTAGAACAGGTGCTGGTTGTCTGTAAGAAGGTCCAAATTCCTTCTTGTCCGCAATCTTCTCTCCGACTAGATCCCCAACTTTTGGGATCCAGACAGGCCTTGCTGGGACTACCGGTTTTTCCCCAGTGGTGGTTGGCTTCAGGAACATGTTGCTTTGTTTCGATCTAAGTTCATTTAGATCCTGTAAAACAGCCAAACGATCTTTGATATCAAAGGGTTTATTTTCCACCACTGTGCCTTTACATTCGAGATCAGGAACCCACATTCTTGTCCCAAATAGGACCTCATATGGAGTGACCCCCCCCCACTAGAGGACTTCTTGGCAAATTATTTAATGAGCGTTGGACCCCATAAAGATGTTTGACCCACCCACTTGAACCTAATACTCTAGCTGTTATAGACTGCTTTATGTCCCGGTTTTTCCTTTCCACAACAGAATTTCCCTCAGGATGAAACGGAGAGGAGTACCGCAATGCAACGCCCAAACTGGCCATGGCTTCTTTGTAAGCCCGAGAGCTAAACACAGGGCCCTGGTCAGAATGTAGTGTGCCAATTGCGTATGTGCCAATAAAGACTCGCAAATCTTTTATAACAGTTCGAGCGTTAGCCGAGCGCTGAGGCCATATCCATAGGAACCTTGAGCACGAATCCACTGCGACCATTATATATTTATAGTTACCGTCCCTTTGCAAGGGACCGCAGTGGTCCAGGTAAACACAAGCTAATAGTTTGTCTGAAATTAACAGGGGTGTCTGCGCAGGACGTTTCACTGTGGAGACTTTCATCTGTTGGCATATTTCACATTCTAGAACATAGTTCTTGGTCTGTTTCCTAATGCCAGGCCTCCAATATCTTTGTTTAAGTAAAGATACTGTTGCAGAAACACCTGCATGGGCAGAAGCTATCCCTTCATGTGCTGCTAGGGTCAGTCCTAATCTACGTTCCTTGTTTGGAATTACCCTATCCCCCCACTCCAGGGATTCGAGCAAAAGGAACGTTGTTTGCATCAATTACATAAGAGTACTTGAGTGGAAATTTTTTGGGTAACGCTGCACCACTGCCTTTGCTTGAAGCATTGACAGCCAACAATATCTCACTGTCTATTCTCGTTTTTGAACGAGTGATTGCAGCTACGGAAGCCGTCTGGACAGCCCCCTTTGCGGCTTCGTCAGCCAATGAATTCCCTGCAACGTGAATGCCATCACGTTGATGACTCAGCGTGTGTATCACGTGAGCTTTTGGTAGTTCGTTTTTTAACTGAACTACTTGTTCCCAAAGCGTTTTATGCTTTATTGTGCCACCTTTTGCATCTTTGAACCCATTTTCAAGCCAATTTTGTATATATTCATTATACGACTGAACACAGTAAAAAGAATCGCACACTATGAGTGTGGGGAATTCGCGATCTGTACTTTCAAGTGCCAGTTTGAAAGCTTGTAGTTCAGCTCGCTGAGCTGTACAATCTCCTAGACATTGAGTTTTAGTGACCATTGGTCTGAAGTTACCATCTTGCATGCGACCTTTAACGATTGCGCACGCTGCACTGTAAGCTTGCTTACTCCCTGTAGAGGGTTGTGCTGATCAGTCAGTGTAAATTATGAATTCGTACTGATCGAGAGGCAAAATTTCAGTGGGCAGAGGACATTCATGTTCATATTGCAGGAACGCTTGTGTTTTTAAATCAGGATCAAAAACATATTCAACATCTGTTGCAGCAAGAGAATTAACCCATTGTATCCATCTAGGATGTAAAGCTTTTGCATTTGGAATGCTCGCTTTTGTGACCGCCTCTAAGGCTGGTACTGGGGTTACGACAATAATGCGTTTCCCTTGGGCTAGAGCTCTTTCTTTTGCTACAGCGGTTTGAACTGCTGTCAGTATTTTTTCAGTTGAAGTGAAGCGCATTTCTGCTTGTGTATACACATGTGATTTGTATGCTATTGGTACTTTTTCACCCTCATTAAATGTTAAATAGGTTAATTAGCACTGTCCCGAAATTATTCGGATCACTAAATTGCGTTGATTTACGCGTGTTTGTTAGTGATTTGTTGCTAACATGTTAGCTTGGAGTGAAACCAAGATTTCTGTGTGTTCTTGTTTCCAATGTTTGATTGAAAAATCAGGTTTGATTAATTCGTAGAAAGGTTTAACCCTTTCTGAGTAATTTAGAATGTAAGTTCTTCCAAAATGTAGGAAACCCAAGATGAATTGTAAGTTTTTCCGCGTTTTTGGAGGTTGGAGCAGCGCACACTTTTCTAAAAAGTTAGCTGCCAGGCTCTTGCCTTCACTTGAAAGCTCATATCCTAGGAAAAGGACATTGAGATGGGCAATTCTGGATTTTTTAAAGTTGAATTTATAGCCCTCAGAGGCGAGGCCCAATATAATGGTACTCACCCTGTTCAAGTGCCTGTCCAGGTCATCGTCTGTCAGATAGATGTCATCGACATATGACAATGCCTCATTATCATACATTTGTAGTAACTCTGTTACTCTTGCTGAGAATAACCCCGGGCTGTTCTTGAACCCTTGTGGGAGTCTACAAAATTGACGCTGGGTCCCCATTATTGAGAAAGCTGTTAAGTACCTGCTTTCAGGTGCTATGTTTTGACAAAAGAAACCATTTGAAATATCCAATGTGGTTTTATATTTTTACGCACAATGTTATTCATTAATGCTGTACTATGTGCATTTTGCACTGCAAATGTTTTAGAACAAGTGTCTGTAATCGAAAACTAGACGATATGTATTGTCTGGTTTGGATACAGGAAACAAAGGATTGTTCATTGAGGAGGTGCATGTTTCAATCACCCCTTGGTATTCAAGTTGATCTAAGATCTCCCTGACCTGTTTTTTTAGCTTCTTGCTTTATTGGATACTGCCTTTGTGCAGTAGGTTCATTTTTAACTGTATTTTATGGTGAGGTGAGTCCTCATCCCATCCTACATGATTTTTATATAATGCTGGGGCCTGGGCTACTGCCCATTTCCTGGCATAAGTATATTTAAGGTGAATTGGAATATGGTTGGAGAAGGCTGGCATAATAATGTCCTCGCCATGTGGGCACTCCCTGACAAAAATTGGTGGCCAGTCTTTTTCTGCTAGAAGTATATCATAACCCCTTGAAAGTTTTTCCCCAAAGAGTACTTTCACTTGTCTTGATATGTCTCCCTCCATTCGGAGTGTTATTTCATATAACTTTTGTGGAGCACTAACCCTGGTGTCTACAGTCTCTACTGTGATGTACTCATTCAAGTCCACTATCTCCAGAAGTTCCTTCAGGTTCTGGCGAGCTATTGTTACTTCTGCTGCACTGTCTGAGCCCATTCTCCGTTCTTGAGTTGTGTTCTCAGTATTCTCGGCATGTCTGAACTTCAGACCTGCTACCTTCTTTTTTGAGAATTGAGGTTTTGATTTATTTTTCTGAACGTGTTTGTCGTCTTTGGATTTCACGCGTTCTTCTCTATGTTCTGACCGTCCTCTTCTTTCTGATGTCTGTGACAATATCTGAAAGGTACGAGAGGAACGTGTATCAGTATCTTGTTACCTGTCAGGTTTTCTTAAATTATCCCTATTCCTGAGGTTATACCTCCTTTCAGAGGGCTCCTTTTGAGGAGACCTACCTCGGGATTGAGAACGTGTCTCTCTGGAATTTTGTTTATTAGTTTCCCACTTCTTTTTAGAAGATGTAGGAGTTTGTTTAATAGAGTCCTTCTCAGGACTTTCAGATAGTTTTGGCTTCAATGGTTTCCACCCAAACTATATCTGCCTAATTCTGCATAAGATTGTTCTATTATTCTGGGTAGTTCATTTTGATGTTCTGTAACATCAAATTCCCTTAAGCGTTGGCGGATCGCCACTGATGCTGCCTCCCCTTTTAATATTAGATAATATTATGGTTGAGACCTGGTCGAAGTTTTTCAGTAATGTCATACCTAAATTCAGAGCAGGCTCTGCCCCGTATTAGTTTTGAATTTGTTTCAGGACATCTGGTATTACTGCAATTGATGGAACACCATAAGTTTTAGTATAAATGGCAGCAAAGACTGAGCCCCAAGTGGTGCAGTCTTCCAGTTGTGGTGTGATCCCCATTGGTAAACAGATTGTTAGGATTCTGTGTTTCTCATAAGGGCTAGTATTAGGAAATACTGCTTCGATTTGAGTAATTTTTTGAGCTATCCAGAATGGAATTTGCTCACGTTTTGTGGGCATTTTACCCATGACTTCGTGTAAAGTCTGTGGAGTAATTTTTAGTGTATTCCCCCTGTTGAGGGGTTTGATTTGGAATGGTCAATGGTGGTTGGACTGTGAAAGTCCGCATGACATATTGGACCAATTGTCTGTAAATTTTTATTAACTCTGTAAGTTGAGTAAGTAATTCCTCGCCTGACATTATATCAAGGTCAGGGTGAGGAGTGTAGCCGGCTAGAATCGGCCATGTTGCTCCTGGTCTACCTAGTGGACCGAGCCTGGTAATGTTTCTGTGATGCTTTAGGGCGCCTTTAAACCAGAGATGATGCTCCTGGTATGTGAGTGGAATTTCAATATCCTCGAAAGGAATATATTCCTCTGGTGGTTCATCTTCTTTGTAGAAGTGAAACAGTCTTGTTACTGGATTTGATTCTGGGAATACTATCCATGAATAGAATACCTCTGTCTGAAAGGATTCGTGTGCCTCTATCACGAAAACTGCTCTACCACCTCTTGGTGGTAGGCCGTGTTTTATAAGTTTTAGAGTGATGGCTCTTCTTAAGTTTGGAGGGATGTCTATAACACCCTCATCGGCTTCATTTAAACCTGTAAAGTTAAAAGCTGTTACTACTGGGTCAGCCGCAGCTACACCGTTCCCGGTGTCATTGTCCCCGTGTATGGACATTTGTTCTTTGAAAAATGTAGCACAAGTTTCAAGGAAACAAAAGATAAGGTGCACAATATTTTGGAACACTGTATCCTTCAACGTTGAACAAACCAAACAGCTAATATATAGGGTTTTTGTCCTATTTAGCTTTGGCGGATATTTAACCCTACCCACTCCAGACGTCTTATGGAGTATGTGAGTAGGGGTCTCTGAGAGAAAAGCACGACTGAGTTACTCAGTATCTAGCGTTAAATTACTGCCTTACCAAACGGCTGGGCGCCATGTAGTGTAGTTCCTATGATTCATGACAGGGTTTGTTACAGCCAGATTAGAGATGGTCATCGCATAATGACGCGTGTCTACTCTATAGGTCGTAATGGCTGATGCACTTACAACCCGGGAGATTGGACTCCGAAGGTTGTAGAAGTGCCTGGCTCCTGCAGGGGGACCCTCACACTTAACACCCAGCACCCTGCCTTTAGGATTGAAAGGCCTGCCTTAGGGGTTGTAGTGTAGTTCCTATTTCCCTAATAGGCTCTGCGCATTGGAATAATATAGCCTATAGGTTTGACATAGGACTGAGGTCAGTATGTCCCTATCGAGTATATTAAACTTAATTACTTTGTGCCAGCTAGCTCAGAGGCCACTAGAAACTCCTTGAAAACAAGAAGGGAGTAGTTTCTGGCAACCGCATAAACATGACAACTTTGTTTCCCTTTAGAATTGGAACACTCTCAGAATCGTGGAAACCATAGATAACAGTTTCACTCAGCTAATCGTGCATGCTTAGTTTCTTCAGAGTTACAAAGAAAGAATAGACGGGCGTTTCAATAAAAGGGATTTATTGCACAGTCTTGTTTCTCGTGTAAGAGATATGAGCTGTTATGATCACAAGGCAGTAAGCGAGATATATAATGTACAGCGTAAGCAGTAGAAAGAAATAATACTGCGCTAGCATTATCTTTTAGCTATCACACATACATTCATATACATAAATAACATAAACTAAAAATGAGAGTACTCGTACGATGCGTCTCTAAGCTAGTTCTACCCCAGTGTACCTAACCTAGGTGTAGGGCAAGGTAAGAAGTAGGTGAAGTATTCTATAGTATGATATACTAAGAGTCTGATGTGCCAAGAGTCCCTCTAGGTTCTAGTCAGCTCCATACCTTGAGAATGAGAGAGGTGGGAATCTCTTTCCGGATCCTCGAACTCTAACACCCCGCGAAGGGAGTCCGAACACTGGAAGCTGGATTCTCTGCGAGCAGGGATGACAGCGTCTCTTCTCAGTGCGTCAGGCCGGGACACGGGCTCCTCTAAAGTCGAGGTCTCCTCCTAACTTGCTTGGGCAAGGGAAGGCATATTTATACCTGGTAGGTGCCTTGGAATGTTAGCATTGACGTGAAGTCGGACAGAGGAAGACGTCAGGAATGAACCCTTAAGGAATAGCGGTTCATGCATAATAGATGAGTTCTTGGAGAAATCAATAATCCTGTGTGTCAAGAGCTTAAGGGTCTGGTTTCTAAGAACTCGTTGTGACGTTTGGGTGGACGGATGTCGGTGACCATGCCTGTATTTGGAGTGCATGGCTAATGCCTAAATAAGGACAGGGATTTTATGCCTATATAAGGGCAATGTGAATTGTGCCTATATAAGGACGTTTAGGGAAAACCGATATACGGACACCTAAAGCGGAATACAACAGGGTGACTTATAGGTTTTAAGTGTAGTGACCTCAGATATAAGGAAACCTATATTTGTCGTAAGTGGTGCTAGCACCAGCTTACACAGGCTGCAATGGCAGGCCTGGAGTCACAATTTGAGTGGTCTCCCCTGGGTGGCATAATGCATGCTTCTGCCCATGGGGGACCCCTGGTGTCTCTATGCCCTAGGTACCTTAGTACCATATACTAGGGACTTACAAGGGTACACCAGTAGCCAATCTGAAGTGTACCTAAGTACTCACCATGTCCAATTTAGGGAGGAAGCAGAGAGACTGGGGTCCTGGTTAGCAGGATCCCAGTCAGAAAAACATAATGACACCAGCAAAAAGTGGGGGTGACCATAAAAAGCAGAGCCTACTTTCCATCACTCATTATAAATTGTGTGTGTCAATTGGGAATTTGTATTGGAACCTCCCTTTTAAATAGACCTTGCAGCCCAGAAGGGAAAATGCATAGTACTTACGAGGAGGAGATGTATTCATTTAAGGCCTGATTCAGAGCTTTGCAGTCGGACTGCCAGGCCGCAGCATCGGCGGTAAGGAGAAAGCCGCAAGCCGTCGTCATCCCGACCATCTGATTCTGAGTTGGCTGGCGGTGTGCCAGCGGTGGTCTTGTGGCGGCATGCTTCAGCTCAGAGTGAGCCTGAAGGCAATGCTGCTGCACTGCAGTGCCGGCACTGTCATGCACACATTGTTACCATGCACCATGTCATGCATGGCACACAGTGCACGCACACCAGTGCAGGCCCCCAGCCACAATGTCCAAAGGGCGAAAACGTTTGGGGCCCGCTCCCTGCCTTTCCGCCGACCTTTTCACGATGAATCCCCACCACAAAAAGGTCAGCGGAAAGGCAGGTCGGACAAGGCATGGCGGCGCCGGCATCAGCACCATTTCCATTCCCTGCCGCTTTCCACACCGCCGTAGGATCCTAGCGGTGGCAGCAGTCTTCTGTCGGTCCGACTGCCAAGGTCGGAATTGGGCGGTCAGACTGCTGAGGTCGTGGCGGGTGGACCGCCACCACAGGTACGGCGGTCTTGTGACTGCCGTACTTGTAATAAGGCCCTTAATGTTAATATAGCCTTTCAGTGACTAGCGCTCAAAAGCTAATTTTCTGTGTGGCAGGCCTATTGGTCCTATGTAGAAAAACAGAGTACAGATTAAAAATCCTAATACTGTATCTCTGGAATTAGACTGATAAAACTATTAAAAATAGATATTTATTTACTAAAAATCCAATTCAATAGTGAAGTTGGATTTTTAATAAACATTAAGGAAAACTAACTTTGTTACCTTTTCCTTGCCTGAAGTTCTTGGAGGCTAAATTTGCATGTGCTCTCTCATGTCTGCCAGCCATTAAATAGCATTTGAATAGATGCAAAAAAAAGGTGTGAACTGCCCCCTATGAGCAAATAGCCTAGCCTGAATGGGCAGAGATGACCCCTCTAAACCTGTAAGAATATGCAGGGTGGTGCTGTGAGCATCCATTTTTTACACTAGTGTAAAATCCTGTTTGACAAGTCTGCTGGGTTTACATATAACACTGGGGTCAGGATCATGCCATGGCTCAAGATGATCGCTTCTCCGTGAAACGTGAACAGACCAGGGAGAGCATAAGTCCTTTATTATCAGTTGCAGCCACACCCACCATCTGTAAATACCGGGAATGTGCTCGCCACACGTGGCCTGCTGTTGGAAAATTTACTGTCCCGACATCAGAAGAACCATGGCACTGCGCCGTAGCCTCAGTGTATACCCGTCCCCAATACTCCTCTCCCTAGAGGTAGCGCAGCAAGCAAAGACCTTCCGGTCTGGGGAGCACTGGAGCAGAGCGGAACTCAGTTTGTTCCTCTGTTGACCTGTACCTGAACTGAACTCGGACAAGGCATCGTCAACTCCTTAAGACATCATGGAGGTGAGCACCTTGGAACCACCCGGGGGACGGACAAAGACTGGCGACCTCACACGGCGCACGGGTGATGTAACTAAACCAGTGTGCCCAGCACAAGGCTAACCATAAGTTCATAGTGGTTCTAACACTCTGGCCTCGACATCAGACCAGAGGGCTGACTGGAGGTGAGTGGGCTGGAACTCCCCCCGGCACCAAAGTAACATACACCACCATAACCTGTGTCCATGGGCTTCGGTGCATCCACACCATCCGCCCATCTAACCACGAGTGCCCTCCTGTGGGCTGGGATGTCATTGGGCAATATTTACACTTTTGAGGCACTTTAAATAATCTATGCAAAACAATAGCCTGCCTCTTGCTTATCGTGACTGCTTTATCATGCGCCCCGGATGGAACTTGAGATACCTACTCTCTTTTTCTCCCACAAGGGAGCACAATGTCGGCTAACTCATCCAATATCTTTGGTGGTTGGCGGAGTTCAGTTCTATGCTATATCACAACCATCACCTGTGGTGCCCACTACATGCTCCAAGCACACGTCTCCATATTTGTCAGCACTGCTCGGTGCACTACTGCGGACCATAGTGGAAAGACATACAACCTGGAGCAAGAGGAAGCATAATCCCCCTCATGGCTCTTGAAGGTTGATTGTTCTAGACTAGAGGGATGACTGACACTTGTCTTCCGACTACATGTACTGATTACCTGTGTCCCACCTGATCATTCTCAGCTCACTTGCAACTCTTTGTATGATTCCCGCACGGTTCATTCTGCCATACACTAAACGATGCACTACCTATAACATAACACCAGCTGTGGTTGAACACCATCCATTTTAAGAAGTGATACAACTACCCTTCAACGCATTAAGGGAACTGGAACATCTTTTCCCCTCCTCTTTCCCCTCTCAAACCTGCGGTACCTCCATAAAGCCCCACTACCAGTGCACTCTGGACCTCAGAGCAGAACACCTACAAATTATTCACATGGCATCATGTTCATATGCCTTGAATGTGCAACACATATCTCCCTACTGACATCGTAGGCTGATTATCCTGTGGCTCCCCCAAAGCTAAAAAAAAATATGAACATGACTAAACCTTAGTGGCGCACATCTAGAATGAGTGATAGTCTCCTACAAACCTACGTATCATATTTTCTTTATATCACTCTGCTACCCAAAACACATCAGTCAATGGTATCGGACAAGACGACTACTACCTCAACATCCCAAGAGGCATCTCTGAACACTATCCTCAAGGATGTCACCTCAAGAAGGGCCAGGCTGCTTGCCATGGTCACAAAGATGACTGATCTCACCCAATATATTAAAACCATCAAGACTGAAGTGGGGTCTGTTCACGAAAATATGGGGATAGATCAGTGATTAACTTTGTCAAAGAGCAGACTGGAAAGAGCAGAAACCATGGAGTCGGGTATATCGAGCAAAAGCTGATCGATTTAGAAGACCGCGCACAACCTGATAATGCCAGGTTGCACGGCACACCAGAAAAAGGGAAAAGGCTGACATGAAAGACTTCCTGACTGAAGTCGTTCCACGTCTCACTGGCCTCTCTTTCTCCCCTCCTTTTGAAATCTAGAGAACACATAGAATACAATCACGATTACCACCTAAAAAAGATCCCACTAGACCAATCGTAGCATGCTTTGTCTGTCATACACGTCAGATCCTTTCAGAAGCTCGCAAGCATGTTCCATGTGACATGGAAGAGAATAAAATCCAGATCACAGGAGACTTCTTCAGACACTAATGTGAAATGTAAGGCCTTCCTAAACCCATCCAAAAACAAGTCAAGAAATGGGATGTCAAGTATAGACTCCTTGAGCCGGCAATCCTGTGGATAGCAAAAGACTTCAAGATACTTTAAAGACCCAAAGGAACTAATTCACTTCCTGGCCAGCTTGGACAGCTCAGAGATGGACACAGCCTTTCCATTATTGCTGAAAAGGCCTACACCAAGCCTCGCAGGGCAGACTACACAACAAGATGTGGAAGAGCACCCGACCGCCCCCTTTTGGAACTCTTCAGAGTGAAAATTTCTTCATGTCAGTGGAAGAGATCACATATATGGTTTCATCCTGAGATAAATCATAGTCACCGTTAAAATCCACACGCTCACCAGAGAACATCACCAATCTAAACACTGATGATAATTGACCAGAAATTAAACGGGCTGCAAAACAGCTGGGCAGATGAGTAGCTAGAGGTCCGGTTCAGCCTGAGACCCTTCATTCTTTGTTATGTGCCTTATGTAAATGTTTCTTTTTTTTTTTGCCTCGCATATCTTCTCAATTCTACGTACTCTTTTCTCTTTCTTTCACATGTCAGACCAAACTGTTATACTACAGCAGTTTTCCCTTAGTTACATACCACTGTATGCTTACTGTAGGAGGCTGGCTTAGTATATGGTGCACACTTATTTAAGTGAAGCACCTTGCACTAATCCAGACAACCTTTATGGTGATTTAGTGGTCTTAGACAACCATAGAAAGCTCTCAAAGTGGTCGCATTCAGGCTTAGTCCAGAAAGAGTGTTAAGCAGCTTGTTTCACCAGAACTAATTATATAGTGTAGGTTAAGTGTAGTTCTAAATATAGATATTTATTATGCACACTCACTAACACATTGGTATATCTCCTACCTGGAGATATAAACACAATACACACAATATTTGAAAAGGAGAATAGGTAGGTAGCACAAATACACTGTGGTCTCTAGGGGGAGACCAAACCATATACTAAGTAAGTGGAATGCGAACTACGACCAAAGTGGGGACTTTGACCAAAAGACTCCGAAGAGCTGGGGACACCAGGAACCACCCAAGGCAAGTACCCCGGAACCCCACGGAGGCTGTGTGCAGAGTGAAAACACAGCAGCGTACCCAATGCAAGTCAATGGGAAAGTCGTGATTGCATTTTTCAAGAAGAACCCTTCCCAGAGGACCCTGACGAAACCCTGTGGAATATGGAAGGTTGGAGAGTAACCCCACCTGTGGATCCCCCAGGAACCAGGATACCTACAACAGGGAAGCCGGGTGCATAGGTGCGAAGTGACGTCGGAAACCGCTGTAGACGATAATGGAGGACTTGAGTGAAGAAGGAGCAGAAGGTGAAAGTCCAGTGGAATCCAGGACTGGATTCTTGAAGAGGAGTACCTGCAAGCAGAGGGGACCGAGTCTTTGCCACTCATTAGTGACCAGGAAGCACGGAAGACCAATGACCACCGATGACAGAAGATGCAGGAGAGTTGACGGTGACCTTGTCGCTGCAGCTGTGAGGACCAGGCGCCGTTGTGGAACACCAGGAGCCATTCACAAGCTGCAACATGTGGGAAGTCAAGAACGAGGGGGTCGGTGTCCAGTGGGAGCACCAACAAGCCTTGGCAGCAGCAACAGACGAGGAAAACGAAGAAGGTGCAGTGTCGGGACCAGCAAGGTCCAAGGGTCTCACCAGGTACAGGAGAGTCAGAGCAGGCCCGAGCAAACAGGGGAGCCCACTGGAGCCAAAGAAAACACTCAAAAGGATCCACAGGTTGAAGGCACAAGAGTACGTCGAGCAGCTCACCAAAGATGCAGGCCCACGGTGCAGAGGATGCGATGAGGACGAAGATCTTGGCAGGAAGAGATGCTGGAGGCTGGAGCTTCTTGGAGCCCAAAGAGCACTGGAGAAGAGTCCACAAGCCTTGGCAACCGCAAGTCAACGCGATGCACAGGGGTGCGGTTCCAGCGGGTCTGACGAGAGATACTGGCTTCAGACTTGCTGAGAAGACAGTGCAGTCCTCGAGGGAGTTGCAGAACCATCACCTGTGTTGCTGGGCATTTCGAAGTCCGGAGGACGTCGGGAGCAGCAGACCAGTCAGCATGGTTGTAGTGCCTGCAGATGCAGGGGAGTGACTCCTTCACTCCAAGGGAGATTCCTTCGGGTGTCTTTGATGCCCACAGGCCTGGAGAAGAACCTGGATGGAGCACAGGCACAGACGACGCAGAAGACTGCCAGGACGACGAGACCAGGAGCAGCAGATGTCTTCCCAGATGCAGTCTCGGTTTCCAAAGTGAAGTCCAACGAAGTCCAAAGTGCCCAGACGGTAGAAGTGGTTTCGGATCTGAATCTTGTCCCACGACGAATCTCAAGAGCCACCCCGGGTAAGCCGTTAAGTACCCTAGGGAAAGGGTTGGGACGATTCAGGAATCTCTCCCAGAGGAGGGGCTAGACAGAGGGGAGGATACTCCCATGTCCTTTGTCCAGTTTCACACCAGAGCGGGAGCCAATGGCTCCCTGAACTGGTTCCAACTGGACTATGAAAGGAGGGCACCAAATGTGCCCTTCATAGCAGTCTGGTGGCGCTGGCCAGCGCCCCCAGCCCAATACAGTAAGTCCTGTCTGGGAGGTGTTTACACCTCCCTGTGACAGGAGACCTATTGTTCTACCTTCCCCTGCTCGAGCCTGGCTCAGCAGCAGGAGGGCAGAATCATGCCTGTGGTCGGCAAGAGCACTAGCTTGCTGTTAAACCCTGAAAGGCTGGTACCGGGAATACAGGGGGCTCCCAGTACCTGGGATCCTACATCCAACACTAGAATCGGTGTTGGGGTTGGATTCCAACATGTTTGATACCAAACATGACCGGTTTCGGTGCAGCCACTATATAGCTAGACATCTCGTTATTGACTTTATGTCCACTATGTGTATAAAATGGCTGACCGAACTTACAAAACCGGTAGTATCAACTCTTGGGTTTGTAGGAGTGTCCTGCTCATGCAGGGCATCCTCACACTCAAAATCTAGAAGTCAACGTTAAGGTAGGCCTTTCAATCCTGAAGGCAGAGTGCTAGGTTATAAGTGCAGTGACCTCAGATATAAGGAAACTTATATCTGTTGTGAGTGGTGCTACCACCAGCTAACACAGGCTGCAATGGTAGGCCTGTAGTCACAGTTTGAGTGGTCTCTCATGGGTGGCATAATACATGCTGCAGCCCATGGGAGACCCATGGTGTACCTATGCCCTGGGTGCCTTAGTACCATATACTAGAAACTTAGAAGGGTACACTAGTAGCCAATTAGAAAGGTACCAAAGTACTTACCATAGTCCAATTTAGGGAGAGAGCACAGTGACTGGGGTCCTGAGTAGTAGGATCCCAGTCAGACTAGTCCAAAAACGAAAGGACACCAGCAAAAAAGTGGGGGTAGCCATGAAAGCAGAGCCTACTTTCCTACACAACCTCCCCCCCCCCCACGAAAGGAGATGAGACTAACCTTGCCCAGTTGATTCTTCATTTTCTAAGTGGAAATATCTGGAGAGTTCATCTGGATTGGCATGGTTACTCCCAGGTCTACGTTCCACTTAAATGTCCATCCCCTGTAGGGAAATGGACCACCTCAAATTTTGGGATTTTCACCCTTCATCTGTTTAAGCCATAAGAGGGGCTTATGGTCTGTCTAAACAATAAAGTGAGTGTCAAACAGGTATGGCCTCAACTTTTTCAAGGCCCAGACCACAGTGAAGGCCTCCCTCTCAATAGCTGACCAACGTTTCTCCCTGGGGGTCAACCTTCTTTCTGCTTATAAAAGCTACTGGTTGCCCCTGGCCATCTGCATTAAGTTGTGATAACACAGCTCCTACCCCTATCTCAGAAGCATCTGTCTGGACAATGAAGGTTTTGGAGTAAGCAGGACTTTGCAGAATGGGAGCAGTGTGCATGGCCTGCTTCAGGTCATCAAATACCTTTTGACAGCTAACTATCCACTGAACTTTCTTTGGCATTCTTTTGGAGGTGAGATCATTAAGGGGAGTCACAATGGACCCCTATCAAACCTCCTGTAGTACTCAGTCAGGCCCAAGAAAGCTCTGACCTGAGTCTGGGTAGTTGGAGCAACCCAGTCCTTTATGGTCTGGATTTTGCTCTCGAATGGTTGAACTTGGCCTCAACCTACCAGGTGACCCAAGTACACGACCTTACTCTGCCCTATCTAGCACTTGGTGGCCTTGATGGTGAGGCCTTCCTTTTGCAGGGCCTCTAGAACATTTCTGAATTGGACCAGGTGATCCTCCCAGGTGGAACAAAGGACAGTAATATCATCTAGATATGCTCCACTTTAGGCTTCCAGACCTGTCAGGACTTTGTTCACCAGCCTCTGAAATGTGGTCGGTGCATTTTTCAGAACCGAAAGGCATTACAATAAATTGATAATGCCCACTATGGGTTGAAAATGCTGTTTTTGGCTTGGCATCCTCAGAGAGTCTCATTTGCCAGTAGCCAGCAGTCAGGTCAAATGTACTCAGATACTTGGCTGAGGCCAAAGTATCTATGAGCTCATCTGCCATTGGAATTGGATGTGCATCAGTCCTAGTGACTGCATTGAGGCCCCTGTAATCCACACAAAACCTCATCTCTCTTGCCATCTTTGGTGTGAGGTTTTGGCACAAGGACTACTGAACTAGCCCAAGGGCTATCCAAAGGCTCAATGAGCCTCAACTCCAGCATCTTTTGGACCTCAGTCCTGATGCAGTTTCTGACATGGTCAGGCTATCTGTAACTTTTATTCTTCACAGGCAGACTGTCACCTGTGTCCACTTCATGGGTACACCAGGTGGTTTGACTGGGAGTCAGAGAAAACATGTGGGCAAACTGATGGAGGACTTTCCTGCAATCAGCTTGTTGCTGATGGAAGGCAGTGAGGCTGCCTTCCAAGGCTACTCCATAGGCTGACCCATCAACAGGGTCATGAGAGAGATCAGGAAGAGGGTCATTCTCTTCCTGCTATCCCTTATCAGTGGCCATGAGCAAGTTCATGTCAACCCTGTCAGCAAAAGGTTTGAGGCGGTTCACATGAAGTACTCTGTGGGGACTTCTACAAGTACCTAGGTCAACCAAATAGGTTGCCTCACTTTTTTTCTCTCCAGTATGGTGTGGGAGCCACTCCACTTGTCCTGGGGAGTTGCTGGGACCACAGGCTCCAACACCCACTCTTTCTGTCCTGGCTGGTAAATAGTCAGTACAGCCTTTTGGTCATGCCAAGCTTTCTGAAGCTCCTGGCTGGCCTCAAGGCTTTTGATGGCCTTCTTCATGTACTCAGCCCTACATGAACGCAGGCCAAGGACATAGTTCACAATATCGGATTTAGTAGGTTTGAGAGGCTGCTCCCAGCCCTCCTTAACCAGACACAATGGACTCCTAACTGGATGTCCAAACAGAAGTTCAAATGGGCTATAGCCCACTCCCTTATGAGGAACTTCTCTGTAGGTAAAGAGAAGGCAGGGTAGTAAGACATCCCATTTTCTCCTGCGCTTTTCTGGGAGCCCCATGATCATAACCTTGAGGGTCTTGTTGAACCTTTCAACAAGCTCATTGCACTGTGGGTGTGGTAAACTTGTAGTTTACTCCACACTCTTTCCACATGGCAGTAATATAGCTAGACATGAAGTTTATACCTCTGTCTGTTAAGAACTCCTTAGGAAAACCCACTCTGGAAAAGACTCCTAGAAAGGCCCTAGCCACCACAGGAGCTGTATTGGTCCTAAGGGGAATAGCCTCTGGATACCTAGTGGCATGGTCCACTACCACTAGGATATAACTGTGTCCAGATGCTGTTGGAGGGTGGGTTTGACTTGGGGTGGCAAAGTGAGCTAAAGAACGATGATGGATTCAACCCAGATCTGGGTTGAATCCATCATCGTTCTTTAGCTCACTTCACCACCCCAGGTCAAACCCAGCCATATGCAATTCAGTCTTGACCCTGTTCCTCATGGGAACAGTCCAGCCCGAACTGCCAAGCCAGGTCTTCCCTGGACCAGAAACAAGCATCCTGGGGCCTGTTTCGTGGTAACACCCCTCATCAGCCAGGCTAGCTTAAATCCAGTGGCAAATATTTTCAGGATCCAATGCTCCCTCAGTACTTAGCTGTTTGGCCTGAGCCCTGGTGACAGGCAATGCACTGGCAGAGATTCCCATCATCTCTGCATGTGTCCTGAACTGCACTTCAAACCAGGCTGAAGTTTCTAGATCATTGCCCAACAGACCATCTACAGGTAGGTCTGGAGAAACTACAACTCTTTAGGGCCAGTTACCTCTCCACAACTGTCAAGGAGTGATCAGTCCTGACATTGCTAGCGTTGGCCACTTGGTAAGTTGTCAAAGTATGATCTATTCAGGGGACACAAGTTTCTCTTCACTAGCCCTTGTAAGCCACAGCTTCTTTTCCATTAATCAAAGGCTGTTGCCTGTACCTGCCCAAGTTAGTGGGACTTACTAGTAAAGTGGCAAGATCCATGCCACTGTCACAGACAAGGACAGCCTGAGTGGGAGTTCTGACTAGGCCAGAACCCACTTCAGAACCCAAGGTCAACCCAACTAATCCCTTGGGAGCTGTACTACCACTTGTACTGGTGCTAGGGGGAGCAGTTGCCTTAGGGGCAGTGGTAGTAGCTTCTTTGGTGTTGGCCTTAGCACAAGTAGCATCCCTTGGCTTGTGGCCTTTTTCTTTACACAGGTAACACCAAAGTTTCTTTTTTCCATTGAAGTTTTGGGACTCACCCTCAGAGGCAGGTTTTTGGGGACCTTGTGAAGACTCCTTTTTGTCTTAACCCTTCTCTTGGGCCTTAGAAGAATCTTGCTTTTTCTGGTCACCTCCACCCTCAGGGTTTTTCTGTTTAACCCTGGTGTGGACCCATTTGTCTTCCTTCTTTCCCAATTCTTGGGAAGAGGTCTGATCAGAGTCCACCAGGTACTGTTGCAGTTGTTGATTCTGACATTTATTAAGTATGTGCTCCCTCATCAAAATATTGTACAATCCCTCATAGTCCTGTATCTTGTTTCCATGAAGCCAGCCTTACAGAGCCTTAATAGCATTGTCTATGAAATCAACCCAGCCTTCTGGGTATCCCTAAACTTAACTCTGTACTGTTCAGTAGTTAAGCCAAACCCATCTACGAGGACACTCTTTAAATGGAGTAATTGTCAGCATCCTCTTCTCTAGCAGTGAGGAGCTTGTCTCTACCTTTGTTAGCAAAAGAGAGCCACAGGATAGCTGCCCACTGCCCTTGAGGGGCCTTCTGAACTTTACAGGCCCTCTCTAAAGCAGTGATCCATTTATGGATATCACCCCCCTCCTGATAAGGAGGGACTACCCTGCTCAGGTTCCTAGTATCAAAGGATGATTCCCTGACTCTAGGTACACTAGTGCTGCCACCATGGGACTCTAGTCCCAAATTCTTCCTAGCCCTCTGGACTTCCAGGCTCTCTTTATCAAGGGCCAACTGTTCTTGCTTGAGCTTGAGTCTAACTCTCTCAAGTTTGATCAGATGGTATTCCCTCTCTAAAGAGTCCTCCCTCTGGCGAGAGATGGAGGACCCTATGGAACTAACAGAAGAATTGGAATTGACAGAGGAGGATCTAGACCTCCCCTGCATTCTCTGCACCCTCCCAGGAGGAACAAAGGTGGACCTACCTCTAGGGACACCCTCTGTACAATCAGCACTATACCCTGGGGGATCAGAGTTCACCAGGGTGGAGTAATCAAACTCCTGGCCATGCTCAAAATTAAGGTCACTAGGGGCAACCCCCCCCTCACCCATCTTCTGGAGCATCCCCACCCACTTTGTCCTGCTCTTCTGACCTGTCCGGGTTCTGGAGGTCATCTAGGATAAGCAACTCTAAGAGGTGCTTAGTGGTGGGGATACTACCTGTCTTTAACTTCCTAGATGTACACAGGGTTTTTAGTTCCTGGAACTGAAGACCACTGTATCTAGAGGGTTGATACCCACTGGGTTCCATAACTAAAGACATGGTGTCTAGGTGTAGTGTGGTGTTGCACCTACCTAACCTAGAGAAAACGAAACTTCCTAAGATTGGAGAAAGGGTTGTGCTTGACCCTAAACAACCAATCTAAAAGTTCAGTTGAACTTGTCTACAAAAGTATTTTATATGTGCCTAATGCTAGTGATGGTTTTACATTTAATCCACACCTAGATTAGCTGGTAAAATAATGCAGGCTTAAATCCCAACCGCTGCACACCAATGTAAGAGGCTGACTTAGTATATGCTGCACACTTATTTAAGTGAAGCACCTTGCACTAATCAAGACAACCCTTATGGTGATTTTTAGTGGTCTTAGACAACCATAGAAAGCTCTCTAAGTGGTAGCTGTGGAGGGCAGCCTCCAGGCTGGGTCAAGGAGTAGTGTTAAGCAGCTTGTTTTACCAGAACTAATCATATAGTGTAGGTTAATTGAAAAAGAACCACACAGTGTAGTTATAAAAAATAGTTATTTATTATGCACGCTCACTAACACATTGGTATATCTCCTACCCGGAGATAAAAACACAATATTTCAAAAGGAGAATAGGTAAGTAGCACAAATACACAGTGGTCTCCAGGGGGAGACCAAACCATATACTAAGTAAGCAGAATGCGAACTGCGACTGAAGTCGGAACTTGGACCAAAAGACTCAGAAGAGATGGGGACACCAGAAACCCCTGAAGTTAAGTACCCCTGAACCCCATGGAGGCTGTGTGCAAAGTGGAAACACAGCCGCGTACTCAATGCAAGTCAATTGGAAAGTCGTGGTTGCAGTTTTCAAGAAGGAACCTTCCCAGAGGACCCTGAAGAAACCCCATGGAAGGTTGGAGAGTCACAGCACCCGTGGATACCTCGGGAACCAGGATCCCTACACCCGGGAAGCCGGGTGCGAAGTGACGTCGAAAACCGCCGTAGACCACAATGGAGGACTTCAGTGAAGATGCCGCTGGCGAAGAAGGTGAAAGAGTCCGGTGGAATCCAAAGCTGGATTCTTGAAGAGGAGTACCTGCAAGCAGAGGGGACAGAGCCTATGGCACTCAGGAGTGACCAGGAGGAACGCAATACCAATGACGGCAGATGCAGGAGAGTTGACGGTGACTTTGTTGTTGCAGCCGTAAGGACCAGGCGACGCTGTGGAAGACCAGGAGCCGTTCACGAACTGTCCCACGCCGGAAGTCGAGAACCAGGGAGTCGGTCTCTGGTGGGAGTTTCAACAAGCCTTGGCAGCAGCAACAGATGGGGAAAACAAAGAAAGTGCAGTGTCAGGACCAGCAAGGTCCAAGGGACTCACCAAGTGCAGGAGAGTCAGAGCAGGCCCCGAGCAAACAGGGGAGCCCTCTGGAGCCAAAGAAGACCCTCAATAGGACCCACAGGCCGAAGGCATAGGAGTCGCAAGAGGACCTCGAGCAGCTCACCAAAGATGCACGCCCACGGTGCAGAGGATGCAGTGAGGACGAAGATCTTGGCATGAAGAGAGGCTGGAGCTTCTTGCAGCCCGAAGATCTCTGGAGAAGAGGGTCAACAAGCCTTGGCAACAGCAAGTCAACGCGGTGCACAGGGGTGCGGTTCCAGTAAGTTCGACAACGGATACTGGCTTCAAACTTGCTGAGAAGACAGGCCTTGAGGGAGTTGCAGAACCACCACCACCACCACCACCTGTGTGTCAGACTCTCTTAAAAATGAGATGGTAACTCCTCAGAATCCAGGTGATGCACAAAGATGTCCACCTCTTGACATCCCCAACTCTGATTAGAAATCCACAGAGTATTAGGGCGATCAAGCAAGGGAAGGGAATTAGGAAAGGAACAGCTGGGAATAGGGAACCTGTAAAACAAGAGAAAACACAATAAGGATACATGTAAAACGTTTCTACTCTCATATGATCTCACTAAGAACTGAGCTATACCTCAATGAGCAGTCGTCTTTTCACATTTTGCCTCTGACTCAAAATAGAGCTACCACGCCTCCTGGCGAAACACCTATGAAGATAAACACAATATTAAATATAGGGGGAGATTTACTAAGATTTTGCGCCATGTTTGCGTCCCAAAAGGGACGCAAAACGGTGCAAAATCTTTTTTTTCTAATTAACTTTCCAGTGTTAAACTTGTTTAGCGCTGGAAATAACGTAAAAGTAATGCGAAGCAGTGCATTGCGCTGCTTCGCATTACTTTGCGCCATGGGGGCGTACCAAGGATGGAGCATGGGCGTTCCAATGCAACCACCCAAGGTTTCTCATGCTAAACCCAATTTACTAAAAACAGTAGATTGGGTTTAGCGTGGGAAAACTGCGCCCTTTTCAACTAGGCGCAAGGAAGGAGAAATGCTTTTATTTCTCCTTCCTTTTCCGACTTTGAATGCATACCGCACAGTGCAGCACCCATGCAAAGTGGCAACCGACCCCTGCCCACACCACGTCTTCAACAAAGCCGACGCCACCATCGCACCCCATCTCCGGGACATCATCAACTCCTCCTTCCACACCGCCACCTTCCCGGAGAGCTGGAAGCACGCCGAGCTTACCGCCCTCCTGAAGAAACCAACGGCGGACCCCACCGACCTCAAGAACTACCGTCCCATCTCGCTCCTTCCGTTTCCGGCCAAAGTCATCGAGAAGACCGTCAACAGACAGCTTGCCGCCTTCCTCGAGACGAATGGATCCCTCGACCCCTCGCAGTCCGGGTTTCGGGCCAACCACAGCACCGAGACCGCCCTTATCGCAGCCACCGACGACATCAGAACCCTAACCGACAACGGGGAAACAGCAGCCCTCATCCTCTTGGACCTCTCCGCGGCGTTCGACACCGTCTGCCACCGCACCCTAGTGAAGCGCCTCAGCAACATCGGAATCCGAGAGAAAGCACTGGAATGGATCATCTCGTTCCTCGCCGGAAGAACCCAGAGAGTCCGCCTCCCCCGTTCAGATCCGAGGCCACCGAAGTCATCTGCGGCGTTCCACAAGGATCTTCACTCAGTCCAACCCTCTTCAACGTCTACATGAGCCCCCTCGCAGCCATCGCACGCCAACACAACCTCAACATCATCTCCTACGCCGACGACACCCAGCTGATCCTCTCCCTCACCAACGACCCCACCACCGCCAGAGCCAACCTACACGACGGGATGAGAGACGTCGCCGACTGGATGAGGAACAGCCACCTTAAACTGAACTCAGACAAGACGGAAGTCCTCATCCTGGGCTCATCACCCTCCGCCTGGGACGACTCTTGGTGGCCCCCGGCCCTGGGCACCGCGCCCAAGCCAACGGACCACGCACGCAACCTGGGCTTCATCCTGGACTCCTCCCTGTCGATGACCAGACAAGTCAACGCCGTCTCATCTTCGTGCTTCAACACCCTGCGCATGCTCCGCAAGATCTTCAGATGGATCCCCACTGAAACCAGGAAGACCGTCACCCAGGCACTCGTCACCAGCCGACTGGACTATGGGAACACCCTCTACGCCGGAACCACAGCCAAACTTCAAAAAGACTCCAGCGCATCCAGAACGCCTCCGCACGACTCATCCTGGACATCCCCCGACACAGCCACATCACCGGACACCTGAAAGACCTGCACTGGCTCCCCGTCAGCAAGAGAATCACGTTCAGACTCCTCACCCACGCACACAAGGCCCTCCACGACCTGGGCCCCAAGTACCTCAACGACCGCATGACCTTCTACACGCCCACCCGCCAGCTACGATCAACCAGCCACGCCCTCGCCACCGTACCACGCATCCGCAGAGCCACCGCCGGAGGAAGATCCTTCTCCTACCTGGCAACCAAGACCTGGAACTCCCTCCCCACTCACCTTCGGCGAACCCAGGACCATCTCTCCTTCAGGAAGCAGCTCAAGACCTGGCTGTTCGAGCAGTAACTTACCCCCTCCCCCAGCGCCTTGAGACCCTCCCGGGTGAGTAGCGCGCTCTATAAATGCCGTGATTGATTGATTGATTGATTGATTGATTGGAAAAGCTTTCCCTCGTGTGTAGCATACTATTTTGTACAGGAAAGGTACCCTTCCTGTACAAAACCTATGCTACACTCATGCACACACCCTAGCGCTGCGGCGCTAAGGTGTGTGCATGGTGCACGGCAGCTGAAATCAGCGCAAGGGAAAGGGGAGAAGAGAGTCATATCTTTGAAGATATGGCGATCTCCTGCTCCCTCCCTGTCGCGCAACGCAGCGGGGCTGCGCTGCGTTGTGTGAATTTTTTGTAAATCTCCCCCTTAGTCTCTTCCCTCATTCAGACAGTAATACACTGATTAGGTCATAAAACAAACATAGATACCGAAATCATATATAGGAGGAAAAAAAATGAAAGGGATGCCCAAAAAATGAGGTTGTAGCAAAAATAGATAGGCGAATACTAAATCACTATCCAAAAGTACCAAACATGACCGGTTTCGGTGCAGCCACTATATAGTTAAACATCTCGTAATTGACTTGATGTCCACTATATGTATGAAATGGCTGACCGCATTTACAAAGCCGGGAGAATCAAATCCTGGGTTTGTAGGGGGGTGTCTTTCTCATGCAGGGCACCCTCACACTCATAATCTAGCACCCTGCCTTCAGGATTGAAAGGCCTACCTTAGGTGTGTCTTATAGGTTTTGTTGCATGGATTCTGCAGGGTCACAGATCTATGCTTGGGAGCATGGAACCTTAGTAGGCAGGAACTGAGTCATCCTAACACCTGAGTACCCATGAGGACCGACCAGCTATAGTGTCTCACTTGCCCTCCTGTGATTAGACTCCCCAGAAAAGTGAGTGTTTCCGTGTGTCCTTGATCTGTGCATACCTATATGACAAAAGTACGTTCCCAAACATCTGTGTGTGTTGCCTAGGTGCTAGGGCCTGAACAGAATAACAGGGGGCATTGTTGTTTGACCTTGTCTGCGGTGTTCAGACTAAATCCCAGGAAAGAACAGAACACAAAAACAACGGCATGTTCTGTGTGAAAGTACAGTGTGGCACAAAGCAAAATTAGTTTGTGTAGTAACGTGCGCAAAGCAGAGGACAGTCCGCAACGTGCTCATGCTAACATAGGGAAAACGACAATGGCTGCATGGGACATGTGACAGTTTCAAGTGCTGTGACCTCAGATATAAGGAAACTTGTATCTGTTGTGAGTGGTGCTAGCACCAGCTCACACAGGCTGCAATGGCAGGCCTGTAGTCACAGTCTGAGTGGTTTCTCATGGGTGGCATAATACATGTTGCAGCCCATGGGAGACCCCTGGTGTACCTATGCCCTGGGTACCTTAGTACCATATACTAGGGCCTTAGAAGGGTACACCAGTAGCCAATTAGGAAGGTACCAAAGTAGTTACCATAGTCAATTTAGGGAGGGAGCACAGTGACTGGGGTCCTGATTAGCAGGATCCCACTCAGACTAGTCAGAAAACAGAATGCCACCAGCAAATAAGTGGGGTTAACCATGAAAGCAGATCCTACTACCCTACACTTACTATTACAGACCACACACAGTCTTGTTATGGTTTCTAATGTCTCATGTTCTACATGCTAGTTGGTGTTACTCCTACTTTAGTTTTGTTATGTTTATAGTGCTGCATGCGCATGACAATGCAGATCCTATGGTCCCACATAATTTTGAAACACATTCTAAGGCGGTAGTATTTAAGTTTGTATTTCACCGATAGAGTATCATCTCTTTCTTTCTCCACACCACTGGCACATAAAAGGGGAATGAATGAGAGGGGGAGCTGGAAAGTGCGGGGTTTGATCCTTTTGATAATTTTCTTTTTGGGTGTTTTTAAGATTTCATATTTAGACCACTCAAGGCCTTCCTTCTTATTCTGATTTCTCCTTCTATATGGTTTTCTTTTTCAGCTTATTTATCTGTGACTTCTTTTGCTTCTTTCTATAACAAGCACGGTTATTGGATGGTGATATAGTCTAAATTTGGGTATGATTACTTTATATATATATATATTTATGCCATTTATGGAATGCAAAATATGATTGTTCTATGTATTGATTTATTATGTTTTCTATATTTCAAGTTGATATTCCTCTACGGTGCATATGACTCCTGCTATAAATAGGCTGCAAATAGTATCCTACAACAAAAAGTTCTTAAATGACTGAGTGAAGCAAAGTTTCAGAGTATACATACAAACTAAAAGGAGATATAGTTCTCATAGAAGAATGTAAAATTCGTCAGAAGGAAGAACCATCTATGCATTCTAAATGGGTTGTAAATGTAGCCTGCTCCGCTGCTGATGGCAAGTGAAATGGTGTAGTAACATTAATAGCTACAAAAGTTAACATTTCTATGCTGTCCACTACCACAGACCGGGTAGGTAGAGGGATAATTTTAAAATTAAATAAGGAGGGTATAGATTTATATGTAATAAATATATACGCCCCGAATGGGGACGATCTTGAATTTTAGTCTAATCTTCCAGTCTAATCTTGCTAGAATTATGAGCTCTATCCCAGATAATGCGATAATCGTCCTGCGCAGTAACTTCAATTTACCTATGGACTGATCTAGGCATTTTAAATATCGACCCCCAAGATCATATAAGATGATGTACAATCTGTGCCAGAGATAGCACTTAAAATTGTTTTTTGAACTGCAACCCCAGATACACTAGACTACACATTTTTCTCTCCATCACACAACTCTAATTCTACAATAAATTACATTTTAACCTCTGGTAATCATCTACAATCCATAATAGACAAGTGTAAAGAACCGAGGCATATTTCAGATCACTCATTCATAACATTGTCACATTCTTGGTCTTCCTCTAGATCACAGAATTTATGGAGACATAATGATAAGATATTGTAGGGCCAGGCTTACCTAATGAAATTGCAGGAGGATGTTAATAATTTCCTTAAAGAAAACTTTGCGGAATGGCCCTTTTTTAAAATTTTTATTTTATTTTACAGAGTTTTATATAGCGCGAACTTGACCCGAATCGGGTATCAGAGCGCTTTACATAGCACCAGTTGCATTACATGAGGACACATTCATTTTTGTTAGGCACGGGGAGATTACGTGATTTTCCCAGAATCACAGGATGTTCAGCGTTATTGCCGAGACTGGAACCCGGTTCCCCAGATTCGAGGTCCACCGCCCTAGCCGTTAGGCAAACTCCTTCTCCTCTCACTTGATGGGAAGCCCTAACAGAGACAAGTAGAGGATCCTTAATTACTATAAAATCACAAATAAATAAAGAAGTGAATAATTCCTTACTCCCCTTGGAGACAGAAATTAAATTAATAGAGTTTAAACATTGACAATCCAAAGACTTGCATGTTCTAATTGATCTTAATAATAAGAAATAAGAATTTAATAAAATCCAAGAACAAATAAGTACAACAGCAGGTACGTGGGTTAATAGACAGAAAAGTATAAGACTTTTTGAATCTATTAAAGCTGGTAAAATACTGGCCTTATACTTAAAATTTAAACTGAATAAAAATGTTATTCCTATAATCAAAGACAAGTAGCATAACATACACCTACAATCTGCCCATGTATTGCAAATTGTAAGGGAGTTTATACAACATTAAAGATAACACCTCTCAAGTAGACTCCCAGACATGTTCTAAATCTTTAGAGGAACTTGACCTCCGCTTCATTTCTGTTGAGGACAGAAGAAAACTTAATTCACCAATAACTGTTGATGAAGGTACTAAGGTTGTCAAGAAGTTAAAAACAAATAAAGCCCTGGGACGAGATGGTTACACAGCTACATTTTTAAAATCGTTCTGGTCCACTCTGCAAGTCCTGTTACTGGAACTTTTCCACCATTTTCTGGACACTGGAGTAGTAGAGGGTGTCCCAGCAGAAGCAGTCAAACTAGTTATCCTTAAAGAGGGGAAAGATTTTACCCAGCCAAAAAACTATAGACCAATCGCGATTGACTTCACCACCTCCACGGACTCAGACACCAATCTCATGGAACAACTCCACTTCAAAATATGAACAGACCACAACACCAACCTTCAAGGAACCCTTGCCTACCATCCCCGGGCCCCTGGGCGGAATTCTGCAACCACATCGCAGACTTCATTGCTCCCCTCTCCATCAGATCAATCAAAGACATCCTTTTTGGGGACCTCAATTTCCTCCTGGAAGCCACCACAGACTCTAACTCCACGGCCCACCTTGACAGCCTTAGAAACCTCTGACTCACCCAGCTCCTCCAAAGACCAACTCGCACAGCAGGCCACACCTTCGACCCTATTGTCTCTGCCAACAACAGGATCACCACCACCCACACAGCTCGGATCACATGGTCCGACCACTGCATCATACATTTCAAGATACCCGCCCACCAAGCTACCCCACTAGAAAAACCCACAGCACCATCAAGACATTAGGGCAAAATATATATTCAAAGAAAACTGGATCAAGACCTTACAGGAACGCCCACCCAACCACACTGGGAACATTGACGTCAACACCAAGCCCTTCAATAAATGCCTCTCCGACTGCGCCAACTGCACTGCTCCCCCCAGAAACAAGACCTACAAAAACAACAAATGACCCAGCTGGTACACGAACAACCTCAGAGAGTAAAAAGCACTGCTGCAAACACCTGGGACTCAAGAAAAACACCACCGCAAAATCCACATTCAAAGCTGACCTCATCCTCTACCACCAACGAATATGAGACACAAAGAAAAAGGTCTGCTTTGTTCGCCCTAAGTTGGCAGGGTATACCCAGACGTGGGTCCCTTGCTCACTTTGCCACTGGATCCAAACTAGCCTGGCTGATGAGGAGTGTTACCCCGAAACCAGTCCCAGGATGCTTGTTTCCGGTCCAGGGGAGACCTGGCTTGCCAGTTCGGACTGGACTGTTCCCATGAGGCACAGGGTCAAGACTGATTTGCATATGGCTGGGTCTGAACTGAGGTGGCGAAGTGAGCTAAAGAACAATGATGGATTCAACCCAGATCTGTGACTGGGGGCGAGTGCCTAAAAAGTTTCAGCGCTCCGTCCATCATCTCCTTGTGTTTGCTTTGTTCGCTCTAAGTTGGCAGGGTACACCCAGATGTGGGTCCCTTGTTCTCTTTGCCACTGGATTCAAACTAGCCAGCTGATGAGGGGTGTTACTCCGTAACAGGTCCCAGGATGCTTGTTTCCGGTCCAGGGAAGACCTGGCTTGGCAGTTCGGGCTGGACTGTTCCCATGAGGAACACAGTCAAGACTGATTTGCATATGGCTGGGTCTGAACTGGGGTGGGGAAGTGAGCTAAAGAACGATGATGAATTCAATCCAGATCTGTGACTTGGGTGAGTGTCTGAAAAGTTTCAGCACTCTGTACATCATCTCCTTATGTTTGCTTTGTTCGCCCTAAGTTGGCAGGGTATGCCCAGACGTGGGCCCCTTGCTCACTTTGCCACTGGATTCATACTAGCCTAGCTGATGAGGGGTGTTACCCCGAAACCGGTCCAAGAATGTTTGTTTCCGGTCCAGGGAAGACCTGGCTTGGCAGTTCGGGCTGGACTGTTCCCATGAGGAACACAGTCAAGACTAATTTACATATGGCTGGGTCTGAACTGGGGTGGCGAATTTAGCTAAAGAACGATGATGGATTCTAACCTAGATCTGTGACTGGGAGTAAGTGTCTGAAAAGTTTCACCGCTCCGTCCATCATCTCCTTGTGTTTGATGTGTCTTGCGATTAGAAATTGCTACCTACTCTCTTTCTCCCTGAGCAAGTAGGATTTGTTAAAAATCGTCTCTCTAGCAATAATACTAGACTGTTCTCCCATGTTATAGAACAAGCTCACTTAGCCTCCATGCCATGTATGCCAAGAAGGCTTTGACAAGGTTGCTCTGACTCTTGTGAATGCAGATTTACATACATTTCAACTAGGTGATGACTATATACAAATTTAATGGCCCTTTACAATAAACCATCTGCAAGAGTTTAGATTGAACGGAACTCCTCCCTAGTGCTTTCCATCTACAACAGGGTACTAGGCAGGGTTGCCCATTATCACCGGCATTGTTTCTGTTAGTTATAGAAACATTACAATATATGATTAGGACAAATGCGAATATCACAGGTATTACTTTTGATGCTATTGTTGTTAAAGCAGCAGGCCATGCGGACGATATTCTACTTTTTACTGAAAATACGGAACAATCGGCCATAAACTGCAGAGACTTAGTCAGAGTATTTGGGCCATACCTTAAACCGAGATGAACCGGAGGTCATGGCTTTAAATAAACAGGGAGAAAAAGAACTCTTAGGCCATTTGTGGCTCACTTTGCAGTCCAAGCTGTATATTTACTAGGTTTTAGCGCCGTGTTTGCATCACAAAAGTGATGCAAATCTATGTTAAATCTTTTTTTTACTAATTTTCTTTACTACAAGTTTAGCGCTAGAAAATCACACAAAAGTAGCGCAAAGTTGTGCATTGGGCTGCTTTGCATTACTTAGCACCAAGGGGGCGTACCATGGGTGGTGCATGGTCGTTCTTATGCAACCAACCAAGGTTTCTGATGCTAAGCCCTAGTTATTTAAAAAAGTAGACAGGGTTTAGTGGGAGAAAATAGCGCACATTTCAAATAGGCGCTATGAAGAAGAAATGCTTTCATTCCTCCTTTCTTTTCCGACTTTGTATGTGTGCTTCAATCCGCCTCCAAGTATATAAAGTATGTTGCCATTGAATTTAAAGATAATCTCTTAGAGATGATCAAACATAACGAAAATAATGTTTTAAAAAGGATTACCAATTTTGTTGAAAGCTGGTCTCCTAAATTTTTTATTTTGGTGGGTCAATTGAGACCATTAAAATGAGGATCTTCCCAATGGTAAACTATCTGTTAAGTATGATCCTGGAATGCTATCAGACAATTACTTTACTGGACAATATCTTGAACAATTTTCTTTGGAATGGTAAACATCCAATCCCTAAAAAAGCTTAGACTTCCCAAGGAACAAGGAGGGGTAATACTGGCAAACTTTAAAGGTTATCAGATGGCTTTTCTCTTTAAACAAGGTGTCTAATTTAATCAGACTCCTACCACCCAAAATGGTTAGAAATTGAAAATTCACTCCTTTTAAATAGGGATGGGTGGAACTCACAGAGTTTCACTCTGCGGAATTCTGTGGCGTTACATAAAAACTCTGCAAGATTCCGCCAACGGACAGAAAATATGCAGATCACGCTGCAATTTGCCACTGACAGCGCGAGCAGCGCTGAAAAATCAGCATGAACGGCAACATGCGTTGCGCAACAGCGTGTGGTCATCCGAGTTGATTTTGCTGCCACTCGAGTGGAAAAACTACACAAGCGGCAGCATGTCTACTCGAGAGGCAGTCCTCTGACTACCACAGTTCACGACTGCCCACATTAGAAAATCATGCTAGGGGACGGCAAATCTTGCTTGCGCTCGCCAACTCCCATTTTCTTGAGCCTCGCGGGAGAAAAATTCCGCCACTCGGCGATTGGCACAATTTGGCTGAAACTCTGCGTTAAAGAGAAAAGCAGAGTGCCCAAAATTCTGCCAATTCCGCAGGCAGAACGAAACATTCTGCCCTCCCTTACTTTTAAATGTAACCCTCATCTCATACTTGGCATCCAGTAAAGTAAAGTGTCCCCATTCCAACATTATTCTTAGAGACCCTATGAAAGCCATACTATGAATTGATTCCATGTTGGAACCAAGACTCAGAAGTTAGGGTGACTTTGCTGTCGTAGAAATATTAAAATTGATGGGCAAAGTGTTGATTGGGAAGAATGCAGGGCCGGACTGGCCGTAGCGGGCACCGTGCATTTCCCCGGTGGGCCGCCAGGGTGGGGGCCGGTTTTGGGCCCCTGGGGGGCCGTTCTTGTTACAGGGGCGTTTTTGCAGCATAGCTGCAATATAGGCCCCTGTAACAAAATCAGCCAAAACCGGCCTTGGCAAACAGCTCGGCCGCACCCCAACCCCCCGGGGGGCCGGCCGAGCACTTTGCCAGGGCCGGGTTTGGTTCCCAGTCCAGCCCTGGAAGAATGGACCTCTAAATGTATTTTTACAGTTGGTCAAGTGAGCACCACATTAGAAGAACAATCAATGGCAAACCTACAAGGTATATACCACTTGGATAATACTGAATTTTATTGTTTCTTAAAGAAGAAAGTCTCAGTGATCAAAACAAGGAATTTTGAGGTGGATCCCTCTATTGTTGTACTGTTTATAATTTGGGTAAGCGAAGTAATGTTTCTACAACATATTCTATGTTCCTGACGAAATCCATAAAACTGACCAATTTGACTCAACACAAGTGGTAATCAGAATCAAATATAGATGCCCTGTTCTTCAACTGGCCTCATATTTGGTCCCTTCCCTTTAAAATATAAGAACTCAATTCAATAACTTTATTCGGTCTAAATAACAATAGGCCATAAAAGTACATAGAAATATTGCACATAGCTATAGGTTTTTTTCCCCCGGAGTTTTATATAGCGCAAACTTGACCCGAAGGTATCGGGTATCAGAGCGCTTTACATAGCACCAGTTGCGTTACATGAGGACACATTCATTTTTTTTGTTAGGCACGGGGAGATTAAGTGATTTGCCCAGAATCACAGGATGTTCGGCTTCATTGCCGAGACTCGAACCCAGTTCCCCAGATTCGAGGTCGACCGCCCTAGCCGTTAGGCCAACACCTCTCCCCTAGTCATAGTCACACATCAAAGTTTAAAAAGGATCATGCATTAAAAACAATTAAAAATGAATGCATCAGGGACTTTAGGGTTCATCGTCACATTGAGTAACCGTGCTTGAAATGAACAGAAAAGTGCGAGTAGAAGTCAGATTTCAGAGTTCATTATAATGTTATAAGCCGTAGGTGTAGTTAAAAAAGCATGAGGAGGGGATAGAGAGAGAACAAAAACCTCAAATAGGGTCCGCCATGCGCTCCTACTATCCCCCATAAGTAAACCCAACATGTTTGCCATCGCCATATACTGAGCCACTATGCACATAAAATTCTAACAGACTAGCCCGTCATTGAGTGTCTAGTCCTAAGTACTACTTTCAGAAAGGTGCTGACATTGAAAACAATTTTGGGTGAACACAGGGATTGTAAATGAAAGAGGGCTGGTCTACAACAGCGGAGGCCTAGCCTCCGTAACAAGGGAATCAAAAAGTGCTTTCGTGCTAGGCTGTGCAATTTGCAGAAGAACATAAAGTGCAATAGAGATTGTGCAGAATGATCATCACAGGGGCAGGAGGAGACTGTATTCCCCACCGGGTATAAAAAGTGTTTGAAAAATAGGGACCAATAAATTGTCTCTGCTCTGAAGTGGAAAAGAAGTGACCTCTCCCATCTTGACAGGTCCAGAGAAAATAAAAGAACCCCCTCACTGGTACGAACAAAATACCATCTCCTACATAGAACATTTTGGAACCTACTAAGGCTGTATAAACTTAATCTATGGGCAAATTCCTTATGTTGGACTTGTAATAGCACAACAGTGGACCTAGCTTACATGTTTTGATTGTCCAAAATAATAAAGATTCTGGACAGAGATTTTTCGCTTTATGGAGGAAGTTTTTCAGATGACACCTTCCAGACATTTTTCATATCTATTGACTGGCCCACAGATACTGATGTTGTTAATAATGATGATGCTTATCTCTTAGATTTGCTTCTTACTTTAGTCTATAAGATTTTTTGATGTCATTGGCAGAACTCAAATGTGTCAGCTCAAAAATGGCAGGAGTTGCTATTTTCTATCAGAGGAACTGATAATATAACCCTTTGACAATCTCCCTGGAAACCGAGAAATCTGGCCAAATTAACCTTCTATCTCACTAAGATTAAGCCTCCATGAAAGATTGTACTTATAAGTGAAATATTGTCAAGTAATGTTCAGATCTTACTGTATCTCTATCTGGTCTTTCTTGATTTTATCTTTTCCATTTTACATTATTGATCATAATGGACAAGCTACCATGATTACTCTTTCTCCCTTTTTTGCCTCTTCTCCCCGCCCTTATTTCTGTGATGCTTATATACTTGACAGCTTTGTTCTTAAATAACAATATCGCTATATGTATCTCTGTTTCTATAAAATAAGAGTTTGAAATTAAAAAAGAAATGTACCCAGGACAAGAAATTGAAAGTTATAGAGTTTATCTTAACTCCAATTGATTACTTATATACACAAGAATTACACATATAAAAGCATATGATTTTTTTTAAAACATTCATTCCATTTGAATAGCAGTACAACATAGATAACAAACAACATGGATTGCTAGAACAAACTTTAGACAGGATAACATTTGCAAAAATCATTCACTCTTATGTTAATATACAAATATAACATTTAAAGCTGCTACCAAACGCTTCCAGGTGATAATGGAGGGCTGGCCAAGCTATTTTCAGGTTGCTTCTGTGCAGTGATATCATCCAGGGATGCCGAGAATGTGATTGGGAAGGCACACCAAGAATGTCCTGGGCCTTAGTTCTAGCCCAGAAGGTCCTCCCAGAGTTTGCTGCCATGCTTCTTACCCTGTGTGTGGACAGCTATTGCACTACCGCACAAGCTGATATTCCTCCAGATTTGGGCCCACGCTGCTGTGATCATCTGAGTCTCAGGACCGTACATAAAGCTGTGGGTGATTTTGGAGGCCCCCATCCCAAATGACTTGCACCTCAACATCAGGGAAGCTGGGGTCCCTCTTAGCTGATCCCTCAGCCATGGTGGTTGTTAGAAATTGGGTCTCTAGTTGGCACCCTGTCCAAGTAGGGACCACAGTCCTAGTCAGGGTAAGTCAGATATACACCCTAAATTAACCTGTGCTTATCCTCTAGTAGCTTGGCACAGAGCAGTCAGGCTTAACTTAAGAGTCAATGATGAAAGTACTTGTGCAACACCCAAATTCCTACAACAGTGAAAACACCAAACAAAAAAAGTCGACACCAGGTTAGAAGAATAGAGCTTAATTTAATGAACAAAACAAGACCAAAACGACAAAAATGCAATAAGTAAAACCGAAGTTATGAATTCTTTTTTTTTTTTAAACTTTATTTGTCATTTTTTATATAATACAACTACAACAACAAATTGGCATTGACATGACGTACAGTAATATACCGTTGATAGCACTGGTGACACAGGTACAGAAGGCAGCCTGCGGGGAAGAAAAGACACAATGGGGGACAATATTCGTGGAGAAACAGGCTACAATGCAAAAAAGGAAAGCTTAGGACGAGCACAGTGCACAATGTGCAGCACACCGAGGGCAACCCCCGGCCCCTCAATTCAGTTAGGTGTTTCATCGCCATCGGACCTGCTCCCCCCACCATCAGTGCTGTCCGGAGAGGAGGGCCCTCCCTCCGCCAACCCAGAAGTGCACATTTCGCGCCAGACCAGTAGGTCGTCCTCCAGCTTCACATCCCTTCGGGTGAGTTTCATGTGAGCTTCTTCCGCTAGAGACCACTCCCTAACATCCCTAAGCCAGATAGGGACCTCTGGGCTCAACTGCCCCATCCAAGTAATTGCTATCCTGCGTCTAGCAAGCACCAGCATTAATTGCAGGAGCTTATAGGGAAGTTTCTTTGTTTTAGGTTTCCGGACAGACGCCAGCAAGCAACTCAAGGGTGCTATTTCCACCTGGATACCTGTTACAGTGATAATCTTGCTCACCACCGCTACCCAGAACTGTTGAACCCTGGGACAATCCCATGCCATATGTAAAAAACCTGCTTTCTCCGCTGCGCATCTAGGGCAGCGGTCTCCCTGTCACCTGGAAGACGGCTCAGAGATACCGGGGTGAGGTAGGTGCGGTGCAGAAAGTTAAAGTGCGTCAATTTAAATCTGGCGTTACAGGAGACTACGTGTGATGGAGCCTATGTGTGCCCATTGTTTCTCGCCCAGGTGGACCCCAAGGTCTGCCTCCCAGGCCGCCCGCGATGGTGGGACCGGGGGGGTGGAGTCCTGCTTCATAGCCGCGTAGAGAAGGGAGATCAATTTGCGACCCGAACCACATGTAAGTAGAATATCAAGGGTGTGGGTCGGGGTAGGAATATCTGGGTACTGAGGCCAGGTGGTTTTCACCACATCTTGGAGTCCGCGATAGTGTAGAAACTGTCCTTGGCCTAGGCCAAAGCTCTCCTCCGCCTGTTCAAAAGTAAGGAAAGTCTCACTGGGAAAGAGGTCTGCCAGTACCTCGCATCCACCCTCCCTCCAAGATTGAAAGGACATGTATTGTCCCATGTCTATAAAGGGAGCCAATATCCAAATCGAAAGCTCCCTATGGAAGGGGGCCCTTCGTAAGATCCTCTCCGCAAATCGTTGCCACACACCTGCAGTGTGTCGTACGAGGTAGGGAAGAGATGCCCCTGACCCCCTGCCCCGCATCAACGCCTCCTGTAATGCCGGTGTATCCGCTCTGCCAGAGAAGAGGCGTTTCTCCCACTTATCCTCATCTGTGAGCCACCGCGCCGCAGGCTGTAATTGGGCCGCGTAGTAGTATAGGTCGAAGCGTGGGGCTTCCAGCCCACCCTCCTCATAACTTCGTGAGATAGTCTTGAGAGCTACCCTGCTGCGGCGGCCCGCCCACAGGAGGGACGTAAGTAACGTGTCCAAAGTTTTAAAGACGCGCGAAGGCAATGGGCATAAAGAGTTCTGAAGGACGTAGAGTATCCTAGGGAGCATCACCATCTTAGAGATGGCCAACCTGCCCATTAAGGACAGGGGAGAGTGTTCCAAAAGGTCACCGATTGCCGCAAAGAAGCAAGGGTGCGGTCGACATTCCGGGTCAACGCCTGCGCGTCTGTCGGGGCCACCTGGATCCCCAAGTAACGAAAGCCCGCCGGTTCCCAGCGCAGTCCCAAGTCCGGTAGCTCTTCCGAGGGCACCGAGGTCAATCCCGCCAGCGGGAAGACCAGGGACTTGCCGCGGTTAAGCCGCAGGCCTGAGACCTCTCCAAACCGGTCCAACTGGTGCAGTAATATCGGCAATGCGTCCCGGGGAGAAGCCAAGTAAAAGAGGGCATCGTCCGCATAGAGGGAGATAACGTGGCTCGTGTCGCCTACCCTGATCCCCCATTTGTCCATCTCGGCCCTGATCCGGACCGCAAAGGTTCAATAGCCAGGGCGAACAACAAGGGCGAAAGGGGCACCCCTGACGAGTGCCCCGACCCAGTTGCCAATCCTCCGAGCGCGCGCCCGCAAGTTTAACCCTCGCGCGGGGTGCCGTATAGAGGATACGAATCCAACGACAGAAGTTGGGACCCAACCCCGCAGCGTGGAGAACCTCAAGGAGATATCCCCAATCTACCGTGTCGAACGCCTTGGCGAGGTCAATAGAGACCAGGACCAACTGGTCCTCCCGGTCACGTACCTCATGGAGGACATGATTGAGCCGGCGTAGATTCATGGCCGTATTGCGTCCTGGTATGAACCCACACTGGTCTTCGTGGACCAAATGAGGCATGTAGGGCGCCAAACGGGTAGCTAAAAGTTTGGATAAGATTTTGACATCCGTATTGATCATGGTGATCGGTCGATACGATGAGGGCTCGTGAACATCCCCTCCTGGCTTCGGGATCATACAGATTTCCCCCTGTGACATACTGGGTGGGAGTTGTCCATTCTCAAAAGCTTCAAGATAGACCTGCAGCAAGAGACGGGGGAGAGTAGCCGCGAATGCCTGATAAAATTCCGGTGGGAACCCATCACTACCCGGGGACTTGGCACGTGGAAGGTGCTGCAGAGCGGACTGTACCTCCCCCAACGTTAGGGGTACATCAAGTTCCTTCCGCGTTGGTTCAGGGATAGATCGTAGGGTCAGGTCCTGGAGATAAGGGAGATAAGCGGCCGCGGTGATGGCAGGGTCCGCAGCATACACTGCCTGCAGATGTGATCGTAGGACTCGCAACAGCCCCACTTCCGAATGGACAAGGCCACCCGCGGGCTCCCTCAAAGTCACAATCGCCGCCGGGGCGTGTTCCTGTCGCAGCACCCATGCCAAGAGACGGCTCGATTTGTCCCCCTCTCTATGAAGGCGCTGTCTGTAATTCGTGAGTGTATATTTGTCGAGTCTATCCCAAATGTCGTGGATGCGCTCCCGGATGCCATGTTCCCCATCCACCCCCTGTGTCTAGTGTCGCGGAGGTCTGTACCTCCAAGAGGCGACGTTCCTCTCCCTGGAGCTCGCGTTGGAGCTGCTTCCGCACCCCACATGTGAGGCTCATACATGCCCCTCTCACTACAGCCTTCAGGGCGTCCCATTTCGTAGCTAGAGACAGGTCCGGCTCGTTCCAATTGAGGTCAATATAATCCGTTATGGCGGTTGCTAGATGGTGTTTCCCCACAGGGTCCTCGAGGACCTCTGCCGGGAGCCTCCAGACTCGTGGACGGTTAACCGGGCGGCCCCAACCAACCACACATGCGACCGGGGAATGATCAGATAGGAATCGCGCGTGATAGGTCACCTCGAGGGACATGGCCATGCTCGGGTTTGCGATTAAGAACCGGTCTAAGCGACTGTATGTATTGTGAGTGGGTGAGAAACAAGTATAGACTTTCTGAGTGGGGTGCCCATGGCGCCATATATCCTGAGCCCCAATATTTTCCATGACCTCACGGAGTTTCACCATCATCCTTGGTTTTGTTCCAGTACGGGGTGGGGACCTATCTAGGTCGGAGTCCAGGACGCAGTTAAAGTCTCCCATCCAGATCAACGGGACCTCTAATTCGGACACCAGGACCTCCTGCAGGGATTGAAAAAGTCTGGGTCATCGGTGTTGGGTGCATAGATATTCATGATTGCAATGTCTCTCCCGTCAAGCTTAGCTCTGAGGAGCAAATATCTCCCATGAATATCAGCTTCTACATACTGGAGGGCAAACGGGGTCCCCGGGGCCACCCAAACAAGGACTCCCCTGGCGTAGGAAGAGAAGGAGGAGTGAAAAACCTGACCCCGCCATTTCTTCGCTAATTTCTGAGCCCCTTCGTCGGTGAGATGCGTCTCCTGGAGGCACGCTATCGAGACCTGGTGTCTGCGGAGGAAGGATAAAACTCTGCATCTCTTAGTGCACGTGCCCAGTCCCCTCACATTCCAGCTTAAAAATTTAAATCCCCTGGATGTTAAGGTGGCCATATGTTCTCCGCCCCGTGCTGCCCTGCACCCCCCGAGCCTCCGGATCTGTACGTACAATGCCTAAAAAAAGAACCCCAACACTCCCACCTAGAAGAACCCACCCCCTCCCCCGAGCAATTTACTGACAACACGCGCAGAAATGCCCTTCCCACGCTGGCGCCAGGACGTGCACAGCTGCCCCAATAGCCCAACCAGGGCCAAAGTTACAAAGCAAAGAAAAACCACATAGAAAACACCCCCCCCAATTCGGACTCCCGACGCAGGCCAGCCACCTCTTAACCTACGGTCATAACCGTTCCGCCCCAACTAGCATGTAAAGCCACAGGACCAAATTAAGTGGCAGCGCCCACAAGGCTCAGCCGCCATATTCTCAGCTGAACGTTCCCACCCAAGCCCCCCAGGAAGGGAGAAGAGAAAAGAAACAGGCCAATAAAGGGGTAAAGGAAAGAGGTGAGGAGGAAAGAGAAAGCGAGGTCAGACAGAGACATTAGCACCGCAGGCATGTCTCCAAGGGCTCTGCGATACCATAAGCATTGGGCCCCTAATGTCCGGCCTTCTGCTGCCCCAGCCTCATGAGCAAGGAAACAGGAAAGAAAGAGTAGGGTACCATCTTCAAGCCGGGTCTGTTAATAACGTAGGTGGGTCCATGACAGTCTCTGGGACCTCATGACTAGGCGACGGGAGAGTCTCTGGCACCAGTCTCCCTTCAGATGTTACCATCGCCGGCTGTGAGGGAGAGCCTTCTGGATCCGAAGAGTCCACTCGCAGGGCTCCATCGTCTCCCACCGTGATCCGCCGGTGCTCCTCTTGGGCATCGCCCGCTGAGCGATGCCTGCGCCTGGACCTGCGGCTTCTCGGGGGTCTGATCCCCCAGTTGCTCCTGGAACCTCTTTGTTCATGCTGCGGGAGGGCCTCTCCTCTGACCTCAAGCCACTCCCACACCGCCTCCGGGGAATCAAAGAAATGAGCCCTGCCCAGGGCTATCACCTTAAGTTTCGCAGGTTACAGTAACATGTACTGGAGGTGAAGTTCCCGTAGGCGCTGTTTGATACCCAGGAAAGATTTCCGTTGTTCTTGGACTTTGCGGGTGTAGTCCGGATAGATGGAGACTTTAGCGTTATCGAAGGTGAGGTCTTTCGATTCTCTTGCCGCTTTCAAAATACAGTCTCTATCTCGATAGTTCAGAATTTTGGCAATGAGTGCCCGAGGAGGCGCCCCGGGGCGGCGGCGGGACCAGCGCCCGATGGGCTCGCTCTATCACGAATACATCAGAGAGGCCCACGGGGCATAATTTAGTGCGTACCCAGTTCTCTAGAAATCGCTCCGCATTTCCCTGTTCCGCGCGTTCTGGAATACCTAGGACCCTGATGTTGCTTCGACGGGCCCTACCTTCCGCTTCCTCCGCTCGGCGCTCCAATGCCCCGGTAGTCTGGGTGAGCTGAGAGACCTGCTGTTTCAGGGAGGCCACATCCCCACGAAGCTGTACAATGTCTCCCTCCGCCGTTGAGACCTTATCCGCCACCTTTCGAAGATCAGCTCGCAACAGGTTCACATCGATGGAGACTGTCTCTATTTGTTTCTCTAGGGCAGTGCGGGATCCCTGTATCGCCTCCAAGAGTTCAGCTCGAGACGGCTCATCCCCGTCTCCATCCAGTCCCGACTGGCGCGTGATGCGCTGCGTGGGGATGCGTTGTGTGGTATACTGCGTAATAGTGTTGGGGTTAGAGGCACGGGGCACCTTGTCCTTACCCATGTCGCAGTCAACTAAGGATCCTGCAGGGGTCCGCAGGCGCCGCAGTCCCCAGGCCTAGATTCACCTCGGAAGGCCTCTGTCACCACGCACACGCCAGTCTCACAGGCGGATCCTCCGGCAGCGTGGGGGATCGCAGTTCCCAGCGCACCAGGACCAGGCCGACCCGGAGGGCCAACCACGAGCCCAGGACCACAGGGAGGCACGCGTGGTCAATGTCCCAGGGGATCCAGCCGGTGGTCCCCGCCCCAGGGCAGGGAGGGCTCTCCCCCCACACAGCAGTCGCCTCCAGGCAGAGATTAGATAAGGCCTGCCAGGGCCGTAAAGTACTGGCAGGGCAGGCCAGTCATGTGCCACAAGAAGGGGGGCCCACAAGTCGGTCCGTCTCACCTCGTCGCCGGCTCCCCGATCCAGCAGGTGTCACCTCACGGAGTCACAGGTGCTCCACTCCCGTCAGGAGGATAAGCGACCACCCGATATCCCAGGGCGGCCGCCTCCAGCCGGCACGGAGGCGCAGGTCCAGAGCGCGATGCGGGGACGCCCGCCGCGCACCCGACACTCAACAGGCGCCGAGTCCACAAGGTCAGGCAGGGGCAGGTCCGGACCCTCAATGCATCTCCGGCGGGGACGGCACCCTCCGGCGGGCCTCCCGTCGCGATGTCCGGCGCGGCGCAGGCGGGTGGAGGCCGGATCCCGGCCTCGCGTGAATACGGGCTGGTAGTGCGGCGGACGCTGAAGGCACAGTGCCGCCCCCAGGCTGGCACCCGATCTCCTTCCCCCTCCAAGGGGCTCAGCCGCCGGTAGGATCCTCGCTGGGATCTATCTAGGGACAGTGCGCCAGGGCCCGGCTCCCCCCACAGGCACCGGGGCCACCAGGGCAGGCAGAGGCCGGTCCGGGCCTCCGATGGTATGTTCACGGGGCGGAACGTCCCGCAGGGCCCCCGCCGCGATGTCCGGCGCAGATCAGGTAGGTGCAGGCCGCAGCCCCGGCCTCGCGTGGAATCGGGTCACGAGCGCGGCGGGTTCAGAACGCGCCGCCCTCAGCCCGGTCTCCGGCCCCACTCCCCTCCAAGGGGCACCAGCTACGATCGGGGTCTCCACCGCATAGAATCTACACGCGTGGGCGGCGGTAGAAAGGATGATGCAGGATTAATTGGGCTGGCCGGTCGGGAGCCGAAGGAGCTCACGTCCTGTCGGCCATGCTGCTTGGCCACGCCCCTCGAAGTTATGAATTCTTAAAGACTATCCTGAAACATAGTGCTTAAAAACATAAAGCGCCAACCAGGGGCTATCTGGTTGCGCTTGACTGGGGGCAATCCAAAAGTTCAGACTGACCGAGATGGAGCATGGGTCAGATACAGGGACCAGCCTTGGCTGGCTGAAACAGTACCTTTGGTTGGAGGATGCATTGACGTCAAGGGCGAGGAGCAGAGAGGCAATGCGATGGTTCGGATAATTTAGGATTGGTAGGCGATGCATCGTCTTCGAGCCACACACTCGGGGATGCGTCATCGAGCAACGTTGGATGCAGCTGGTGCGTTGTCGCCAAGTCACGCAAATAGGTGATGCGTCAGTGGAGAAGTGTCGGTTCCGACCGGTGCAACTCCAAAAATTTGCAGATTTTGCTAGTTGCAGCACAGAAAACCCCAGTTCCAAGGGCACAGGACTGTTTTGGCACCACTTGGCAGGGCAAGACTCAGAGACGAAAGAGTCCAGGTGCTGTTGCAGGGTTGCTGGAAGTCTTTGATCTCCCTGAGACTTCAGAATAGGAGGCAAGCAGACAAGCCCTTGGAGTCACTCTGGGTTCAGGTGGTGTAGATCCAATCCTTCACACCCAGGCAGATAGGGCAGCAGGCAGGACAGCACAGCAGAAAAGCAGTTCTTCCAGAGCAGCAGTCCAGCAGTGTGGATGTACTTCAGAAGCACAGCGGTCCTTCTTCCTGGCAAAGTATCCACAGGTCCACAAATGTACTGAGTTGGTACGGTCAGAAGTCCAGTTCTGATGTCCATTGGTGCCTTTTAAGTGGAGGAGCTTTGAAGCGCACAGAGATCCTCCCTTCCTGCCCTGGCTCCAGACTCACTACAGGGGGTTAAGCAGTCCTTTGTGTGAGAGCAGGACATAGCCCATTCAGATTTGTCAGCTCCTTCCTCCCATCCTGCCCAGGATGACCCATCTGGATGTGAATGGCCCATCAGACACACCTAAGCTTCCTGTGTGTGTGTGGCTGTCTAGAGAGAATGCACAAGGTCGAGCTGCCACCTACCCCAGACGTGTTTTGGAGGCAGGCACACGGAGCTTAAGAGCAGAAAAATGCCAACTTTCTAAAAGTTTACAACAAGAGGGGGGGTGGCCCTTAATCAGTAAGGCTAGGCCTATTAAACAATCATACAACAACATACGTGCCAGTACTGATAATCATTAAACATCACTCAGCATGATGACACATAACACTTGATGTGACCATTGACGTTTTTTGTTTATTTTTCACATATTTTCTCTTTTCTCTTTTTTCATGAATTTATCTTTTCGTAAATCATCAATTTTTCAATAACAACAAAGAAATTCGTACAAGACCCACAGAAGAACACAAAACGAATATAGTAACTTAAATTACAATTATTTACACAACTGAATACATTTATCAAACAAAACATTAACAATACATAAACAAGACACCTACTTACAACAAATACAATAGGCTCAAGTCCTGTAATTAATGAGGCAATTTCTCATTTGTGAAACAGGAGAGAGATAAATACCCTGTTTAATGGCTTTTTGTCCACTTATAAGAGGAATATTTTAACAGGGCAAAACTAAACAGTGGATTATTATGGCTCACCAAAAACTCTTTCATAAATAATTTGATACAACAATCATATTTTGAGCCAGCATAGTCAATCCTTACGCAAAACACTTGTCAACACGTTTCGAACCCAAAGATATGAATTAACAGTTCTCTCCTCAGGACACAGAACTCAGAATGAGCTGGAAAATTAAAAGAAAACCTTTGTGTTAACATACAAATACAAAAAGCTTTCAAGCTCACATTCATACAGAACCATCCATGCTTAAATTACCTCTGTATCAGGAATCTTCCTATCGCAGTTTGTCCATAATTCAGACTCTACCCCAATTACATTACTATGCAGACCCTAAACGAAGCAAACCAAGGAGAGAAGCATCAAATCTGTGTTCCGAAATATACATCCATGAAATAACTAGATTAATCGTAGGGGCATATTCACAAGTACGTGCGATAACCATCGCAAAAGTTACTTAACGCAACCTTCAACATTGCAGTCCATCGCGGGAAATTTACGTTGTGTTAACCAAGTATTCACAACACAGCGGTATCATGCGATAGTCCCCAGATAACCCGACAACTGTCCGCGTTAAAATCAACGCCACGCCTCAAAAATGCGAAACTCGAACGCAAAAAAAGCTGCGATGAGGCCAAGCGCGATACAAAAAGCAGCGAAAACCAGAAGCAGGCCTGTAAATCCCACGTGCCTGGCGGGAAAATGCACCATAGACGCAACAAAAACAACACACCAGAAACAATCCAAAGTTCGTAGCAACATGGATGCACCCTGACCCAGCGCAGAGGCCAACGCAAACCCCACAAGCCCCACAGACCACCAGCAAGGACCAACGGGGTCGGGGAAGGCCAAGGAGAAGAGGGAGAGGAAGACGGGGTGCAGTCCGTAGGAAAACAAGACCAGCGTCACGGATGTGACAGAGCACTACCAGCAACTGAACCACAGTCAGACCACCTTGAATGCAGCCGGAGTGCCGAGGAGGCCAATGGAGGAGGCCAAGAGGCGCCGGCATGACGTGAATACCCAAACCAGGCCCAAAGACGCTGCCAACAGGAAGCAGCTACGGCTACAGGAGGTGGGAGTCCTGCGCCACAGGAGGAGCTGGAGGAAATGGAGGCCAGCCATCAGTGTGGAGACGGTGCAAGGAGGCGGGAGGACGGACACAGCACGAGAGGACCTGACACAACAACAACAGGGTGAGTAACCAACAAGTCCATGGGGGGACGGGGGGAGACGTGCACAATGGCACACATGCACAACGACGTGTAGCACACTGTACACCCACAACAACCCAGGGTCATGTCCCCCATCCCCGTGGCACACTGCAGCACACACACATGGGAATCACAGCACATCCCATGACAATGTGGCACAAAGTGCAACACCGACACTGCAGAACAGGGGACACAACTGGGTCCACCCATGCGCAGAAACAGGCCAATCACATCGGACAGAGCAGGGAACTGTGAGATGCATATGTACGGGTGCAACCTCACAACAGTCATGTAGTCCAAATTTCCACTGTCCCCCCTCAAATTGCCAGCACCTCCCAAACAGTCACAATGTACATTGTCACACAGTCTGCATGCCTACAAGAACAATGTGCCAACAGAAATGTCAACACAATGTCAACATGCATCTCCCCTACACATTGCAGAGGGACAAACAACACCTCCAGTAGGTCAGACCAGACAACCCATCAGTGATGCAGGACACGACCAACACACCTTCAACACCGACGCCCTACACCAGCCCATGGACATCCCACGCAACCCTCCACCAGGACCAGGGCAGACAAGCCACATAGAGGAGAACCCAGCCCCTGCAACAGACCACACAGCATGAAGCACACGCAAGCACGGCTGGCCCACAACACCTCACCGACCCACACATGGCACCCCAATGCCAGGTGACAGAACGCCAAAAGGAGGTGGCCGAACTTGTGCGGGTGTGGTCCGAACCCATGGAAGGCGAACTAGATCACATACGTGGGTGTCAACTACCCTTCAGGGACCACCTACACCCCACAAAGGAGACCCACACTGCCATAGAGCCACACGCAGAAATTATGTTGAACTGGCTACGGGCACATGCGCCCGGCCCCTTTATTGGCAGGGCCACATATACAGTGACGCCTGTGCTGGATGTGTGTGGGGTGAGCATAAGCCAGCCCGCACGGAGTGCACGGTGCTGGCAAGAACATGAACAGTGGACACCAGTGCAATGGAAACAGAAGACACATGCATAGCAGAGTCAACTGCTGAGCAACATGGAGGGAGCCGGAGCAAGTACAGAAGTCACCCAACATACAAACAGAAGTGTCCGTGAGTTGCAGTGCACTGAGGTTGGGGCACTAGAGCCGTGCGCGCCCGTGTGATGAAAATAACTTGGATTGTGTCCATTCGGGATGTTCCTGCTGCAGATGCAGTGGGGTGTGTCAGACCTGCAGCAACTCCCTCATCAACGTCTCAGGTCTCCAACACTGCCTGAGGTGACATTGCTGCGCAACATCTCCACATCACAAAACTCAACCAGTAACGGTCCATTGGTTGTGGTGCACTGAGTCAGTGGCACCTGGAGTGCTGAGCAGGGGATCAGGCAGATGATGGCATCCACGACAGGTCTGAGCAACTCCGTCAAGCCAGTACCACTGTCTCGACTCTGGCAGATGGTGGTTGGAGTTGGCCCTGGCGATGGTGGCGTGTGCCTCCTGCGGTGATGCGACGTCCGGGCCGGTCAGGACTCGATTCGATGTGTGAGCCCTGGTGGTCTGCAGTTGAGGCCGGAGGCAGCGGACAGCGCAGGGCCACATGCACATGGCGTCGATGACCCCAAGACCACCATCACAGAGGTCATCCAATATTCATCCAGACAGGGTCCCGGACTTGAGCTGCACAGAGTCAGTGGCCCCGGGTACACATCGGCAGGCACACCGCCACGGGACGGTGACTTGCGGTCCAATGAGGTAGGGCCATGCAGACTGAGTGAGTCCTCGTCGAAGTCGGAGGTGAATGTCGCGTAGTGTTTCGGGGGACAGTGGAAGGTGTTCTACCAGGGCATGATGCAGAGGGCAGAAGCTATCCGGAAGCAGCAAATGGAGGAGTGGAAAGCGACTGCCTCGTTGCCACCACCAAATCGGTATCAGCTGCATGAGGATGAAAACTACCCCCTAGTTCATAGACTCAAACGCCACCAATGTACGACCAGAGAGTGTCCATGAATGTCGGGGAACAGACTTAGTGGCACCGTGGCTGAGTGGGGATGCAGTCTGTGATGATGCCGGTACACACATATGAACTCCGGCATTGACGATTCAAGACTCTATGACCCTCGGACCGCAGTGTAGTCCAGAGGCAGCGGTCAGCAGTGGGCCACAGCCACGTATTGTAGGCTCGCGATGCACAGAGTAAGTGACATCAGGGCAGTTGTCGGTAGTGTTCGATCACCTCCGTAATGATGATCCTTTTTCCCTCCCAAATGCAACGCGTCATCCTCTTATGCCTCTCCTTGCGTGCATTGATTCGTACTCTGCCTTTGAATAATCGATGTTCAGTTCCAATCCTGTGACCTACACGAGCGCAGCGTAGGCCGAGAGCAGTAGTCCGCGTGGGCCCACAGAATCTTGCGGCTGTGATGTAACACTAAGACCTGTTGGCACCACATCGAAGGGTGTATAGTGACATACACTCAGCCATGATTTATGTGCTCTGCCATGGTGTAATCAAGACTCAGTTCCAAATGTGTGACCTACTTGTCCGCTGTGCATGCCGGTGGAGAACGACAACGTGAAAGGAATACTGCGGGCCTGTGTTGCGGAGGCCGTGATGGTCTGAGGGGGCTGCCAGGGTCGCAGGCCTCGTGCTTGGAGATTGCACCTGCACGTGGTGGGCCCTCATCGACACACGCCGGTGTCGGAAGGTGGGCATTGAGGCCTGGGTGCGCAGGGGCGGGCAGGACTGATTCGGGGACCAGCGTTCGGGGGTGCAGCAGGCGCACGGGATCGCTGGCAGCAGCGCTCTTGGCGTCGGCCTCGTGGCGGGGTGAGGGGTGCCGCCCTGGCAGAGACGTTGGGCATTCCGGAAGAGGACCACGCCCAGGGTTACGTGCCTTTTATTCACACCCCTACGCTGGCCTGGCGTACGCCGGGCCAGCCCACTCCCCTCGCGCTTATGGGGGTACGTCACAAGCTACATTTTCGCAACTTCCCCACTGGCTGGGGTGACATGGTTGCGTCCACTGCACTCCAAACACCAGCGGGGTGTGTCGATATGGATATGTGTGTGGTCTGCTTACTGCAGTCTGGCCAGCACATCCACGCCACACTTGGCTTGTGTACATTCTCATTCATCAGTCCCTTGCCTCCTTCGCACATGCCTGGTCCCCACCTCTTCCAACATTCTGCTATTGTGTGTCCGAGGTGCCATGCCGTAGATGGCTCATGTACATGGCTGGGCCAGGTTCCCACAGTGAGTTGTGCTGTCGTGTCTGGTGGGTGTGCATGTTGTATGTGAGCTTGTGACGTGTGCATTTCCTGAGTTGTGTGTTGCATGATTGTGGATTTGAGGTGTGTGGTGTGAGCATTTGGTATTGGCCAACGGGCAGTGCATTTCCGTGGGTGCCATCCTGGTGTCGCAGGTCGATGATGGACTGTCGGGAGGTGCAGGTATCATGCACACTGCCTGGGTTGTTGGTGACGTCGTTGGCGGAGATTCCACGGTGGTCCACTATTGCCTGCACATTGGTGGGATCCGTGCGCTTTCTGTGGCGCTTATTGTGTGCAGTGTCACCAGGGCCCACTAGTAGGACATGTGTGCAGTCACTTGCCCCCTGACACATGCGGAAAGCCAGCTGTGGCATACACACCTTGCTTGGTCTCCGGCTGTTCCTGCGCAGTGTGTGCGAGGTATGAATAGTGGGGTACCAAGCTGATGGTGTCATCCATGACCGTTGTGGGGGACTTGGATTGGCCGGGCTGTGTGACTCCTCTGTCTCAGGCGGAGGTTGGTTGGAGGGTACCAGAGGCCAACACGTGCAGCACGGCCAGCAGCTTTGTCTGCGGTGGGATGTTGGTTGTCCGCTGTGTTGGTACCGTCAGCCTGTGGGCTATGGTGGTCAGGATGCGGAGGAGGGTTGTCCCTTTGGGCATATAGTGGGCAATGACATTCTCTGGTGTTGGGTCTGTGGGCTTGGTGAATTTTGGGAGGGTCGCTGTCTTTGTCTGCGCTGCCTCAGTGTTGGTCCGGGTGGGGTGGGGGTGGCGGTGGGTGTTGTGGCCCTCTTGGGTGTCCGGCACGCATGTTCAGTGGCTAATGGCATCTGTTGCCCTTCAGGTGTGGCTCTGGGCTGGGCTCCATTTTGTGGTGCAGGCTGTGCTCCGACTTTGCATCAGGTCAGGGCAGGTGTTAGATTCCTGCTGGTAACGCGCCTTATCGCCTGTTTTGTGGTCTCATCGCTGATCGGGCTGGTCGTTGAGAATGTTGAGGTGTGGTGTTGTCGCGGGTTTTTGCTCGGGAACACCTACTCTGCATCTCATTAGCGATAGTTGCGGGGGTCATCTGTGGCGATGTTTTTTGCGGATGCTATCGCAGGTAAACTGGTGTTATGGGCTGTTAGCACCAGCTTGTGAATGGTGCGATGAATTTATCGTCACTTTGGCTGCAATAAAGTGCCGCTAACTACGCGATGTGTCCTTGAGAATATGCCCCGTAGTGTAGCTAATTACACCAAATGATCGACCGAGAAAAAGAAAGCTCACTTGGTCCAGAAGTTAATCAATGGCGGATGGGGGAATTGTGAGTTGTTTTGTCAGCGGCTGTGTCAGTCCACAGCGGTTACTTCGTGACTGAAACAAGAGAACCGTGCGACATCTTAGTTTTGCGGTTCAAAAAGCTAATTACAGGAACGAACGCGGTTCATACAGTGAATCTAAACCTACCTTAATCTCAAAATAGCATGGCATGAGACGCGCAGGTCTACGGTTTTCTCTTAGAATGGATACCCGATGTGTGACATGTCGAGTTTAAGCAATCACTTCTGTTTTTTTGGGGGGGGCATGCATGCACAGTTAACCCCTTCGGTGCTCATGACGGAATGGTTCCGTCATTCGCACCAGTGCTCCTGTGCTCATGACGGAACCATTCTGTCATGAGGACAGGGGCACTAAATCCCTCTGCTGCAAACAGCAGAGGGATTTCCATTTTTTTTGGGGAGTCTCGGGAGGTTCCCCAACCTGTGAGGCCCTTTGCTGATTTTCAATGTAATGACGACCGTGCGCATGGCGCGCTGTCGTCGTCATATTGAAAACGAAACTGAAACTTAGTTTCAGTTTCAATGTTTTAGTGCTTGTGGGGCTATCTCAGCCCCCGAGCACCAAAACACTTGGGAGAGGTATCGTTGGAAAGGGGAGAATCTCCCCTTTCCAATGGGGAAGGGTACCTTCCCTAGTGGATCCCTGCTTGGGGATCGCCCCAGGAGGGCGATCCCTAAGCAGGGATCCACCTACTAGCCACCAGGGAGGGGGGAGCGGCCCCTTGGGCAAGGGCCTTTGCTCCCCCCCATTAAATTTTGCCAGATAGCCTTTCTGCACTCCCCTGGTGGGCTACTGCCCCCAATCTGCCCCCCCGGGGGGGGGCAGATAGCACCCTAGACACCAGGGATTTTTTTTATAGGCCAGGGGTGGGGGCTGCCAAGAATGGGCATGCCAAAGCCCCCACCCTACCCCCCCAAAGAAGGCATAAGACTTTCTGCCCCCCCAGGAGGCAGATGGGGGCAATAGCCCCTGATCTGCCCCCGGGGGGGGCAGAAAGCCCACTAGGCCCCAGGGATTTTTTTTATATACGTAGGGGTGGGGGCTGCCCAGAATGGGCATGCCAATGCCCCCACCCCAAAAATAAATGCTACAGTCTTTCTGCCCCCCCTGGGAGGCAAATGGGGCAATAGCCCCTTATCTGCCCCCCGAGGGGGCAGAAAGCCCACTAGGCACCAGGGATTTTTATTTTTCCAAAGTTCGGGGCAGGGGCTGCCCAGAATGCCCCAGGGGGAGGCAGAGAGCCCACGAGGCGCCAGCGATTACGCTGGCTTTTTTATACGTAGGGGTGGGGGCTGCCCAGAATGGGCATCCCAATGTCCTCACCCACCCAAAAGAAATAGCCACAGTCTTTCTGCCCCCCTTGGGGGCATTTCGGGGCAATAGCCCCCGGTTTCCCCCTTCCCCAGGGCGGCAGAAAGCCCACTAGGCACAGACTTTTTTTTCGGAATGTGCCTACCTGTGGATTCTGGGTCCTAGCGCAGCTGGCACCCAAGGAAACCTAGTAAACCTATACATTTTTGAAAACTAGACACCCAGGGGAATCCAGGATGTGGTGACTTGTGTGGCTATCACTCGGGTCTGTTACCAAGAATCCCTTGCAAACCTCAAACTTTGTAAAAAAAAACAAATTTTCCTCACATTTCTGTGATGGAAAGTTCTGGAATCTGCGCAGATCCACAAACTTCCACACAGTCCGCATTTCCCAAAGTCTTCCGATAAAAATGATACCCCACTTGTGTGGGCAGGCGCAGTGCCCGCGACAGAAAACGGCCCAAACCGCAACGTGGACACACCACATTTTTACAGTTAAAACTGACCCTTTTTTGCAAAGTGCCTAGCTGTAGATTTTGAACCATAGCTCTGCCGGCACCTAGGGAAACCTAGTAAACCTATACTTTTTGAAAAGTAGACACCCAGGGAATCCAGAATGGGGTGACTGGTGTGGCTCTCACCAGGTTCTCTTACCCAGAATCCCTTGCAAACCTCAAACTTTGTCAAAAAAACACATTTTCCTCACATTTCTATGATGGAAAGTACTGGAATCTGCGTGGATCCATAAAATTCCACCCACCCCGCATTTCCCAAAGTCTTCCGATAAAAATGATACCTCACTTGCGTGGGTGGGTCAAGTACCCGCGACAGGCAAGGGCCCAAAACGTATTGTGGAGACATCAAAATTACCTATCACAAAACGACCTGCTTTTGCAAAGGGGGGCGGGGGGGACCTGGGTTTTTGGCACCGGGCCCAACGGATATCTCGGGAATCCTAACAAACCCACACATTTCTGAAAACTAGACACCCTGGGGAGTCCAGTGAGGTACGGCTTGCATGGATCCCCCAACAATTCCCTACCCAGAATCCCCTGGGGGCTGCCCAGAATGGGCATCCCAATGTCCTCACCCACCCAAAAGAAATAGCCACAGTCTTTCTGCCCCCCTTGGGGGCATTTCGGGGCAATAGCCCCCGGTTTCCCCCTTCCCCAGGGCGGCAGAAAGCCCACTAGGCACAGACTATTTTTACGGAATGTGCCTACCTGTGGATTCTGGGTCCTAGCGCAGCTGGCACTCAAGGAAACCTAGTAAACCTATACATTTTTGAAAACTAGACACCCAGGGGAATCCAGGATGTGGTGACTTGTGTGGCTATCACTCGGGTCTGTTACCAAGAATCCCTTGCAAACCTCAAACTTTGTAAAAAAAAAAAACAAATTTTCCTCACATTTCTGTGATGGAAAGTTCTGGAATCTGCGCAGATCCACACAGTCCGCATTTCCCAAAGTCTTCCGATAAAAATGATACCTCACTTGTGTGGGCAGGCGTAGTGCCCGTGACAGAAAACAGCCCAAACCGCAACGTGGACACACCACATTTTTACAGTTAAAACTGACCCTTTTTTTGCAAAGTGCCTAGCTGTAGATTTTGAACCATAGCTCTGCCGGCACCTAGGGAAACCTAGTAAACCTATACTTTTTTGAAAAGTAGACACCCAGGGGAATCCAGAATGGGGTGACTGGTGTGGCTCTCACCAGGTTCTCTTACCCAGAATCCCTTGCAAACCTCAAACTTTGTCCAAAAAACACATTTTCCTCACATTTCTATGATGGAAAGTTCTGGAATCTGCGTGGATCCATAAAATTCCACCCACCCCGCATTTCCCAAAGTCTTCCGATAAAAATGATAGCTCACTTGCGTGGGTGGGTCAAGTACCCGCGACAGGCAAGGGCCCAAAACGTATTGTGGAGACATCAAAATTACCTATCACAAAACGACCTGCTTTTGCAAAGGGGGGGGGGACCTGGGTTTTTGGCACCGGGCCCAACGGACATCTCCGGAATCCTAACAAACCCACACATTTCTGAAAACTAGACACCCTGGGAGTCCAGTGAGGTACGGCTTGCATGGATCCCCCAATGTTTCCCTACCCAGAATCCCCTGCCAACCTGAAATTTTGCTGGAAAAAATCAAATTTTCCTCACTTTTCTGTGTGGGATCACTGTGCCAGCACAAATGTCCTACCACCTAGCGTTCCCCTTGATCTCCCGAGTAAAATGATACCTCACTTGTGTGGCTGTCCAATGCAGATTCAGCTAAAAAAGTATTTTTTTAAAACATGTAGTGCTTAGAACTCGCGGTGCTATACCTTTAATCCCTATGTTTTTGACTCTTCCCAGTCACAGGCCTTTGGCCCACCCACATAAGTGAGGTATCATTTTACTCAGGAGAACAAGGGGAACGCTGGGTGGTAGGACATTGGTGCCGGCACGGTGATCCCATGCACCTATGTATGGAAAAATTGATTTTTTCAGCTAAATATGAGGTTTGCAGGGGATTCTGGGTAGGGAAACGTTGGGGGATCCACGCAAGCCATACCTCATTGGACTCCCTAGGGTGTCTAGTTTTCAGACATTTGTGGGTTTGGTAGGTTTCCCTAGATAGCCGCGAGCCCGGGGCCAAAAACCAGGTGCACCCCCCGCAAAACCAGGTAGTTTTGTGATAGGTAATTTTGAAGTCTCCACAGTACGATTTGGGCCATTTCCTGATGCAGCCACTATGCCTACCCACACAAGTGAAGTACCATTTTTATCAGGAGACTAGTAGGAACGCTAGGTGGTAGGAAATTTGTCTCAGCCCGGTGATCTTACAACTTTCTCACACAGAAATTTGAGAGAAATGTAATTTTTTCTGCAAAGTTTGAGGTTTGCAGGGGATTCTGGGTTGGGAAACTTTGGAGGATCCACGCAAGCCATACCTCCCTAGACTCCCCCGTGTCTCTAGTTTTCAGAAATGTGTGGGTTTGGTAGGTTTCCCTAGATGGCCGCCAAGCCCGGTACCAAAAACTTCTGTGAACCCCCGTGCAAAACCAGGTCATTTTCGGATACATAGGGGGCATCTGCGTTTTTGGTCCAGAATTTCCTGTGTCCCCCTCTCTCCCAGTCTCCTGTGTCCCCTCTCCCTCCAGAGTCTTCTGTGTCCCCTCTCCCTCCAGTCTCCCGTGCCGCCTCTCCCTCCAGAGTCTTCTGTGTCCACTCTCCCTCCAGTCTCTCCTGTCCCCTCTCACTCCAGTCTCCCGTGTCCCCTCTCCCTCCAGAGTCTCCCGTATCCTCTCTTCCCCCAGTCTGCCATGTCCCCTCTCCCTCCAGTCTCCAGTGTCCCCTCTCCCTCCAGTCTCCTGTGTCCCCTTTGCTCCAGTCTCCTGTGTCCCCTCTCCATCCAGTATCCTGTGTCCCCTCTCCCTCCAGTCACCCGTGTCGCATCTCTCCCTAGTCTCCCTTGTCCCCTCTCCCTCCAGTCTTCCCTGCCCCCTCTCCCTCCAGAGTCTTCCGTGTCCCCTCTCCCTCCAGAGTCTCCTGTGTCCTTTCTCCCTCCAGTCTCCCGTGTCCACTCTCTCTCCAGAGTCTCCTGTGTCCCCTCTCCCTCCTGAGTCTTCCGTGTCCCCTCTCACTCCAGTGTACCGTGTCCCCTCTCCCTCCAGTCTCCCGTGTCCTCTCTCCCTCCAGAGTCTTTCATGTCCCCCTCTCTCTCCAGAGTCTTAATTGTCCCCTCTCCCTCCAGAGTCTTCGGTGTCCCCTCTCCCTCCAGTCTACTGTGTCCCCTCTCCCTCCAGTCTTTCGTGTCCCCTCTCCTTCCAGAGTCATCTGTGTCCCCTCTTCCTCCAGTCTTCCGAGTCCTCTCTCCCTCCTGAGTCTTTCGTGTCCCCTCTCCTTCCAGAGTCATCTGTGTCCCCTCTCCCTCCAGTCTCTCGTGTCCCCTCTCCCTCCAGAGTCTCCCCTGATCCCCTCTCCCTCCAGAGTCTCCTGTGTCCCCCTCTCTCTCTAGATTCTCCAGTCTCCTGTGTCCCCTCTCCCTCCAGAGTCTCTTGTGTCCCCTCTCCCTCCAGAGTTACCCTTATCCCCTCTCCCTCCAGTCTTGTTTGTCCTCTCCCTCTCTCCAGTTTTCTGTGTTCCCTCTCAGTCCAGAGTCTTCTGTGTTCCCGCTCCCTCCAGAGTCTCCCGTGTCCTCTCTCCCTCCAGTCTACTGTGTCCCCTCTCCCTCCAGTCTTCAGTGTCCTCTCTCCCTCCCGAGTCTTTTGTGTCCCCTCTCCCTCCAGAGTTTCCTGTGTCCCCCTCTCTCTCCAGAGTTTCCCGTGTCCCCTCTCCTTCCAGAGTTTCCCGTGTCCCCTCTCCCTTCAGAGTCTTCCGAGTCCTCTCTCCTTCCTGAGTCTTTCGTGTCCCCTCTCCTTCCAGAGTCATCTGTGTCCCCTCTCCCTCCAGTCTCTCGTGTCCCCTCCCCCTCCAGTCTCCCCTGATCCCCTCTCCCTCCAGAGTCTCCTGTGTCCCACTCTCTCTCTAGATTCTCCAGTCTCTTGTATCCCCTCTCCCTCCATAGTCTCTTGTGTCCCCTCTCCCTCCAGAGTTACCCTTGTCCCCTCTCCCTCCAGTCTTGTTTGTCCTCTCTCTCCAGTTTTCTGTGTTCCCTCTCAGTCCAGAGTCTTCTGTGTTCCCGCTCCCTCCAGAGTCTCCCGTGTCCTCTCTCCCTCCAGTCTTCCGTGTCCCCTCTCTATCCAGTCTCCCATGTCCTCTCTCTCCAGAGTCTTCTGTGTCCCCTCTCCCTACAGTCTTCCGTGTCCCCTCTCCCTCCAGAGTCTCCCGTGATCCCCTCTCCCTCCAGAGTCTCCCGTGATCCCCTCTCCCTCCAGAGTCTTCTGTGTCCCCTCTCTCTCCAGAGTCTTCCATGTCCCCTCTCTCTCCAGAGTCTCCCATGTTTCCTCTCCCGTCAGAGTCTCCCGTGTCCCCTCTCCCTCCAGAGTCTCCCGTGTCCCCTCTCCCTCCAGAGCCTCCCTTGTCCCCTCTCTCTCCAGTCTTCCATGTCCCCTCTCTCTCCAGAGTCTCCCATGTTTCCTCTCCCGTCAGAGTCTCCCGTGCCCCCTCTCCCTCCAGAGTCTCCTGTGTCACCTCTCCCTCCAGAGTCTTCTGTGTCCACTCTCCCTCCAGTCTCTCATGTCCCCTCTCACTCCAGTCTCCCGTGTCCCCTCTCCCTCCAGTCTCCCGTGTCGCCTCTCTCCCTAGTCTCCCTTGTCCCCTCTGCCTCCAGTCTTCCCTGCCCCCTCTCCCTCCAGAGTCTTCCGTGTCCCCTCTCCCTCCAGAGTCTCCTGTGTCCCCTTTCCCTCCAGAGTCTCCTATGTCCCCTCTCTCTCCAGTCTCCCATGTCCGCTCTCTCTCCAGAGTCTCCTGTGTCCCCTCTCCCTCCTGAGCCTTCCGTGTCCCCTCTCCCTCCAGTGTACCGGGTCCCCTCTCCCTCCAGTCTCCCGTGTCCTCTCTCTCTCCAGAGTCTTCTGTGTCCCCTCTCCCTCCAGAGTCTTCAGTGTCCCCTCTCCCTCCAGAGTCTTCGTTGTCCCCTCTCCCTCCAGTCTTCTGTGTCCTCTCTCCCTCCCGAGTCTTTTGTGTCCCCTCTCCCTCCAGAGTCTCCCGTGTCCCCCTCTCTCTCCAGTCTCCCATGATCCCCTCTCCCTCCAGAGTCTCCCGTGTCTCCCTCTCTCTCCAGAGTTTCCCATGTCCCCCTCTCTCTCCAGAGTTTCCCGTGTCCCCTCTCCCTCCAGAGTCTTCTGTGTCCCCTCTCCCTCCAGTCTCCCATGTCCCCTCTCCCTCCAGTCTCCTGTGTCATCTCTCCCTCCAGAGTCTCCCGTTATCCCCTCTCCCTCCAGAGTCTCCTGTGTCCCTTCTCTCTGCAGAGTCTCCTGTGTTTCCTCTCCCGTCAGAGTCTCCCATGTCCCCTCTTCCTCCAGTCTCCCGTGTCCCCTCTCCCTCCAGAGTCTCCCTTGTCCCCTCTCCCTCCATTCTTCCATGTCCCCTCTCTCCCCAGTCTCCTGTGTCCCCTCTCCCTCCAGAGGCTTCCGTGTCCCTTCTCCCTCCAGTCTCCTTTGTCACCTCTCCCTCCAGAGTCTTCTGTGTCCACTCTCCCTCCAGTCTCTCGTATCCCCTATCACTCCAGTCTCCTGTGTCCCCTCTCCCTCCAGAGTCTCCCGTACCCTCTCTTCCCCCAGTCTGTCATTTCCCCTCTCCCTCCAGTCTCCCGTGTCCCCTCTCTCTCCAGTCTTCCGTGTGCCCTCCCTCCAGTCTTCAGTGTCCCCTCTCCCTCCAGAGTCTCCTGTGTCCCCTCGCCCTCCAGTGTCCCGTGTCCCCTTCTCTCCAGTCTCCTGTGTCCCCTCTCCCTCCAGAGTCTCCTGTGTCCCTTCTCCCTCCAGTATCCTGTGTCCCCTCTCCCTCCAGTCTCCCGTGTCGCCTCTCTCCCTAGTCTCCCTTGTCCCCTCTCCCTCCAGTCTTCTGTGTCCCCTCTCCCGCCAGAGTCTCCTGTGTCCCCTTTCCCTCCAGAGTCTCCTGTGTCCCCTTTCCCTCCAGTCTCCCGTGTCCACTCTCTCTCCAGAGTCTCCTGTGTCCCCTCTCCCTCCTGAGTCTTCTGTGTCCCCTCTCCCTCCAGTGTACCGTGTCCCCTCTCCCTCCAGTCTCCTGTGTCCTCTCTCCCTCCAGAGTCTTTCATGTCCCCCTCTCTCTCCAGAGTCTTCCGTGTCCCCTCTCCCTCCAGAGTCTTCGGTGTCCCCTCTCCCTCCAGTTTACTGTGTCCCCTCTCCCTCCAGTCTTCTGTGTCCTCTCTCCCTCCCGAGTCTTTTGTGTCCCCTCTCCCTCCAGAGTCTACCGTGTCCCCCTCTCTCTCCAGAGTTTCCAGTGTCCCTTCTCCCTCCAGAGTTTCCCATGTCCCCTCTCCCTCCAGAGTCTTCCGTGTCCTCTCTCCCTCCTGAGTCTCTCGTGTCCCCTCTCCTTCCAGAGTCTTCTGTATCCCCTCTCCCTCAGTCTCTCATGTCCCTTCTCCCTCCAAAGTCTCCCGTGATCCCCTCTCCCTCCAGAGTCTCCTGTGCCCCCCCTCTCTCTAGAGTTTCCCGTGTCCCCCTCTCTCTCCAGAGTTTCCCGTGTCCCCTCTCCCTCCAGAGTTTCCCGTGTCCCCTCTCCCTTCAGAGTCTTCCGTGTCCTCTCTCCCTCTTGAGTCTTTCGTGTCCCCTCTCCTTCCAGAGTCTTCTGTGTCCCCTCTCCCTCCAGTCTCTTGTGTCCCCTCTCCCTCCAGAGTCTCCCGTGATCCCCTCTCCCTCCAGAGTCTCCTGTGTCCCCCTCTCTCTCTAGAGTCTCCAGAGTCTCCTGTGTCCCCTCTCTCTCCACAGTCTTTTGTGTCCCCTCTCCCTCCAGAGTTACCCTTGTCCCCTCTCCCTCCAGTCTTCAGTGTCCTCTCTCTCCAGTTTTCTGTTTTCCCTCTCAGTCCAGAGTCTTCTGTGTTACCTCTCCCTCCAGTCTCCCATGTCCTCTCTCCCTCCAGTCTTCCGTATCCCCTCTCTATCCAGAGTCTCCCGTGTCCCCCTCTCTCTCCAGAGTCTTCTGTGTCCCCTCTCCCTCCAGAGTCTCCTGTGTCCCCTTTCCCTCCCGAGTCTCCTATGTCCCCTCTCCCTCCAGTCTCCCGTGTCCAGTCTCTCTCCAGTCTCCTGTGTCCCCTCTCTCTCCTGAGTCTTCCGTGTACCCTCTCCCTCCAGTGTACCGTGTCCCCTCTCCCTCCAGTCTCCCGTGTCCTCTCTCCCTCCAGAGTCTTTCATGTCCCCTTCTCTCTCCAGAGTCTTCCGTGTCCCCTCTCCCTCCAGAGTCTTTGGTGTCCCCTCTCCCTCCAGAGTCTTCGGTGTCCCCTCTCCCTCCAGTCTACTGTGTCCCCTCTCCCTCCAGTCTTCCGTGTCCCCTCTCCCTCCCGAGTCTTTTGTGTCCCCTCTCCCTCCAGAGTCTTCAGTGTCCCCCTCTCTCTCCAGTCTCCCGTGATCCCCTCTCCCTCCAGAGTCTCCCGTGTCCCCCTCTCTCTCTCCAGAGTTTCCTGTGTCCCCCTCTCTCTCCAGAGTTTACCGTGTCCCCTCTCCCTCCAAAGTTTCCAGTGTCCCCTCTCCCTTCAGAGTCTTCCGTGTCCTCTCTCCCTCCTGAGTCTTTCGTGTCCCCTCTCCCTCCAGAGTCTTCTGTGTCCCCTCTCCCTCCAGTCTCTCGTGTCCCCTCTCCCTCCATAGTCTCCCGTGATCCCCTCTCCCTCCAGAGTTTCCTGTGTCCCCCTCTCGCTCTAGAGTCTCCAGAGTGTCCCCTCTCCCTCCAGAGTCTTTTGTGTCCCCCTCTCTCTCTAGATTCTCCAGTCTCCTGTGTCCCCTCTCCCTCCATAGTCTCTTGTGTCCCCTCTCCCTCCAGAGTCTTCGTTGTCCCCTCTCCCTCCAGTCTACTGTGTCCCCTCTCCCTCCAGTCTACTGTGTCCCCTCTCCCTCCAGTCTTCTGTGTCCTCTCTCCCTCCCGAGTCTTTTGTGTCCCCTCTCCCTCCAGAGTCTCCCGTGTCCCCCTCTCTCTCCAGTCTCCCATGATCCCCTCTCCCTCCAGAGTCTCCCGAGTCTCCCTCTCTCTCTCCAGAGTTTCCCGTGTCCCCCTCTCTCTCCAGAGTTTCCTGTGTCCCCTCTCCCTCCAGAGTCTTCTGTGTCCCCTCTCCCTCCAGTCTCCCATGTCCCCTCTCCCTCCAGTCTCCTGTGTCCCCTCTCCTTCCAGAGTCTCCCGTGATCCGCTCTCCCTCCAGTCTCCTGTGTCCCTTCTCTCTGCAGAGTCTTCCATGTCCCCCTCTCTCTCCAGAGTCTCCTGTGTTTCCTCTCCCGTCAGAGTCTCCCATGTCCCCTCTCCCTCCAGAGTCTCCCATGTCCCCTCTCCCTCCAGAGTCTCCCGTGTCCCCTCTCCCTCCAGAGTCTCCCTTGTCCCCTCTCCCTCCATTCTTCCATGTCCCCTCTCTCCCCAGTCTCCTGTGTCCCCTCTCCCTCCAGAGGCTTCCGTGTCCCTTCTCCCTCCAGTCTCCTGTGTCACCTCTCCCTCCAGAGTCTTCTGTGTCCACTCTCCCTCCAGTCTCTCGTATCCCCTCTCGCTCCTGTCTCCCGTGTCCCCTCTCCCTCCAGAGTCTCCCGTACCCTCTCTTCCCCCAGTCTGCCATGTCCCATCTCCCTCCAGTCTCCCGTGTCCCCTCTCTCTCCAGTCTTCCGTGTGCCCTCCCTCCAGTCTTCAGTGTCCCCTCTCCCTCCAGAGTCTCCTGTGTCCCCTCGCCCTCCAGTGTCCCGTGTCCCCTTCTCTCCAGTCTCCTGTGTCCCCTCTCCCTCCAGTCTCCTGTGTCCCCTCTCCCTCCAGAGTCTCCTGTGTCCCTTCTCCCTCCAGTATCCTGTGTCCCCTCTCCCTCCAGTCTCCAGTGTCGCCTCTCTCCCTAGTCTCCCTTGTCCCCTCTCCCTCCAGTCTTCCGTGTCCCCTCTCCCTCCAGAGTCTCCTGTGTCCCCTTTCCCTCCAGAGTCTCCTGTGTCCCCTTTCCCTCCAGTCTCCCGTGTCCACTCTCTCTCCGGAGTCTCCTGTGTCCCCTCTCCCTCCTGAGTCTTCTGTGGCCCCTCTCCCTCCAGTGTACCGTGTCCCCTCTCCCTCCAGTCTCCTGTGTCCTCTCTCCCTCCAGAGTCTTCCATGTCCCCTCTCCCTCCAGAGTCTTCGGTGTCCCCTCTCCCTCCAGAGTCTTCGGTGTCCCCTCTCCCTCCAGAGTCTTCGTTGTCCCCTCTCCCTCCAGTTTACTGTGTCCCCTCTCCCTCCAGTCTTCTGTGTCCTCTCTCCCTCCCGAGTCTTTTGTGTCCCCTCTCCCTCCAGAGTCTACCGTGTCCCCCTCTCTCTCTCTCCAGAGTTTCCCGTGTCCCCTCTCCCTCCAGAGTTTCCCGTGTCCCCTCTCCCTCCAGAGTCTTCCGTGTCCTCTCTCCCTCCTGAGTCTCTCGTGTCCCCTCTCCTTCCAGAGTCTTCTGTATCCCCTCTCCCTCCAGTCTCTCATGTCCCCTCTCCCTCCAGAGTCTCCCGTGATCCCCTCTCCCTCCAGAGTCTCCTGTGTCCCCCTCTCTCTCTAGTTTCCCGTGTCCCCCTCTCTCTCCAGAGTTTCCCGTGTCCCCTCTCCCTCCAGAGTTTCCTGTGTCCCCTCTCCCTTCAGAGTCTTCCGTGTCCTCTCTCCCTCTTGAGTCTTTCGTGTCCCCTCTCCCTCCAGTCTCTTGTGTCCCCTCTTCCTCCAGAGTCTCCCGTGATCCCCTCTCCCTCCAGAGTCTCCTGTGTCCCCCTCTCTCTCTAGAGTCTCCAGAGTCTCCTGTGTCCCCTCTCCCTCCACAGTCTTTTGTGTCCCCTCTCACTCCAGAGTTACCCTTGTCCCCTCTCCCTCCAGTCTTCCGTGTCCTCTCTCTCTCCAGTTTTCTGTTTTCCCTCTCAGTCCAGAGTCTTCTGTGTTACCTCTCCCTCCAGTCTACTGTGTCCCCTCTCCCTCCAGTCTTCCGTGTCCTCTCTCCCTCACAAGTCTTTTGTGTCCCCTCTCCCTCAACAGTCTCCCGTGTCCCCCTCTCTCTCCAGTCTCCCGTGATCCCCTCTCCCTCCAGAGTCTCCCGTGTCCCCCTCTCTCTCTCCAGAGTTTCCCGTGTCCTCTCTCCCTTCAGAGTCTTCCGTGTCCACTCTCCCTCCTGAGTCTTTCGTGTCCCCTCTCCCTCCAGAGTCTTCTGTGTCCCCTCTCCCTCCAGTCTCTTGTGTCCCCTCTCCCTCCAGAGTCTCCCGTGAGCCCCTCTCCCTCCAGAGTCTCCTGTGTCGCCCTCCCTCTCTAGAGTCTCTAGAGTCTCCCATGTCCCCTCTCCCTCCAGAGTTTTTTGTGTCCCCTCTCCCTCCAGAGTTACCCTTGTCCCCTCTCCCTCCAGTCTTACGTGTCCTCTCTCTCTCCAGTTTTCTGTGTTCCCTCTCAGTCCAGAGTCTTCTGTGTTCCCTTTCCCTCCAGAGTCTTCCGTGTTCCCTCTCCCTCCAGTCTCCTGTGTCCCCTCTCCCTCCAGAGTCTCCCGTGATCCGGTCTCCCTCCAGTCTCCTGTGTCCCTTCTCTCTGCAGAGTCTTCCATGTCCCCCTCTCTCTCCAGATTCTCCTGTGTTTCCTCTCCCGTCAGAGTCTCCCATGTCCCCTCTCCCTCCAGAGTCTCCCGTGTCCCCTCTCCCTCCAGAGTCTCCCTTGTCCCCTCTCCCTCCATTCTTCCATGTCCCCTCTCTCCCCAGTCTCCTGTGTCCCCTCTCCCTCCAGAGGCTTCCGTGTCCCTTCTCCCTCCAGTCTCCTGTGTCACCTCTCCCTCCAGAGTCTTCTGTGTCCACTCTCCCTCCAGTCTCTCGTATCCCCTCTCGCTCCAGTCTCCCGTGTCCCCTCTCCCTCCAGAGTCTCCCGTACCCTCTCTTCCCCCAGTCTGCCATGTCCCATCTCCCTCCAGTCTCCCGTGTCCCCTCTCTCTCCAGTCTTCCGTGTGCCCTCCCTCCAGTCTTCAGTGTCCCCTCTCCCTCCAGAGTCTCCTGTGTCCCCTCGCCCTCCAGTGTCCCGTGTCCTCTTCTCTCCAGTCTCCTGTGTCCCCTCTCCCTCCAGTCTCCTGTGTCCCCTCTCCCTCCAGAGTCTCCTGTGTCCCTTCTCCCTCCAGTATCCTGTGTCCCCTCTCCCTCCAGTCTCCAGTGTCCCCTCTCCCTCCAGTCTCCAGTGTCGCCTCTCTCCCTAGTCTCCCTTGTCCCCTCTCCCTCCAGTCTTCCGTGTCCCCTCTCCCTCCAGAGTCTCCTGTGTCCCCTCTCCCTCCAGAGTCTCCTGTGTCCCCTTTCCCTCCAGAGTCTCCTGTGTCCCCTTTCCCTCCAGTCTCCCGTGTCCACTCTCTCTCCTGAGTCTCCTGTGTCCCCTCTCCCTCCTGAGTCTTCCGTGGCCCCTCTCCCTCCAGTGTACCGTGTCCCCTCTCCCTCCAGTCTCCCGTGTCCTCTCTCCCTCCAGAGTCTTCCATGTCCCCTCTCCCTCCAGAGTCTTCGGTGTCCCCTCTCCCTCCAGAGTCTTCGTTGTCCCCTCTCCCTCCAGTTTACTGTGTCCCCTCTCCCTCCAGTCTTCTGTGTCCTCTCTCCCTCCCGAGTCTTTTGTGTCCCCTCTCCCTCCAGAGTCTAAGGTGTCCCCCTCTCTCTCTCTCTCCAGAGTTTCCCGTGTCCCCTCTCCCTCCAGAGTTTCCCGTGTCCTCTCTCCCTCCTGAGTCTCTCGTGTCCCCTCTCCTTCCAGAGTCTTCTGTATCCCCTCTCCCTCCAGTCTCTCATGTCCCCTCTCCCTCCAGAGTCTCCCGTGATCCCCTCTCCCTCCAGAGTCTCCTGTGTCCCCCTCTCTCTCTAGTTTCCCGTGTCCCCCTCTCTCTCCAGAGTTTCCAGTGTCCCCTCTCCCTCCAGAGTTTCCTGTGTCCCCTCTCCCTTCAGAGTCTTCCGTGTCCTCTCTCCCTCTTGAGTCTTTCGTGTCCCCTCTCCCTCCAGTCTCTCGTGTCCCCTCTCCCTCCAGAGTCTCCCGTGATCCCCTCTCCCTCCAGAGTCTCCTGTGTCCCCCTCTCTCTCTAGAGTCTCCAGAGTCTCCTGTGTCCCCTCTCTCTCCACAGTCTTTTGTGTCCCCTCTCCCTCCAGAGTTACCCTTGTCCCCTCTCCCTCCAGTCTTCCGTGTCCTCTCTCTCTCCAGTTTTCTGTTTTCCCTCTCAGTCCAGAGTCTTCTGTGTTACCTCTCCCTCCAGTCTACTGTGTCCCCTCTCCCTCCAGTCTTCCGTGTCCTCTCTCCCTCACAAGTCTTTTGTGTCCCCTCTCCCTCAACAGTCTCCCCGTGTCCCCCTCTCTCTCCAGTCTCCCGTGATCCCCTCTCCCTCCAGAGTCTCCCGTGTCCCCCTCTCTCTCTCCAGAGTTTCCCGTGTCCTCTCTCCCTTCAGAGTCTTCCGTGTCCACTCTCCCTCCTGAGTCTTTCGTGTCCCCTCTCCCTCCAGAGTCTTCTGTGTCCCCTCTCCCTCCAGTCTCTTGTGTCCCCTCTCCCTCCAGAGTCTCCCCGTGAGCCCCTCTCCCTCCAGAGTCTCCTGTGTCCCCTCTCTCTCTAGAGTCTCTAGAGTCTCCCATGTCCCCTCTCCCTCCAGAGTTTTTTGTGTCCCCTCTCCCTCCAGAGTTACCCTTGTCCCCTCTCCCTCCAGTCTTACGTGTCCTCTCTCTCTCCAGTTTTCTGTGTTCCCTCTCAGTCCAGAGTCTTCTGTGTTCCCTTTCCCTCCAGAGTCTTCCGTGTCCCCTCTCCCTCCAGTCTCCTGTGTCCCCTCTCCCTCCAGAGTCTCCCGTGATCCCCTCTCCCTCCAGAGTCTCCCGTGATCCCCTCTCCCTCCAGAGTCTCCCGTGATCCCCTTTCCCTCCAGTCTTCCATGTCCCCCTCTCTCTCCAGAGTCTCCCATGTCCCCTCTCCCTCCAGTTACCCTTGTCCCCTCTGTAGGAAGGTGGAATCTGACTGCATGGTTGCCCCAACTTTTTTTCTGGTGTTTTGCTGGTTTTCGACTTAGTTTGGCTGGGATCCCGCTATTCAGGACCCCAGCCTATCTGCTTTCCCCTTAAATTGATTGCATGTACTTTAGGTACACTCCAGATTGGATTCTGGGATACCCTTATAAGTCCCTAGTATATGGTATACTATGTACCCAGGGTATAGGTACTCCAGAGGCCTCCCAGGGGCTGCAGCATGTATTATGCCACCCCTGAGAGGCCATCCAAAATGACACAACAGGTCTGCTACAGCAGCCTGTGTAAGGTGGTGTATCCACCCCTTACTGAGATATAGGTTCCCTATATCTCTCCATATCACTGCACATGTAAACCTATCAGTCACCCCTATGGCAGGCCTTAACAATCCTGAAGGCAGGGTGCTGGGTTTCATGTGAGAGGGTGCCCATGCATGAGCAGCGCCCCTCTGCAGCTTTCGGAATCTTCATTCCGGGGTTGTTTGTGATGCAGCCAAACCATATACTCTTAAGTGCATTATAACCTCACGGTAAATGCTAACTTGAGAATGGCTGCATGGAAACATGTTGTGTTTGGTGTCAAACACCTTGGAATCATACCTCCACCCCAGTAACTGGGCTGGGAGGTATGATTCCACCCTACTAGAGGGAGAAATATGGCACCACCGGTACACCCGGTATCAGCTTAACAGAACCCTGGCATCACAAAATGGATGCTGCAGCCACAGACACGAGTCTGCCCTCCTGCTGCTGGACAAAACTCCGGCAGGGGAGGCCTGGACAATAGGTTTCCTGTCACAGGGAGGTGTGATCACCTCCCAGACAGGCTTTAGTGTATTAGGGCTGGGTGGGTGCACTCCAAGAGTGCTTTGAAGTCTGCACTGGGGGCACCTTTGGTGTCCCTGTGCATAGTCCAGCTCAAACCGGTTGCAGGGGCTCCCAGCCCCTGCTCTGGCGCGAAACTGGACAAAGGAAATGGGTGTAGCCACCCCTCTTTCCTGACCCTCCCATAGGTGGGTCCCCAGAGTTTGTCCCACCCCTTCCTTGGGTATAAAGTAGGAACCCCTGACTATAGGACTTTAGATTTACCTGGACGAAACTCTGCTACAGAATCCCAGAACTTCAACTATCTACACGACGTTGGATGACCGAAGAATCTCCCTTGGAGTAAAGGAGTTACTCCCCTGCTTGGCAGGCACCAAAGACGCATCTGTCCGGTTTGCATCTCCGAAGCTCCTGAGGACTCAGAAGAATTTTGCAACACAGGAGGTGGGTTCCTGTGGTCTCTGAGGTCGATCTGTGTGCTCAGCAAGTCTGAGGCCCATATCCCTCGTGGAGACTGTGCAACCTGAACCCCTGGGCACCGCAACCATTTGCAGAAGCATCAGCTTTGAGGCGACCTCTGAGGCTGAGCTTTGGGTTACTTGTAGCCCTGACCCCAAGCAGCAATTCCACTGAAGATTGCCAGCCTACACTCCACGAGTGTTCCGTGAGCTGGCCCTTTGTGTTTTCTCTCGAGGTCCCTTCGCGATCCCTGGTCCGTCAACTGGTGGGTTCCTGTGAAGGCAACACTAAGATTAATTGGGCTACCCTGGTTGCTCCAGACGTGCCCTGACTCTCCATTGCTTGGGGAGTCCCCCGGACCTTGCTGGTCCGCACCAAAGCATCTTTACTCTTCCTGCGTGGGTTGCTGTTGCCAAGGCTTGTTGGGTTCAATCCGAGCACCGACACCCTAGCACTGGACATCCTTTGTGGGACAGCTCGAATCCGGCTCCTGGTTGTCCTCAACGTCTCCTGGACCCCGTGGCTGCAGAGTCAAGCTTCACCTCTTCGCACCTGAAGCACCCGACATCGGTGGGCATTTGATTGCTCCGCTCCTGGTCACGTGAAGTGACCCAGACTTTGTCCCCTCTGCTTTCAGGTTCTTCACATCTTCGATCCAGGCTTGGATCATCCCGGACACTTTTCTTCTTCATGGCAGCAGCACTTTGCAGCAGATCGCCATTGAAAGCAACGACAATTCCCGACACCCTTTGACACCTATGCACCCGGCTTCCCTGGGTGAGGTAACTCGAGTACTCCGATGCTCCCGTGGGTGTTGGCCCTAGAGCCTCTTAAGTCTAAAGGGGTTTGCTCAAAGTCCTCTCCTAAGTGTCCTTTTGCTTTAAAATTCCAACCGCGACTTTCCTCATAGAATCCTACGGCGCTCGCGGCTGTGTTCTCACACTGCACACGTCCCCCGTGTACTCTGTTGATCCAACAATGGCATCACAGATGACAGCATTTGGTTTCAATAAGAGCAAAAACATCTTTTTGTACGCAATGCACTGGCTGAAAGGATTTAATAATGATAACTTTAATGTATTTTTACAATTATTATAGTTATTGTATTAAAACTATTATTATCTATTTATTATTGTATTTTGCTATTTATTGCTGCTGTTCTTTGCACAATCAAATTTCATATGAATTATGTGTTAAAGTATTTTGTTTATGCCTATTACCGTGTTGCACCACGTGTGCTGGCATCTATCACTTTAAATTTTTCACTTTGGCTCTGAATGCGCGTCATGTGATCAAGGCCGAGTTTGGCCGAAACGCGTAATGGCAGAAATGGTGGCTCACTGAAAATAAACATCTAACTTGCACCAAGACTGGGTTCGTCGTCCGTTTTTTCCGATCCAAAGGAGAAGCGCAAGCGGAGTGTGGCGATATTGATACCGGGAAGGCTTCCTCGGTACTGGCGAACCCCCTCCTCAATACGGGCAGAGCGACAAGAAGCTGCTTCTGGCTTTTGCCAGAAATACCCTTGGAATCTCTCAACGAGAACGTCGCAACCAGCCCCCGGATATCCAAAAGTGTTTCCGCCGTTTGTGCAGCAGCGGAATACGGGTCGGAGGACGCGCAGACCGTCAGCAAGGCACAAGGTAGGAAACGAAAGGGAATTTTCCGGTTGGGGAGGTGTGCACCGAATAAGCACTGCAACTTTGCGAGTGTGCTCACATAACACGCAGGAAGCTATACCAGCGTCTATATATATACAGTGTTGCCGCCATGACTGCAGACGCGATGAGGAGCCGCGAGGCAGCGGCTGAAACGATGTTTGATGATGCCCCAAGTACATCACAACAAGCATTGGCTCACAGTAGCCAGACTATGGAAGGGCACACAAACGCTAAGGAGTTATTAAAAAAACTAGAGAAAGCTATGCGTATGGAGCAAGCTAAGTGGTGGGAACATCGATCTCTGGAAAGATACTTACAAGTAGGGCGGATTCCAAGAGGGTTACGCATAATGATTGCCCCAAGTTATGAGAACCCAGACCCTCAGATGTTAAGTGAGTGGGCAGAATGTAATTTGGAATCCTCCAAAAGACTGGTGATCATACTTGTTAAGTACGCAGAGAGTGACCGAGTGAAATTACAAAAACAAATTGACGACTTGGAGAGTGAAATAAATAAGCTTGCAATCACACCACAAATAACAAAATATCGTGAAGACATGTCAATTAGACTGGCAAAAGATGAAGAAGTGATTAAGAAACGAAAAACATATAAGTTCCAAAGGGACAAGCAAGATTATGAGCAGGGGCAAATATTCACGTTTGCCAGGAAATTTGATTCCATCAAAACAGCTAAAAAATTCATTGCCCATGACGACCAACAAGTAAGTGGACAACAAGCTGCGGTATCATCAACATCAGTTTCGGATCTAAGCTCTAACTTGGAAAGTGATTCTGAAACTGAACAATTAAGAGCAAGATCTAATTTGGGGTTTCGCAAATTTACGCTAGCAGAAGAGGTAAACTGTCTCAGGCAGGATCGCAAAGATACACTGCGCCCTCGCAAACCAACGCAACAACCAAACAAAGACTCAACCGCAAGCGTAGAGAAAGGCGCAAATGCAACGAATGGCGCCAACAGCAACAACAAAAAACACAATACAAAAAAAGATGGAATCGCAAACAACAATAAATGCAACAGTCAATAATCAAACTGTCGTCAACTTGTCCACAATGAATCTAAATACAGCAGAGATTAAATTGTTGGAACTGGGATTGTCATTTTGTCCACGAAAGAATTTTGACTACGCCCAAACTCGAGTGGACATATACAAGTTCGTACGCAAACTTAAACTTAGAAAATACCACTCAAATAAATCTAAACCTAGTATTAACAGTAACATAACCCAATCTAATGGAAGTAGCAATCTGACAGCTGCAGATGCAGAGCTATTAGAAAACTTACAAGATTTGGAACTTGAAAACAGCAATGTGAACAATAGAGATGAAAATAACAGTCTTAAAACATTCTGTACTGTTCAAACTAAGTTTAAGCCAAAATCTACGTTCCAACCCATAACTCTAAGAGACTCATTGGATATATTTAATGAACTGGTCACAACAGAAATAAAGAGATTAAAAATCCAAATGACAAGAAAATTACAAAGAGAGGATTACCAACAAAGGGCATACAATCGACTAATGGAAAAATTACAAAAGATTTATCAAATTGTAATTAGGAACTCTGACAAGGGTGGAAACATTGTGATATGGCCAAGGGATGAATACATGAAGGAAGCTACACAACAATTGGATGATGCAAATTGCTACAAAAGAACTAACATCCAAGTTGTACGAGCGTCATGGATTGAATACTTCTCCAAACTCAGTGCTTGGAGAAGCACTGGCCTCATCAGTATGGACGAATATAAGTTTTAAAAAAATGAACATCCTGTAATGCCAATCATGTATTTCATCCCCAAATTACACAAAAATGCCACTACCCCACCAGGTAGACCTATAATTTCAGCAATTGGGGACTTTTTGGAAAATACAACGAAATACATTGATTTTTTCTTACAGGATTTTGTTAAAAACTTCCATCCTTTGTGCAAGATACTGGGGACTTCCTAAGACAACTGGCTGATGTAATTTGGGAATCTGATTGCTTGTTAATAAGTTTGGATGCTACGTCCTTATATACAAGCATACACCACACAGATGGCATTAAAGCTACGCAACATTATTTAGATAGCAGACCCTTACATCTGGTCCAGCATAATAAAATGCTAATTGCCATGATTACGTACTGCTTGAATAATAATTACTTTTTGTTCCAGAACCAGGTCCTGCAGCAGATAAGAGGAGTAGCTATGGGAGCTTGTTTCTCCCCTAGCTACTCCTGCTTACATATGGGCTGGTGGGAAGAAGTAATCTTGAAAAGTAACTTCAAAACGGTCATTGACACTCAGATAAAACTCTGGCTACGTTATATCGACGATTTATTCGTGATATGGCGTGGTACAGCAGAATCAGCTCATGAGTTTGTGCAAAATCTAAATAAAAACAATATAAACTTGCACTTCACAGCTACAATCAGTGACCAGTCCGTATGTTTCCTGGATGTGGAAGTATACATTAAAGATGACAGAATAGAAACCAAGCTCTTCCGCAAACCCACGGCAGGCAATAGTCTGCTGCATGCCACCAGCCATCATCCTCAGCATCTCATTCAAAGTATACCGTATGGAGAGATGCTGAGGATAAGACGTGCATGCAGCAATGACCAGGATCTGATAGCAGCACAACAACTTAGCAAGATCAGATTCTTACAAAGAGGGTACAAAGCTGATACCATTGATCATGCTATTTCTAAAGCCAATAATAGAGATAGAATAGACTTACTTAACAAAAAGGCATTGAATATCTCTAATAGTCAGGACAGTCCTAATGCAGAAACTAGACTAATCCTTACATTTAGCAAGCAGCATAATACCCTACGTAAGAATCATCAACAAAAATTGGTCTGTTGTACGTGAGTGACCCTATTATTGGAAATTCTTTACCTATGAAACCGAGCATCACTTTCAGAAAATCCAAATCTATGAGGGATTCGATAGTCAAGAGTAGCCCGGAAGTAAAAAACTCTAAAATTGGCTAACTGTCAGGACAGGATTTTTTTAAATGCAACAGTTGTCGGGCTTGCAAATATGGGGTGAATACAACATCATATATTTCCCCATTTACCAAGAATCCTATGAAAATAACTAAATTCCTGACATGTAAAACAGAGTATGTGGTCTACGTGTTGACTTGCCCTTGTGGACTGCAGTACGTGGGCAGCACCAAGTTGCAAGCCCACAAACGTATACTGCAGCACATGAGGGCAATCACCAACAGTGACCACACATACCCAGTTGCACGAACATTTTAAAGAAATGCATGCAAATAACCTCCAAGATTTTCGATACTTTCTAATTGACTCCATACCACTGTCCAGACGGGAGGTGATCGGGAGGCTAAACTCCGACGCCTCGAAACCAGATATATCCTCGAACTGGATACAAAAATCCCAATGGACACAATTCGAAAGGAAGATTTTTATACGTGGTTATAATTAATCTGGGATCAGATTAAACCACGTATATTTCCGTCTGATCAGTATTATAAACAACAGATTTCCCATTTTATGAAATCTCTTTCTATCTATGTTCTCCTTGGATTATTCTATTCAGCACTCTGCGTCTTGCATTATTAGGATATTTTAATTCACTTATACATTTTTATCTATTTATTAGGTATTTATTTATATGAAGGATTTTTTTATAGGGTCTTTTATATATAATGCACAATTTTTAGATTTTATATGGAATAGCACTTTGTTTGACACTTTACACTTTTAATATAGGCACTTCAAATAAGATTTGCAACATCAATAGTAATGGGGATTTACTTTAAAACATTTCGTGCAACAGCAATTAGGTATGAATTCACATTTCAGCGAGAAAACCACGAATACATAGGGTTTAGATATATGGATTTAACCATGTATAGTCTCTCTTTGTACTCTGTTGATCCAACAATGGCATCACAGATGACAGCATTTGGTTTCAATAAGAGCAAAAACATCTTTTTGTACGCAATGCACTGGCTGAAAGGATTTAGTAATTATAACTTTAATGTATTTTTACAATTATTATAGTTATTGTATTAATACTATTATTATCTATTTATTATTGTATTTTACTATTTATTGCTGCTGCTCTTTGCACAATCAAATTTCATATGAATTATGTGTTAAAGTATTTTGTTTATGCCTATTACCGTGTTGCACCACGTGTGCTGGCATCTATCACTTTAAATTTTCACTTTGGCTCTGAATGCGCGTCATGTGATCAAGGCCGAGTTTGGCCGAAACGCGTAATGGCAGAAATGGTGGCTCACTGAAAATAAACATCTAACTTGCACCAAGACTGGGTTCGTCGTCCGTTTTTTCCGATCCAAAGGAGAAGCGCAAGCGGAGTGTGGCGACATATATTTTATATATACCTGGTGTGGTTCTCCTTTCATTTGGTCATTCAAGAGGTTATAATCTGGTAAAGCAAGCTGCTTTACACTCCTTCAAGACTTAGCCTGAAGGCTGCTCTCCATAGCTACCACTAGGATTGCTTTCAATAAAGGTTGTCTTTAAACCTATCATCAATAAGGGTCGTTTGGACTGGTGCAAGGTGCCCACTATAACTAGTGGACAGCATATGCCAGGCCAACTTCTCACATGGTGTGCAGCGGTTGGATTCAAGCTTGCTATTGCTTTACCAGATAATCTCTTTGAGTGACTAACTGAAAACCACTATAGGTACATAGGTACATATAAATCAAGTTTAGAATACAGTAAGATCTACTGAACTTAGAGTTGTGTGTCAAGGGCTTAGCACACCCTTTATACAACTCAAGAGAGTTTAGTAGGCCCCACTAGAGTAGGTAGGTGCATACACCACACCACACTAGTGTTTCAAGGGCAGAAACCAGTGGGTCTCTCCCAACTAAGTATAACCAGGTCTCATACCAAAAGTTGAGGACTATGTGTGCCTCTAGGAAATTGAAGACAGGGAAAAGCCGAACCACACAACATCTCATAATGTTGTTGCTTGCGGATGACCTCAGAAAGACCCCAGGGTCTGATGAGGTTGGTAAAGTGGGTGGGGCAGCTGAAGAGGAAAGGTCAGGTAGTGACCTCTATGACCCAGACTCTGATGCTGGCAGGAGGATCAAAATCATTCTAACCTGGAACAGCCAATCCTTCCTGAAGGTGAGGAGGGAGACCCCAGTGGGCCTCTCTTTACCCCACCTGGAAGGGTTAACAGTTTACCAAGAAGATCTAGATTTGATTATGAGGGAGCAGATCCTTAATAATTGTCAAAACCAGCTTTTACACCAGTACCTGGTGGACTCTGATCTGACCTCTCCCCAAGAATTGGGAAAGAAGGCAGACAAATGGGTCAGAACCAGAGTAAAGCCAAAGAATCAGAGTGGTGACCAGAAGAAAGATTCTTCCAAAAACCAAGAGAAAGGTGGGGATAAATCAAAAGACAAATCCCCTACAGGGACCCAAAAGTCCTCTCCTGGGGTGGGTCCCAAACTCCTTCTTCCCCTGAAAAGAAACCTTATTGCCATAACTGTAAGAAGCCTGGCCACTGGAAAAATGACTCCAGTTGCTCCAAGGCTGGCAATAAGGAAAATGTTCCTCCCAGCAATACTACTACTCCTCCTGGTACTACAAGTAGGAATCCCCCAGGTGGTAGTAATGCACCCAAAATGTTAGGTGCATTTTCATGGGGAACTGAGGTGGACCCTGGATTACTAAGGTCCCCCTCACAGGCCTCCTTAGTCTGTGATGGTGGCTTGGGATTTGCCACTTTTACTCTGAGTCCCAATACTTTGGGCAAGTACAGACAGGAGCCCCTAATCAATGGTCAGAAGGCGTTGGCATTCAGGGACACGGGGGCTAGTGTCACCATGGTGACAGGGAAACTAGTCCCCCCTCAACAGCTTTTACCTGAGTTCAAGTACCAGGTGACCAACATTGATGGTCTCAGAACAGATCATCCCATGGCCATAGTCCATCTCAGCTGGGGAGGGGTCACTGGCCCAAAGAGAGTGGCAGTGTCCCCAAACTTGCCTGTAGATTGCCTGTTGGGCAATGATCTGGAGGTTTCAGCCTGGGCTGAAGTTGAATACCAGGCCCATTTAAAAAATGTTGAGCCTCTCTGAGAAGGTTGGTGGGGCTGTTAGGGCCTCAGCCCCATCCCAGGGAAATTTTGGAGAAGTGGAGCCTGAAAGAATGGCCCACTCTACTCCCCAAGAGAGCACAAGGGTTGAAGAAAAGTCTTCTTCCCCCCAGACTATAGATAAGGGTGAGCTTCCTCAGGGAACTGATCCTACCCCTAGTGAAGGAACTGCCCCAGAGGTGGTCAGGCCTGGCCTTGCAACGCCCCAGATGGCAGGGGACCCTTCCAATGTGGTACCCAGTCTGGAGCAGGTAACCTGCCCTGTGAGAAGTTGGCCTGGCATATGCTGTCCACTAATTATAGTGGGCACCTTGCACCAGTCCAAACAACCCCTTATTGGAGATAGGTTAAAGACAACCTTTATTGAAAGCTATCCTAGTGGTAGCTATGGAGAGCAGCATTCAGGCTAAGTCTTGAAGGAATGTAAAGCAGCTTGTTTTACCAGTCTATAATCTCTTGAGTGACCAAATGAAAGAGGACCACACCAGGTATATATTCAAAATATATGTATTTATTGCTAAACACACCCCTCTAGTCTCTTTATGAGGCTAGAGTTCAAGTACATAAGTTATAAGTTAGTTATCTACAGTAATAGCACAAATACACGTTTGAGCCCTAGGGGCGTACTCAAACCATATACCAATAAAGTGGTATAAGAACCTCGACTGAGCTAGACACAAGGCCTAGAGCCTGTAGAAGTGCTTGGACCACAAGGAACCACCCAAGGTAGTGACACAGGGGACCCACGGGGGACGCGTGCAGTGTGAGAACACAGCCGCGAATCGCCGTTGACTTCTATGGGGAAAGTCGCGGTTGGAATTTTAAAGAAAAGGGACACTTAGAGGAGGACTTGGAGCAAACCCCTTTAGAACTGGGTTGTTCTAGAGTCTATACCCACGGGAGCACCGGAGTACTCGAGTTACCTCACCCAGGGAAGCCGGGTGCATAGGTGTCTTTCGGGGTCGGGTTTCGTCGTCGTTTTCAATGGCGATCTGCTGCGAAGTGCTGCTGGCGGCCAAGTCGAAAGTGTTCGGGTGGATCCAAAGGTGGATCGAAGATCTGAAGAACCTGAAAGCAGAGGGGACAGAGTCTGGGTCACTAGCCAGTGACCAGGAAGGCGATGAGAAGATGCCCACCGATGTCGAGTGCTTCAGGTAGGTTGACGGTCGTCTTGACTCTTCAGCCACGAGGTTCAGGAGGTGTCGACGATGACTAAGAGCTGGATTCGAGCTGTCCCACAAAGTTTGTTGATTGCAGGGGTGTCGGCGACCGGATTGGACCCAACAAGCCTTAGCAACGGCAAGTCTCGTGGAAATGGAAGAAGGACGATGGTGCAGACCAGCAAGGTCTGAGGGACTCACCCAGCAAGGGTAAGTCAGGGCACGCCTGGAGCAACCAGGGAGCCTAATCAGAAGAAGATTGGCCTTCGGGAGGGCCTACTAGCCAACGGACTAGCGACCGCGAAGGAGCCTCGAGTGGACGCACTTGGAGCTGGCTCACAGGACACTCGTGGAGTGGAGGCCAGTGATCTTCGGTGCAGTCGGTGCTGGAGGCTGGGGCTACTCGGAGACCAAAGCACAACTTCGTGGGAGACCCAGAAGAGGATGCACTTGCAAATGTGCGCGGTGTCCAGGGGTCACGGTTCCACGTTACCCACGATAGCCACAGGCCTCAGCTTTGCTGGGGACTCAGGGTAGCCTCGGGGAAGTCTGGAAATCCTCCTCTGGTGATGCTAAGACTTCGGCGTCCGGCGGGAGCTTCAGCGATGCAGACCGGACAATTGCTTCGTTGGTGCCTGCCAAGCAGGGGAGTCACTCCTTGACCCCAAGGGAGATTCTTCAGTCCTCTAATCTTAAAGTAGAGCGTTGAAGGTCCAGGATTCTGTGTCAGAGTTTCGTCCAGGTAAATCTAAAGTCCTAAGGACTGGGGTCCCATACTTATACTAAGTTAGGGGGTTGGACATACTCTGGGGACCCACCTATGGGAGGGTGAGGGCAGAGGGGTGGTTACACCCCTTTCCCTTTGTCCAGTTTCACGCCAGAGCAGGGGCTGGAAGCCCCTGAGCCGGTTTGAACTGGGGTATGCACAGGGACACCAAATGTGCCCCCAGTGCAGGACTTCAAAGCACCAGAGAGTGCTCCCGCCCAGCCCCAATACACACTATCCTGTCTGGGGAGGTGGTTACACCTCCCTGGGACAGGAAACCTATTGTCCAGGCCTCCCCTGCCGGAGTTTCGGTCAGCAGCAGGAGGCCAGACTCGTGTCTGTGGCAGCGGCATCCATTTTGTGATGCCAGGGCTTGGAAAGAAGTTACCCGGCAGGCCGGTGTGTACATGTCTCTCCTCTAGAAGGGTGGAATGCTACCCCCGCCGCCAGAACTGGCGGGGGGTTAGTATTCCAAGATGTTTGACACCAAACACGACATGTTTCCGTGCAGCCATCCCAAAGTTAGCATTTAACGCGAGGTTATAATGCGCTTAAGAGTATATGGTCAGGTTGCACTACAAACAGCATCAGAGAAGGGTCTCCGAACGCTGCAGAGGGGCTCTGCTCATGCAGGGGCACCCTCTCACATAGGAACCAAGCACTCTACCTTCAGGATTGATAAGGCCTGCCCTAGGAGTGACTTATAGGTTTATATGTGTGTATGTATGTAGTGATATAGGTAGCCTATATCACAGTAAGGGGTGCGTGCACCACCTTACCCAGGCTGCAGTAGCAGACCTGTGGTGTCATTTTGGATGGCCTTCCAGTGGTGGCACAATACATGCTGCAGCCCCTGGTAGGCCTCTGAGGTACCTATGCCCTGGGAACATAGTATACCATATACTAGGGACTTATAAGGGCACTCCAGATTCCAATCAGAGATGTGCCTAAGGCACATGGAAACCATTTTAGAGAGGAAGCAGCTAGGCTGGGGTTCTGATTAGCAGGGCCCCAGCCAGACTAAAGTCGAAAAACAGTGAAGCATCAGCAAAAGTGGGGGTACCCATGTGAAGCAGATCCTACTCTCCTACACAACCCCCCCAAACGTAGGGACATTAAACTAACCTTGCCCAGTTAAGTCTTCATGTTCTAAGTGGAAGTACCTAGAGAGTCCATCTGCATTGGCATGGTTACTCCCAGGTCTATGTTCCACTGTGAAGTCCATCCCCTGTAGGGAAATGGACCACCTAAGCAGTTTGGGGTTTTCACCCTTCATTTGTTTTAGCCATAAGAGGGGCTTATGGTCTGTTTGAACAAGGAAGTGAGTACCAAACAAGTATGGCCTCAACTTCTTCAGAGCCCAGACCACAGCAAAGGCCTCCCTCTCAATGGCTGACCAACGTTTCTTTCTAGGGTTCAGCCTTCTGCTAATAAAAGCTACTGGCTGATCATGACCTTCATCATTCAATTATGACAGTACAGCCCCTACCCCCAATTCAGATGCATCTGTTTGGACAATGAACTTCTTGGAGTAATCAGGACTCTGTAGAATGGGAGCAGTGCACATGGCCTGCTTTAGGTCATCAAATGCCTTTTGACAGCTAACTGTCCACTGAACCTTTTTGGGCATTTTCTTGGAAGTTAAGTCATTCAGGGGTGTCACTATTGATCCATACCCCTTGACAAATCTCCTATAGCACCCAGTCAGGCCTAAAAAGGCTCTCACCTGAGTCTGGGTAGTTGGAGCAGTCCAGTCCATGATGGTCTGGATCTTGCTCTGCAGTGGTTGAACCTGGCCTCCACCCACAAGGTGGCCCAGGTACACAACCTGACTCTGCCCTATCTGGCACTTGGTGGCCTTGATAGTCAGGCCTGCTTTCTGCAGGGCCTGCAAAACATTTCTGAGGTGGACCAGGTGATCCTCCCAGGTGGAGCTAAAGACAGCAATATCATCTAGATATGCTGCACTATAGGCTTCCAGACCTGTAAGGACTGTATTCACCAACCTCTGAAAAGTGGCAGGTGCATTCTTCAGACCAAAGGGCATCACCACAAATTGATAATGCCCACTAGGAGTTGAGAATGCTGTCTTTGGCTTTGCATCATCAGCTAGTCTGATCTGCCAGTAGCCAGCTGTCAGGTCAAATGTGCTTAGATACTTGGCTGAGGCCAAAGTGTCTATTAGCTCATCTGCCCTAGGTATTGGATGGGCATCAGTCCTAGTGACTGCATTGAGACCCCTGTAGTCCACACAAAACCTCATCTCTCTTTTCCCACCATTGGTGTGAGGTTTTGGCACAAGGACCACTGGACTAGCCCAAGGGCTATCTGAGGGTTCAATAACTCCCAAATCCAACATCTTCTGGACTTCTGTCCTGATACAGTCCCTGACATGGTCAGGTTGCCTATAAATCTTATTTTTAATAGGCAGACTGTCCCCAGTGTCCACTTCATGAGTGCACCAGGTGGTCTGACTGGGTGTCAGTGAGAATATGTGCCTGAACTGATTGAGCACCTGTCTGCAATCAGTTTGCTGCTGGGCAGTGAGGCTGCCTGCCAAGGCTACACCATCCACTGACCCATCATCAGGGTTCTGTGAGAGCAGGTCAGGGAGTGGGTCACTCTCTTCCTCCTGTCCCTCATCAGTAGCCATGAGCAAGCCCATGTCTGCCCTGTCCACAAATGGGTTTAACCTGTTGACATGGAGAACCCTGTGGGGACTCCTGGGTGTTCCTAGGTCTACTAAATAGGTAACCTCACCCTTCTGTTCAACAATGGTATGGGGTCCACTCCATTTGTCTTGGAGAGCTGCTGGGGCCACTGGCTCCAACACCCACACCTTCTGTCCTGGCTGGTAAACAGTCAGCACAGCCTTTTGGTCATGCCAGGCTTTTTGAAGTTCCTGGCTAGCCTCAAGGTTTTTAGTTGCCTTTTCATGTACTCAGCCATCCGGGAGCGGAGACCAAGTACATAGTCCACTATGTCTTGCTTTGGGGGCTTGAGAGGTAACTCCCATCCTTCCTTCACCAAGCACAATGGACCCCTGACAGGGTGACCAAACAAAAGTTCAAAAGGGCTGTAGCCAACCCCCTTTTGAGGCACCTCCCTGTATGCAAATAAAAGGCAGGGCAAGAGTATGTCCCATCTTCGCCTAAGCTTTTCTGGGAGCCCTTTAATCATGCCCTTCAAGGTTTTGTTGAATCTCTCAACTAAACCATTGCATTGTGGGTGATAGGGTGTGGTGAACTTGTAAGTCACTCCACACTCCTTCCACATTGCTTTCAAGTATCCAGACATAAAGTTAGCACCCCTGTCTGATACCACCTCCTTAGGGAAGCCCACTCTGAGAAAATTCCCAGGAGGGCTCTTGCCACCACAGGTGCTGTAGTGGTCCTAAGGGGAATAGCCTCTGGGTACCTGGTGGCATGATCCACTACCACCAGGATAAACCTGTGCCCAGATGCTGTTTGGGGATCCATGGGACCAACAATGTCAATCCCCACCCTTTCAAAGGGAACCCCCACCACAGGTAGTGGTATCAGGGGGGCCTTTGTAGTGCCACCTGCCTTGCCACTGGCCTGGCAGGTTACACAGGAGCGACAAAACTCCTTGGTGTCTTCAGACATGTGGGGCCAGTGAAAGTGAGGGACAATTCTGTCCCAAGTCTTGTTCTGGCCCAGGTGACCTGCTAAGGGAATGTCATGGGCTAGGGTCAATAGGAAGCCCCTGAACTTCAGAGGTATAACCAACCTCCTGGTGGCACCAGGCTTGGGGTCTCTACACTCTGAGTACAAGAGTCCATCATCCCAATACACTGTATGGGGACCACTAGCTTTCCCAGCAGCCTCAGCAGCAGCTTGCTGTCTGAGGGGTTCAAGAGAGGGGCAGCTCTGCTGCTCCTGGCTCAGATCTGCCCTGGAAGGGCCCCCTGTCCCCAAGAACTCAACCTGGTCAGGTTCAAGCTCCTCTGGGACAGTTCCTTCCTCAGGACTGAGATCATCCCCTCAAGAGACTGATCTTCCTTCTGAGCCAAGGGGGAAGGCACTGCCTTTACCCTACTACTCCTCTTCTTGGAGGGCACTTGGTCCATTATTCCAGAATCCAAGGCCTGTTCAGTGTTAGACATTTTGGCTTGTGACCTGGTCACAGCAAACACATCTGCAGGGATGCCCAGCATTTCTGCATGGGTCCTGAGCTCCACTTCTGCCCAAGCTGAAGTTTCTAAATCATTGCCAAGCAAGCATTCAACTGGTAGGTCTGCACTTACCACAACCTTCTTAAGGCCAGTTACCCCTCCCCAGGAGAAGTTAACAACTGCCAGAGTATGGTCTGTTCTGACATTGCTAGCATTGGTCACTTGGTACATTTCACCAAGTATAATCTGCCCAGGATCCACAAGGTCTTGTGTCACCATGGTGACACTTGCCCCTGTGTCCCTAAATGCCAAAGCCTCTTTTCCATTGATTAAGGGCTGTTGCCTGTACTTGCCCAGATTACTGGGACTCACAGAGGAGGTCACATCCATGCCTCCATCACAGACTAGGACAGCCTGAGTGAGTTCTCTGACTAGGTCAGAGCTCATCTCTTTACCCAGGGTCAACCCTACTAAACCCTTGGCTTGTGTAGTCCCACCACCAACTGTAACTGCACTAGGGGGAGCAGGTGCCTTAGGGGCATTGGTGGGGGCTGGAGTAGAGTCTTTGGACTTGGTGCAATCACTGGTCCAGTGGGTCTTTTGCTTACAGACCTTGCACCATGGTTTCTTTTGGCCTTTTCCCTTGTTAGACTGTGAATCCCCACCTGAAGAAGATTTTTGGGGGCCTTGTGAAGACTTTTGGTCTTTACCCTTCTCCCCACCCTTATCAGAGTTTTTAGAATCTTGCTTCTTAGGGTCACCACCTTGGTTCTGTACCTTCTGCCTCACCCTGGTTCTGACCCATTTGTCTGCCTTCTTTCCCAATTCTTGGGGAGAGGTCAGATCAGAGTCCACCAGGTGCTGATGCAACAGCTGATTTTGACAATTATTAAGAATCTGCTCCCTCATGATAAGATTGTACAATCCTGTGAAGTCACATACCTTACTGCCCAATAACCAACCTTCCAGAGCCTTGGCAGAACAATCAACAAAGTCCACCCAGTCTTGAGTCTGTGCTTTTTGGGTATCTCTGAACTTTAACCTGTATTGTTCAGTGGTTAGGCCAAACCCATCAATCAGAGCACTCTTCAAGACTGTGTAATTATCAGCATCCTCCTCTCTAACAGTGAGGAGCTTATCTCTACCTTTGTCTGCAAAGGAGAGCCACAAGATTGCTGCCCACTGCTCCTGAGGGACCCTCTGTACTTTACAGGCCCTCTCCAGTGCAGTTATCCATTTGTGGATGTCATCCCCACTCTGGTAGGGAGGGACAATCTTGCTCAGGTTTCTATGGTCATAAGACCTTTCCCTATCTCTGGGGAAATTGTTGCCACCATGGGACTCTAGTCCCATCTTTTTCTCTCTTTGTAGAGATCTAGGGACTCCCTGTCTATAGCCAACTGCTGTTTTCTGAGCTCAAGCTGGGCTTGCTCATACTGAATCAGTCTCTTTCTCCTGTCATGAGAGGATTCTCTCCTATGAGAAGAGACAGAGGTCCCTATTGAGGTGTCAGAGTGGTTAGACTCCTGAGAAGGAGATCTATCCCTTCTTGGCACACTCTCAACTCTTTCCTGGGGGACAAAGGTGAGGTCATCCTGATCCTCCCCTTCATCCACAGGAATAGCTGGGTTTTCCAGGGCAAGGTCATTGTCACCTTCCTGGCCAGTTTCAGAGGGGGGCCTGGGTTTCTTCACCCCTGACCCCTTCCTCCTGTTCTGCCCCACCCTCTCTGCCTACCCCTTCAGACCCTAGGGGCCTGCTGAGATCATCAGCTAGTAGCACCTCTCTGAGGTGTTGGGTGCTGGCACTTTTGCCTGCCTTCAGCTTCCTAGTATTGCATAATGCTCTCAATTCCAAGAATGGGAGTTTATCATACTTGGAGGGAAGAAGCCCACTGGCTTCTGGCAAGGACTCACTGGGTCCTGGCTTTGAAGACATTACTAGTGAGGTGTGGTGTATGCACTACCTACTCTAGTGTGGCCTACTAAACTCTCTTGAGTTGTAGAAAGGGTGTGCTATCCCTTAACACACAACTCTAAGTTCAGTAGAACTTACTGTATACTAAGCTTGATTTATATGTACCTAAGGTACCCTTAGTGGTTTTCAGTTGATCAATTCAATTGAGATTATCTGGTAAAACAATAGCAAGCTGGAATCCCACACGCTGCACACCAATGTGAGAAGTTGGCCTGGCATATGCTGTCCACTAATTATAGTGGGCACCTTGCACCAGTCCAAACAACCCCTTATTGGAGATAGGTTAAAGACAACCTTTATTGAAAGCTATCCTAGTGGTAGCTATGGAGAGCAGCCTTCAGGCTAAGTCTTGAAGGAATGTAAAGCAGCTTGTTTTACCAGTCTATAATCTCTTGAGTGACCAAATGAAAGAGGACCACACCAGGTATATATTCAAAATATATGTATTTATTGCTAAACACACCCCTCTAGTCTCTTTATGAGGCTAGAGTTCGAAGTACATAAGTTATAAGTTAGTTATCTACAGTAATAGCACAAATACACGTTTGAGCCCTAGGGGCGTACCAAACCATATACCAATAAAGTGGTATAAGAACCACGACTGAGCTAGACACAAGGCCTAGAGCCTGTAGAAGTGCTTGGACCACAAGGAACCACCCAAGGTAGTGACACAGGGGACCCACGGGGGACGCGTGCAGTGTGAGAACACAGCCGCGAATCGCCGTTGACTTCTATGGGGAAAGTCGCGGTTGGAATTTTAAAGAAAAGGGACACTTAGAGGAGGACTTGGAGCAAACCCCTTTAGAACTGGGTTGTTCTAGAGTCTATACCCACGGGAGCACCGGAGTACTCGAGTTACCTCACCCAGGGAAGCCGGGTGCATAGGTGTCTTTCGGGGTCGGGTTTCGTCGTCGTTTTCAATGGCGATCTGCTGCGAAGTGCTGCTGGCGGCCAAGTCGAAAGTGTTCGGGTGGATCCAAAGGTGGATCGAAGATCTGAAGAACCTGAAAGCAGAGGGGACAGAGTCTGGGTCACTAGCCAGTGACCAGGAAGGCGATGAGCAGATGCCCACCGATGTCGAGTGCTTCAGGTAGGTTGACGGTCATCTTGACTCTTCAGCCACGAGGTCCAGGAGGCGTCGACGAAGACCAGGAGCTGGATTCGAGCTGTCCCACGACGTCTGTCGATTGCAGGGGTATCGGCGACCGGATTGGACCCAACAAGCCTTAGCAACGGCAAGTCTCGTGGAAATGGAAGAAGGACGATGGTGCAGACCAGCAAGGTCTGAGGGACTCACCCAGCGAGGGTAAGTCAGGGCACGCCTGGAGCAACCATGGAGCCCAAGCAGAAGAAGATTGGCCTTCGGGAGGGCCTACTAGCCAACGGACTAGCGACCGCGAAGGAGCCTCAAGTGGACGCACTTGGAGCTGGCTCACAGGACACTTGTGGAGTGGAGGCCAGTGATCTTCGGTGCAGTCGGTGCTGGAGGCTGGGGCTACTCGGAGCCCAAAGCACAACTTCGTGGGAGACCCAGAAGAGGATGCACTTGCAAATGTGCGCGGTGTCCAGGGGTCACGGTTCCACGTTACCCACGATAGCCACGGGCCTCAGCTTTGCTGGGGACTCAGGGTAGCCTCGGGGAAGTCTGGAAATCCTCCTCTGGTGATGCTAAGACTTCGGCGTCCGGCGGGAGCTTCAGCGATGCAGACCGGACAATTGCTTCATTGGTGCCTGCCAAGCAGGGGAGTCACTCCTTGACCCCAAGGGAGATTCTTCAGTCCTCTAATCTTAAAGTAGAGCGTCGAAGGTCCAGGATTCTGTGTCAGAGTTTCGTCCAGGTAAATCTAAAGTCCTAAGGACTGGGGTCCCATACTTATACTAAGTTAGGGGTTGGACATACTCTGGGGACCCACCTATGGGAGGGTCAAGGCAGAGGGGTGGTTACACCCCTTTCCCTTTGTCCAGTTTCGCACCAGAGCAGGGGCTGGAAGCCCCTGAGCCGGTTTGAACTGGGTATGCACAGGGACACCAAATGTGCCCCCAGTGCAGGACTTCAAAGCACCAGAGAGTGCTCCCGCCCAGCCCCAATACACACTATCCTGTCTGGGGAGGTGGTTACACCTCCCTGGGACAGGAAACCTATTGTCCAGGCCTCCCTGCCGGAGTTTCGGTCAGCAGCAGGAGGCCAGACTCGTGTCTGTGGCAGCAGCATCCATTTTGTGATGCCAGGGCTTGAAAGAAGTTACCGGGCAGGCCGGTGTGTACATGTCTCTCCCTCTAGAAGGGTGGAATGCTACCCCCGCCGCCAGAACTGGCGGGGGGTAGTATTGCAAGATGTTTGACACCAAACACGACATGTTTCCGTGCAGCCATCCCAAAGTTAGCATTTAACGCGAGGTTATAATGCGCTTAAGAGTATATGGTCAGGCTGCACTACAAACAGCATCAGAGAAGGGTCTCCGAACGCTGCAGAGGGGCTCTGCTCATGCAGGGGCACCCTCTCACATAGGAACCAAGCACTCTGCCTTCAGGATCGATAAGGCCTGCCATAGGAGTGACTTATAGGTTTATATGTGTGTATGTATGTAGTGATATAGGTAGCCTATATCACAGTAAGGGGTGCGTGCACCACCTTACCCAGGCTGCAGTAGCAGACCTGTGGTATCATTTTGGATGGCCTTCCAGGGGTTGCACAATACATGCTGCAGCCCCTGGTAGGCCTCTGAGGTACCTATGCCCTGGGTACATAGTATACCATATACTAGGGACTTATAAGGGCACTCCAGATTCCAATCAGAGATGTGCCTAAGGCACATGGAAACCATTTTAGAGAGGAAGCAGCTAGGCTGGGGTTCTGATTAGCAGGGCCCCAGCCAAACTAAAGTCGAAAAACAGTGAAGCATCAGCAAAAAATGGGGGTACCCATGTGAAGCAGATCCTACTCTCCTACATGCCCCTCTCTACCCTCCCTCTGTCAGCCCAGGGCTGCAGAGGTCAGTGGACCCCTAAGGGCTCCCTGTCCAGAGGAACCCCCTCATCCACAGATTAGGGGCACCCAGTCTAGTAGCCCTAGCCAGGTGAAAATTCCTCAGCACACTGACGGATCCCTCTTACCATTGTGTAGGGACCTCCCCCAGATGGACTCTGTTGGGCAAAGGCAAACCTGGGACCAAGTGGTTCCAAACCTACCATGTCCCTCCAGTGTTCCAACCAAAGGGACCCAACCCCCAGCTGTAGGCAGCCAGAGGTTGACCCTTAGGGCCAGATACAACTCAGTCATGGAAAGAAAGGCCTCCATGGTGACCAGTGCTCTGAGGAAGCTGAGACCAACTTTATTAGGGCCTCACTTCTCCACTGAGACACCCCACCAGCCTTTTACTTTGCCAAAACACACTACAGGTAGTAATTCCAAATGGTGGAGATCATCCAATACCCATGGGGTTAGGAATTGCTTAGTGGACCATAAGACAGGGGGTAACCATGCTAGTGCAGGTTCTTCCTTATATGGCCAATTAGTCAATAAAGGCTCAACTGGGCATGGTTAGCCTTATCTCCTTTCGTTTGGGGGGGGGGGTTATGTAGGAAGGTGGAATCCGACTGCATGGTTGCCCCCACTTTTTTCCTGGTGTTTTGCTGATTTTCGACTTAATTTGGCTGGGATCCTGCTATTCAGGACCCCAGCCTATCTGCTTTCCCTTAAATTGATTGCATGTACTTTAGGTACACTCCAGATTGGATTCTGGTGTACCCTTATAAGTCCCTAGTATATGGTATACTATGTACCCAGGGCATAGGTACTCAGAGGCCTCCCAGGGGCTGCAGCATGTATTATGCCACCCCTGAGAGGCCATCCAAAAGGACACAACAGGTCTGCTACAGCAGCCTGTGTAAGGTGGTGTATCCACCCCTTACTGTGATATAGGCTACCTATATCTCTCCATATCACTGCACATGTAAACCTATCAGTCACCCCTATGGCATGCCTTAACAATCCTGAAGGCAGGGTGCTGGGTTTCATGTGAGAGGGTGCCCATGCATGAGCAGAGCCCCTCTGCAGCTTTCGGAATCTTCATTCCGGGGTTGTTTGTGATGCAGCCAAACCATATACTCTTAAGTGCATTATAACCTCACGGTAAATGCTAACTTGAGAATGGCTGCATGGAAACATGTCGTGTTTGGTGTCAAACACCTTGGAATCATACCTCCACCCTAGTAACTGGGGTGGGAGGTATGATTCCACCCTACTTGAGGGAGAAACATGGCACCACCGGTACACCCGGTACCAGCTTAACAGAACCCTGGCATCACAAAATGGATGCTGCAGCCACAGACACGAGTCTGCCCTCCTGCTGCTGGACGAAACTCCGGCAGGGGAGGCCTGGACAATAGGTTTCCTGTCACAGGGAGGTGTGACCACCTCCCAGACAGGCTTTAGTGTATTAGGGCTGGGTGGGTGCACTCCAAGAGTGCTTTGAAGTCTGCACTGGGGGCACTTTTGGTGTCCCTGTGCATAGTCCAGCTCAAACCGGTTGCAGGGGCTACCAGCCCCTGCTCTGGCACGAAACTGGACAAAGGAAATGGGTGTAGCCACCCCTCTTTCCTGACCCTCCCATAGGTGGGTCCCCAGAGTTTGTCCCACCCCTTCCTTGGGTATAAAGTAGGAACCCCTGACTACAGGACTTTAGATTTACCTGGACGAAACTCTGCTGCAGAATCCCAGAACTTCAACTATCTACACGACGTTGGATGACCGAAGAATCTCCCTTGGAGTAAAGGAGTTACTCCCCTGCTTGGCAGGCACCAAAGACGCATCTGTCTGGTTTGCATCTCCGAAGCTCCTGAGGACTCTGAAGAATTTTGCAACACAGGAGGTGGGTTCCCGTGGTTTCTGAGGTCGATCTGTGTGCTCAGCAAGTCTGAGGCCCATATCCCTCGTGGAGACCGTGCAACCCGAACCCCTGGACACCGTGACCATTTGCAGAAGCATCAGCTTTGAGGCGACCTGTGAGGCTGAGCTTTGGGTTACTTGTAGCCCTGACCCCGAGCCGCAAATCCACCGAACATTGCCAGCCTACACTCCACGAGTGTTCCGTGAGCTGGCCCTTTGTGTTTTCTCTCGAGGTCCCTTCGCGATCCCTGGTCCGTCGACTGGTGGGTCCCTGTGAAGGCAACACTAAGATTAATTGGGCTACCCTGGTTACTCCAGACGTGCCCTGACTCTCCATCGCTTGGGGAGTCCCCCGGACCTTGCTGGTCCGCACCAAAGCATCTTTACTCTTCCTGCGTGGGTTGCTGTTGCCAAGGCTTGTTGGGTTCAATCCAAGCACTGACACCCCAGCACTCGACATCCTTCGTGGCACAGCTCGAATCCGGCTCCTGGTCATCCTCGACGTCTCCTGGACCCCGTGGCTGCAGAGTCAAGATTCACCTCTTCGCACCTGAAGCACCCGACATCGGTGGGCATTTGATTGCTCTGCTCCTGGTCACGTGAAGTGACCCAGACTTTGTCCCCTCTGCTTTCAGGTTCTTTTCACATCTTCGATCCAGGCTTGGATCATCCCGGACACTTTTCTTCTTCATGGCAGCAGCACTTTGCAGCAGATCGCCATTGAAAGCAACGACGATTCCCAACACCCTTTGACACCAATGCACCCAGCTTCCCTGGGTGAGGTAACTCGAGTACTCCGGTGCTCCCGTGGGTGTTGACCCTAGAACCTCTTAAGTCTAAGGGGTTTGCTCAAAGTCCTCTCCTAAGTGTCCTTTTGCTTTAAAATTCCAACCGTGACTTTCCTCATAGAATCCTACGCCGCTCGCGGCTGTGTTCTCACACTGCACACGTCCCCGTGGGTCTCCTGTGTCACTACCTTGGGTGGTTCCTTGGGGTCTCAGCGATTCTACGTGCTCTAGGCACTGTGTCTAGTCAAGTCGTGGTTCTTATACCACTTTCTTAGTATATGGTTTGGTCTCCCCCTGGAGCCCACTGTGTATTGTGCTATTTACTGTCATTTTAATACTGTGATATTGTGTATCTTGGACTCTAATCTCATAAAGAGATTAGTAGTGAGTGTTTAGAAATAAATACAAATATTTTATATATACCTGGTGTGGTTCTCCTTTCATTTGGTCATTCAAGAGGTTATAATCTGGTAAAGCAAGCTGCTTTACACTCCTTCAAGACTTAGCCTGAAGGCTGCTCTCCATAGCTACCACTAGGATAGCTTTCAATAAAGGTTGTCTTTAAACCTATCATCAATAAGGGTCGTTTGGACTGGTGCAAGGTGCCCACTATAAATAGTGGACAGCATATGCCAGGCCAACTTCTCACACCCTCTGCCTCCAGTCTTCCGTGTCCTCTCTCCCTCCAGTTTTCCGTGTTCCCTCTTCCTCCAGTCTTCGGTGTCCTCTCTCCCTTCAGTTCCCTGTGTCCCCTCTCCCTCCAGTCTTCTGTGTCCTCTCTCCCTCCAGAGTCTCCTGTATCCCCCTCTCCCTCCAGAGTCTCCTGTGTCCCCCCTCTCTCTTCAGTCTCCTGTGTCCCCTTACTCCAGTCTCCCGTGTCCCCCTCTCCTTCCAGAGTGTCCTGTGTCCCCCTCTCCTTCCAGAGTGTCCTGTGTCCCCCTCTCTCTCCACAGTCTCCCGTGATCCCCTCTCTCCAGAGTCTTCGGTGTCCCCTCTCCCTCCAGAGTCTTCGGTGTTCCCTCTCCCTCCAGAGTCTTCGGTGTCCCCTCTCCCTCCAGAGACTTCCGTGTCCCCTCTCCCTCCAGGCTTCCGTGTCCTTTCTCCCTCCAGTCTTCCGTGTCCCTCTCCCTCCCGAGTCTTTTGTGTCCCCTCTCCCTCCAGAGTCTCCCGTGTCCCTCTCTCTCTCCAGTCTCCCGTGATCCCCTCTCCCTTCAGAGTCTCCTGTGTCCCCCTCTCTCTCTCCAGTGTTTTCCATGTCCCCTCTCTCTCCAGTTTCCAGTGTCCCCTCTCCCTCCAGAGTTTCCTGTGTCCCCTCTCCCTCCAGTCTCCCTTGTCCCCTCTCCCTCCAGTCTTCCGTGTACCCTCTCTCCCCAGTCTCCCGTGTCCCCTCTCCCGCCAGAGTCTTCTGTGTCCCCTCTCCCTCCAGTCTCCCGTGTCCCCTCTCCCTCCAGAGTCTTCTGTGTCCACTCTCCCTCCAGTCTCTTGTGTCCCCTCTCACTCCAGGCTTCCCTGTCCCCTCTCTATCCAGTCTCCTGTGTCCCCCTCTCTCTCTCTCTCTCTCTCTCTCTCTCGAGTCTTCTGTGTCCCCTCTCCCTCCAGAGTCTTCTGTGTCCCCTCTCCCTCCAGTCTCCTGTGTCCCCTCGCCCTCCAGAGTCTCCCGTGATCCCCTCTCCCTCCAGAGTCTCCTGTGATACCCTCTCCCTCCAGAGTCTTCCATGTCCCCCTCTCTCTGCAGAGTCTCCCTTCTCCCCTCCAGTTACCCTTGTCCCCTCTGCCTCCAGTCTTCCGTGTCCTCTCTCCCTCCAGTTTTCCGTGTTCCCTCTTCGTCCAGTCTTCCGTATCCTCTCTCCCTCCAGTTCCCTGTGTCCCCTCTCCCTCCAGTCTTCCGTGTCCTCTCTCCCTCCAGAGTCTCCTGTATCCCCCTCTCCTTCCAGAGTCTCCTGTGTCCCCCCTCTCTCTCCAGTCTCCTGTGTCCCCTTACTCCAGTCTCCCGTGTCCCCTCTCCTTCCAGAGTCTCCTGTGTCCCCTCTCTCTCCACAGTCTCCCGTGATCCCCTCTCTCCAGAGTCTCCCATGTCCCCTCTCTCTCCAGAGTCTTCGGTATCCCCTCACCCTCCAGAGTCTTCGGTGTCCCCTCTCCCGCCAGAGTCTTCGGTGTCCCCTCTCCCTCCAGAGTCTCCCGTGTCCCCCTCTCTCTCCAGTCTCCCGTGATCCCCTCTCCCTTCAGAGTCTCCTGTGTCCTCCTCTCTCTCCAGTCTCCTGTGTCCCCTTACTCCAGTCTCCCGTGTCCCCCTCTCCTTCCAGAGTCTCCTGTGTCCCCCTCTCTCTCCACAGTCTCCCGTGATCCCCTCTCTCCAGAGTCTCCAGTGTCCCCCTCTCTCTCCAGAGTCTTTGGTGTCCCCTCTCCCTCTAGAGTCTTCGGTGTCCCCTCTCCCTCCAGAGACTTCGGTGTCCCCTCTCCTTCCAGTCTTCGGTGTCCTTTCTCCCTCCAGTCTTCGGTGTCCTCTCTCCCTCCCGAGTCTTTTGTGTCCCCTCTCCCTCCAGAGTCTCCAGTGTCCCCCGCTCTCTCCAGTCTCCCGTGATCCCCTCTCCCTTCAGAGTCTCCTGTGTCCCCCTCTCTCTCTCCAGTGTTTCCCGTGTCCCCCTCTCTCTCCAGTTTCCAGTGTCCCCTCTCCCTCCAGAGTTTCCTGTGTCCCCTCTCCCTCCAGTCTTGCATGTCCCCTCTCTCCACAGTCTCCTGTGTCCCCTCTCCCTCCAGAGTCTTCCGTGTCCCCTCTCCCTCCAGTCTCCTGTGTCCCCTCTCCCTCCAGAGTCTTCTGTGTTCACTCTCCCTCCAGTCTCTTGTGTCCCCTCTCACTCCAGTCTTCCCTGTCCCCTCTCTATCCAGAGTCTCCTGTGTCCCCCTCTCTCTCAAGTCTTCTGTGTCCCCTCTCCCTCCAGAGTCTTCCGTGTCCCCTCTCCCTCCAGTCTCCTGTGTACCCTCTCCCTCCAGAGTCTCCCGTGATCCCCTCTCCCTCCAGAGTCTCCTGTGATCCCCTCTCCCTCCAGTCTTCCATGTACCCCTCTCTCTCCAGAGTCTCCCATGTCCCCTCTCCCTCCAGTTACCCTTGTCCCCTCTGCCTCCAGTCTTCCGTGTCCTCTCTCCCTCCAGTTTTCCATGCTCCGTCTTCCGTATCCTCTCTCCCTCCAGTTCCCTGTGTCCCCTCTCCCTCCAGTCTTCCGTGTCCTCTCTCCCTCCAGAGTCTCCTGTATCCTCCTCTCCCTCCAGAGTCTCCAGTCTCCCCCTTCTCTCTCCAGTCTCCTGTGTCCCCTTACTCCAGTCTCCCGTGTCCCCCTCTCCTTCCAGAGTCTCCTGTGTCCCCCTCTCTCTCCACAGACTCCCGTGATCCCCTCTCCCCAGAGTCTCCTGTCCCATCTCTCTCTCCAGTCTCCTGTGTCCCTTCTCCCTCCAGAGTCTTCGGTGTCCCCCCTCTCCCTCCAGAGTCTTCGGTGTCCCCTCTACCTCCAGAGTCTTCGGTGTCCCCTTTCCCTCCAGTCTACCGTGTCCTTTTTCCCTCCAGTCTTCCGTGTCCTCTCTCCCTCCCGAGTCTTTTGTGTCCCCTCTCCCTCCAGGGTCTCCCGTGTCCCCCTCTCTCTCCAGTCTCCCGTGATCCCCTCTCCCTTCAGAGTCTCCTGTGTCCCCCTCTCTCTCTCCAGTGTTTCCCGGGTCCCCCTCTCTCTCTCTCCAGTTTCCAGTGTCCCCTCTCCCTCCAGAGTTTCCTGTGTCCCCTCTCCCTCCTGAGTCTTTTGTGTCCCCTCTCCCTCCTGAGTCTTTCGTGTCCCCTCTCCCTCCAGAGTCTTCTGTGTAACCTCTCCCTCCAGTCTCTCGTGTCCCCTCTCCCTCCAGAATCTCCCGTGATCCCCTCTCCCTTCAGAGTGTTCCTTATCCCCCTCTCTCCAGAGTCTCCCATGTCCCCTCTCCCTCCAGTTACCCTTATCCCCTCTCCCTTCAGTCTTCCGTGTCCTCTCTCCCTCCAGTTTTGTGTTCCCTCTCCCTCCAGAGTCTTATGTGTTCCCTCTCCTTCCAGTCTCCCGTTTCCCCTCTCCCTCCAGTCTTCCGTGTCCCCTCTCCATCCAGAGTCTCCTGTGTCCCCTCTCTCTCCAGTCTTCCGTGTCCTCTCTCCCTCCAGTCTTCCCTGTTCCCTCTCCCTCCAGTCTTCCCTGTTCCCTCTCCCTCCAGAGTCTTCCGTGTCCCCTCTCTCTCCAGTCTCCCATGTCCCCCTCTCCCTCCAGAGTCTCCCCTCTCCTTCCAGTCTCCCGTCTCCCCTCTCCCTCCAGAGTCTCCTGTGTCCTCCTCTCCCTCCAGAGTCTCCTGTGTCCCCTCAGAGTCTCCCACGTCCCCTCTCCCTCCAGTTACCCTTGTCCCCTCTGCCTCCAGTCTTCCGTGTCCTCTCTCCCTCCAGTTTTCCATGCTCCCTCTTCCGCCAGTCTTCCGTATCCTCTCTCCCTCCAGTTCCCTGTGTCCCCTCTCCCTCCAGTCTTCCGTGTCCTCTCTCCCTCCAGAGTCTCCTGTATCCCCCTCTCCCTCCAGAGTCTCCAGTGTCCCCCCTCTCTCTCCAGTCTCCTGTGTCCCCTTACTCCAGTCTCCTGTGTCCCCCTCTCCTTCCAGAGTCTCCTGTGTCCCCCTCTCTCTCTCCAGTCTCCCGTGATCCCCTCTCCCCAGAGTCTCCTGTCCCATCTCTCTCTCTAGTCTCCTGTGTCCCTTCTCCCTCCAGAGTCTTCGGTGTCCCCTCTCCCTCCAGAGTCTTCGGTGTCCCCTCTCCCTCCAGAGTCTTCGGTGTCCCCTCTACCTCCAGAGTCTTCGGTGTCCCCTTTCCCTCCAGTCTACCGTGTCCTTTCTCCCTCCAGTCTTCTGTGTCCTCTCTCCCTCCCGAGTCTTTTGTGTCCCCTCTCCCTCCAGGGTCTCCCGTGTCCCCCTCTCTCTCCAGTCTCCCGTGATCCCCTCTCCCTTCAGAGTCTCCTGTGTCCCCCTCTCTCTCTCCAGTGTTTCCCGTGTCCCCCTCTCTCTCTCTCCAGTTTCCAGTGTCCCCTCTCCCTCCAGAGTTTCCTGTGTCCCCAATCCCTTCAGAGTCTTCCGTGTCCTCTCTCCCTCCTGAGTCTTTCGTGTCCCCTCTCCCTCCAGAGTCTTCTGTGTAACCTCTCCCTCCAGTCTCTCGTGTCCCCTCTCCCTCCAGAATCTCCCGTGATCCCCTCTCCCTTCAGAGTGTTCCTTATCCCCCTCTCTCTCCAGAGTCTCCCATGTCCCCTCTCCCTCCAGTTACCCTTGTCCCCTCTCCCTTCAGTCTTCCGTGTCCTCTCTCCCTCCAGTTTTGTGTTCCCTCTCCCTCCAGAGTCTTATGTGTTCCCTCTCCCTCCAGTCTGCCGTTTCCCCTCTCCCTCCAGTCTTCCGTGTCCCCTCTCCATCCAGAGTCTCCTGTGTCCCCTCTCTCTCCAGTCTTCCGTGTCCTCTCTCCCTCCAGTCTTCCCTGTTCCCTCTCCCTCCAGTCTTCCCTGTTCCCTCTCCCTCCAGTCTTCCCTGTTCCCTCTCCCTCCAGAGTTTTCCGTGTCCCCTCTCTCTCCAGTCTCCCATGTCCCCCTCTCCCTCCAGAGTCTCCCCTCTCCTTCCAGTCTCCCGTCTCCCCTCTCCCTCCAGAGTCTCCTGTGTCCTCATCTCCCTCCAGAGTCTCCCACGTCCCCTCAGAGTCTCCCACGTCCCCCTCTCTCTCTCCAGAGTCTTCTGTGTCCCCGCTCCCGTCAGAGTCTCCCATGTCCCCTCTCCCTCCAGAGTCTCCTGTGTCCCCTCTCCCTCCAGAGTCTCCCTTGTCCCCTCTCCCTCCAGTCTTCCGTGTCCCCTCTCTCCCCAGAGTCTCCTGTGTCCCCATTCCCTCCAGAGTCTTCCGTGTCCCCTCTCCCTCCAGTCTCCTATGTCCCCTCTCCCTCCAGTCTCCTATGTCCCCTCTCCCTCCATAGTCTTCTGTGTCCACTCTCCCTCCAGTCTCTTGTGTCCCCTCTCACTCCAGTCTCCTGTGTCCCTTCTCCCTCCAGAGTCTCCCGTATCCTCTCTTCACCCGGTCTTCCATGTCCCGTCTCCCTCCAGTTTTCCGTGTTCCCTCTTCCTCCAGTCTTCCGTGTCCTCTCTCCCTCCAGTTCCCTGTGTCCCCTCTCCCTCCAGTCTTCCGTGTCCTCTCTCCGTCCAGTCTCCTGTATCCCCCTCTCCCTCCAGAGTCTCCTATGTCCCCCCTCTCTCTCCAGTCTCCTGTGTCCCCTTACTCCAGTCTCCCGTGTCCCCCTCTCCTTCCAGAGTCTCCTGTGTCCCCCTCTCTCTCTCCACAGTCTCCCGTGATCCCCTCTCTCCAGAGTCTCCCATGTCCCCCTCTCTCTCCAGAGTCTTCGGTGTCCCCTCTCCCTCCAGAGTCTTCGATGTCCCCTCTCCCTCCAGAGTCTTCGGTGTCCCCTCTCCGTCCAGTCTTCAGTGTCCTTTCTCCCTCCAGTCTTCCGTGTCCTCTCTCCCTCCTGAGTCTTTTGTGTCTCCTCTCCCTCCAGAGTCTCCCGTGTCCCCCGCTCTCTCCAGTCTCCTGTGATCCCCTCTCCCTTCAGAGTCTCCGGTGTCCCCCTCTCTCTCCAGTTTCCAGTGACCCCTCTCCCTCCAGAGTTTCCCATGTCCCCTCTCCCTTCAGAGTCTTCCGTGTCCTCTCTCCCTCCTGAGTCTTTCGTGTCCCCTCTCCCTCTGGGGTCTTCTGTGTCCCCTCTCCCTCCAGAGTCTCCAGTGATCCCCTCTCCCTCCAGAGTCTCCTGTGATCCCCTCTCCCTCCAGAGTCTTCCTTATCCCCAGGGCTCGAGTCGGGGGTACACGCAGGTACACAGCGTCCCCCCACTGTTTTCAAGGGGTGAACGCCGTCCCCCCTGCCAAGAAGTTGGGCCCCACAGAAATATGCTGAACTTGTCCCGGTGTAATTTTCAGACACCGGGACACGTTCAGCAGCACCTGCAGGTTGCCTGCTTTCCATTCCCAGCGCAACGTGCAAGCAGTGAGGGAGCGTTTTTTCACCTCCAGCTGGGCCGCAGTTAAGGGGCCATCAGGCCTCCTTTTATTTGTATATGCTGACTGGGGGCCGCCTGGAACCTTACATTTAAATGTAAATGCCACAGAGGGAAACAAAGGCACACAGCTTGCCTTCTCTTCACAGGTACTTAAGAGAGACATGCTTTTGCCTTTGTTCTGTCCCTGTATATAAATGCAGACAATGTAAGACTGTCAGATGGGTTAGTCTGTCCCAGTATTTACACAAACAATTTAAATAGCACTATTTTATTTCTTTTATAGCGCTGCGTCGTGACGTCATGAGGTCATTTGCATATTGTCATACTTGGTCAGTCCCCCCACTTCTTTTTATAGGACTTGTGCCCTGCTTATCCCCCTCTCTCTCCAGAGTCTCCCATATCCTCTCTCCCTCCAGAGTTACCCTTGTCCCCTCTCCCTCCAGTCTTCCGTGTCCTCTCTCCCTCCAGTTTTCTGTGTTCCCTCTCCCTCCAGTCTTATGTGTTCCCTCTCCCTCCAGAGTCTTCTGTGTTCCCTCTCCCTCCAGAGTCTCCTGTGTCCCCTCTCACTCGTCTTCCGTGTCCCCTCTCCATCCAGTCTCTTGTGTCCCCTCGCTCTCCAGAGTCTTCCGTGTCCCCTCTCCCTCCAGAGTCTTCCCTGTTCCCTCTCCCTCCAGAGTCTTCAGGGTCCCCTCTCTCTCCAGTCTCCCATGCCCCCCTCTCCCTCCAGAGTCTCCCGTCTCCCCTCTCCTTCCAGAGTCTCCCGTCTCCCCTCTCTCTAGAGTCTCCTGTGTCCTCCTCTCCCTCCAGAGTCTCCTGTGTCCCCTCTCCCTCCAGTCTCCCATGTCCCCTCTCCCTCCAGAGTCTCCTGTGTCCCCTCTCCCTCCAGTCTCCCTTGTCCCCTCTCCCTCCAGTCTCCCGTGTCCCCTCTCTCCCCAGTCTCCCGTGTCCCCTCTCCCTCCAGTCTTCCGTGTCCCCTCTCCCTCCAGTCTCCTGTGTCCCCTCTCCCTCCAGAGTCTTGTGTCCACTCTCCCTCCAGTCTCTTGTGTCCCCTCTCACTCCAGTCTTCCCTGTCCCCTCTCTATCCAGAGTCTCCCGTGTCCCCCACTCTCGAGTCTTCTGTGTCCCCTCTCCCTCCAGAGTCTTCCGTGTCCCCTCTCCTGTGTCCCCTCTCCCTCCAGAGTCTCCCGTGATCCCCTCTCCCTCCAGAGTCTCCCATGATCCCCTCTCCCTCCAGAGTCTTCCATGTCCCCCTCTCTCTCCAGTCTCCCATGTCCCCTCTCCCTCTAGTTACCCTTGTCCCCTCTGCCTCCAGTCTTCCCTGTCCTCTCTCCCTCCAGTTTTCCGTGTTCCCTCTTCCTCCAGTCTTCCGTATCCTCTCTCCCGCCAGTTCCCTGTGTCCCCTCTCCCTCCAGTCTTCCATGTCCTCTCTCCCTCCAGAGTCTCCTGTATCCCCCTCTCCCTCCAGTCTCCTGTCCCCCCTCTCTCTCCAGTCTCCGTGTCCCCTTACTCCAGTCTGCCGTGTCCCCCTCTCCTTCCAGAGTCTCCCATGTCCCCCTCTCTCTCCAGAGTCTTTGGTGTCCCCTCTCCCTCCAGTCTTCGTTGTCCCCTCTCCCTCCAGTCTTTGTTGTCCCCTCTCCCTCCAGTCTTCTGTGTAACCTCTCCCTCCAGTCTCTCGTGTCCCCTCTCCCTCCAGTCTCCCGTGATCCCCTCTCCCTCCAGAGTCTCCCGTGATCCCCTCTCCCTCCAGTGTCCCTTATCCCCCTCTCTCTCCAGAGTCTCCCATGTCCCCTCTCCCTCCAGAGTTACCCTTGTCCCCTCTCCCTCCAGTTTTCTGTGTTCCCTCTCCCTCCAGTCTTATGTGTTCCCTCTCCCTCCAGTCTCCCGTGATCCCCTCTCCCTCCAGTCTCCCGTGTCCCCTCTCACTCCAGTCTTCCGTGTCCCCTCTCCTTCCAGTCTTCCGTGTCCCCTCTCCTTCCAGTCTCCCGTGTCCCCTCTCCCTCCAGAGTCTTCCGTGTTCCCTCTCCCCAGTCTCCCGTGTCCCCTCTCACTCCAGTCTTCCGTGTCCCCTCTCCCCAGTCTCCCCTCTCACTCCAGTCTCCCGTGTCCCCCTCTCCCTCCAGTCTCCTGTGTCCCCCTCTCCCTCCAGTCTTCTGTGTCCCCTCTCCCTCCAGTCTTCTGTGTCCCCTCTCCCTCCAGAGTCTCCCCGTGTCCCCCTCTCCCTCCAGAGTCTCCCATGTCCCCCTCTCCCTCCAGTCTCCTGTGTCCCCTTCTCCCTTCAGAGTCTCCCGTGTCCCCTCTCCCTTCTAAGCACCCCGTGGGCACCGTCCCGCCAATTGGAGGGTTTCAACAGAGCGATGAAAACGTGTTTTACATATATTCTAAATTACTCCTTTCTTAATTCGTCGAAACCTCCTAGCGCCAGAAATACAGTACCTGTGTAGCCATGCGCTTTACAAATATAAATAAAAGCAATTTATGACAGACCGTCCTCTCTTCTCAGTCTGATACCCCCAAAGTTTCTTGTCATTTGAGCGCCTCGGTGTGTCAGCGCGCGGAGCCGCGCCCGCCTCCGATTGGCTGAATCCGCCGCGGGCGGGCCCGCACCTTTCTTTGCGCGCAGCGGCGAGAACGGGCTCGGATTGGCTGTCCCTACAGGACTCGGATTTGAAAACTGTGTCTGGTGCTGATTGGTGAAGGTTCGCCCGCCCTGGCTCCTTGCAGGACATGGGATTGGCTGCAGAGAATGCCCATCCCGTGGGTGCCGTGTGCGGGGTGCGAGGGGGACCCCTGCTTGAGTTGAGGAGGGGGCAGCACGCTGTCGAGCTCAGAAGAGGTACACTAAAGTGTGAGCGCCCTGGAGCCACCGACCTTCGAGCTCCCCAGAGGCACCTCGGTGTTAGGACCCCCCCCTCCCCCAGGGTCTGCCGTCTGTTTCTGAGCACCTGAGAGGCACCCCAGAGACACCCCCGCATTGTGAACCCCCCAGGGCCAGCCGTCTGCTTCTGAGCACTTAAGAGGCACCCCAGAGACACCCTAGACGCGTGAATACTCCAGGGCCTCCCTAGACCTGCGAGGACCAAAGGGGTGCCCCGAGGTGTGAACACCCCAGGACCAGCTCTGTACTCGTGAGGGAGCCGGAGTAGACATCCCTCACGTGTGGAGGACATTCAGGGGCCTCCTGACTTGTGAATAAACCTAAGAAAAAACTTCTCGAGGTCTGATAGCCCCAGAGCCTCCCTCGACTTGTGAGGAGGACCCGGGGCCTTCTTGGACGTCTGAGGGCCCCAGAGACGCACCTGGCACCCCACGACACGTGAACACCCAGGCCCAGGGTGCGGGCTCAGAGACAACCCAGGGCTCAGAGACAACCCAGGCTGCGGGCTCGGAGACCTCCAGGCCTGATGTGCAGGCTCAGAGACAGCCCCCGGCCCAGGGTGCGGGCTCAGAGACACCCAGGGCTCAGAGACACCCCCGGCCCAAGGTGCGGGCTCAGAGACACCCCACGACGTGTGAGCATCATCGAGTCCTCCTTCGGCCGCAGGACGGAGGATTACCAGACCTGGTGAGTGGTTTATTGAAAGATGGGGAGCGCAGGGGGTGACAAATGTATTTATAGATCGGAGAAGACGGAGCAGGGGTCACTGTGACACCGTCACGGATCTGAGGCAGTGTTTAATGGCAGCACGGCAGGGTTGTGTTCAGTGAAACAAATGTATTTCTTTCTGCTCCGGTTGGGTACTTTAATGCCCCCCCCCCTCCCCGGAGGGCATAGGGGCTGTTAGTTTGTGTCTGAGAGGTCACTGTGCGCTTAATATTGTACTTCACGGAAGAACAGTGTATTCACTTTACAGGGAGGACCCTGGGCGAGTGGGGCAGTATTTAGTTATAAATGGAAACTGTGTTCAACCGACGATGCCAGGGCGGCCTGTAGTGCCGCGTTCATTTAATCTTTAATATTTGTTTAAATAGAAGGAAACCGGACCCTTTCACTAAGTTGTTTACCTCAGGTCCAGCAGCCCTGAGTTGGGACGGGCCACTGGACACTTTCACTCAAGCTTTGCACTTAGAACGAGGCAGGGAAGATAATCTGACCCTTAAACCCTGACCTCAGACCTCGGGAAGTGCTGTCCTTGAACCCACACAACATGGGACCCTTTCACTAACATGTTTCTTGGCCATCTCTGCTGTGTGGGAGAGACTCTCGCAAAAACAACAGTTGATGGACAGAATGCAGAACAATGTCATACATTCACCCCAGTACAGAGATCTGGGCCTAAATCCATCGTTTTTTTGCTCACTATGCCATTCCAGTTTGAACCTAGCCATATGCAAATCAGTCTTGACCCTGTGCCTCATGGGAACAGTCCAGCCCGAACTGCCAAGCCAGGTCCTCCCTGGACTGGAAACAAGCATCCTAGGACCAGTTTCGGGGTTTCGCCCCTCTTCAGCCAGGATAGCTTGATTCCAGAGGCATGGAGAGCACGGGAGCCACGTCTGGGCATACCCGTCCCACTCGGGGTGACAAATGCAAAAACAGTTGATGGACAGAATGCAGAACAATGTCATACATTCACCACAGTACAGAGATCTGGGCCTAAATCCATCGTTTTTTTGCTCACCATGCCATTCCAGTTTGAACCCAGCCATATGGCTGATAACGGCTGATTAGCCAGAAACCGGTCCCAGGATGCTTGTTTCCAGGGAAGACATGGCTTGGCAGTTCGGGCTGGACTGTTCCCATGAGGCACAGGGTCATACTGATTTGCATGTCTGAACTGGGGTGGCGGAGTGAGCTAAAGAATGATGATGGATTAAACCCAGATCAGTTGACTGGGGGGTGAGTGCTTGCAATGTTCAACACTCCGTCCATCATCCCCTTTGGTTTTGCTTTGTTCGCCCTAAGTTGGCAGGGTATGCCCAGACGTGGGTCCCTTGCTCACTTTGCCACTGGATTCAAGCTAGCCTGGCTGATAACGGCTGATTAGCCAGAAACTGGTCCCAGGATGCTTGTTTCTGGTCCAGGGAAGACATGGCTTGGCAGTTTGGGCTGGACTGTTCCCATGAGGCACAGGGTCAGACTGATTTGCATATGGCCATGTCTGAACTGGGGTGGTGGAGTGAGCTAAAGAATGATGATGGATTAAACCCAGATCAGTTGACTGGGGGTGAGTGCTTGCAATGTTCAACACTCCTTCCATCATCCCCTTTGGTTTTGCTTTGGGAGAGACTCAATCAAGGTTCTTATAGAGCGCGACTACTCACCCGTGAGGGTCTCAAGGCAGGGGGAGGTGTTCTGCACTTCAGTCGAAGAGCCAGCTCTTGAGGTCCTTCCTGAATTGAGGCAACGATGGTGATTGCCTGAGGTGCAGGGGTAGGGAGGTCCAGGTCTTCGCAGCGAGGTAGGAGAAGGATCTTCCTCCAGCCGAGGTCTTACGGATCTGTGGGATGGTGGCCAGGTCCAGATGGGCGGAGCGGAGATGTCTGGTCAGTGTGTAGGAGAGGCGGTGTTTGATGTATTCGGGTCCGGTGTTGTGGAGGGCTTTGTAGGCGTGCGTGAGGAGCTTGAAGGTGATTTTTTTTTTTTTTTTGTTTTTTTGTTGAGCGATAGCCAGTGGAGGTCTCTCAGGTGACCGGAGATGTGGCTTCTGCGGGTGATGTCCAGGGTAAGTCTGGCGGAGGCGCTCTGGATGCGCTGCAATTTCTTTCCGAGTTTTTGGGTAGTGCCGAAGTAGAGTGCGTTGCCGTAGTTAAGTATGCTCCTGACGAACACCTGGGCGGCTGTTCTATGGGACTCGGTGGGGATCCATTTGAAGATCTTTCTGAGCAGGCGGAGTGTGTGAAAGCAGGAGGACGATACAGCGTTGATTTGGCGGTTCATAGAGAGTGAAGAGTTGAGGATGATGCTGGATTATGCTGAGGTTGCGTGCGTTGTCGGTGGGTGTAGGGAGGGTTCCGATTGCTGCTGGCCACCGTGAGTTGTCCCAAGCGGAGAGAGTGGATCCCAGGATAAGGACTTCCGTTTTGTTGGATTTGTGGCCATGACCAGATAGACGGAGCGGAGATGTCTGGTTGGTGTGTAGGAGAGAAGGTGGTTGTGCCATTCTGGGGAGACTCGGACAGACGTTTTAAGGCATGGGCAAAGTGGGCTCTGGCCCCGGGCCCCAGCCTTTCAGGCCCCCCCCTGAGGGAGCCAGATGTGTTCTGCACGGAGTCTTGCCCTGTTGATCTTGAATAATTCTTAAACAGATTGTTTTAAATACTGTTTTACTTTAATTTATTTTTAATGTGGGTGATGTGTGAGTCTATTGTAGACATTTTGCAGAGAAATGTTGTTTGTTTCAAGCAACATCCATAAGAAAGTTTTTAAATCAACACAGGACCTCACATATGAGATATGGGAAGGCGTCACCGAGATTATTTGCAGTAATATTAGTGAGCTGCTACCATGTTACAATATTGAAAACACATCACTATTCCTGAATATCATATTTAAACACATTTAGAATTTGGAGGAGTGGGCCTGTACACTGTCGGTGACCTGGCCAAAGAGGGCATGAAAGAGCTGAAATTGGATCACAAAATTCAAAACTGTTCTGAAGAGGGGCCCCAAAAATACGTTTGGCCCAGGTCCCCCAAAATCCTTAAGATGTCCCTGGACTCTGACCCTTTGAACCCTGACCTGGATGGAATAGAAGTGCTGTCCATGAACCCACACAACATTGGACCCTTTCACGTTTCTCGCTCACCTGTGCTGTGCGGAAGACACTGACCTATGTACATTTCACTCATGTCTGGACAGGGGAGGGTTTAGTTCCTTTTTTCACAAAATGCTTTTAATACCAGATTTCGCTCTCCAGGTACTTGTATGTTTATGTATATTATTTAATGTATATTGCCCAATTCTTACATTATCTCACCATTTAAGTCATACACATCTTTCTGGGGTTAACGGTGATTGACTTATTTTATTTTGTAACTTTCCAATTGTTTGTGTAAAGCACTTTTAATATATTGGCCACGTTCGAGCTATAGAAAACTAAACCCAGCTGTGCCCAGCACGTGCCTCTGTGCTTAGCACTGTCTTCAACCCTCCGTCATACCCCATCTGTGTCCAGCACATGCCTCCGTGCTTAGCACGGTCTTCAACCCTCTATCATACCCAATCTGTGTCCAGCACATGTCTCCGTGCTTAGCACGGTCTTCTACCCTCCGTCATACCCTAGCTGTGCCCAGCAGATGCTATCGTTCATAGCACTGTCTTTTATCACCACCATTTTCAATCTTGCCTTTCTGCCTGCATGTCTTCTAATTTTCATTATTCTCCATGATACTCGAGGGCAGTCTTAGATTTCAGTACCTTCTGCCCTACAGCACATATCCAGTGCAGCGCTTGGGCGCTGTCCTGCTCTAAACACAGATCTCAAGCACCTCTCAACTGGTGCCCAGCGGCTTGAAATCAGTAACATGGTGAAATGGGAATGTTTCCTACATGGCAAACATGTGCGTGCCCTTACTCTGCGTGCCCCTACTCTACATACCCTTACTCTGTGTGCCCCTACACTGTGCCCTCACTCTGTGTACCCCTACTTTGCATGCACTTACTTTGTGTGCCCCTAATCTGTGTTCCTTAATCTGTGTGCCCCTACTCTGCGTACCTCTAATCTCTGTGCCCGGCTGCACATGAAACTAATATCTTGACTTTGCTAACCTAGGGTGTACCAAAGCGTGTTCATGGTAACGCAAGGCGCAGAACCCATATTGTGCCTTGCAGGGGTGCACAATGCTCGCCCTCATAGTGGGCGTAGAACAGCTTTCCATGTTCTGGGTAAATTACACAGAGCGGTGGTGGCCGTATGCCTGGCTTTTGTAAATCGTTTGAGTGACCAGCCCTTTTTATCTGTGCCAGGGAGAGGCTAGTGTACCAACACCTCACATGCAGATTTCTGCTTTTAGGTGAACCCCAGATTCTTGTTGTGATATCACATGCCAGCATACAGTACGTGCATATGCAGTGACTGCTTGGCGCATATATGTTAGTGGGAATGTGTGGTGAGAGGTTTGTCCTGAGACCATAGACATCTTTGTTGGATGCCTCTGGTATAACACAGCACAAGATGAAGAGTTGATACAGCTTTCCCACGTTGCAGGGATTCTGCACATACACAGAACTATGTGCAGGAAAACAGGACCTCAGTGTATAGGGGCTGAACCGTCCTACCACCTCAGTACCCACAATCCCAAAACCAACTAGCTATAGTGTCTCATTTGTTTTCCTACATAATCACGAAGCTACAAATGATTAGACAACCCCGAACACAACACTCCAGACTCTTTCAGGAATCGCGGTAGCTAGACCTACCCTTTCGCTCACTCATCCGTACCTGTCCACAATAAGAATTGACAGAGTCACTGTTATAGTTCAAAATGTTTATTTTAACTATAGTGCTCTATAACGCAGTATACGAGCCACTACCAGCAGCATAACGCATTAACCTAAAACAGTTAGCATTGTTGCAAATCCATAGATTATAAAGGGGAATGACATCATATACAGGCAGTGGATCCAAGGGCTATAATGCCTAACCACCCTCCCCTTGTTAAGAAGAAGTTTTATTATATAAGAGAAGATCTCTGGGCTTTGTCAGCAGACCCCCCCATACCTTAGTGCCTAGATGGTGTGTCTACATCATAGGAACAGCATAGCTCTTCTCCCTGGAAAAGTCTCTCTCCAAGTGTGTCAGAACAACATGCATACCTGTAATATCAAAGCACGAGTTTCCAGTAGCGCAGCTGTGTTAGCATGCTTTGTCTAGGTGCTAGGGACTGACCAGAACAGAATAACAAGGGGCATTGTTCATCGACCTTGCACATCGTGTTCAGACTAAACTCCAGGAACAGGCAGAGAACGCGGAAAGCAGACGGTTCTCATGTGAAAGGCACAAACAGAGTCTTGCACAATAAAGTCATGTAGTAACGTGCGCAAAGGCAGCATCATGGCAGCAGAGCTCATGCTAACTTAGCAATGTCGACAATGACTCTAATGGCCATATGACACCCTCCCCTTGGTAAGGTCGTAGTATATAGACAAAAGACCAAAACAGAGTTCAAAGGTAAGCAGAGTCAAGAAGCGCTGGAGAGAGAAAAAATCAAATTGGAAAAATAAAAATGTTGTTACGTGTTTAAATCGGATGCGGACAATCCATGAAAGTACATGAACTTAAGAATGCAATTAGTTCCAAGAGGTCATCCCTATCGTTTGTAGAATAAAGGGATGCCATCCAATTAAGTAGGTCGAAGGAACAAACGTGCTCCTCATAATCTGATGCTTCGAAGAGCATATTCGGGCAACTTGCGTGATATGCAATGAAACTCCGTTGTAGGAGCATCTGAGCAGCAGCCCAGAAATCCCACTCAGCCAACCCTCCAAGTACAGCAGCACGGGCCATACGCCCATCCGGAGAACAGGCCTGGGCATGAGCCCTTAGGGGACCCACTAACGGATCATAATCCGGATCCGCGCATGACGTTTGGGAGAGGCATAAATCCAAGGCCCAATAGAACGCGCACCGTCGGCAGTAGAACACGGGTTGCACGCAAGTGAAGTAGGCAAAGCGAAAAGTTAGTGAATAACTTGCGCCCATCGTCGCCAATGGCAAGCATCCAAAAAGCTGTTGCATTTGGTCACGGTACAGTTGTGCCTGTCCGGGTCTGCACATTACCACAAGTCGGGCAGCCATTGCGTAACAGGTGCAGAAGAACCAGGACACCACCCGCCAGTGCTAGGATTAACGGTAATCCTCCAAAGGCGCTGGAAAAAATAGAATGAATAAAGGCCGGTATGACACCAAATATCGTCTGAAAAGAAGTCACAAGGCCAGATCCCACAAGTTTAAAAAAAGAGCAAGGCCTTCTGTGTCAGACGCATTAAATATTTGTTGTATCAATGCTCCAAAGTGTAGTGGGAGATTTGTGTTCCGGAGTGACTGAATCTCACTAGATGTTCTCGCCGCCTTTAATTCGAAGGTCTCGAGCCGAAGTGAGAGCCACTTCTTGTTGAAACAAAAGCGCTTTGAGCCTGCTTAATTTGTTGAAATCTGTTTTCAAAGTTGGAATGGAAGGTCAAATGGAACTATCTACATTCTTATGCGGGGCGAAAAAGCACATTATTACAACAAGTAGCACGTTGTGAAACTGTTACTAAATACGGGATCCCTGCCCGTAAGCCACAGCGGTTGTGGTTATTCAAAATAAGATAACTGCCATTAGAAAGCATCGTGAATGGGGGAATTATTGCTGGAACCGTAGTTCCCTTTAAAAAAACAAGCAAGATTAGGCGTGGACACGTTACAAGCGCCGTGTAACTTAACGTGTTTACAAACTAAGGAATGTCCTATTGTAGAATCGCAGTCCTCCTCTGTTAGGAAAACTTCACTTTCATCCAGCTGGCAACTATATGTGAAAGGTAGGGACCATAATTCATGGAGAAACGTACTACCCAGTGGTTCAAAGCGGCCTATTGGGTAATGCTTCATGCAAGATTTAAATTGAAATAGCGAAATTGGTAAGGAGATAACGCCATGAATTAACCATACAGCCGAATCTGTTTCCACCACAGAAAATGGCAAGTGTTCTAATTGTTCAATGTGTAAGAGCGTGTATGTAGCATCTGTCATGGACATACATCTCTGTTTATCAGTCAGATTAAATGGCAAAAACAAAGCAGATGCATTCAAATAATCCCATGGTACTTTTTCCATTTTAAGAGTCTGTAACGTCCATGCAAATTGCATCACAGATAGTAATTGATTTTGACCATGATATAACACAGATACATCACTTTGAACAATGTCAATAACAGATGAAACAATATTATCCAATGTGTAAATGCGGGAAGATAGTGTATTTATACTATTATCGACTACTGCAAGAACTTTCTCTTTAAATTTGCTTTATCAGTTTGGCGCAGACAGAACGCAGCTTCCATCTGTGAAAGTTTCCAAACTTCATTGTAAGCTGCATAGAGGAATCTCTTCGTTCGGGGTACTTTAGGACCTAAGATAAAATAAGTCAAATTGATGTCGCTCAATAAGAGAGACCGGTGTTGTTTCACTGACGATAGAGTAGAGTGCCCCAACCACTGTTGGCACAATTGTCTCACTGAATATGTGGTGACAGAATGTGAATGTGGGAAACAAGGGTCCGGTCTAGATTGTGTGAAACCGGTCGTTGCGTATAGAAACGAAGTTGACAAGCATTGGAATTGGTTTGCCACAACAACCATCCTGAGGGGTCAACGTCTGAGTTATTGAAACTATCATTTTGAAATAGTGCTTGTAGTGCCTCGAGGGTATAATTTGTGTGTTTATGCCAATTGTTTTCTTTTTTTTTTTTACAGAGTTTTATATAGCGCGAACTTGACCCGAAGGTATTGGGTATCAGAGCGCTTTACATAGCACCAGGTGCGTTACATGAGGACACATTCATTAGGTCTCGACCTAGCGACGCAGCGCGAAGCGCTGTCGCTAGTTAGGTCTCGACCTAGCGACGCAGCGCGAAGCGCTGTCGCTAGCGAGATCTATTGTTGCTGACTTGCTTCGGAAGGGAGACAGGAGCTGTGCACGCGCAGGACGGACTGGAAATGTGAACGCGCCCGTGAACACGCGCTACACTGCAAGGCGTTAGTTAATGTTCACTGTAGAGGATCCAGCTGGCGCCGCAGTAATCAGCCCCCTGCTTTCTTGTGTAACAATTCCCCAGAGAGGAAATAGGCGGGCGTCTCACTGGCGCCATGTGGGCTTTTTTAATTAACAAACTCAAAACAAATGCAGGCCCCCTTTAACCGTGCGCTGTTAGCTATAGTTACTGCGTAAGTTGCTTAAATTAGTTCGTGAAAGCGGGGCAAATTAGCACCCAAGAGTAGCTTTTGCCCACGCGTATATACGTAAAAGTGTGCTTTTTAAATTGGCAAACACACAACAAATGCTGGCCTCCTTTAAGGCGTTAGTTAATGTTCACTGTAGAGGATCCAGCTGGTGCTTGGTGCCGCAGTAATCAGACCCCTGCTTTCTTGTGTAACAATTCCCCATAGAAGAAATACGCGGGCGTCTCACTGGCGCCATGTGGGCTTTTTTAATTAACAAACTCAAAACAAATGCAGGCCCCCTTTAACCGTGCGCTGTTAGCTATAGTTACTGCGTAAGTTGCTTAAATTAGTTCGTGAAAGCGGGGCAAATTAGCACCCAAAAGTCGCTTTTCGCCACGCGTATATACGAAAAAGTGTGCTTTTTAAATTGGCAAACACACAACAAATGCTGGCCTCCTTTAACGGTGCGCTGTTAGCGATGGTTGCTGCGTAAGTTGCTTGAATTAGTTTGTAAAAGCGGGGCGAATTAGCACACAAAAGTACTGTGTAAGTCGCTCCCTTATTACCTCACCTATGTAAAATACCACATTCGCATTTATCTTAACAGGGCAGTAGCAAGAGCAATATTGGTACGGGGGTGGCGGATTAACAGATAAAAATTGCTTCAGAGTACATTTAAATTGTTGTATTTTTCATGCAGATCAACCATTCCTCTGCTTACTGGCCTTATAAAGTAGCTCTCTATTAGCTCACGTCGCATAAAACAGTAGATATTCATGTATTGTAACAAGGTAGTAGCAATAGCTATATAGTACAAATATGGCAAATTACCAGACAAAAGTAGCTTTTTTGCATGCTTCTATGTGTAAAACTTGCAGAAAAAATACATTATAATATGCTGTCATACAATTACTGCTTACACTAGGCATACTAATAAATCGTATTTATGTACTTATAGTAGGCATAATGATACATCGAAATAACATACTACTCTATAATTAAACACAAACGTTTTTATGCGTCTTCGGTGCACATCGTGACATATAATGCATTACTTCCTATTACTTTGCTTTATAACAAACAGTAATACTATAGTTATGTCTTGTAACGCTGTTGGCTATTTTTTACACAAATACTTTACGGTGATCTGTCGCAGAATCTAAACACACTCTTAGTCAGCTGCTAGAGTGGGTTATTATGGTCTATATACCACATGCTGTGAAGTGTCCCTTCCCGTGAAAGGTTGAACAACTTGCAAACACAGAGACAGCCACACTAATAGGCGCCTTCATTGCATCCCTTATCAGTTGGCTGCTACAAGCTATTTAGGGTGGTATATACCGCTTTCTCCAATTTCCCCGTTTGTAATACTTTACAAAGATTTTGCAGTTTACTAATACTGCACAGTGTACTATTCTGTCCCATTTATAGTGCCTAACTTTTTACAAAAAGATAGTATTTAATCATGCTAAATAGGAGCCATACTGTTTTAAAACGTTGCTAAAATATGTCGACAACGTTAATGCAATCTGTAGTTGAACCTTGCACAATTTGCTAATGCATATTGTCACAAGCTATTAGGAATGTTAGTGTTACATATTGTAGTATAGATTACAGCTTACCTTTTTTAGGTCCTCTCTTAGTAACTGGCATCTTTTAGCATAAGATTCAGAAGTATTTGCACACAGTGTTATCATCGCAGTGCGCTTCCACCATCTGTGCTGGTTGTATGTTGTACTTATGCTTCAAATAGCAGTATAAGGTATTTTTACCTATATTAGAGCTTAGCTTTTTAATGCGCTCTGTTCCTCACTTACATCTTTTAACATAACATTCACAGGTATCTGCACATACAGTTTTGTTACGTACTGCGCTTTAACCATGTGTGCTAGTTCTATGTTGTACTTCGCCTTTACAAACAAACTGCCATGTACATGTGTTTAAAATACAGCTCGTAGCAAATTAATCCTACCTACACTGGTTAGATTGCCTGCTCTTAAACCTGTTTGCAGTAACAGTGCGTCTAAACATACTGCTGCTAAGTAAAGTTGCTGTGCATCACTGGACTATTGAAGGCAATGCATATTATTGCATGGGTAGCGAAAACAGTTCGCATCCATTTTAGGTACAGTTACGTAGTTGCTGCTTGTTTAGCCATACAAATGTAATGTTTGCTAATGCCTGCAGTGTAAACTGCTTAAAAAAGAAGCGAAATATTTATTTGTAATAGGCCTCAAGTCGGTCTGCATATTATAAAGCGTTAAGATAGCGTTTGCTTTGCAGAATGTTTGTTAGTTTTTGTACACGACTACAAGGGCAACGGTTCACAACTCACTGGCCTAGGTGCACATGGAAGTCAAACAGCTTAGTATGTTTAGACTCTTAGGACAGGGGCATTCTTGAACAAATTCTAAAGTGTATTTCTTATTCATTTGCTAATAGTTTGCCCAAGGTTAATGCTAAACTGTGCAGTATATTTAGGCAGTTTTATGTTACACTGTGTAAAATAATTTGCGTGCTCAATAGTAAATACATGGTTTACCTTGATATGCAATACTTTAGAAGCATACTTCATGTTAAAATACTATACAAGCAAGCACACAAACTTTACTTGCAATACTACTACCTGCTACCCGTGTTTTTTATTTACTAGCTTTTTGTGGTTTATACGTATACCGCGTATTTGGGTTTAATTCACTTTCCTTTAACTCAACAGCGTACTTTTCCAAGCCAAATAGTTACTTTTAAGTCTTTTTTTACATTTACAATGGACACATGCTGTTTAGTTGCACATAGCCATCTTCACACCATCGCCTTGCATTTCCTTTCGCCATGTGTTTTCCCATTTTATTGCTCTTACAGATAGCTATCTGTTCTCTACTGCTCTACTTAACCGCAATACATGGCCCATTCGTAAACACTTACAACGCAGCCGTGCTATACATCGTAGAAGCTACACTCTTCAGCGCTACACATGTGATCATCTGCTACTCTTTGCAAGCGGTAAGTTTTAGCGCAGCTCATTTTTTCTATTTATTATATTTCCGTTGTTATTTTTACATTATTCCTATAGCGCATAATACAGCGTTGTTTTTTACTGCTTTTATACCTGTGCTATTAAACATACATTTTACTATATTACTATTATTTACATAATAACAGCTTGCCACACATTCTATCGCTTCAGTATACCAATGTATTATAATAGACAATATTGCTTTTACACACGCAGTGAAAACTTACTTTCCAACATTCACGTTTAAAAACGCAGCACTCGTTAAAACTGCAAATTACACTGTGCTGCTGCATAAACAAATTCATTATAAATTACAGCCTTTCAAAAGGCTTATTATTGCACATGATATTGCTATTCTACGCGCCTTAAAAACTTACTTTACAACAGTTACTCATTAAAAACGCGGCATTCGTCAGAAAATATATTTTGCGCTCTACCGCTTTATAGACTGGAGCATTACAGATTCCTGTGTTTTACAAAACATTACTTGTTTTAGTTACTTATATATTGTACTGCTATGTTATTAACCTTGCAATTTATTTCAACTGGACCGTATTGTAATAATTCCCTTTACTTAATTACAGGACAAAATAAATACAAAACCATTACAGGACAACTTGCCTTCCAATTACTATCCTTACAAGCACTACTTTGCCCCAAGAAACAGTAAGTAATCAGCAAAATGTTTATAAAATACGTAAGCAATTATCATACCTTCATTAGTGAAGTACATTTAATAAAATAATAATATTACTACACCATAAATGCAATACTGTATTAACGCACGTTGTATTTTACCTGCAGTTCTTACTATGGTATGCCACTTTGCCGTTTCGCTGGTATTGCTCACTGTTTAAACAGAATTACATGCTGATCCTCCGCAAAGTACATAAGTATATGTGCATTTTGTTAATATAATATCCCCACACGTAACGTCCCAATAAAAAAAACACTACACGTTTATACCAATTAAAAGCCGCACTGTAATACAGACTACACATCAAATACATTATTATTTAACAAACTTACAGTTTAAGGGCCATTAAAATATCCTCCTGCGAAGCTGCTCATTCTCCGAAGCCTGCTAACATATCCGTGCGTACTAAATCACATTGTGCACGTGTATAGCGTAGTTTGCAAAACGCCATGAACACAAATGTGCACGAGCACAGAAGCCAAGTACTAGCCCTTTTTTTTCCTTTTTTTGTCGCACCATGTGTCTAGCAGTGGCGAGCACTTTTATTAGCAAACGTTCAAACATACATCTCCCAACGGCGTAACATGCATTTTTTAAAAATAGTTCACGCTCTTTGCAGTTTACAATGTCCTAATAAATCTCATAAACGTGTTGTATTTAATGAGACGCCGTAAAAAAACAGAGCACATTCTATCATATTACATAACACACTAATAAATATTGCCCTACCTTGGCCAGCCTTAGGGTTCTGTACTAAGCAAAAAATGCACCATACCTTTATGTTGCTTTTCATTTCTTTTTTATGCTTAACAGGAAAAGAAACATAACGCTAAAGAAACATGTACATACAATAAGGAGGCTCCTTTACACAAAACTAAAAAAGCCTATAGGCTACTTCAAATACTGTCAGCTTTTGTTAAAGCTCCACTGAGGGAAAATAGCGAACATGCAGTAAAAAAACTGCAAATAGGGGCTTAGTGAGCACTTCAACTTTTAGCGCACACAAGTACTCTCTCCAATTGCCTACTACCAGTCACACATAAGGCAATTGCAAAGTTTCACTAACCTCAGGAAAAAATCGCCTTTTAATCAGTCTAAGGAGCCAAACTCAAATGTCACTGCAACCTTTCTATTCCATCCGCTACACTTACAGATTAAGAATTAAACATCAGGGGTATAACAATTGCTAGCACGCCGCACGCTTGGCCAAGCGGGGTCGATCACAGCCCACGGCCAGCACCATGATTATAAGCAGCGCTAAACCTCCCTCTGACTACAATTACATGACGCGCTGCGCGCAAACTATGCTGCCGCTTTGTAGTTCCCAAAATAATCTCTTTGCGCTTCCACAGCACAATGTGGCATCTAAGTGTTTGTTTAATTAAATAATAAGTACATAACAATGCGCTAGTAGTAAACCATTACAACACAACTATTAAACTTGCCTTCCAATTACTATCCTCCCAAATACTACTTTGTCCAAAAAAACGGTAAGTAATCAGCAGAATGTTTATTAAAAAATTAAACAATTGCCATAATATCATTGCTAAACTGCATTTCATGAAACCACACTAGCATTACTCACTGTTTAATGACAATTACATACGGATCCTCCGCAAAACACATAAGTATATGTGCATTCTCTTAATATCCTTCCATTGCCAGTCAGACAAGCAATGCTTCTTTGTGCGTATAATACTTTCCAATAAAGTTTTTGGGTTTCAAGCCGTTTTATTACTGCTTTTAATACCGTTGCAGCCATTGCTTGCTTTGTACTGTTTTTGCCGGTTTAGTAATCTTTGTTGAAACATAAGCAGTTTCATTTCTACAGATAATGCCTTTAACAAACTTTTCCACGACATTTCATTTACTTGCAGTACAGGAGATGTTAGTGGACACATGGCTTTCACCTTCAATAAACACCACACATATGCACACAGCAGCTATCACCACGCATTATGTTTATATATTGCGAATTCTATTACTTATAGCTTATAAATTCGCATGGTTTCATATTTGCGTGTCACAGCCTATGGCGCGTTAGCATGGTGTAGGCTTCTTTAGTCGACAAAAAAAACACATAGTGAGCTAGCTTCAATAAGCCACCGTTCTAGCAACCTTCTTTCATGTTTAGTCCGCTATTAAGCCTGTTTGCAATACAGAAAACACCTTTTTACACTTTACACATTAACAAAACGCTAACATGGTTTGCAGTGTTACTATACTAAACGCCACTATTAACTATACACAGTATGCCGCCTCTAAAACGTCCCAATAAAAATACAGTACAAATTTATAGCACTTCAAAGCTGTACTGTAATACGAACTATACATTACTATTTCACAAACTTACAGTTTTGACGCCATTAAAATATCCTCCTTCGAAGCTGCTCGTTCCCCGAAGCCTGTTAACATATACGTGCGTACCAAATCACATTGTGCACGTCTATGGCGTCGCTTCCAAAATGCCATCAGCACAAAAGTGCACGAGCACGGAAGCCAAGTACTAGCACGTACGTATTTTTTTTTTTTTTCTACAGCATGCGTCTACCAGTGTCGAGCACTTTATTAGCAAACCTTAGGACATACATCTCGCAGGGGCGTAACAGACTTTTTTTTAAAATAGATAAAGTTCTGTGCAGTTTACAATGCCGTAATAAATTTGAACAAACCTGTGGCATTTAATGGAACGCCGTAATTAAGCAAAGCACATTTTATTCTATAAAAACACATTCTAATAAATATTGCCTTACCTCCCAGCAGCCTTAGGGGTTCTGTACTAAGCCAAAAATCCGCCACGTTTTTGGGGTGCTTTTATTTCTTTTTTTCTGCTTAACAGAAAAAGACACTTCACGCTAATCAAACATGGAGGTACGATAAAAAAGGCTCCTTTACACAAAATTAAGAAAAGCCTACAGGCTGCTTCAAACACCGTCAGCCGGTTTAAAGCTCTACTAACGGGAAATAGCGAACATGCTGTAAAAAAGCTACAAATAGAGTCTTAGTCAGCACCTTAACTCTTAGCGCACACAAGCACTCTCTTCCATTAACAGGTACCAGTCACACATAAGGCAATTGTAAAGTTTCACTAACCTCGCGGACAAAGCGTCCTCCAGTCTGTCTAGCATCCCGCGCAGTTCGCCAACCGTAGCCAATGCGTGAATGCAGCCGGCACCATAATTATAAGCAACACTTAACCTCCCTTTAACTATAATTACATAACGCGCTGCCCGCAAACTATGCAGCCGCCTTTTAGTCCCAAAAGTAAACTCTGTGCGCTTGCACAGCACGATGTAAAGTCTAAGTGTTCATTTCATTAAATAATGGCCACACGATAATGCGCTAGTAGTAAACTCATTTAATTTAAAAGGCTTTTTACTGCTCTTTTGTTATAAACATACAATAAGACAGTACCCTGTAATAGACTCTGAGTTAAGTTCGTCTACTATTAAAAACTGCACTAACGCTGTCAATAAACAAAGCACATTCCATTCTATTACATAAGGCACACTCTAATAAATATTGCTCTACCTTCAACAGCCTAAGGGGTTCTGCACTGTCTGTCACCCTCCTCCCTCTGTCTGTTTCCCTCTGTCTCTCTCTGTCTCCCTCCCTCTGTCGGTCTCCCTCTCCCTCTGTCTGTCTCTCTGTCTCCCTCTCTCTCCCTGTCTCCCTCTCTCTCTCTCTGTCTCGTTCTGTCTCCCTCCCTCTGTCTCGCTATGTCTTCCTCCTTCTGTCTCTCCTCCTGTCTCCCTCTCCGTCTCTCTGTCTCCCTCCCTCACTCTGTCTCCCTCCCTCTCTCTCTGTCTCCCTCCCTCTCTCTCTGTCTCCCTCCCTCTCTCTCTCTGTCTCCCTCCCTCTCTCTCTCTGTCTCCTTCCCTGTATCTCCCTCCCCTCTCTCTGTCTCCATCTGTCTGTCTCCCTCCCTCCCTCTGTCTCCCTCCCTCTGTCTCCCTCCCTCTGTCTCCCTCCCTCTGTCTCCCTCCCTCTGTCTCATTCCCAACCTGTCTCCCTACCTCTGTCTCCCTACCTGCATACTCAGCTCTTTAAGCTGCAATTTATACTCCAATATATTACATATTATTACCTATGTGTACATTTCTGGGTACACTGCTTTTTTGTATATCTTTTATTGCTTGTGCCACACTATAATATATACTCTAATTCAGAACCATTAACAAACAATAATATTACACAGTTCTCTAAAGCATCTACATTAAACACAAAAGTCATGTAATATATTAATTACAGTTAAGGAAAAAAAAGTCAACTCCGAAAAACCACAAAATAAAAATACATGATAAACAACACTACATCTTAAGCGAAGGCACTCTATATCTTATTTTCTTAGCTCTATTGCTATAATAACATTATTATTTTAAATTAAGATGTTTTAATATTGTAGCATTTCGGCCAACAGAAAAACACCATATATACATAATATATAAGGCAATGTCACCAGAAGCCCCTTTTATAATACAGAGACAAGATGGCCAATGCTTACTGTTTTTTACCATTGGTACATTTAACCCTTATTATCTTACAGAAAGTTGTATGTTATGTGGAGCTAGTCTAATTTACTCCCCTCACCCCACAAATATCAAATAATTAAATAGCATGAACTAGATTACAAAATATTTTTTATAGCTGCTATTTCATGTTTTAGTAGTAAGTTAATGCATACTTGCTCAGCGCACTTTATGTAGTTCTCCCCTCTGACTTTTTGCTTTCAGCTCTATTCTTTGCTACACTTAGGGGCCGATTCCGATCTCGGCCGGTAGGGCTCCGAATCGGATTCGGCTTTACCGGATCCGATTCGGAGCCCTGTTTCCCGACCGAACCGTACGCGGGTCCGGCCGAGCGAGTACGATGCGAAATCGCCGACCGACTCGTCCGGGGCGTCCCGACCGCTCCGACCGACTTCGCTCCCGGCTCGAACCAGCTCCGACCGACTCGCTCGGACTCGACTCGCACCGCGCAATGGAGACGTTTCCCGGCCGGGTAAGTACGATGGCGCGCCGCGAGCAGTCCGACCGAGCCGCGCACTCCGGCCTCGTAAGAGCAGTCGGAGCAGTACTCGGGGTCCGTGTCGGACCCCCTGCATGCGTCAGCCGCGCGAGTCGCACACAGGGGGACCCATGGGTCCCCCTACCTGTGCGTGTACGGCGCGAATCGCTCCGCCGCGCACCCGCTGTAGGGGGCGCCCTTGTCCGACTTCGCACCCATTGAGTCAATGGGAGCCCGCGTACGCGTTGTACGACCGGCTCCCATTGACATCAATGGGAGTCCGACCGACTCGAGTCCGATAACATACGGACGCATCGTACTCGTTCGGTCGGACTGCACGGGTCCGATTCGGTCGGAAATCTCTCCGGGTCCGGCTCGGTCGGAGAAATTTCCGGCCCGAATCGGAATCGACCCCTATATTTCTGTTACCCTTAGTGTTCTATGTACTTTACCACTTGCTAACCAATATATAGTACTTCTGCTCACTCCTTTTAGCATATTTATATTGCCTACCACCTACATAGCACAATTGCTTTACTTAAAGGCCCTTAATAAAGTACTACTGCATTACCCAGGTACTAAACATTAAATGCCATTACCTAATCTGCAGCACATAAGACATCACCCACTTAAGTAGCCCTTTAAAACATGTCTGAAGACTGCCATTGCAGCCTGTGTGCAGTTTTAAACTGTGCTTTACGTTTAACATGTACCACTAGTAAAAAACTTCTAAATATATGTATCGCTGCTCTGACGCCTACCTCTACTATAAAATAATGATAGGGTGCCTTCTAACAGTGGTTCCCAAACTAGGGTCTGCAGACCCCCAGGGATCCATGACACATTCCCAACAATGCGCAGGCAGCAGTTTTAAAAGCAATGCAAAGTTACTTGTATAAACAGCAGTTTTTGTGCAGCAATAAAAGTGTCAATATAACTCTGGTGATTAATGTGCCTGTTGGAAAGACATAAGTGGTTTATCCAATGGCAGCTTTTAGTCTTTTTAGGAATCTTAAATGGTTAATATATATGCTGCAGAGAATGTCTACCATGCATAATAAAAAACAAAAAACAGTATTTCGTTTTGTGCATAGCTCAGTCAATTCTTGCTTTTGCCACACAGACTCTTTTGTTATTATGCAGTTCACAAGTTCCAATATAATTTAGCACAGTTAGCTAGAAACTGACAGCAAAAAGCTGCAAGTAAACTGCATGCTACAAATTACAAAGTTATGCTTCTTTCCAGTCTTATATTATGACACTACTACTAAACTAGTTTGTTTACATGAAAATAAATCCTTATTATTAAAGTCAATGCTAACCCCTGTGCTATGTTTTAAATGCTAAGTTTATGCTTCTCCACACCAAGCACTCTTAAAAAATGCCTACCAATATGGATAACCTCTAAATCCTACACCTTATTGTCTCCTTTGCGTTATATAATATTTTGTACTCACTGATTTACAGACGTATAATTGATTGTCTCTGTATATGTGTGATGTAAAGTACTGTAACACCTTATAGTGGTATCAGAGGTGCTATAAAACAAATTAAATACATGTAGAAGTAAGACTATGAAAACATAAGAGACACTGTTGAAGAGTAGTAGTGAGTAGATCAATAAAAACTGGCAAGAAATTGTTGCATGCTGGTGCATAGTAAGGTCATTATTTGAATTTAATATATAATCACAAATGTATTCTAAAGTGCACCATTTTTCCTAGAATGTTCTTCGGGGACAGGCCCCCAATGCCCTCTTTATAGTGGTTAAACTCACTTGCTGTACTTAGTATGCACTGTATAGGGGCTAGTCCAACAACATTTGCCAGACTAGCTTTAACTTTCTAGTCTAGCCTTGGCAGGAGCAGTAGCCCTAAGCTGTAAAATACAACTAAACAATAAAAAGTTAGTCGCAGGATGCAACACCAACCTTCCCATTAAAATGTTTCTATTTCTGCAAACATTTTAATGCAAAAATACTAAAACATTTAGCACTTTAAGTTTAGTCTTTCTTTGATGTACACACATGTTGTTTTTTCCCTTTACATTACAGTCTTCATAACAAACTCCTAATTAATAGACTGCATTTTTTTCACTAGACTCTTCTTCTGCTTAATTAATGCTACAATCAATACTAAAATTGCTTGCAATGTATTATTATTAAACTGTATATGTACAAGCATAATTTTCGACAACTGTATTATAACTTTTACTTTTATTTGCAGATACTTACTAAAGAAACAAAATATCAGTAAGGTAAGATTTATTTAATTACAATTCATTATTGCATTTTAGATAGATATTGTTTACAGATACCTTGCTAAACACTTTCACCAGACCATATCATAATTTTCAATATTAACCAGGCTAACATACCGAAAGTTATATTTTCATTTGTACAGTAAAGGAACATCTATATATAAACACATATAAAAAGCTATATATCTATAAAACTTTAACTTAAAATACACATATATAACTAGCAATACTTTAAAGAGCCTATCTAAACAGATACACATTAAAATGCATAATATAATACAAGCCAGTTACCACCAAGGACATGAAAAATTTGCACCCAGTTCAAGGGGCAAACAATGTTTGCCAAATAGCACATTTGCTATTATCCACAACTATGACAAACCAGCAGATATATGGAGTATAGAAGATTTACATTATATAATGGACCTTGGTGATGCTTTATATACAGAAATGCACTCCATTAATAAACAAGACCTTATGCATCCTGATGATTTGCCTAAATATATTCGACATATGGACAATGTATATTCTATTAAACTTAATCAACCATACTATGGGAACATATTAAAGCCTTTTGATCCATTATATCCAGATATACAAGCAGCATTAACTATATCGTTAACCCATTCTGGAGCTTTACTTTGCATGGATATCTATGTTATTTCTATAATAAAAAATGAAGATAAATATTTCATATTTGATTCACATAGTCGTGACAGTAATGGAATGCCCCACGCAAATGGAACATGTGTAGTCCTTCAGAAAAAAACTTTTAGTGACCTAATAAAGTACATTTACAATTTAGCAAATAACTTAAAGCTACATAATGCAGATGATGATCCATTTGAATTAACTGCTATTGATATAAATACAATAAAAAAAGAATCATTGCAAAAAGCACAACAAAAAAACAAACAAAACTTCATCTAGAACAAAAAAAATGTATGTGCATAATACTAAGCTCTATACAAAACTTAGTAGTAATACTAATTGCTGTCTTGAACAAGCAACAACATCACAATTACAAAAAACCAATACTACAAAATATGCACAACCATCAACTTCCTTATTAAATACTACACAGAAAAATGTAATGCAAAAAAAAACAATTAGCAAAAGACATAATACAAACACAGCTAATGGTAACACACCTAAAAGAAGTAGAAATAGCAACACATTACAAAATGATATACCACAATGTAATACTATAAGTAATGCAACTAATACAAATATACTCACAAATAAGATTCTATTCACTGCAAATATAGACGATATAGCATTAAATACTAGTAAAACATCCACAAGCAAACACACACACCAAAGTACAACAATAGATAAAACACATTCAAGTAATACACTCATAGATATAGCATATCATATAAACACACATGCTACACAAACTGAAACGCTAATACCTAAAAGTAATACTCTCACTACCATATTAACAGTACCTAATGAAACACAAACATTTGTAAAACAACAACACCAAATAGACCAATTACCTAATACCCAAAAACAAAGTAGCACTAATACAAAGCAAAACACTAACATATTAGCACAAGCAGACTTCCAAACAGAACATAAAGAGTTACAACGAAATACAAAAAGCAACTCAAGTATTAGCAATAGTGTATTTGCTATTATCTATAACCACCATAAAAGTGCATCTACATGGACTACACAAGATTTACATAATATTATGCATCTAGGCAATGCCTTGTATATAGAAATGAAATTTTTCTATAACAAAGAACACATACAAATAAAAGAAATACCTACTTATATACAACATAATAACACAATATATTCTATAAAACTTAGCAAACCACATTTATATAGCTTATTAATAGATAATACATTACACGGACACATCAAGTCAGCATTATATGAGACATTAACTACACATTATGCTATAATATTATGCATACATACAAATATAATTTCTATTGGCAAAACTAACAACTCATATTTTACTTTTCATTCACATAGAACAGATATCGAAGAGACACCACAGATTAATTGGAAAAGTATAGCTATAGAAATAAACACCTTTAATAATTTAATACAGCATATAATAGAGCTTGCTATTAATGTAATACCCCCTAATGCAAGTTTTATACTATTAACAATTACACCAATTAATGTAACCACTATTAAAAAAAATCCCTTAAAAAAGCACAACAAAGAATAATTTCAAAAAATACACTAAAGACTCCTAAACAAATGTATATACATACTACAAAAGCATTTGCAAATACACCTCCAGCTATGTCACCTACAAGTATACAAACAAATACTATCAATGTGCCAAACGAAACTAACAGCCAAATAACACATAACACCAACCTAACTGTACCAATACTTAATTTAAAGTTTAGTAACTCAATTAATAAAAGCTCTTTACAGGAAAACTATAGTGAAAATGTTACTCACACTCAAAAAACTAGTAAACATAATACAAGTAATACACACACACAAATAGCATTGCTCAAGTGTATAATTGATAACTTTCATGCACAAATACAATATGGCCCAGAATATATTTGTACTATTTGTAATCAAATGTGGCACAAACAAACAGTAAAATGCACACACAATATTAATAAACATAAAACTTTTATACAATGTAACATTAGCAAACAAAAAACAAACTATATATGCACTACATGCTACAAATATATTAGCAAAGACAAAATACCACCAGCTTCTGTTTATAATGGAATGAACTTTCCTAATATACCACCTGAACTATATTTACATAATTTGGAAGAAAGATTAGTATCACCAAGAATACCCTTTTTACAAATTAGAACATTACCACGTGGCTTCCAAAAATCATTATCAGGTGCTGTTGTTAATGTTCCATCTGATGTTATGACAACTGTTACAATATTACCAAGACAAATAAATGATAGTATGACAATACCAATTAAGTTAAAACGCAAACTAAGCTATAAATCGTACACACATTTTGAAAATGTAAGACCTAACATAGTAAAAAATGCAGCTTTATGGTTAGCACACAATAGCAATTTGTACAAAGAATATGGAGTAACGGTAAATACAGATTGGGAATACACAGCAGAAGAAACAAACTATAATATTAACACTTCTGAAGCAAACGATACATCTACTAGTACAGATAACATACTAGCAGGTAATTTAGATACATTGTTAACAAATGAAACAATTACAACAAATAACATTAATATTTTAAGTTTAGCCCCTGCAGAACATAACACACCACGTGGTTTATATGAAGATAAAGATTCTGAATATTTAGCATTCCCAACAATATTTGGTGGAGAACGTAGACCATCAAATAAAGATAGACATATACCAGTACATTACAGTACAATATGTCAATGGGAATTAAGAAGTTGTGACAGAAGAGTAGCTAATTGTATAACAAATATATTTTTAAGCTGAAAAAATTACATATAAAACAAATACAAGACAAAATATATATATCACTGAAAAAACATTTTAATAGTGGTAAGGTTATTACAGTAAAAGATATAAAAGACAATCTGCAAGGCATACTACAATACAATGAAGGGTACAAAATACTAAAAACTATAAGAAGTTCTCCTCCATACTGGGAAAATTGTAAAAAGGATATATTTGCAATGATAAGACAATTGGGGATACCAACACTCTTTCTAACTTTATCAGCAGCAGAAACAAAATGGTATCATTTAATAAATATACTGTTACGCATGGACAATAAAAATGAATGCACTAGAGAACAATTTCAAAGTATGTCTTGGGAAACAAAATGCACACTAATACAGCAAAACCCTATTACATGTGCACGTCATTTTGACTATCAAGTTAGAAAACTATTTAATTGTATATTATTACACAAAAGTAATCCCATAGGCAAAATTGTAGATTACTTTTACAGAATAGAATTTCAACAACGAGGATCACCACATATACATGCTTTGCTATGGGTTAATAATGCTCCGCAATATGGCAAATCAAAAGACAGTGAAGTAATACAATTTATAGACAAACACATAACATGTACAAAGACACAAGACACACACATTGAGCATTTACTACCATTACAAAAACATGGGCATACTAAAAATTGTCGGATAAAACATAAGAAAACATGCAAATATCAATATCCTAAATATCCTATGGGGCATACAGTTATACTAGAACCATTACAATTAGACAAAACAGATAAAATCTTAAAGCAACACATACATTTAATACATACAACAATGAATACACAACAGTTTAATAGCTATACATTTGAACAATTTTTACAATGTATGCAATTAACTGAAGAACACTATATAACATGCATACAATATTTAATAAAAAAAACAACTATAGTTTTAAAAAGAACACCAGCTGAATGTTTTATCAATAATTATAATGATATAATTTTACAAGCATGGCAAGCTAACATAGATTTACAGTATATTTTAGATGCTTATGCTTGTGCTGTATATATTGTTTCATATATTAGTAAATCACAGCGAGGATTAAGTAAAATAATTGCACAAGCTGCGAAAGAAGTGTACCATAATCCAAACATTAAAGAACAATTAAAGCATATAGGTAACAAATTCTTAAATTGTACTGAAATTAGTGCACAAGAGGCAGCTTATCTCATTTTGCAAATTCCATTAAGGAAAAGTTCAAGGTCATTTGTATTCATTAATACAAACATGCCAGATAAGCGTACATACTTGATGAAAGACATAAATACAATTAACTCATTGCCAGATACATCAAGTAATATACAATTTGACAATATAATTGTTAAATACAGCCATCGACCAATAACATTAGAACAATGTACTTTAGCTGACTATGCATCCAAATACAATAGAAAAATTAAGCAAAAAAAAAAAACATCCAAAACACCTATGACAATTTACTTTTAGAAACTAACTTTTATAGTTCAGATGAAGAAGAACTTCAAATAAATAACTTACTTGATGAAAAAAGCAGCATAATGTATACAAAGCGTAAACAACAAAAAATTATCTGGTATTGTAGATTTAGCAAACTAAATGACTCAGAGAATTATTACAGGGAATTATTAATGCTTTATTATCCATGGAGAATAGAGAGCAACATAATTAGCACTAAAGAAACTTACTATGAAAGATACCTACAAGTCCAAAAAAAAGTTGATACACATCATAATATGTATAATAAACAAACTGATATAGCTAACAAATGTAATACATCTATAGACAATGACCCTATGCTTACACCTACACTATCACCCATAGCAGCAATACTAATTGATGATATAGACAATACCACACAATTATATGAACAGCAACTACAATATGACATATCATTCGATTTAGGTATTAGAAGTACTGCTGAAGAGGAAATATTAATAAATAATATACTACCACAAGACAAATACAATAATATCATGCAAAATTTAACACCTGAGCAGCTTAACTTTATATATCACCACTTAAATTGGATTAAAACACAAGAGACACCTTGCTATACTTTTTGTACTGGTGGTGCAGGAGTAGGTAAAAGCTTTCTCATAACTGCACTTTATCAAACTCTATTACGATACTACAATACTAAAGCAGGAGAAAATCCTGACAACATTTATATATTACTTACAGCACCAACAGGAAAAGCAGCACATAATATAAATGGCAGAACACTGCATAGTACATTTAAAATACCAGTGGCACAGACCTTAACATATAAGCAGCTAACCCATGAAAACAGGAGTGCACTCCAAAACCAACTTATGCATTTAAAAGTTCTAATAATAGATGAAATATCAATGGTAGGTGCAAATATGTTTAATTTCATCCACAATAGATTGCAAGAAATTAAAGCGTCTAATCAGCCTTTTGGAGGCATATCCATTATAGCAATTGGAGATTTTTATCAATTAAAGCCTGTTTTCGATGCATACATATTTGCCAATTCAAAACATTTATATGGCCCATTAAGTACAAACTTATGGCAAACACATTTTAAATTATATGAACTCACAAAAATAATAAGACAGCAAAATGACCTACCATTTGCACAAATGCTCAATAGATTAAGAATAGGTAAGCATACAAAAACTGATATAAGAAACATAAAATTACAAGAAATAGAACCTCACCCAAGTATTATGCAAACTATACCATATATAATGTCTACTAACAAAGAAGTAAATGCAATAAATGACAAAGTTTTAATGCACCATATACAACACAATGCAGTTTACACAACATTAGCAATAGATACAGTTGCTTCAGACTTAAGTCAAGAAGTAAAGCAAGCAATATTAAAACAATTACCAGCAGACTCAACAAAAACAATGGGCTTAGCAAACATATTGCATATTGCAATTAAACTACGCTATGATTTAACTTCTAATATCAATGTGAATGATGGCTTAACTAATGGTGCAACAGGGATAGTTGAATATGTAGATAATGCAAATAGCACACCAATTGTAGTGTGGATAAATTTTGATAATTGCAATGTAGGTAAATATACAAGACAACAAAACAAACACCTATATCATATTAACATTTCACATAATTGGACACCAATACTACCTATATCAAGACATTTTCAGTTCACCAAAAAATTTATCACAATAATACGAAAACAATTCCCATTGCGGCAATCATCTGCACGCACTATACATAGAACACAAGGCGAAACAATAGAGCCCCTGTATATACATTTTAATAGTAACAAAATACATCATTTACATTATGTAGCTATAAGCAGAGCAAAATCATTAAAAAACATATATATTAAAAATTTTGATGAAACAAAAATACTAATACACCCAAAAGTACATGAAGAAATGCTACGCTTAAGAACATATGTTATTACAAATATCTATACCACAAATTCAACAATATAACAACCATTTTACAATTATAGTGCATAATATACGCTCATTACAAAAAAATTTCAAAGCAATGATCGCAGACACTAATATATTAAATGCTGATGTTTTATGCTTAACAGAAATAAATACAACACAGAAAGCAGATGTTAATAGCTTTATAATTGACCATTATCATATGATGTTATTTGACAAATTTCATAACCAGCATACAAACCATGGCATTGCAGTATATTACAATAAAAAACACATCTTACAACCAATTTTTAGAACACACCAACAAATTGATATTTTACAATTCACAAACCATATCAATAGCACAGACTACCTTATAATAATTATATACAAACCACCAAAAGTCCCAATACAAACATTATTGCAAGTATTAACTACAACTTTAAATGTGTATCCTAACTATAAGTATGTAATAATGGGCGATTTAAATATAGATTTACAAACAGCAACACACAATAGTAATGTATTAATAAACTACATGACAACACACTTTAACTGCAGCCAAAAAATAAACACACTTACAACAGACTACAATTCTTTGTTAGATCATATTTTTACAAATGAAGATACACCACATTATGGAACATTAGAATCATATTACAGTGATCACAAACCAATATGGATAGCTATTTAACTAAAATGTATAATATAACTGCATTTCTATTTACAAGTCATTTTCATTGAACAATATTTAAATAGAATGTTTAATTAACAAATGCATTTCTCTTTATAGATGATTTCCATTCAAGATTTAAAAGACATGAAACAAGAAGATACAAAGCCATACCAAAAGGCAGTACGTGTCAACATTATTAAATGTTCAACAAAAACCCTTTATCGCAATGCAAAACAAGAGAACAAAGTATTGTATCATATGGCTCTAGCAGATCAAAGTGGCTCTATTAAAGCAACATGTTATAAAGAGGATTATTATACTCAAACAAAAGAACAAAATGGAATGCTAATTCGCAATTATATCATCAAGAATAATATATTGATTTTAACCAAACAAACAAAAATATCAAGGATGCCACCAATTACTATAGCACCAGCTATCATTCAAGAAGCTCAATATATTTTGCAGCCACTAGCCCCACCACTGTCTCCTATAAAGACAGTCAGAGAAGCGGATATTAAAACACTATTAAGTGTGTCAGGAACAATATCAGAGGTAAATTAAATAATCTTACTTATTAAACACATTTTTCCTAATGTTTATTATATTACAAATACCTAAACAAAATCTATCATATAAGTATGCCTATTAGTGTAACTAAATGTATGTTATTTATGTCCAAATGTTAATTTATATATTTTAATATGTAAATATTCATAACTATAATCCCTAACCCAATATAATACATTACAAGCAATATTAAGTAAATTTTTATAATGCATATAACAATGTTTATATTACATTAATAATATATATATATTTATATATGTATTTCAAAATATTTTGCACAGCATATTATTAATGTTTATATTTTTCCAAATATGTAAAAACAATATTTATAACATATATATGCAAGAAACAAACAAAATATATTTAACATGCTAACTATATATGTATATATATAATATGTATATATATACATGTATATAAGGCACACAATATAAAACAAAAAAGTAAACAAAATATTTATAGGGGTGTATATATATATATATATATATATATATATATATATATATATATATATATAGAAAGATATATATAATATATATAGATACATATAAATATATCCATGCTCCATTGCACCTTGCCAGCACACTCCCGCACGTGTGCTTTAATTGCAAAGGTGCATCTACAAAAATAAATAACCGCTTCATTTTCTTATAAATCGCACCCAAGAAAGAAGCACTCACGGGTTTATTCTTAACATCCGTCAATGTTTTTTTAAACAGCAAACATTTTTGCTCCTCAATAAAACATTTCTAAATATTAAGAATAAACCCTCATAAGTGCTTCTTTCTTAGATATGATTTACAAAAAAAGCAAGCAGTTATATATAAAAATATATATATATATATTAGCCAAACCACACCTTAAAACATTGTTAACAGGTAAGTAAAATTACAAACTCTAATTACAATTCCCATTGCGCCTTGCCAGCACACTCCCGCACGGGGGCTTTAATTGCTAAAATGCATCCACAAAAATAAATAACCGCTCGGTTTTCTTATAAATCGTATGCAAGAAAGAAGCACTCACAGGGGTTTATTCTTAATATCCGTCAATGTTTTATTTACAAGCAAACATGTTTGCTCCTCAATAAAACATTTCCAAATATTAAGAATAAACCCTCATAAGTGCTTCTTTCTTAGATACGATTTACAAGAAAAGCAAGCGGTTATATATAAAAATATATAGATATATATTAGCTAAACTACACTTTAAAACATTGTTACCAGGTAAGTAAAATTACAAACTCTCATTACAATTCCCATTGCGCCTTGCCAGCACACTCCCACACAGATGCTTTAATTGCGGAAGTGCATCCACGAAAATAAATAACCGCTCGATTTCCTTATAAATTGTATCCAAAAAGGAAGTACTTGCAAGGGTTTATTTTTCATATCCATCAATGTTTTATTTAGAAGCAAACATGTTTGCTCCTCAATAAAACATTTCCAAATATTAAGAATAAAACCTCATAAGTGCTTCTTTCTTACATACGATTTACAAGAAAAGCAAGCGGTTATATATAAAAATATATATATATATATTAGCCAAACTACCCCTTAAAACATTGTTAACAGGTAAGTATAATTACAAACTCTAATTACAATTCCCATTGCCCCTTGCCAGCACACTCCCGCACAGGTGCTTTAATTGCAAAGGTGCATCCCCAAAAATAAATAACCGCTCAATTTTCTTATAAATCGTATCCAACAAACAAGCACTTCCAGGGGTTTATTCTTAATACCCGTCAATGTTTTATTTAGAAGCAAACATATTTGCTCCTCAATAAAACATTTCAAATATTAAGAATAAACCTTCATAAGTGCTTCTTTCTTAGATACGATTTACAAGAAAAGCAAGCGGTTATATATAAAAATATATATGTATATGTTAGCTAAACTACACCTTGAAACATTATTAACAAGTAAGTAAAATTACAAACTCTAATTACAATTCCCAATTAAATCTATATTAGCAACAATGTCTTATCCAAATACCATTACATAGATAATTCCTATTTATGGTAATTGTTATTGCATATTTGTTATATAGCACTATAATTTGATAAACAATTATTAATGCACACTAAAATGCATTTTTCAAAAAGATAACCTTCTATGCTAAACACAATTTAAAAGCATTAAGCAAAAAAACTAATTAGAATACAAACACTGCATACTATCATGTATTAAATAATTGCTATTTAGACTAGACTTTCATAACCGGAAATATATATATTTAAATACACTCTTACAAACATATCGCTGATACTAAAGGTAAGTAATTTTTTTAATTTATAATTAATTGTTCTTCTGCCAACCATTACCATTGCTAATAAAACTATTAGTTACAAACAATATATCAATAAAAGCTTTCATACCATAACAAGTAAGTAAAAATCTTCAGTATACACAAACATAAATATACAAATACTATTTTTATATATGTATATAAAAAACAAATCCCTAATAAACATAAGTAAATATTTTACAAATTCTATACAAAAGTAACATATATCATCATGCAATTTGTACTGTATAAATATATATATATATATATATATGTATCAGTATATCTGTCTATATATGCAATATATATATAAATACCTATATATATGTATATATATATATTTATATATTAACACTACTATAACTTAAAGCACAATATAACAAGTAAGTACAATTAAATAACAGTAATAATATCTGCAAGCTAAATATCAATTACCAACAATGCATTTTTAAAATGTTATTAATTACAAATATAATCGCTTTATAAATACATGTTACCAAACTAACCGCAATATATATACATGTAAATATATATATATATATATATATTAATACATATATGTGTATATATATATACACTAATATTTGTACAAACATATATATATATATATATATATCTATATATATAAATATATACAAAAAATACTAACACAAATATATATGTATATATACACATATCTGTGTTCATATATATATATATTTACATCAACATATATTGTATTTAGTTTGCTAACATATTTATAAAGTGATTAGATATGTAATTTATAACAACTATAAATGCATTATTAAAAATTCATATTTAATTTGCAAACATAATTATTCACATTTTATTGTACTTACTTGCTATACTATCTTTTAACATATAAAAATGTTAACAGATTTAAATATGTATATATACACATTGCATAAATATATATATTACATATGTATACATTTTGTAAATTAATTACATATGTTTATTACTAATTTGCTTTCAGACATTGAAATAGGCACATAACATTTGTATATTTCTAAGTGTCTGTAGCTAATAAATGTATTATATATAAATATATAAACAGAAAGAGAAACAGAATTATATATTGCTCACTTATGTTTACAAATATAACGCCTATGTAAAGATAAACAAATATCATAAGTATATAAATAATATTTACATAATCTTTTAAAATCCGTCACCATTACTAATACAACTCTGAATTGTAAGTATCTTGGTAAATATATATATATAATAAACATATATGTATACATTTACACATATAAATGTCTAAAAATATATACATGTATATATATATATGTATATATATAAAAATATATATATATATATATATATATTTTTTTTATTTACAAACAAACTGTCGCTCATAAGCCAATATAACAGGTAAGTAAAATTATATACCCCAAATTAGCATTACTAATCAGGTAAGTATTACCAACAATGCATTTTAAAAATGTTTAACTATAACATATTGAATAATTGCCATTTACAATAAAAGTTATAATTCAATATATATTGCAAGCTCTTCCTTACAAAGTTAGGACTCTTAACTTTACTACTACTAAATGCCTTTTGTGAATACCGAAAGTCGTAACTCTTCCTTACAAAAAAACGTTCGCTGCTTTTAAAATCCATATGTTAATCTAACATGCAATTCTTAATGTATGTATCCAAATGTAAAAATACTTATTGCCTATTATAATAATTCCTATTGCATATTTAACAAATATTGTAGACAAAAAACATAACATGCTGTTCCTAATGCTTTACAACTATTCCTTTACAGGTAGCCTATCTATTAACAACAATATTGTCAAGTGATACATGTAAAAAACCTTTACAAAACCTATACTACAAATGTTATTTGTTCATCGCTAAGTACCTAAACAAAGTTAATATAACAAATAGCAATTGTATGCATTATTAATAACAATAATAATATTGTACAAAGCTACAGTAAATATATAAAAAATGTAATACTATGCTTTCATCTCTATAACATTAAAAACAGTATCATAATATGTAACTCAGAAAACTTGTATTATAAATACAACACTAACAAAAATATATTATACATTACAGGAAGAAGCAACAAAAACAATATACATCGGAGGACAGCAAACTAAGCTAAAAAGCATAACATTGAATGATACAACTGACTCTGTGAAAATAACTTTATGGAGAGACGCTACGGACTTCCCTATAGAGATCGGCAAATATGTACAAATTACACACTTAACAGTCCATGAATACAATGGAGAGAAAATATTAAACACAACTCGAAATACTCAACTACAAGTAAGTCTACCTTTAAATAATACTTCTGTTTAAAAGCAAAAACAATAACAAAAGTATCATATACTAAAAATTTCTATCCATAGGTTATACAACCACCAACAGAAAACATCAATGTGACATTATATGGACTAGAAAAAACATTTCAGGAAATAAGCACTATCACAGTGCAAGTCGGAACAACGGAACATTTCCAATCAATGGAAATACATAACATTACTCTAATGGATTTCCTGGATATAAGTACTGACACTGAACACTTTGGAGATGCATTAATGCCACACCTACCAATAACTTTAAATGTTGTCTTCTTTAATGGATGTATCACAAAAATAATTAAGCAGCTTTAGTGTACCACGAATAATAAAACTAGGTCTAAACAACTTATGCATATACAATATGCAACGCTTATATGCTGCAACCATAACAATGTATAACCAATGTAAATAAACTATTTTGTACAATGCATAATATAAGGTTATATACATATTGCTTTATATACAGCGAATTAGTGCAATTATAAAAAAACAAAAAAATGTTTACTTTTACTTTGTGTGTTTGCATATACAAGAACCATGTTATAATGTTTTTATAAAGAACTACCTACATTGTAAATAATGCTTTCCTAGAAACTTTTGCAAATAATTGCATTATTATTAACAACACAAAAGAACTGTTACTTTTCTGAAACTGTATATAAACTTGTTTCGGCAGGAACTTATTAGCTTACAAAAGTACAATACAAGTAAAGTATTTTACATTACTGTTAGTGATCTATGTTCACTCAATACAGTTGGTGTACTGAAACTATTTTCGAAAATGCATAATATAAGCTTATAAATATTGTTTCATTTGCGAAACAATACTGTAAACTTATAAAATTCATAATAACAACGTTTACCTATACTGTATTGTTTGTTTACATATACAACTAGCATGTTATAATATTTTAATAAAGAAAATACCTACGTTATAAAATAATGCTTTAATAAAACATTTTTACAAATAATTGCATTATTATTCACAAGCCAAAAGCTCACACTTACCCTAAAGTACATGCAGCCTTATTTCTACACGAAATAATTTGCTTACAAAAGTATTATAAAAGTGAAGTGTTTTAAATTTTTTTACTAAGCTGTGTTCACTAAATACTGTTTCTTTGCTGAAAACATAAAACATTATATACAGATACTTCATGAACTCCATTACATTATTAACCTTTCTTACACCAATACATGTGTGGTTGCCCCTCTTAATAATACAATTACTTTATTTACATGCTGCGCCTATGTGATATACAATACATTTTTAATTGTTGTCTCTGTTGCCCAACCATCACCAACATACAATCCTAACAGCCAAGAGACTCCTCTAATGATAGTGCTCTGTACAAAAATATAATAACCTAACAAAAATGTAACTTTCACAAGCATCACCATATAACACTCATATAGCTCTAGTACACGTCAGCACATAAAGATGAAATTCATTTCAGTAAGGCGAAACGCTCTTTCACTCTTACACTTCACTATTTTATACCTTTCTTCAAAAGTTGATACTAATTCTTTTCACTCATACTATTAATGCACAATATTATATTGTTTATAAAACTGTCTTCTATACTGTACAGTTATTTTTATAAACTTATGTGTTTCCACCATATAAAAACAAGATAATAACAAATACAAGCACTACAAACTACCCTTCTCTAAACCACTAAACATAGTCTAAGTTGTATGACAAAACAACGCAGGCAATTACTTTAATTTTATACGCATGCCTTTACCACACATGCCTTTACAAAGATTTTCGTTCTAAAGGCATCATGGGTAAAGGTAAGTAACTGCTAAAGATTACATCTCGCCCTCCTTCCCTAAGCCCTAAATCCCAGCCCCAGCCCTTAAAACTGCCCAACCTACCACCATCAGCCCTAAAACTCAGCCCCCAGCCCTTAAAAATGCCCCAACTCCCTACCCTAAACCCTAAAATCCGTCCCCCAGCCCTAAAAACTACCCTAACCTCAACACTGCCCAAAACACTACTCACTAAGCCACAGCCACACAAAAAGCTAAACACAAACTCTTCAACACCAGCCCCCGGTAACACAAGCATTTGTAATACTATATATATTGCAGTTACACAACTTTCAGCTATTAGCATTCTAAATAGCTATGCCTTTTATTTTAATTTTAAAAACATAAATAAAAGGCATTGTCATATACAATGCCAATAACTTAAACTTGTGTAACTGCGAGACCTATTGCATTGCAAATGCTTGTTTTTGTTAGGCACGGGGAGATTTAGCGATTTGCCCAGAATCGCAGGATGTTCAGCGTCATTGCCGAGACTCGAACCCGGTTCCCCAGATTCGATGTTGACTGCCCTAGCCGTTAGGCCAACTCCTCTCCCAATTAACATATTCTGCCAAAGACGGAATAGATGGAACATTCAAATTCTTGGCTGTAGCCAAGCCAAAACAGGTTGTTTGATGTACTGTGTCATTTAAAATTAACATTTAAGTCGGAATTAAGCACCAACGATGCAAAGCTTTGGTTCCCTGAACCTGCCAAGATTTAGTGCCCCAAATGGATTTCAAATCAATGGTATCTTTCCAGTGATCATAACCCTGTAATGCCAGTTCAGTTCTAAAGGAATTGAAATAGATGATTCATTTCGAGTGTGTCATAATAAATTTAGATTGTGCAGGCAAGTTCAACTTAAAAAAATAGGAATGTGGGTCAGATGCGCTATATCTAGTGAAATGGGTGAACTTATTTCTTAGCCTCTTGGAACTTCTCTGTAAGGGAGTTTGACAATGTTCCCACTGCGTGAAATTAAAAACAGGTCTAAGCGTGTTTGTTTTGTGTAAGAAATGATGGCCATAATGTTGGAAATAGATTAAATCAGCATAACTGGCAGAATTTAAATATAAATCTTCAGCATCAAAAGCAGCATAATATTTCAAATCGGAAAACAATGAATGCACTGCTTGTACATCCCAATCACCCGAATGCATGTCCTGTGTTACCACATCTCCTTAGGAAACGCGAAACACGTATGGTATCTTTAGGACCTCCGTCGGACCATGAATTTCAAAAGCAACTGTCCCAAACGATGCCATCAGCAATGGGGAAAGCCGAAATGCTCATGAGGGCTTGATCACGTTTCATGATATGGGACGACGTATGTGGAGCCAGAATTCCGTCGACCATCTTTACAGCAGAGCGTTCTGGCAAATAATGACCATTGATGAGCAAATTGAATACTGTCACAAACCCAATCGACATGAAGAGGAAAATTAGGATAAGCACCAACCAGATGTAGGTCAAGGGTGGGACAAGGTAAGTCTTTTTGAACCAAGAGAAAAAAATACTCATTTTTGTCGGGGGGAGTTGCCACTGTGGAAGAAGAGGAGGAAGAGTCCTAAGAGAAGCCTGTTCGGTCCCCAAAAATAACCGCTTGCTCCCAAGCGCATTAACGGTGGTTGCGCAGGTTCAGCTTGATAATGTAAAGGGCTCTCTGGTACCTCAATATGGGACTCATTTGCAGGATAAGCGTACTCCACGTCTGTGGGGGAAGAGGAAGTAGGTGGAACAGACAAAGCGTCAATAGAAGTCTCCATCTCGCCCTCAACGACATGGGCATTAGCCGGAGAGGTTGAAGCCATCGGATTCACAGAAATTGCGTTGCATGAAACACTCAGTCACACTATACAGAATCGGCCAGATGGTGTAGTTTGACATTGTCGATGGAAATGTATCTGTTTTCTTTGCGACCCGGCAAAGGTGGTAGAATTACTGTACGAGTACCCTTCAATCCAAGAACTGGAACCGGTGCACGATAAGCGGGACCAAATTCTTTCTTCTTCTCCAAATTTTCTCGTACCAGATCCCCAATCTTAGGAAGCAAGCCGGTGACGGGAATCAGCACTGCCGTGTCATTGGACGAGGGTAAATGTTCTGTTGCAAAGCTGTCACGGGTCTCTTGTAGATCCTGTAACATAGTAGAATGGTTATCTACGTCAAATGTTGCGGCTGCCGCCACAACGTCTAGACCATAAAGGCCTGGCACAAACATTTTAATGCCAAAGAGCATTTCATAAGGGGTCCGCCCTCCCAGAGCTCTTCTCGGGAGATTATTAAGTACATGTTGAACTCCATACAGATGGGCCTGCCAGTACCTAAGACTCTAGCTGTCAAAGATTGCTTCAAGTCACGGTTCATTCGCTCCACAATAGAATTACCCTCAGGCCTGTATGGAGACGAAAACTGCACCAGGACCCCCATAGACTTCATCGCGTCCTTGTACACCTTAGAGGCGAATGCCGGACCTTGGTCAGAATGGAAAGTGCCACAGGCAAATGTTCCAAGAAAGGCACGCAAATCTCTAATGACATTTCGAGCGTCAGCGCTGCGTTGTGGCTAAACCCATAGGAATCTAGTGCATGAATCCACTGCAACAAAGATGTATTTATATGCAGTATCAGAAGTCAATGGACCGCAGTGATCAAGATATATACAGCCAAACGGCTGATTTGAAATTCACAGCTCTGTTTGTGGTGGTCCCGAAACCGTAGATGGTTTGATTTGTTGAAAATGTCACAAGAAAGTACAAAATTACGGGTCTGTTTATATAAACCACGCCACCAATAACGTTGCTGTAGAATAGAAACGGTTGCAGACACCCCGGCATGTGCAGAAGCCATGCCCTCGTATGCGGCTATGATCCAAGGAAGTCTGCGGTCCTTGTTGGGAATCAGCCGATCCCCAACATACGTGATTGTAGCATAAGGAACTTGTTCGGGAGATAAATGATAAGAATACTTTGAAGGGAAGCCCTGCAGAGAGGCAGTGCCATCCTTCGTAGCAGATATAGCTGCCAAAATTTCATTATCTATCTTAGTCATGGATCTTGTAACTGCTGCAACGGAACACGTGGCTACTGCAGATTTGGCTGCCTCGTCAGCCAAAGAATTACCAACAGCATGTGCTCCCACACGCTGATGGCCAAGAGTATGTATAACCTGTGTGAGTGGCAGATGTTTTTAAGCTCTGCCACTCGAACCCAAAGCATCTTATGCTTGATTGTTCTGCATTTTAGAGTCCCAAAAATCATTTTGAGACCAAAAGAATAAGTTGTCATTGTAAGACTGTACACAGTAGTAAGAGTCGCATACGATGAGAGTATTCACATTAGGATCAGCAAACTCAAGAGCCAGAACAAGATCACGCAGCTCGGCCAATTGCGCCGTACAGTCCCCAAGTGCCTGAGTATGCACAATGGAAGACTTGAATTCACCATTTACAATCGAACCAGCCACAATAGCACAAGCTGCGGAATAAGCATGTTTGGACCTGACGGCTGGTTGAGCTGAGCCGTCGGTATAAATGATACATTTGTACTCATTTAAAGGAAGCAACGACAACGGAGGAGGATGAACTTGTTCATACTGCAGAAACTCCTGTGTCTGAAGAGCAGGATCAAAAATAAACGTGACATCAGCTGATGTCAAAGAAGTAGCCCATTGTATCCAACGGGGATGTAAAGCTTTAGAGTTTGGTACACTCGCCTTAGTCACTGCTTCTAAAGCCGGGACAGGCGATACCAGAAGGATGCGTTTCCCCTGCGCCAGCAAGCGTTCTTTCAGAATCGCCATTTGGGCCGCAGTCACAATTTTTTCAACATTCGAAAATCGCATTTCTGCAGCTGTGTACAAATGTGATTTGTATGCTATAGGCACTTTGTCACCCTCGTTGAACGTCAAGTGTGTGAAACCCACCGCCCCAGGTACAATGCGTATGACCAGGTTCGTGGAATTATCACGGGTAAACAAGAAGTTAGTCGCTAGCAGATCAGACTGCAAAGATTGTAGAATAGAGGTGTGTTTTCCAGAAGCCATCTGGCAGAAGAATAGTTAGGTTGTATCAACGCATAAAGCGGTTTGATACGCTGGGCATAATCCGGGATATAGGTCCTCCCGAAATTCAAAAATCCCAGCAAAGACTGAAGTTTCTTCAGTGTAGAGGGAGGCTGCAATTGTGCACATTTCTCCAGAAAGTGGGGAGCTAACCCCCTACCTTCATTATTGAGCTCGTAGCCCAAAAAGAGCACCGCGTAACAAGCAATGCGATTTTAGCAAAATTTGAATTTGTATCCATAGTCGGCAAATGACATAATAATGCGGTCGATTCGGACAAGATGCGGAATGAGCTCGTCGTCTGTCAGATATCATCGACGTACGAGAATGCATCTGGGTCAATGCTGTGTAACAAAGACACAACACGTGCTGCAAAAGCCCCAGGGCTATTCTTATACCCCATAGGCAATCGCGTAATTTTTTTTCTGATTTCCGACGGCGGTAAATGCAGTCAAGTCACGGCTCTCAGGAGCCAAATTATGACTGTAGAAACCATTGGATATATCCAGTGTCGTTTTGTATTTCTTACGAATAAGGCTCTTCACTAGCGCAGAGCTGTGTGTTCTGTACCGCAAATGTACGACAATGACTATTCAAATTTCGTTAATCTAATACAATGCGATATGAACTGTGCGGTTTCGATACCGGAAAAAGGGGATTATTCATCGGTGATACACAGGATTCAATTACTCCTTGATATTCTAATTGAGTCAATGTCACAAACGTGAGACTTAGCCTCACGTCTGATTGGATACTGCGGCTGTGGCATAGACCGTAACGGTATCTCATGTGCCGGCGAATCTTTATCCTAGCCCACCTGATTACGGTACACTGCTGGGGCTAGGGCCAATGCCCACTCAGATGCATAAGCTTGCTTAGCTTCCTCAGGAACAAAGCGTGAAAAACTCGGAAGTATCACGTCCTCCCCCTTAGAAGCGGCCAGAACAAACGGTGGAGGCCAATCCGCCTTCGCTAACAAAATGTCATAAGAGGAGGTGAGATTTTCCCAGAAAACCGCCTTAATTGTACACTGAATATCACCTTCAATTTGGAAGACATTTTCATAGTCTATCCGGGGGTGCAACTCGAGTATCTGCTGTTTCTACTGTAATAAAGGTATCAGTTGCTCTCGCCTCCAGACAGGGATGCAGTGCCTCCTGCACTATGGTAACCTCTGCCACGCTGTCGAGCAGAGTCACTGCCCATGTCCAGTCTTGGAGTAGCGTTCTCACCGTCTGAGGCATATTTTGCCGTTAAAGCTGCAACTTTTTTCTTTTGATATGGTGGTTGAAAATGAGGCAGTCCCTCTTGTTTGGCTTTTACGTCAAACTGTCGCGGTTGATCCCGTCCCTGTTGTGCTGTCGCCCCTTTGCTGCGATCCTGGTGCTCCCCACCACCGACTTGAGTCCGATGTGTCCTGTAAAGAACTAGGAGAGCGCTGATCAGGGACTTGAAATCGATCAGGAGTCTTACTCTTCACGCGATTGCGCAAATCATAAGTACGCTCAGAAGAGTCAGGTGTCAGTGAACCAGCACGCGAACCTTGCTTCTGTTGTTCCTGCCCCTTTTTAAAATTTATTTTTTATTTTTCCAGTTCTTCTTAGGAAAGAACGGGCGCCCCTCCTTCTCAGTCTGGGCTTTTTGTTGAGTTTGTGTTTGAGCAAAAAGCTTAATTCCCAGACTATTGCGCCCTAAGGTTTTATAAGCTTTAGCAATAATCTTTGGTAATTCGCGCTGTTTGTCTGTGTCTGCCACGGCCTCTAAGCGTTGTGCCACTTGAAAGCTTACAGCATCACCCTTCACATTAGCAAGGATCATATCGCAAACAATGTCGAACACTCCCACCAGTCTCATCCCCAACTCCAGGGCTGCCTCAGCCCCATGTTCATCCTGAACACGTTTCATCACGGAAGGGAGAACGGTCATTGATGGGGTGCTGAAACACATTGAATACACCGCTGCAAACACTCTACCCCAAGTGTTAAAATCAGTTATCTCGGGAACAAGGCCTTTAGGCAAGCTCATGGTCCGAATCCTGATTTCCCCACAGGTGTAGTATTTGGAAAAACAGCTTTGAGTTGCCCAAATTTTTCTGCAAGCTAATAAGGAAGCTCGTCCTTATTTTGAGGTCGCTTGCCCATCACTGAATTAATCATGACTGGACTGATAACTACACCACTGGGACCCTGTGGTTGCGCAGCAACTCCAGGTGGTCCCACCTGTAAGTTGCGCGACATGAACTGTATAACAGCTCTGAACACCTGAGCACCATCAACGCCTCCCTCAGATCAGGCATCTGCCCAGACGACTGGAAACGGGCGGAGGTAAAATGCCTCCTCAAGAAACCATCGGCTGACCCAATGGACCTGAAAAACTACCGGCCCATCTCTCTCCTCCCTTTTGCGGCCAAAGTCACAGAGAGAGTCGTAAACGCCCAGCTGACCGCCTTCATAGAGGAGAACTCCATCCTGGACGCCTCCCAGTCTGGATTCCGCAGCAACCACAGCACCGAGACCGCCCTCCTCGCCGCCACTGACGACATCCGCATGCTACTCGACCAGGGACACACCGCGGCCCTTATCCTTCTAGACCTCTCCGCAGCCTTCGACACCGTTTCACATCGCACTCTCGCAACCAGACTGCATGACGCGGGAATACAAGGAGCCGCCCTCGACTGGATCCAATCCTTCCTCTCTGGCAGAATCCAGAGGATCCGACTCCCTCCCTCCCTTCCTCTCCAAACCCACGGAAATCAACTGTGGAGTACCCCAGGGATCATCACTCAGTCCCATGCTCTTCAACATCTACATGGCCCCCCTCGCCGCCGTCAGACAACATGGACTCAGCATCGTATCCTATGCAGACGTCACTCAGCTCATCCTCTCGCTTATAAAGAATCCCGAAGACACCAGACTCTGTTTCCAGGAAGGTATGAAGAACGTGGCAGCCTGGATGAAGGACAGCTGCCTGAAGCTAAACTCAGAGAAGACCGAGGTCCTCATCCTCGGTCCCTGCACCTCCGCCTGGGACAACACCTGGTGGCCCTCCGCCCTCGGGAGCCCACCCACCCCTACAGACCATGCTCGGAACCTCGGCATCATCCTTGACTCCTCCCTCTCCATGAACCACCAGATCAATGCTGTCACCTCCACTAGTTTAAACTGCCTTCGCATCCTCCGTAAGACGTTCAAGTGGACCCCCCCCCCGACTGCAGAAGGATCGTCACCCACGCACTCATTACCAGCAGATTGGACTACGGCAACGCCCTCTACGTCGGAATCAACAAAACTCTTCTGCACAGACTCCAGACCATTCAGAACGCCGCAGCCAGACTCGTCCTCGGGACTTCGCGCCATGAGCACATGACCCAACACCTATGAGGCCTCCACTGGCTCCCCGTTGAGAAGAGGGTCACCTTCAAACTCCTCACCCACACCTACAAATCCCTCCACAACATCGGACCCAAATACCTCAACGAGAGAGTATCCTTCCACGTACCCAAGAGGAACCTCCGCTCCGCTGACCTCGCCCTGGCAGAGATCATCCGCAGAAACAGAACCGGCGGGAGAGCTTTCTCCTACATGGCAGCCAAAACCTGGAACGAGCTCCCTATGAACATCAGACGCTCCCCAACCCTGCACATGTTCAGGAAGGACCTCAAGACCTGACTCTTCGACTGATCCGGAACCGCCCCCCCCCCCAACGCCTTGAGACTCTCACGTGTGAGTAGTGTGCTTTACAAACCCCTGATTGATTTATTGATTGTGCACAGGTATCAACGAAGTGTGTAATACGCGTAGCTCTGTGATTGTAGCCGCAAGATAAGTTGGATGTGGGGTATACCCAGCCAAAATGGGCCACGTGGCCCCAGCAATCGATAAGGGGCCTAAACGGACTGGTGTCAAAGGGTGCCATTAAACCATGTAGTGTGTTGCCAAGCTGTGAACGGAACCTCAAAAGTTCTATAAGGTCAATATTCCCGCGGTATTGCGGTGGCAGTATACTCGTGAAAGAAATGATCATTTCCATCCACTGCCGGAAAGTTAACCCAAGAATAAAACACTTTGAATTGATAAGCCTCATTCGCTTCAACTACAAAAAATAAGCTCCACGCCACAATCGGGGACTCTATGTTGAGTCAAATATGCGGTGAGTCGAGTGCGGTTCGGAACCATTATGTTCACCGCCATAATGAAAGGAAAGTATGAAACAACGTACCTATAGCAGCGCAACACCGGGTTAAAGAAAGAGAAAAGACCTTTTAAAATTCAAACTTGAAAAACCTATAATACCACAAAATAGGAGGACACTCCGTCACATCTGTTTCCAGAAACAGAGGGGAGGGGACTGTGGACAAGCACTACTCGGGAGTCTCGCAGATGAGAACCTGACCAAACGTTGGCGGCACCATGTTTCAGGGATTCCGCACATACACAGAACTATGTGCAGGAAAACAGGACCTCGGTGTATAGGGGCTGAACCTTCCTACCACCTCAGTACCCAAAATCCCAAAACCGACTAGCTATAGTGTCTCCTTCGTTCTCCTACATAATCACGAAGCTACAAATGATTAGACAACCCAGAACACAACACTCCCGACTCTCTCAGGAATCACGGTAGCAAGACCTACCCTTTCGCTCACTCACTCGTACCTGTCCACAATAAGAATTGACAGTCACTGTTATAGTTCAAAATGTTTATTTTAACTATATTGCTCTATAACGCAGTATACGAGCCACTACCAGCAGCATAACGCATAAACCTAAAACAGTTAGCTTTGTTGCAATTCCATGGATTATAAAGGGGGATGTCATCATATACAGACGGTGGATACAAGGGCTATAATGCCCAACCACCCTCCCCTTGTTAAGAAGAAGTTTTTTTTATATAAGAGAAGATCTCTGGGCTTTGTCAGCAGACCCCCATACCTTAGTGCCTAGATGGTATGTCTACATCATAGGAACAGCATGGCTCTGCTCCCTGGAAAAGTGTCTCTCCAAGTGTGTCAAAATAACCTGCATCCCCATAATATCAAAGCACCAGTTTGCAGCTGTGGTAGCATGTTTTGTCTAGGTGCTAGGGACTGACCAGAACAGATTAACAAGGGGCATTGTTTATCGACCTTGCACATCGTGTTCAGACTAAACTCTAGGAACAGGCAGAGAACGCGGAAAGCAGACCGTTCTCATGTGAAAGGCACAAACCGAGTCTTGCACAATAAAGTCATGTAGTAACGTGCGCAAAGGCAGCATCATGGCAGCAGAGCTCATGCTAACTTAGCAATGTCGACAATGACCCTAATAGCCATATGACACCCAGACAGTGGGATGTATTGATTAAGGGTGGGCGGAATTTGCGTAGTCGCGTTACGCAAATCTCAGCGAAATTGCTAAATTCCGCAAACACGCGGAAATTCCGCGGAATTGCTGGTCCCGTCCGTTCGCGATGTGTTTTTGCGTGCCCGTGGGGAAATATATCGCTAACTTGCCCATGTGGTTTGCTAACGGGCGCGGCCATCTTGTTTTCACTTGTCCCGCCCGCGATGGTATTTCCTGTTCGCGTATTGCATGCTCCCGCCCGCGATAAGGGTTTCCTGTTCGGGAACGCGCATTACGTGTTCGTGACGCTTTTTGCGTGCTCGGGGGGGGGGGGGGAAATATCGCGCGAACTTGCCCATGCGGTCGCAATGGGCGCGGCCATCTTGTTTTTCACTCTATTGCTATGGTTCTGGGCCTACTTTTCAATCCTCCCTCTATCTTTTCAATCCTTTGTTTCTGCAAACTTTTTTTGGGTGTTTTTTATTTATTATCTATCTCTCTATTTTCCTGATTCTATATTTTGAGTTTTTTTCTACTTTTTGTGTGTTTTTAACTACTTTTTCACACTTTCTCTATTACCTGCTTTTTCATTTCTTTTACTTACTTTTTTTAATTCCTACCTTTTTCTTTTCCGCCCCCCGCCTACCCAGAACCATGGCAAAGGGCCACAGGGCTCGAAGTCTGAGCCAAGGTGGCGCCAAAGAGGGGTGCAGGCACGGGACTTATTCAATGAGGCGGAGGTGGCCGCACTGGTTTTTTTTGTTCAGCGCCACCTCCCCTTAACCCTGACAGCAGGCGGCAGGCCTGGGTCCGGGTACGGGCTCCGGGAGCGTCGGCAGCGGTGGGGCAAGGTGCGTCGGGCAGTGTTTCGCTGCTCTGGTGTCCGGCGCACCAATAATCAGCTGACGCACCGGTGGTCCGATATTCTGGACCGGGAGCAGGACCTGCTGGACCTGCTAGGAGTGGAGGTCCCGGGGCTTGGTGAGTAGCTATTTAATATTACTACTTTGTGTTCTTCTGCTCTGTGTTATATATTGCGAATATTTTTTTTTCCGACCAGCAAGAATGCTGCTGCTTACATTGCAGGTAAATTACGTTTAAAAATCTGTGATTGTTATGACACAGGCGCTCGGCGCTACTAATCTTACTTGTTTGCAACTTTGCGCTCGCTTGGCCTGATGATTATGTAAGAGTTTACTTTAGAGAACTTAAGTGACGTAATGCTAGAGAGAGTAGTCCTTCCTTTGTCCTCCTGCCACTAAGAAGGGATAGTGGTGGATTGATAGGTTTAGTTACTTATTAGTTGGTAATTTGGAAGTGGTGTGCGTGACGCATCCTCTGTCACGTCACGTGCTGCTGAGTGCTGCTTACCCCAGTCCTTAGCAGAACCTTTTGTAGTTTGTTTACTGAGTGTTAATAGGCTTATATGATATCATCACTAGCAGAACATAAGCAGCAACCAGCCAACAATTTGGTGTATGCAAAAATGTATGCATGTGTCCTCCATCTATGCATTTTTGAGGACTAAAATAAATGGAAATGCAGACTTACTGAACAATTGGCCCGTCTGGATTGGAATATGTGGGCTAGGTCAGGTGGTAGTTAGGCTTGCTAGACGGTCCGTGAATCTCGCAATACTACCAGTCGATCAGATAGGTCAATTTTATTGCAATTGTTGTTACCAAAAATGTTTTTGGTGCGTATTTTAAAATATTTTATTTATTTCACATCAAACTTTAATTTTTGTCTTTCTTTATGAAATCTTACATGATCAGCAGCACCCAGGGGCAAGAAGACTGGGTCGCAGGCGGTGGGCCAAGAAGATGTACAAGATGCCTCCCAGGGACAGGACCGCTCCTCTATCGAGGGCTCTGCTGCTGGCCCCAGTAAGTCCTCCAGTGGTTAATATTAATAATTCTATTTCCCAAACTTTTCCTGCACCTTATTTTTTCTGAACTATTATTTCGGTATCCTAATTCGAATTTTTACAAATTCTTCTTTGCTCTATACTATTTGTTTCTAAATTCTTGTTATCCCTGCCTCTAACTGCGTCTGCTATGACTCTCTGTACTACTACTATTAGTCTGTCTGTAGCTAAGCTTGCCCAGTTGCCCACTCTTTATTTAAAATATTTTAAATAAAACTCATATTCACCAATAGCTATAGCCATTGAGTCCAGTCCTTTGGGTTGTCCTCTTCTACTACTTCTAGTCTTCTTATTCTTGAGGCTTTTCGACAATTCACACCAAGAAAATGCCCAAACACATTTTAGAATTTTTGATAGGATAGGACATACTACTACTGTTGTAGGGATTCTGCACATACAGAACTTTGCACAAGAAAATAGGACGTTGGTGATGGGAGGTTGGACCTTCCTCACCTCAATCAGAAGCCACCACAATCCCCTGACCGACTAGTTATAGTAGCTCATTACTCCAAAACGCCCCCCCCCAAAATACCCAATGAGTAGGCAACCCAGAGAACATTACACTCCCGACCTCTGTCGCTGAAGCAATGCACACGCCTTTTTGCTCACTCTCTCGTGTAAGTCCACACCAAATACCACAGAGTCTGTTAGTTCAAAAGGTTTATTTTTATTTCCAACTGACAAGCTGTGTACGTTCTATAATGCAGCAGCAACGGCAAAATGCATAAGATTAAAACAATAAACATTGTTACACTTAGTTAGACTTACAAGTTACTTACAACTACAAGTACATAGAAGCCAAAAGGCGAGATCATGATAACTGAACAGTGGTGGAAGAACCACCCTTCCCTTGGTAGGAATCTAGTTTATATAAAATTATAAATGGAGATGTGAGAATTCTGGGGAGCCCTCACCTTAGAAGAACCTAGTACTGGTTACATCATAAGCTCTGCAAAGCTCTGGTTCTTCGTATAAGGGAATCTTCCGTCTGTAATGAGAAAAATGGTGCGCGTTAGTATAGTGCAAGCATTTCTCAGTCGTGCCAAAAAGTGCTGTTTTTTTTTAATGGATAAGCAATATGGACTAACACCAGAACTCCATAACAAAGTCGCTTGTTTTTCGACCTTGTACGCAGCGCTCAGACAGTAGCAGTATGAGCTCATGTGGGCTCAAAGGCGTCTTTCACAACAAGCTGCGAGGTAACTTACGCAAAAATAAAAGACGGAGCTAAAATGGTTGCATGGCTCGGGGTAACTTAGCAAAGACTAGAATGACCCTAGGGACCATACAACACTACTAGTGTCTACTCTACTACCTGATTTGTACTAGTGATGTATGTTGTATACGTATTATGTATGTATTAACTTTTTTTTCATTCTTGCTAGTGAAAAATAGGGGGAGGTGTATATGGCATATGAAAAATGTGTAATGTTTTTTCTAGGCGTACTACCGACCACCAGTACCGGGGCCAGCAGCGAAGGTGACGCGGCCGCTGAGGGTGCAGGCGATGCGGCAGTTGGAGGAGCTGCAGGGGGTGAGCCAGCAGCAGTGGCGGGCGGTGGTAAGTTATATTCCTAATCCTTACTTATTGACATTTCACTCGCTGCAAGGGTGTAATGTATACTGTACTGTTGAGACTTAAGTAAGAAGTTGTTGTGAACGGTTGAAGAAGACACCCTTTACTTAGCATTAGCAATAGCATTAGCGACGGGAGTGTACTGAGTAACCAATGGCCTCTTCTATCGGACTTCAACTCAGCTGTGAAATTTTTATGGAGAAGACTAAAAGTCTGATCAGATGACCTTGATGGATGGGTTGAACGAAAAGGGAAAGAAGGGTGGAAGGAGGAAGGACGGGCGAGATTTTATATTTATGACTGGCAGAGAAGGATACGTGGGATGCATGCATAGGTGTGTGATATGAATCAGATGCATGGGTGGTGGAATGCCTGAAACTCCCACAAATGTTCGAGGCCGAGGTAGTGGGAGGATAGATACATACCACAAATGTTACGTACTGTGCTTGCTAGTGCTACTGTGCCACTATGTGTAGAATGAATTTGTCTGACTGCTTTGCTAAGAGTATATTTTACAATAGTCTTGTTTTTTCTTCTTGATATAGCTACTCCTTCCAAAGGTAAAATCGACAGGAAGGAGTTGGCAGCCAAGGCCCGGCGCCGGAAGCTGGAGGCCATACAGGCCGAATACCAGCGGCTGGTTCTTCTAGAGGAGGAGGAGGAGGCGGCAGCAGCTGCAGCCTCCTCCAATGCCCCGGGCCCCAGCCACCCCCTCCAGTGTTACGGCGCCACCGCCTGGCAGCCGCCCGCCGCCACACAGCAAGAAGCACTGCTGCCCCCCCCCCTGTGGATGCAACTGCCGCGCGCTGAAGCGCCGCGTGGCCCGCCTAGAGGAGCGCATCCGTGTCCTGGAGAGGCAAGCCCGCTGAGACCCCGTTTATTTATTGCCCCTTTTTTATTGCTTATTTTGGTGGGTGGGAATCGGGCGTTGGGTTTTGGACTTTTGGACATTTGTTGGACTTTTTCGTTCCGGGACATGAACATTGGTTGGGGTTAGGGAGAGGGGTGGGTCAGGTGTTGTGGGATTTTTTTTACATAGTTTATTTTTGTTAGGGTATTAAATTACATATTTAGACTTTATATACGATGTTGTTAATGTTTTGTGGGTGGGGTTACTGTTTTACGTCACACGGTTTCCTTGCTGGTGCAGTGCCACAGCCAGTGTTTGATTTAAATAATTGGCTGAGTTACTAAGACACAAACAGATGCGGTACCCCTCACTGAGGGACTTGTCCTACTAGTACTGTCAGTCTCTCCTCCTAATCTATGCATTCTGCAACTGGACTCAAAGGGGTGTGTGAAATAGAATTAATGTAAAAAATTCCGTTATTAATTATGCCTCCCCCAAACTTCTTCTCTTACCTGTGCTTGATGTTTAACTTGGGCACGGCGATGGCTGCATGGTGATGATGGTTTTCTTTCCCAACATGCCATGGTTGTGGTGGTAGTAGTAGTAGACCCTGGCAGTAGCACTTGCAAATAAAAGAAAATGAGACAGTCAGTCGCCTGAGAGAGACTGTGGGAGGAGTAGTAGAACGAAGTACAGTACGGAACTTACTGCCAAACAATAATATGCCAAAATACAAGGAAACATAATGGTTGCGGGGATAGCCTAGTACATAGTTACAAACTCTAGCTGTGTCGAGTCACTCGACTAGGCCTACAGTACACCGTGACTCGACACGAGCGTAACCGTTAGTGCTGTTTCGGAGGATGACAACAAATCCAATCTATGCCGGCAATTAATGCTGATGGATTAGGTTCCTTTGGTTAAAAAAAAAAAAAATCGCAAATATACTGCTCATAGGAGGGTGGGCAAGCAGAAGAAGATCCTCGCCCTGCCTTGAAAATGCATTTTTGTTGCTTTAGCCACATCTGCCCCAGCAAGCGTGTGATAAATTATTGGTGTACATTTAATTTAGTCACACCTCAATAAGTCACACAGCCCGGGGGAAGAGGGTTAGGGTTTGATGAATGGTTGGGAAGGGGGGTTTTGGGAAAGGTTTGACAAAAACAGTACGCATGGACAACAACAAAACACAATCTTGGCAGACAACCATATCCATAAATCAGTTAAGGGAGAAAAAGGAAATGCATGATGATGATAACTTGATGGTTAATGATATTACTAACTACTACTACTAGACAATTAGACAGTACAGGGCAGCAGTATATTATGCAATTTGCCTTGCCTGTCTGCCCTCAGAGAGACCCGACTTACATACAGTTTCTGTTCTGTTGTACCGGCCCAGGCTTAAAGATAGCAAAGAAAAGTCAAAAATTGCTGTAGGGATGAATTGAATTATAAGCAGAGAGCAAACATAACAACAACACACAGTAATGATTGAAGACAAAAAATGAATCAAATTTAAAAGATGATGAAAGTTGATACTGTTACTGTATGTTATCCTGGTCAAAATGGGGAGTTGCATCTCGGCATTCGTCTTGGTCCTCCCTTCCATGGACGCTCCGGCCATCAATCTTGGGTGACGCCACTGCCTGCCTGGCAGATGTAGATTCATTGGTAAGGTAAGTGAGAGTTGCTTTTCCCAGTGTAGCACAGGGTAAGGGCCGGCCTGTAATTGCAGATAGGAAAACAAAAGGGATATTGAAAAATCAAGTAGAAAAAAATGCCTAAATTACGGTGGAGTGCAACAAGAACACTTTCAGAGGCGGCATGGATTTGGATACATCAGGTCTACTCTAGTCTGTTTCCAGCATTAACCTCCAACAACAACAGGACAGAGCAGGCCCACGGCACCCGTGACACATCCTCCATTTAGCATACCTTTTTTGACAGAGGCAGACAAAGCAGATATACAGCAACATAACATTTTACAAATTAAGTGACTAAATCAATGCCCCGCTGTCAGTCATACCACCACACTCGACTCCACCACTACACAGACATGTAGGTCTGCAGTGGTTGTTGTTGACTTGGTTACCTTTTAATGCACTCATGAAACGCACTGAGTTATTCCATCAATCATCTCGGATCGTACTGAGTGACTGCGAAGAGATAATGTCACTGTGGTCATCATCATGGTGTGTTGTCCAACTCAGTGTGCAGTAGTGTACAGATTGAGTCCCCTGTCCATATTCAAAATGCAATGGATCGGCCTGCAGTAGAAGTAGAAAATTGTTATTGAAAAACAAGAATGGAAACAAACATTGCATTGAGTTACTTTTAGTGTGTAGATTAGATAATAGTACACAATGAATTACCTTCATGCACTACAAACAACAACAACACAAATCACTCAGTCAGCGTCCAATGCATGTCATCATTCATTACCTGTTCCTTCTCATCTTCAGTTAATGGGCAGTCTGTTTCGGCTCGGAAAGGAGGATAGCTATAGTAGTCATCATCATGTTCCATTTCTTTTGGAGAGACTCAACGAGGCAAGATTTTAGTTTTTCTTCGATTATGCTACATCCAGTCATCATCTGGCTTGAGGGCAATAGATTTAGGTCGATTCAGGAGGATTGAGGAGCAGGACTCGGAGGAGTGGACTGAGATGCAGAGAGCTGAAACTCATATAAGGCAATAAAATACGAAGACGGTGGTGATGGATTTGTTGTGATTTGAAGTTTCCAAACAGAAAGACAGACACACAAATAGAAGTAAATAAGGGAGAACCACAGTAAGAAGTGGAAGCCTAGTTGTCAGGGAAGTATAGCTCGTCCTCAAACTCTGGAGGTTCAACCAGAAGTAGGTAATCAGCATCCAACACGCTACTTCCGTCACCTGAGCCGCTGTCCTCATCTTCCTGCGTTGATTCATGTATTGTGTAATTCGGTGGTATAAATTGCTGATTCATTTTGATCATGGTTAACCTCTCCACGTCTTTGGGTGAGAGACTGGTCCTTTTCACTGTTGCAATGGAACCAGCAGCACTGAAAACGCGTTCAGAAGAGACACTTGCGACAGGGCAAGCCAGATAGTTTATCGCCAGCCTGCTGAGCACTGGCCATTGGCCCCTTTTGCCATACCAATACCGCAATGGGTTTTGATCAATGTAGACCTCTGTTGGGTCATCCAGGTAGGCCTGGACCATTCGGTCAATGTTCAGGGGTGCTAAACTTAGTGCGGCCTCTTTTGTCTTTGCATCAGCAATGGACCTAGCAAGTCCTTGCTGTAAATACCAATCCTGTGCCGTTTGTACTGGGGCTGATGATCCGGTTCTTGCTGTTGTCGATAGTGTTGGTGACAGCTGTGAACCAAATGCACTGCCCACAGGCTCTGAAGTTGAACTTGACGCCGGATGCCCTGCTGCAGTACTTGACGTGGGTTTGAGGCCTTTAATTACCAGCTGTTCAGTTTCCAATGTACTGGCTGTCTCAGCTATCCAAGTTTTGTACCGGGCAACATCCACTTCTGAAAAAGGGAGTAATGTCTTACTGTGCAGTGCCGATTTGTACCGTGGATCCAGAATTGTGGCACAAATGTAATGTTGTTGTGACAGAATCTTATTTTGCACCCTTGCATTTTCACTTAAGCGACATGATAAGCTCTCCACCAACTCGTATGCTTCTTTTTTTCCTCCACACCTATGTACGCTTCACACACCGCCTTCAGCTGTTGCTCTAGCATGTGCAACAATGGGATAGCTTGGCCCATAGTACAGTCCTCCTTGCTGACTTCACGTGTGAAGAGCTCGAAAGGAAGAAGCATCTCTGTAAGAGATTTAACTAGGCACCATTGGTCCATCTGAAGGGTCATGCCTTTCACAGTAGCATCCGCCCTTCGCATGACATATTCATTGATTGGTCTGTACTGCTCAAACAGATGGTCAAGCAAGTAATACGTTGAGTTCCAACGTGTTGCCACCTCCTGGATGAGTGCTTTGACTGTCATTCTATAGTCACGTTGAATGATCCTCAGCTGCTTCCGGGCTTTAAAAGAATGGCTGAAATGCGTGCATATTCTGCGGCAGGTGGTCAGTAAGTTGCTGACTATGGGTTCTTTTTTCAGAAAGTCTTGAACTATAATGTTAATGCAGTGCGCCAAACACGGGACCCTGAAATACTCACCAAGCGTCATGGCCTTAAGTATATTACTGCCATTATCCGTGGCAACAAAACCAATGTGAAGCCCTCTGGGGCGCAGCCATTCAAAGACCTTGCTGTTAAACTCTTCCAAAATGTTTTCAGCAGTATGAGATTTCTCCATGGCGAACATGGCTACAGTTGCATGTTTCCGAGAAGCATTAAAAATTGCAGCTGTGTCAACAGGTCTGTTGTCAGGTGGATTTTGTGAACAGCACTCTGCTGCAAAGCTTGTCCAACCAATTCCAGCACATCGTGATGTAGTGCTGGAACAGCAACTCGGGCGAAATAGGACCGGCTGGGAACCTTCCATTTAGGGCAGATGGCTGACACAAATTCAAGGAAACCCACCCCTTCCACAAATGAAAATGGGAGAAGGTCCAGCGCTAACATTTTAGCCAGCTTCGCATTGTACAAACGTGCCGTTGGGTGGTTGCGTTGGTACTGCCCCTCCGACCTAAGCATGCTGTCAATGGTAGGCTGGAATATTTTCCTTTGTGGTGCACCTTTCTTCTTGAACCCAGCTAGGCTCAACGACGCTGCACTTTTGCTCATTGCAGTGCCCGGTTGCCTTGGTGTCTCATGTTGAGTCTTACTACGGTGCCACTCAGATGTTGCTGAGGATGTGGGCGTTACCAGTACACTGCTGGGGGTAGGGCTAGAAATGTCTCCCTCTTGTTGACCTTCCACCGTGATCATATCTTCCCCTACTTCTTCATCCCCAACAACAGCAATGGGTCCAGTTTTACTTTTTCTAAGTGAAGTAGGTGAGCCTCCCACTTGATAGTGTGGTGTTTTTTGAGATGACTTGTTTGTCCTCCGGTACCATACTTACCCCGCCTAACAGCCTGCTGACAAATTGAGCATATAGCAATGTTCTCCTCCTTACTGCTAACCGAAAAGAAGTCCCAAACTGGGGAGGAGAACTTTCTGGCGCTGCTGGAGGTGCCACTTTCAATACCAGATGAAATGGAGGGTGTGCATGGAATTTGACTCTGTGCACTTACATTACCACCACCTACTGAGGTGGTGGTTGAGCTGGATGTAGGTCGCTGCCGGGCCTTTGCAAAGGCAAATATGGAAGCTGGAGGTCGTTTTGGCGTTACCTGTGTTGGTGGTATCCGTGCTACATCCCTCGCAGCGATTTGGGATAGTCGAATAATGTTGGTCTCCATCTCCGCAGGCCCAGGAGTGATGTTCGTGATGACTGGCTCATCATCATCATCACCCCCCTCGTCTACATCTACCTCCATAACTGTAAGGCTTTCTGGAACCTTCCTTTTCACTAGCCTTGTCTTGTGGCGTGCATCACTCTCAGGCTGAGCTGGTGGCTTCCAAGTTGCATCAAGATCATCAGAAGCGGGGCTTGAAGAAGAAGTTGATGGACTAACCCTCCTTTTCCTTGCTGGGGGTATGGAAGACAATGGATCTTCTGGAACAGTGGCTTGCTCCTCTTCGTCTGCAAAAAGCTCGATTTCCTGAACCTCCCCTACTTCAGGTGGAACAACTACTATTGTGGGCTGTGGTTCCGGCTGCGGCTGTGGTTGTGGTTGCGGTTCCGGCTGCGGTTGCCCACTTATCTGCTGAGTTTCCGCCTGCGAGTGCGTGGATTGGGTACTACTTTGCGATAATGACATTTCAACAATCACTGGTCGTTAGTAGACTGGCTACCTCTGCCACAGTCATGGGCTTGGGCCTAGGTTGCTGGGGTGGGCCCACTGATGCAGAGGTGCTGCTCCCAGCTTGGTCCCCGCTGGACACCGCTGCTGCAGGCGTAAGTTTTTTTTTAACCAAAAAACACATCGGCCGGCACACCAGTCTTGGCAAGTGCCACTTCCTTCTTCTGTCCCTTCTTCTCACTGGCAACTTTCTTGGTACTGGAGGACCTGGTACCTTTCTTTGGGGCCATCTTCTTCAGATGTCAGCAGGACGCAGGTGCACAAGTTGCAGAGATGTCTGTGGTCACACATGGACGTGACGCGCAGCAGGACTTCTGCCTGGCAGTACTACGGGTGATGATGATGATGACACCTCCTCCTCTGTCTTTTTGTGCACCTAAAAGCAAAGAAGCCAGGAGAAGAACATCAGTGAAATGTTGCATTTGTTGTTGTGGTTCAATTACTAGTAGTACAAACAAATAAAAGATATAAATTAGTGTAGCCATTTGTGAGACTGTCAACAAGGGCTTTCATGGTATACTGTGTACACTGTCAGGAAGGATAGGAAAGAAGAGGAACAACAACCAAAATACAAATGTAATAGAAGTGGACCCTGTTTGGCATTAAATTATTTCCTCATCACATCATTCAGGGAGCTGCAGCTGGCAAAGGGGATGGATGCAAGCAGTAAGCCAAGAGGAAAACCATGCAGGCATAAATGACAAAAGAAGCACACTTATAACTCCCACCAGAAATGGCCACCAGCCACATGGACACTCACAAATCACAAGCAACAAGCATGAGGCCTGGAAAACAATGTACTGAAAACAGGCCTACGATAGCCAGGCAAAGGCTGCATGGTAAACCACACTGCTTTGCCTGTAATGCAATAAAATGCGAAAACGAAAATACACAGGGCTAAACAAGGCCTGCAACACACCACACACAACTAAGGCATGTATTTAACACACCCCAAAAAACTGAAATACACACAAAAATCCACATTTTGCAATTCAATCCAATGCCATCCATGTGCCCTAAATGATGTTTAAATTCAACAGAACACACAGAAACAGTTGTTTCATGCACCCCTGACTACCTCTGGGCCCACTGGATGAAAGGCCTGTTGGCAGACTAGGCTACAAGCTTGCAGGCCTATGGCAAAAAGCACACTGCCTGGTTTCAAAATGGCCGCCAGCCTCATGGCCAGGCCCACAACAACAAGAAACTGAAGACAGACAATGCAGGCCTATGGCAAAAGCACACTGCCTGGCTTCAAAATGGCCGCCAGCCTCATGGCCAGGCCCACAACAACAAGAAACTGAAGACAGACAATGCAGGCCTATGGCAAAAAGCACACTGCCTGGCTTCAAAATGGCCGCCAGCCTCATGGCCAGGCCCACAACAACAAGAAACTGAAGACAGACAATGCAGGCCTATGGCAAAAGCACACTGCCTGGCTTCAAAATGGCCGCCAGCCTCATGGCCAGGCCCACAACAACAAGAAACTGAAGGCAGACAATGCAGGCCTATGGCAAAAGCACACTGCCTGGCTTCAAAATGGCCGCCAGCCTCATGGCCAGGCCCACAACAACAAGAAACTGAAGACAGACAATGCAGGCCTATGGCAAAAAGCACACTGCCTGGCTTCAAAATGGCCGCCAGCCTCATGGCCAGGCCCACAACAAGAAGCCTAGGCCACAAAGGAAACACATGCAGGCCTTAGTATATGGCAAAAGCAGCACACTTGTAACTCCCACCAGAAATGGCTACCAGCCACATGGACACTCACAAATCACAAGCAACAAGCAGGAGGCCTGGAAAACAATGTACTGAAAACAGGCCTATAATAGCCAGGCAAAGGGTGCATGGTAAACCACCCTGCTTTTGCTTTGCCTGTAATGCAATAAAATGCAAAAACGAAAATACACAGGGCTAAACAAGGCCTGCAGCACACCACACACAACTAAGGCATGTATTTAACACACAGCCCAAAAACTGAAATACACCCAAAAAAAACACATTTTCAAATTAAATCCAATGCCATCCATGCCCCCTAAATGATGTTTGAAATTAATAAATACATCACACAGCAATCCATGACCCATGACTAGCTCTGGACCTACTGGCTACCCACAACGATTTATTTTTAAAAATGATGAAAAGTACCAAAAATGAAGTTGCAGCAACTGCAATGCCCCAATCAAACAACACCAACTTACTTGTAAAATCTCAAATCCCAAAATCCTCAAATCCAATGATAATGATGCAGCAGACACAAAGAGTGATCCTTCCAGCTCAAATCCAAGTGAAAAATGAACAGGAGATGGACAAAGCACTGGGAGGAGCCTGCTGGACAGGAACAGGAAGTAGGAGACTCTGTGGCACTTCCTCCCTCTCCCCCAAAAATTTGACCAAAAAGGACAGCCAAATATCAATCTGAGGTTTTTTTTTCATCCAAATCATCAATTTATAGAAGGTTTTATGCTGCTTGCGATGTTATTGTTCTCCAGATTGAAAATTTTGCGTGTTCGGGATCGCGAGCTGTACAAAAATATCGCCGAATGTCCGATGGCGCGCCCGAATGACGTGTTCGCGGTCGCAATCTCTCTCGCGGTGCATGATGGCGAGGCGAATGAAGTGTTCGCGATCGCACACTCTCGCGTTGTCCGATGGCGCGGCGAATGACGTGTTCGCGATCGCAAACTCTCGCGGGATAACGCGGCCGGCTACCGAAATCTCGTGGCGCACGCGAACGGATAGGAAAACCCGTCGGCGAACGCAGGAATCCCGGTAAGTCGCTATCACGCGTGCTAGAACGCATTTTTAAAGCGCGACAAGAAAATAATTCCGATACGCTGCGAATAGCGGAATTGTTGGCAATTTCGCGTTCTCCGCGAAATTGCCTAAATTGCGCAAATTCCGCGAGCGGAGCGGAATTGGATGCCCAGGGTTAGTATTGATTGAATTTCTGTCTTGAAGGCAGACACCCAGACACTGACATCAAGGAGAATGGAGATGGGGGACCCTTTTAGAAATGAAAGCCCTGTTAGTAAAGTGATGCTGATTAGTTCTTCTGGAACACTTCTGTTTAGTGGCTGGTAAGGGCAAACGTGGGACTGCAGTTTGTTGTTTGAACTGAGGAAGTTTCTAGATGTCTGCCTCTAATCTTTGCTACAAGAAGGCTGATGACGACAAGGTGCACATAACTCGCTTCATTGTGTCCGTGCTTTATACTCCTGCTTGAATCCAGCATCGTTGCTAACTGCTTCTAGAACCATCACAAGCACAAAAAAGGCTGTGCCTGAGGAACAGCCAGAAAATGGATGCAAATATAATTAACCAAAAGGGAAGCCTTAGACATTTAAGCCTCATTTTCAAAGAATTGGCATAGGGCAGCGCCACAAGTCTTTTTGCTGCGCCAGTTCTAAAGGGCAGAAATGCACTGTATTTACAAGTTACAGTGCATTCCTGTCCTTTCAGCCAGCACCGGCGAACAATTTGCAGGCGAATGCCAATGCAGGCACCCTTGCACCATGGTGCAAGGGTGTCTGTGTTGTTGGAATGATTGTTTTTGTGCAGGAAGGTGCTCCTTCCTATACACAAAGCTATACACGATCCAGGACCGGCCTACATCAACCACTGACTGAACTTCCATATACCAGCAAAACACGTGCTTCTCCCCTCTGGCCCGTGCGCACTCTCCCCCCCCCCCATTGTCGTAGTGGAGGCTGCTCCTTCTCCTACATCGCCGCCAAGACGTGAAACAAACCTGCCCCTCCATCTTCGAACAGCACCCTCCCTGGCGGACTTCAGAAAGAGACTAAAAACTTGGCTTTTCGACTGAGACATCTCACCCACAGCGCCCAAATACCCCTAGGGGTGATAGTGCTGCACTATACAAATGCTGTTTGATTGATTGAAATCTAGTACTGGCAACAGTACAGATTTATTAAGACAAGGTGTTTGATACCAAACACCATTTGTTTCGGTAAAGCCATCATATGGCTGGGTAACTTGAAATGATCAATGCTCAGTACATATCCTAGTAATTGAAATAGACATCACAGGAGCATATATGCTTATGCAGATATGTCCTCACATGTAATATAATGTACCCTGCCATTGGGCTGTAAGGCCTTCTGTAGGGGTGATTTACATATATTCCATGCAGTGTCTATGTGCATGCCACACAGGGTGTGTGCGCCATGTTGTGTTTTCAGAATGGTTTGCACTATTTCATGCAGCCTGCAATGGCAGTCTGCATGTGTTTGTGTGTGGTCCCTTAGGGTGGCACAATACGTGCTGCAGCCCTTAGGGACCCTCTTTAGTACCCATGCCCTAGGTACCAGGGGTACCATTTACTAGGGACTTACAGGGGTGCTAAAGTCCTTGTCAAATTGGTTACAATCAGACGGAGACTTGTTTTAAGGGAAAGAGCACCGACACTGGGGACATGGTCAGCAGGGACCCAGTGCACCTTCAGTCAAGAAAGCATCAGTACCAGGTAAGAAGTGGTGGTGACCATGTGAAAAAGAGGCACTTTCCTACAGCAGGTGAGAGTGAAAAGATTGTGCTGAAGAGGAAAGATGCGGTGTGAGATATGCAGATGGGTTTAGAAAGCTGTCTTGAGAAAACAAGCATACATGTCTAGCTGAGCAATTGCAGAAGGAAGTGGTGTGGGGAGGAAAACTAGAGTGTTTGAGACACTTCAAAGTCTACTATCTCTTCTACAGACCTAAGTATTGTTTCATTCACAGCCTGCTTGAAATGCTTAAATGTCTTTGTGTGTGTGTCTTAGACCTGGCATATCTTGCCGTGTTTCCCTGGTCTTTTTACTTTCTGACCTACTGGTTTTGACTCTGTTTTTGCTGGTTTAGTGTCTCTATGCACTTTCTCACTGCTGTTCAGTGATTGGTATCCACTACCACGATATCGCAGACCGTTGCGTACCACATACCGTTTCTTTTTTTGGTCTATTTTTGATCGTGCCATTTTTTGGAAACTTGAACTTTCTATTGCATCATGCCTGAGTCATTAGCATCATCAGTGGCATCCCTGGAAGTGGCCTTTGAGGAGGAAAGGTTGGAACCTTACAGCGTGAATGAGTTGAAGGCTATTTGCAAAAACCTTAAAGTCGAAATCAGATACCTCACCAGAAAAGAGGAGATACAAAAGGCGCTGAGGGCCTGGGTAGCAGCCAGACATGCTAGTGAGCAATCTGGAGATCTTGGTATGGAGGCAAAGGAGCCTATTCCAAGGGTTGATGTGCTTTTTGGAGGGGGGGGGCACCCTACAGACCAGGCAGCAGTGGCTTGTCCCCAGAGTAGCTGGAGGACAGGCAGGAGGCAAGGAGAGTTGCAAAGGAACTGGAGAAGCTCAATCTAGCAATGGGGAAGAAGATGATGTTAGACCATGATATTGGGGTGAAGGAGCTGGATCAGATGAGTAGGTCCAGCACAGTTGGTGGCAGCAATTCTTCAGTGCAGGCATATAGGATTGTGCACATCCCCAAGAATGTAGGCAAGGAATTTAGAAAGGCTGATGCCATACAAAGGTGGTTTCTGGACTGAGGCATCTATCCACATGAATGGGGTCCCTGAAAACCACTGGGGAGCAGGATTGTGGCTCATTTCGCAGAAGAAAGACGGGACACTTTGTTAGCTTTGGGTAAGGGGTACAACCTTATCTACACTGACATGAAGGAGGCCCTTCTCACTAGGTATGGTCTAACCCCTGCTAAGTACCGGGGTCAATTTAGGTCTGGAAGAAAACGGATTCCCAGACATGGTTGGAATGTTTTGATTTGTTCTACAGGTCACTGGATGGTTGGGTAAAAGGGCAGCAATGTAACAGATTTTCAGGGGCTGTACAGTTTGATTGTGTGGGGAGCACTTGTCTAGTCTGTGTTTTGCAGAGCTGCACCAGCACTTGACTGATAGTAAGCTGACTGACCCCAGGAAGCTTGCTATGGAGGCGGACGGCTGGGTGAGTAGCAGGGTCCCCAAGAAGGTGTATGGGGGAGACTCCACCAACGGTGGGCAGGGTCCCCAGCAGAAGAGTGGGGGGGACAAGGGTAAAGCACAGGAGTTCTAAAGGGTCCCAAACCAATACCCAGGGTAAAGGTTCCCATCCCCGAGGAGATGAGAAACAAGGAGGTCTATTCCTGAAAGCCTGCAGAGACCGGCCCCCGTAAGTGCTATACCTGTGAGCAGGTAGGTGACTTGAAGGGGGACCTTAAGTATCCCAAGAGGGCACATCCGCCCACCGGTGGGCAGTCCAAGCTGTTGGCTAGTGTAGCGATTGGGGAGGAGGGGTACCCACAGGAGGGTGGGGATCCGACAGAAATTACCCTCTTCTCACTAGGGGACAGTGAGATGGTCCGAGGAAACCAGGTGCCTGCTAACACTAAGCAGTACAGCACCTGGGTGAACATCGATGGGAGAAGGGTAGAGGCTCTCAGAGATCCTGGAGCCAGTGTGACCTCAGTCTGGTGTCACCTGGTCTCTGAGGAGCAATTAGTCCCCAGGGCATTCCACCAAGTAGTTGCTGTGCCCAACTCAGAGCACCAGTGTAAGGTGGCACAGGTTCCTTTGAATGGGGGAGGGTGTCAAGTCCCTTGAGGGTGGTTGTGAGCCAAACCATGCCTGTAGATTGTCTGCTAGGTAACGACCTGGAGCAGTCCTTGTGGAAGGATGTTGAGCTCAGGTCTCACTTGGAGATGCTTGGGTTGCCAGAGTGGGCATGCGTGACCACTCGGTCAAAGGCGGGCCAGGAAGGGTGATCAGAAGGACCTGGAGCCTGAAAGAGCGGCCTAGGTTCCTGCCAAGAGAAAGGGCAGGGGGCGAGGGAAACCCGCCCCTGAGGTTCCCACCGACTGGGAGGAGGCTGACCTTGAGTGGGAGGCCCCGGTACCTACAGGGGAGCAGGTAGCTGAACTGGGGGACTTATCTGAGCTGACCCATTGGCAGCAAGAAGGTGGAACACCAGGGAAGAATTCTGCAGGGAGCAGAAGGAATGCTCTTCCCTGGAGGGTTTGCGGCAGCAGGCTGCAAACCAGGCAGCTAGTGATCAGTCTGAATCACACTGGATCTATTTGAAAAATGGTCTCCTAGATCAGGCTGCAAACCAGGCAGCTGGTGATCAATCTGGATCACACTGGATCAATGGTCTCCTGTACAGCGAGCCTAAGGTCGCTGAGCCTGGGTCAGCCTTTGTGCTGGTGGTATCCCAGCGCTTCAGGACCTTCCTACTGGGTCTGGCTCACAACTTGCCTTTGGCAGGACATTTGGGGCAGGAAAAGACCTTTGACAGGCTTGTCACACACTTCTTTCGGCCCCAAATGCAAAGGCAGTCAGATGCACATTGCATGTCCTGCCAAACTTACCAGGCAGGTGGTAAGAGTGGGAGGAAGTGTAAGGCTCCTCTCCAACCTTTTCCAGTGGTAGGAGCCCCTTTTGAAAGGGTTGGGATGGGTACTGTGGGGCCACTGGACCCCAAGACTGCCATGGGCAACAGGTACATCTTGCGCTTGGTGGACCATGCCACCCCCTAGCAGATGCTAGAGCAAACGGAAGCGGCGACAGGGGACAACCCTGCCTGGTGCCCCTATGCAGAGGAAAGCTTCTCGATAGTGCCCAGTTGACCCTCACCCTAGCCAAAGAGCCTTGGTAGAGCAGCCTAACTCGGCTGCAGAATTTTGGGCCAAAGCCCAGTTTAGATAGTATAGAGTGGCCCTATTTGTTCGCTGTACTATCGAAAGCCATGGAGCCACCCGGTACCCGCAGGCTATCCCTCTCAGGACAACGACGGCGCCAGTGATGGGCTGGGCGTTAATGGGGATCTTTTCCCGTGTGGGTTTCCCCAGAGAGGTGGTATCTGACCGTGGGACCAATTTCATATCCAAGTATATGACATCCCTGTGGGAGGAGTGCGGTGTGACCTACAAGTTCACCACTCCTTACTACCCACAAGGTAATGGTTTGGTGGAGAGATTCAACCAAACCTTGAAGGGCATGATCAAGGATCTACCAGAACCCATGAGGCGTAAGTGGGACGTCCTCTTGCCATGCCTTCTCTTTGCATACAGGGAGGTACCACAGAAGTCCTTAGGGTTCAGTCCCTTTGAGCTTCTGTATGGGCACCCTGTGAGAGAACCTCTCAGTTTGGTCAAGAAAGGCTGGGAGACAGCTTCCAGGAAAACTCCCCCGGATGTATATAGCTACATGCTGGCCTTCGGGAATCAAACTTCACGCTTCAGGAAACTCGCTCAAGCGAACCTGGAAGCAAGACAGTAGGAGATGAAACGCTGGTATGACCAGAATGCCACTCTGGTAGAGTTTCAGCCTGGCCAAAAAGTGTGCGTCATGGCCCCCAGTCGAACCTTGTGCCTTGCAGGACAAGTGGACTGGGCCTTTTGAGGTGATGGAGCGCAAAAGTAATGTCACCTACCTGGTGAATTTGCAGACTCCCAGGAACCCTTTGAGGCTCCTCCATGTGAACTGCCTCAAGCCTCACTTTGAGAGGTCTGAAGTGAGCATGCTCTTGGTGACAGATGATGGGGTGGAAGAGGAGAGTGAACCTCTCCCTGACCTCCTGTCTACCAAGGAGCACGATTGGTCAGTGGAAGGTATGATCCTCTCCCCTACAATGACACCAGAGCAGCAGCGTGACTGTTGCTAATTATTTGGGCAGTTCGACACGCTGTTCTCCCTGTCCCCAGGTGTTACTCACTGGTGTACCCATGACGTGGACACTGGTGACAGCCCTCCTGTGAAATACAGGATTTACAGGTATTTCACAGCCCTCCTGTGAAATACAGGATTTACAGGTTGTCTGACCGGATCAGAGCCAGCATCAAAGAGATGGTCTCTAAGATGTTGGCGTTGGGGGTGATAGAGCCCTCCAACAGTCCATGGTCCAGACCAGTGGTCTTGGTCCCAAAGGCTGCTGCACCTGGTGGCACTCCTGAACTGCGGTTCTGCCTGGACTACTGTGGGCTCAACGCAGTCACCAGGACTGACGTGCACCCCATTCCCCAGAGCTGATGAGCTCATTGATCGGTTGGAAACTGTTAGAAATGGGATCTCTGGTTGGCTAAGGCTTGCGCCAAAGCCAGGTAGAGACCACCACTCTAGTCAGGGCGAGGGAGTTACACGCCAAAGATAACCCCTGCTCACCCCCTTGGTAGCTTGGCACGAGCAGTCAGGCTTATCCCGGTGGCAATGTGTAAAGCGTTTGCGCAACACACACATAGCAACAACATACTAGGCACACCACAAAAAGGAACTCCACACAAGGTTATATATAAAAATAGCCTTTGTATTATCATAAAACACATTAGAATAGTAATCACATAATATACATCGTGCCACCTGGCACTAGGTCATATTTACAAGGGATTATTTACATCTGACAGGGCCAACTGGACCACTGTCAGAACCAGCACAAAGCGAACTTAGTAACTGTAGCACTTATAATAAATGTAGCACACATCATAAACGTACAACCAGTAATCACTGGTAACCACTGTACTCAGCATCAGCCTGTAACATAAACCACATTATGCACAGTATCACATTAGGCGCAAAATACCTTATACGCCAACCTCATAAGCCTAAACCCATTAGACCAGAACCTCCTAAGCATAACTCACATTAGGGGCATAACTCACAGTAGAGAATAACTCACAACCTAAACGCATTAGGTAATAATAAAATCACAAGCATAAACACATTATGCAAAACCTCATAATCATGAAAGTACATTAGAGGCATAAAACAGGGTGCGTAAATCATGGTAAATGCATCACATTTCCTAGCACCACATATTAGCACATAAATCATAGTGGAGAGAATCTCACTAGCATATAAATCACATTAGGGCCTGGCACCCTATAATCCTAACCGTCCCCCCGGCCAACTGGCCATCTCAAAAAGGGGCTCAAATGCCCTATGTCCCAAGAGTCAGGGCGCGCTGCCAAGGCAGCGGAAAGTCAAGAGTGCGCAACTGCGCAAACCTAAACGTAGCAGCTGGCACTAAGTGCTGCGCAGCTGTGAATGTCAGGGGCAAAGGAGTGCATCTCACTCCTAACTCAAAAGGTATGTCCCCAAATAAAGAATAACCTAAACGGTGCAGCTGCCCACTACTTGCTTGTCAGCTGGGAATATTAAAATGAGGCTTGGGCTCTCAATGTGCCCTTAGAACAAATATGCAATAATGCCAGAAGTGTTACCGCTGCCCGCGCTGGTGCGGTGCCGCTGTAAATAAACAAAGTACAGGGGCCTGGCACCACGGTGCCTTCTGGGCCCACACTGGGGCTCTCTCTAAATACAATTGCCCCCAAAGTGTTGCAGCTGCCCTCTAGCAAACGGGGCAGCTGTAAGAATGGCCCAATCTGGAGGGCACGGGCCCTTATGGGCCCTCTTAAACACAAATGTTGCCCCCTCGTTGGAGCGGCCCGCAACGGCGGGTCCGCTCAGCAAATAGGCACTTGGCCTCGCTACCGGCACCATAACTGTGCCAAGAAATGCCCAACGTTGGAGAAAACACGGGGCCCTCGGGACCCCCACGGGGGCCCTAAAACAAAATATGGCCCACGTTGTTGGAGCGACACGGAGCCTGGGGAAGCAACAATGGGGGGCAGGCACTGATAGCGTGCCTCAACATACCCCCCCCCCACCAGCTCCACTCACCGGACTTCTTGCTCCAATACGGCGGGGCTCTCTCAGCTCATGAGAGCCCCGTGCAGACTTGCCGGTTTCTCTTTGCCAGGTCCCCCTTCCTGGGACCGGGTCTTCATCACCGACCTCGCGAGGCGCTGCAAGGCACCACTCTTCACCCGGGCCCCCTCCTGGGCCCCGGGACTCACTGCACCGCCCGCGACTCTGCACAACTTCTCCGGCTACGGGGCGGCACTTCCTCTGCCAGCTCCTCCCAACGCCAGGCAGCCTTGCCTGGCTTCCGGGTCGCCGCGCTCAATCGCGGCGGCTCTGAAAATGAAAGACTGCAGAAGCGGGGTGGGCACCCGTAATACAAAATAGCGGCATAAGCGGGGTGGGCACCCGTATTTAAGATCGCAAGAGAGCGGGGTGGGCACCCGCTCTCCAACCAAAATAGGCATAAAAGCGGCCATGTGGGGTGGTGTGAGCGTGGGGGGAGTGCGGGCCGTATACACAGACGCGGAGGCTGGATATAGTGTGCAATCTTTAGTGTTTTTATTGATAACCACGGACTGTCTTGGAACTGTAGGTACAAATAACACAGTCTGTGTCCTTTCCGTATTTCCTTTCCTTCTTGCGGGCCTCCTCTGGTCGTCTCGGTGGTTCGTCTCCTCCCGGGATGGTCTTGATGCGGTGGTGGGCTTGCGGAGGCTCATAAAAGGGGGGAGAAACAAGAAGGAGCCGTCAGCTGTAGTCCTTATAAGGTGCAGTGCCTAGTGCTAACCGTCAACACACCCGGTCGGTGACACGTGTTTAAACACGCTGGACAAGGAAGGGAGGTGCAGTAAATGAAAAGGGGAGAGGAGCTGGAGTGGGGAAAATGGTGATATTCTAGAGGCAAGGGTTGAGGTATAACGGTGTGTTGGTCTCGGGTGCCAAGAACGGGATGTGCGGATAGGCAACTCAGTGCTCGTGTCTTCTAGTGCTGTACACCCCGGCGCTCCCTAACCCACCCCTGGTATGCTTTCCCCTCCCGCCTCCCCTGTTCCCACTTCCCGGTTCTCTCCTTCTGGAGGACTCACCGGCTCCGCCGCAACTCTCCTGAGTTGCGGCCGCTCTCCAGCGTGCTCCGGTGGGCTCCACCAGTCCTCGCTCCACTCTTCCTCTCCTTCTGGGCCGTCCGCTTCCTCTCCTCGACTCGCGCTGGTATCCGTCTCTTCTCTGCTCTGGCTCTCCGGCTCGTCCTCCTCGCTCTCTGTAGATCCGCCGCCTTCCGTCTGCCCTCGGGTTCCTTTTACCGGTCTCGGGTTTCCAATTCCGGGGTCAGTCCCGCCCCCTTCCGCCGACTCCCACCTCATAACTGGCTCCTGTAAGGACACATGACAAGGGGGCGTGGTTACACTCAACGGCGTCGGACGGTAGTCCTTGCGGTTTCGTGGGAATCTCGAAATGGCTTGACCGGGGCGTTCGTGAAGAAAAGGTACCATACAGTCATTGTTGGGAAACCCCTCACATCCCCTTTCCCTAGCTGTCCTTCTTGTAGGGGTTGTCTCCACCGGGTATTGTAACAAAGTCCACGTTTGTTTGTTCTGCACCCTTCCGGTGTTTTGTAGTGAATCTATATGGTTGCAGGGACAAAAACCACCGAAGCACTCTTTCATTGTGGCCCTTGTTACGAGCCAACCATTCCAGTGGGGCATGGTCGGTATAGAGGGTGAACTCTCGTCCCTCCAAGTAATAGCGTAGTGACTCAATGGCCCACTTTATAGCGAGGGCCTCTTTCTCGATCACTGCGTAGTTCTTTTCTCGGGGGTACAGTTTTCTACTAATGTACAGGATTGGTTTCTCTTCTCCCTCAGAGGTACGTTGTGAAAGAATTGCTCCCAAACCCTGGTCTGATGCATCGGTTTGCAAGATGAAGGGAAGTGTGTAATCAGGGCTGGTGAGTACGGTGTCTGTCGTTAGCGCGGCTTTCAGCGTCTCAAAAGCCCTGGTCAGTCCTGGGGTGGGTTGTTTTAACAGGGCTTCGGTTTTCACGCTTTTCTGTAATAAATCTGTGGGAGGGGCTGCGGTTTGAGAAAAATTAGGTATGAACCTCCGGTAGTAGCCTAATAGGCCTAAAAAGGCCCCGAGATCTTTTTTTGACTGGGGGAATGGTACTTGGGTGATAGCGGCTATTTTGTTGTTTTGGGGTCGAATGACACCCTCCCCCAAAAGAAAACCCAGATATCTGACCGTTTGGGCTGCCAAGTGACTTTTGGCCGGGTTTATCTTAAGGTTATGACAGCCCAAGGCGTGAATCACATTATAGAGGTGGGTGAGATGCTGTTCCCATGTCTCGCTATATATAATGATGTCGTCAAGATAAGCCCCTGCGTATTTCTCATGGGGTCGTAAAACCAGATTCATAGTTCGCTGAAAGGTCGCTGGGGCCCCGTGTAGCCCAAAGGGCAACACTGTGAACTGATATAGGCCGTCCGGAGTAGAAAAAGCAGTTTTCTCCCTGTCTTGTTCCCGTAAGGGGATTTGCCAGTACCCTTTACAGAGGTCAAGGGTACTGATGTATCTGGCATTCCCTATGCGCTCAATCATTTCGTCGACCCTCGGGAGGGGATAGGCGTCGAAGTCGGAGATTCGGTTGACTTCGCGGAAATCAATGCAGAAACGGACTGTGCCGTTAGGTTTTGGCACTAGTACTATAGGGGAGTTCCAGTCGCTCTTGGAGGGCTCGATTATCCCCATGTTCAACATCTGCTTCACCTCTTCCCTGATTACAGTCCTACGGGCTTCGGGTATACTGTTGGGACGAAGTCGCACTTTCTTACCAGGTTGGGTTTTGATGGCATGTTCTGTTACTGTTGTCCTCCCTGGGGTCAGGGAGAAGATCCCCTGTAGGGGACAGAGAGCGTCTAGGAGGGATCCTTTGAGGTCCATGGGTAAGTCCTGATCTATACTCTGTTCCATCAGGAGGCTCTTCTCGTTCTCTTGTCCTAACAGGACAGGGAGAGGACTTATCCACTTCTTTAGTAGATTCACGTGGTATATTTGTGAGGTAGCTCTGGTCGGATCTATTTCTACTCGGTAGGTCACTGGGGTCACTTTGTCCAATATGGTATAGGGACCCTGCCATTGGCCTAACATTTTCTGGTCTTCAGAAGGCATCATAAGAAGTACTGGATCCCCCACTGCGAATGTTCTCTCTTTTGTTCCCTTGTCGTATTGTTTTTTCTGGGCTGTCTGAGCCTCCTCCAGGTTCTGTTGGACTATGGCACGGACTTGCCCCCAGTGTGTTTTGAGCTTGTCTACATATTCGAGGAGTGGTCTGCTTTGGTTTGGTTCTGCTTCCCATGTTTCTTTAGCCATATCTAGAAACGTACGAGGTTGAGGACCGTATAAGAGTTCAAACGGAGAATACCCCGTGCTCTTTTGGACCTTACACCAAATGGCGAACAGAGCCAGGGGCAACATTTCTTCCCACTTTCGGGTTTCCAGGGATAGGAGTTTTTTTAGGGTTGTCTTCAGGGTGGCGTTATAGCGCTCCACCAATCCATCTGTTTGCGGATGGTACGCTGCAGTGCGTATTTGTTTGATGCCTAGGTGAGTACACACCTGCTTCATCAGTTTAGAGACAAAGGGTGTCCCTTGATCTGTGAGGATCTCCGTGGGAAAGCCTACGCGGGAAAACACCATTATCATGGCTTTAGCTATGTTTGAGGTGTTGGGGTGTCTTAGGGGTATTGCCTCCGGAAAACGGGTGGCATAGTCCACGAGAACTCGGACGTAGCGGCAGCCGCTTCTGGAGGGCAACAGGGGTCCTATTATGTCCATCCCTATCCTTTGAAAGGGTTCCGCAATAACGGGAAGAGGCTGTAGTGGTACTCGGGAGGGTTTGTATCTACTGTTCTTCTGACATATCGGACAACTCCAACAATATGTACGGATTTGTTGATGGATGCCTGGCCAGTAGAATTTCTCGAGAATGGCTTGTTCGGTCTTCTCATCACTGAAATGGCCCCCCAGTAGATGACTGTGGGCAAGGTATAATACTTTCTCACGAAAGGGGCAGGGTATGAGGAGCTGTGCGGGGTGGGTAGGACTACCTTTTCTATACAACAGTCCGTATCTTTTAAAAAAATAGGGACCTACTTGAAGGGGGTCCTCGTTCCCTAGGGCTCTGCTCCAGGCTTCCTGTAGGACGGGGTCCTCTCTCTGTAGCGTGGAAATCCCTATCGGTCTCCCAGGGGTGCTCCTCTACCCGGACGGGGTATGCCGCATGGCTCTTCCTTTTCTCATCTCTTCTCGGTTTACGACTCTTCCTTGTTTTGGACGGGGGCCACTCAGGGTCCTCTTCTTGAGAAAAAGGGGCTTCTCTCCACCAGTCTTTTGTGTCTGGAGGGGGTCCCTTTTATTAGATCGGTCAGTTGTGAATAGTCATTCCCCAAGATGATTTGTTCAGGAAGCCGGGGAATGAGACCAACTTTTAGGGAGGAGCCCGGGTCGGTTGGGTGTTGTATGCGAACCTGCGTTGTGGGATATTGTTTTGTGTCCCCATGAACGCACTGTATGGCCACGGTTCCATTAACCGTTCCTGATGCTTGGTCAAGGTCTTGGGGTCTTAAAACGCTGTGGAGGTTAAGGTTAAGGGTTGTCCGTTCACCAACACCTTACACCGATAAGGAGGTAGGGTTCTCCCATGTTGGGAACAATAATAATTGCGGGCTATTCCGACCTCCATCGGTTCCTCCTTTTGAGGACAAAAACGTGCTATATGTCCTAGACCCCCACAGTTGTAACATTGAGGTCCCGGTGGTGGTGCCCTAAAGAGGGGTGTTCCAGGCACTATGGTAATAGGGTCCGGTTTCCTAGGTATCGGGGTTCGGGGTGGGCGATGTGGTCCGCTGGTTCCGCCTCTCCAGGGAGCTTCCTCACGTCCCTTCTGTATCTCATGTGCCCGACTGAAGGCACTGGCGATTTCAACCGCGGTTTCCAGAGTAAGGTGGGCGTGTTGGCGTACCCATCTCTGAATGGGCGGGTGTAGGGAGGACAAATATTGTTCCAAGTAGATTTTGGACATGATTTCCTCTTTAGTGGTCGTGGAGGGCTTCAACCATCGGTCAGTTAAGTCTTTCACGCGGAAATATAGTGCTCTTGGCGTCTCCTGGGGTCCCTCTTTCACCTGATGCAGCCGTATGCGATAGGTCTCATCGTCTACCCCTAGTCGTTCAAGGATACACTGTTTTATGTCCGCATAAGGGGTGAGTCCTTGTAGGTTGGCGGCTTGGTATGCGGCTTGGAGGTCGCCTGAGAGTAAGGGTCCCAGGTACTGTCCCCATTTATCGGCGGGCCATGCGGCTGCCATGGCCATCCTTTCGAAATTACAGAAGAAGTAATCCGGGTCTTCTCCGCTCACGTATTGCTGTAATACAAGGGACGGAAGGGTGGTGGTCCCTCTCTGCTGGCTGAGTGCCTCGGCAAGCTTCCCTAGGGCCGTTTCCTGGGTTTGACTCTGTCCGGCAAGCGTTTGTTGCATCTTGTTGCGATCTTCTTCCACGACCGTAAGGAACCTCTCCATGGCCTTACCTAGGCTCTCTTGACTGTCCGCCATCTTTCTAATCGCAACCTCCATGTCTCTGGCAGATCCCACTTCTGACACCACCTGTGAGCGTGGGGTGAGTGCGGGCCAGATACACAGACGCGGAGGCTGGATATAGTGTGCAATCTTTAGTGTTTTTATTGATAACCACGGACTGTCTTGGAACTGTAGGTACAAATAACACAGTCTGTGTCCTTTCCGTATTTCCTCTCCTTCTTGCAGGCCTCCTCTGGTCGTCTCGGTGGTTCGTCTCCTCCCGGGATGGTTTTGATGTGGTGGTGGGCTTGCGGAGGCTCATAAAAGGGGGGAGAAACAAGAAGGAGCAGTCAGCTGTAGTCCTTATAAGGTGCAGTGCCTAGTGCTAACCGTCACCACACCCGGTCGGTGACACGTGTTTAAACACGCTGGACAAGGAAGGGAGGTGCAGTAAATGAAAAGGGGAGAGGAGCTGGAGTGGGGAAAACGGTGATATTCTAGAGGCAAGGGTTGAGGTATAAAGGTGTGTTGGTCTCGGGTGCCAAGAACGGGATGTGCGGATAGGCAACTCAGTGCTCGTGTCTTCTAGTGCTGTACACCCCGGGTGCTCCCTAACCCACCCCTGGTATGCTTTCCCCTCCCGCCTCCCCTGTTCCCACTTCCCCGTTCTCTCCTTCTGGAGGACTCACCGGCTCCGCCGCAACTCTCCTGAGTTGCGACCGCTCTCCAGCGTCCTCCGGTGGGCTCCACCAGTCCTCGCTCCACTCTTCCTCTCCATCTGGGCTGTCCGCTTCCTCTCCTCGACTCGCGCTGGTCTCCGTCTCTTCTCTGCTCTGGCTCTCTGGCTCGTCCTCCTCGCTCTCTGTAGATCCGCCGCCTTCCGTCTGCCCTCTGGTTCCTTTTACCGATCTCGGGTTTCCAATTCCGGGGTCAGTCCCGCCCCCTTCCGCCGACTCCCACCTCGTAACTGGCTCCTGTAAGGACACATGACAAGGGGGCGTGGTTACCCTCAACGGCGTCGGACGGTAGTCCTTGCGGTTTCGTGGGAATCTCGAAATGGCTTGACCGGGGCGTTCGTGAAGAAAAGGTACCGTACAGTCATTGTTGGGAAACCCCTCACATCTGGTCACCCACGATCTAAATAACAGAATAAGCGGGGTGGGCACCCGCCGAAAAAGGCATAACGGGGGAATTCCCTCACCAAGGGCTGCAGCTCAGCGCTGCGCAGCCCCAGGCTCCTTTTCTTTGGTAGGGCAAATTGAGATAAAGCGCTCCCAGGCGCTGGAGGTAAAACACAAAGTCCTTGGGGATAAAGAAAATAAAGCAAAAGGTCCCAAAAGTCCTTTAGGCATCAAGGGGCAATGCAGGGCCCAGGGAGGCAAGCCCTCATGGCAGCCCCCCCTGGGCCCCAGCAGCAGCACGCCCCAGCAGGAACAGCACACCAAGACTGAACAATTTCATGGGGTCACAGCTCCTACATTTATATCACAATTTCCCTTTGTGTCACAGCACAGGGTTTGGGGATACCAGTCAGAACTGGTAACGGGGGGATTTGGAGCACTTTGTTTTGCTCAGCTCCTCTCTCCTTTGTCAGGTGGGGGCTCAGGGATTAGACGCACCACAGGGGGCGGAGCCAGCATTGTGGAGGGAAGGCACAGCCCTATTCAGGTCCCAGGTGCAACTCCTCCCTCCCATCTGCATGCAGATCTCTCTATTCACCACTGGGCAGACTCACCCTGCCCCTCCTGGAGCCACACACACCTCCCAGCCCCTGTCACTCACAAGCCAGACATGCAATTCACATCAGGCAGGCAGACACAGAGCACTCATAAATGCCAACTTCTAAAAGTGGCATTTCTACACCAGTCATAATAAATCTGCGCACACCATTGCGCAGCATTTATTCACACAATTTCATACATACCAGACTTGACCACACTGCTCCTCTTATAAGAGGAATTACCACTGACACACACTGATCAGGGAATCCCCCATGCATTCCTATGGGAGGGCAGGCCAAGCTCACCAATGTAACACAGAGAGCGCATGCACTTTCCACTGGATCACAGTGCTAAAGTGCCCAGAGGCCTAAAATCACCAACACCAGGTTACAGACAAGGCAAAAGGTTCAGGGGTGAACCTGCCAAAAAGGGCCAAGTCCAACACAACCCCCTTCCAGCCAAAACGCAGGGCAGACCAATCACTACTTTGATGGGCTTCCCTGCTTCGGGCGATAGAACACGGACGCGGGCGCTCACTGCAGGGACACCCTCCGGTTCTACGCCACTCTGAACCAACGTGGTTCCCTCTGGAAAAAAAACTCTCAGGCCCAACTAGGCTACCCCACTGGTACTCCCTAGTTGTCCATGGCCAGGACCAGGCCCTAGGCCACCCAGACGTCACTGGTCCTTGCCAATCTACAGAGTGGGGGGCAGTAACCCCTGGCACATAATAGCCAATCTCCACTCTTCCTCTCAGTGTAGTTCCAAACTACCACTGATCCTCCAACCTAGGGTCCGCATCCTCAGGCTGACCAGAGGTCACGGGCGAAGCATCTCCTCATCCTACCTCTCTTCTGGGGTTACGCACCCTCCCAGGGGAAGCACCCACCAGAACACAACTCTCCCACCAGTTCAGGACCTCTCTCCATCAACTGGTCTACCACCTGGGATCCAAATTCACCGGCTGCACCGGGGTCAGAGGCGAGGACTCCCTCCAAACCCCCTTCCAGAGTTCTTCACCCTCCCACTGTAGAGCAGGGTCCCTTCACTTAAGATGGGCCCCACCTGCTCTCAGGGTAGTACTACCACACTCAGCCAGGGACCCTAAAGATCCCGGCTAGGCCTGCACCACCCCTTCTGGGAAACACAGGGTCCCTTTCCTTTAAGATGGGCCCCACCTGTGTTCACAGGGGTACCCCTAGAAGGCAAACCGGCCAGGACACTGATTACAGTCGCCCTGCCGTCCAGGTCAGGCAAACACCTGAACCTGGCTCCCCAACCCAGGGACTCTACCCTTTGGTCAGGCAATTGCCCGGCGAACCAGGACTTCTGAGGGTGACAGATACCTAATGTGTCGTGTGACAGTCTGCCTGGCGCAGAGCTCACGACCTCCTGTCCCTCCGACAGTGTGTGAAGATGCCCCAGCAACCTGGCGCAGAGCTCACGACCTCCTGTCCCTCTGACAGTGCGTGAAGATGCCCCAGGACAGAAGTGGTGTCACCATGGCCAATCAATGGGAACTCAGCCCTTCTGGCTGGCCCCTGACCCACTGGTTCTTCCACTGGGGACTCTTTCCCCCTCTCACCCCTCACTCTGGACTTCTGCACCCTCCCAACTGGAGCGGTACTGCCAGACACTAGAACTGATGGAGGTCTGATTACAGGCACTCCCAGCTCACCTAACAAGGGAGATCCCCCTCGAAGAACGGTCCAACAAGACAGACTAGGCTCCCTACCTGGTGTTCCCTCTAAGAACCAACCAGTCCTGGAGACTGAGGTGCGGGCACTTCGGGACACAGCCCAATCTCACTCCTTCTCCTGCGAGACAGGATGTGAGTCACTACAACCTCCTCACTATAAGGTTACCTAGCTGGGCTACTCTGAACCACTTCCACCACTCTGGGTTGGAAGACACCTGCACCATTCCTCTATTCTCACTCCCCAATGCAAGCTCCCTATAACCAAAGAACTCACACACTCCAACGGGTGTTGGCGCAACTCCGGAAAACAATTACGGGGCATGTTCTTTCTGACAAAACAGATTGAAGAGCCCTTTAACACCATTTACCGTGCTAACCAATCACCCAAACGTCCAGTGCATCACAACATTCATCCACACTCCCCCCACAAGACTGGTGAGACAGCATCTTACTGCCCCTGAAACACAACCTGTCCCCCTCTTAACCGGGAACCAGGTACCATACTCTGAGAACTGGGAATGGGACTTCCTGCACTGGACTACATATTGCTGCCACCACTGGATCCCATCCTTACTGGGAATTCCAGAAACTTACACTGCACTTAGGGGATAATCTACCCTCCTGAGCCTACTCCATGCCAATTAAGTTACCACTGTAGGCCAACCCTAGACATAGCAGACAGCACAGGGGCAGTCAACTCCTTCAGCTTCAGGCCAACCCAAGAAATAGCACGATGGCACAAGGGCAGTCACACTCCTTCAGCTTCAGGCCAACCCAAGAAATAGCAGTCTGCACAAGGGCAGTCACATTCCACCAGATTCTCTGGTTTCTGTCCTTGGCAGGACACCCAACTCATAGTGCAACATAAAACACATTTCAAAAAGAAATGACACTTAAAACAAACTCAGACACAATAATCCCCATACATGTGACTATCTAAAATGCAGAGCTTGTAGTGCAACCAGTTGTCGCTGCGGTATTGAGCAAACGCAAGTCCTATCCTCACCGCTGACAACCAATGTTAGAAATGGGATCTCTGGTTGGCTAAGGCTTGCGCCAAAGCCAGGCAGAGACCACCACTCTAGTCCGGGCGAGGGAGTTACACGCCAAAGATAACCCCTGCTCACCCCCTTGGCACGAGCAGTCAGGCTTATCCCGGTGGCAATGTGTAAAGCGTTTGCGCAACACACACATAGCAACAACATACTAGGCACACCACAAAAAGGAACTCCACACAAGGTTATATATAAAAATAGCCTTTGTATTATCATAAAACACATTAGAATAGTAATCACATAATATACATCGTGCCACCTGGCACTAGGTCATATTTACAAGGGATTATTTACATCTGACAGGGCCAACTAGACCACTGTCAGAACCAGCACTAAGCGAACTTAGTAACTGTAGCACTTATAATAAATGTAGCACACATCATAAACGTACAACCAGTAATCACTGGTAACCACTGTACTCAGCATCAGCCTGTAACATAAACCACATTATGCACAGTATCACATTAGGCGCAAAATACCTTATACGCCAACCTCATAAGCCTAAACCCATTAGACCAGAACCTCCTAAGCATAACTCACATTAGGGGCATAACTCACAGTAGAGAATAACTCACAACCTAAACGCATTAGGTAATAATAAAATCACAAGCATAAACACATTATGCAAAACCTCATAATCATGAAAGTACATTAGAGGCATAAAACAGGGTGCGTAAATCATGGTAAATGCATCACATTTCCTAGCACCACATATTAGCACATAAATCATAGTGGAGAGAATCTCACTAGCATATAAATCACATTAGGGCCTGGCACCCTATAATCCTAACCGTCCCCCGGCCAACTGGCCATCTCAAAAGGGGCTCAAATGCCCTATGTCCCAAGAGTCAGGGGCGCTGCCAAGGCAGCGGAAAGTCAAGAGTGCGCAACTGCGCAAACCTAAATGTAGCAGCTGGCACTAAGTGCTGCGCAGCTGTGAATGTCAGGGGCAAAGGAGTGCATCTCACTCCTAACTCAAAAGGTAGTCCCCAAATAAAGAATAACCTAAACGGTGCAGCTGCCCACTACTTGCTGGACAGCTGGGAATATTAAAATGAGGCTTGGGCTCTCAATGTGCCCTTAGAACAAATATGCAATAATGCCAGAAGGGTTACCGCTGCCCGCGCTGGTGCGGTGCCGCTGTAAATAAACAAAGTACAGGGGCCTGGCACCACGGTGCCTTCTGGGCCCACACTGGGGCGCTCTCTAAATACAATTGCCCCCAAAGTGTTGCAGCTGCCCTCTACCAAACGGGGCAGCTGTAAGAATGGCCCAATCTGGAGGGCACGGGCCCTTATGGGCCCTCTTAAACACAAATGTTGCCCCCTCGTTGGAGCGGCCCGCAACGGCGGGTCCGCTCAGCAAATAGGCACTTGGCCTCGCTACCGGCACCATAACTGTGCCAAGAAATGCCCAACGTTGGAGAAAACACGGGGCCCTCTGGACCCCCACGGGGGCCCTAAAACAAAATATGGCCCACGTCGTTGGAGCGACACGGAGCCTGGGGAAGCAACAATGGGGGCAGGCACCGATAGCGTGCCTCGACATACCCCCCCTCCCCACCAGCTCCACTCACCGGACTTCTTGCTCCAATACGGCGGGGCTCTCTCAGCTCATGAGAGCCCCGTGCAGACTTGCCGGTTTCTCTTCGCCAGGTCCCCCTTCCTGGGACTGGGTCTTCATCACCGACCTCGCGAGGCGCTGCAAGGCACCACTCTTCACCCGGGCTCCGGGACTCACTGCACCGCCCGCGACTCTGCACGACTTCTCCGGCGGCGGGGCGGGACTTCCTCTGCCAGCTCCGCCCAACGCCAGGCAGCCTTGCCTGGCTTCCGGGTCGCCGCTCTCAATCGCGGCGGCTCCGAAAATGAAAGACTGCAGAAGCGGGGTGGGCACCCGTAATACAAAATAGCGGCATAAGCGGGGTGGGCACCCGTATTTAAGATAGCATGAGAGCGGGGTGGGCACCCGCTCTCCAACCAAAATAGGCATAAAAGCGGCCATGTGGGGTGGGCACCCACGATCTAAATAACAGAATAAGCGGGGTGGGCACCCACCGAAAAAGGCATAACGGGGGAATTCCCTCACCAAGGGCTGCAGCTCAGCGCTAGGCAGCCCCCAGGCTCCTTATCTTTGGTAGGGCAAATTGAGATAAAGCGCTCCCAGGCGCTGGAGGTAAAACACAAAGTCTTTAGGGATAAAGAAAATAAAGCAAAAGGTCCCAAAAGTCCTTTAGGCATCAAGGGGCAATGCAGGGCCCAGGGAGGCAAGCCCTCATGGCAGCCCCCCCCTGGGCCCCAGCAGCAGCACGCCCCAGCAGGAACAGCACACCAAGACTGAACAATTTCATGGGGTCACAGCCCCTACATTTATATCACAATTTCCCTTTGTGTCACAGCACAGGGTTTGGGGATACCGGTCAGAACTGGTATAGGGGGGATTTGGAGCACTTTGTTTTGCTCAGCTCCTCTCTCCTTTGTCAGGTGGGGGCTCAGGGATTAGACGCACCACAGGGGGCAGAGCCAGCATTGTGGAGGGAAGGCACAGCCCTATTCAGGTCCCAGGTGCAACTCCTCCCTCCCATCTGCATGCAGATCTCTCTATTCACCACTGGGCAGACTCACCCTGCCCCTCCTGGAGCCACACACACCTCCCAGCCCCTGTCACTCACAAGCCAGACATGCAATTCACATCAGGCAGGCAGACACAGAGCACACATAAATGCCAACTTTTAAAAGTGGCATTTCTACACCAGTCATAATAAATCTACGCACACCATTGCGCAGCATTTATTCACACAATTTCATACATACCAGACTTGACCACACTGCTCCTCTTATAACAGGAATTACCACTGACACACACTGATCAGGGAATCCCCCATGCATTCCTATGGGAGGGCAGGCCAAGCTCACCAATGTAACAGAGAGCGCACGCACTTTCCACTGGACCACAGTGCGAAAGTGAACAGAGGCCTAAAATCACCAACACCAGGTTACAGACAAGGCAAAAGGTTCAGAGGTGAACCTGCCAAAAAGGGCCAAGTCCAACAGGAACTGCCAAGTTCCTCAGCACGTTTGATTTGACGTCTGGTTACTGGCAGATTGTCTTAACTGAGGGGGCCTAGGAGAGGTCAGCATTTTCAACCCCAGAGGGGCACTGCCAGTTTCGGGTGATGCCCTTTGGGTTGAAGAATGCCCCTGCCACCTTTCAGAGTTTGGTCAACCAGGTGTTGGCTCTACTGGAGGATTTCAGTGACGCCTACCCGGACGACATTGCAGTGTTCTGTTCCAGCTGGGAAGAACACTTGCAGCACCTCTGGGAAGTGTTGAAGGCTCTGCAGAGGGCAGGCCTCACAATCAAGGCCAGTAAGTGCCAGATCGGGCAGGGCTCTGTGGTGTACTTAGGGCACCAGGTAGGAAGTGGCCAGGTGGCGCCCCTACAGCCTAAGATTTACACCATTCTGGCTTGGGGCCTCCAAGACCCAAACAGAGGTGAGAGCCTTTTTAGGTCTCACCGGCTACTGTTGGAGGTTTGTCAAGGGCTATGGCACCATTGTTGCCCCCATGACAGAGCTGATTTCCAGGAAGGTGATCTGGACTGATGCCTGCCAGAAAGCTTTTGATGCCCTAAAAGCAGCCATGTGTGTGGCGCCCATGCACAAGGCATCCAACTTCTCCAAGGAATTCATTGTGCAGACTGACTCTTCACACTGAATGATAAGGGCCTAGACCAGCCTGTAGTCTTCCTTAGCAGGAGACTACTCCCCAGGGAACAGTGGTGGAGTGCGGTAGAGCACGGTAGAGCGCGAAGCTTTTGCTGTGGTCAGGGCAGTGAAGAAGCTAAGACCCTACCTGCTAGGGACTCACTTCCGAGTCCATACAGACCCCTGAGATGGTTGATGCAAATGAGGGGTGAGAACCGAAAGCTGTTGAGGTGGTTCATCTCCCTACAGGGAATGAACTTTATGGTGGAACACCGCCCTGGCACAGAACACGCCAACGGTCTGTCCAGGTTATTCCTCCTTAGTGAAGAGAACTCCAAGGAGCTTGGGTAGTTTTCCCTACTTTCAGCTGGAGGGGACGTGTTAGACCTGGCATCTTTTGGCATGTTACCCCTGTCTTTTTGCTTTCTGATCTCCTGGTTTTGACTCTGTTTTTGCTGGTTTAGTGTCTGCGCGCTTTCTCACTGCTGTTCAGAATTAAAGTGCAAGTGCTCCTATTAATTGTATAGTGGATTGGTGTGTCCTTGATTGGCATATTTGATTTACTGGTAAGTCCCTAGTAAAGTGCTCTGAGAGTGCCAGGGCCTGTAAATTAAATGCTGCTAGTGGGCCTGCAGCACTGATTGTGCCACCCACATGAGCAGCCTCATAAAAGGGTTCTCAGACCTGCCACTGCAGTGCCTGCACGCAGTTTGTACTGCTGTGTTGACTTGGCAAGTGCACCCACTTGCCAAGCGCTAACCTTCCCTTTTATTACTTGTGAGTCACCCCTAAGGTAGGCCCAAGGTACCCCTATGGGCAGGATGCAGTGTATGTGAAAGGTAGGACATGTCCTGGTGTGTGTGACATGTCCTGATAGTGAACTACAGTGTAATTCGTTTTTCACTGTTGAAAGGCTTTCTGTCCCATAGAATAAAATGGGGAATTCTTGGTAACATTTTAAGAGTATATCTTCCCATCGGGACAAGAGAGAGAAATGGAGTTTAGTATGCCTGAACTCAGAATGTAAAAATGCATCTTTTAGTAAAAATGATTTTTATGTTCTTTGTTTGAAAATACCACTTTTAGAAAGTAGGTATTTTCTTGCTTAGCCATCCTGTGTGCCTCTGCTGAGTTGTGGATTGACTGTCTGGCTGTGAAGTGACAGGGGCTTCGGATGTGCATTCTCTTCAGTCAGCCACTGGGGGGGTCGGTCGAGGTGTGTCCTGCCTTTCCTGGATGAGTCAGGGCTGGGCTGAATAGACCTGGGCTGCATTTAGAGTAGTGGGAGGAGATTTACTTGCACCTGAATGGGCCTAGTCTGCCTTGGAGAATGCAGTCTCCACCTCCTGCTGGGAAGCTGGGCCAGAAAGGACCAAACTGGTTTGGACTGAGCACAGACACTCTGCCCAAGAGAACAAAGAGAAACTGAGTATAAATATTGGGGCCCAGAACTTTAGAACTCTCTTGGATCAAGGAACCTTCCAAGAAAAAGAGCTGGAAAAACTGCCAGGAGGACTACTGCCCCTTTGCTGAGTTGTTGCTTTGCTGGGTTGGCCTGCAATTGCTGCTTCTGCCTTGGGCAGTGAAAGGACTGGACTGAACTTTCTTCACTTATCGCTTGGTATCTCCAAGGGTATGAAATACCTCCTGGTCACGAAGTCTCAGGGACAGCAAAGACAACCTACCTCTAGGTACCGCCTCTGGAACCTTGGGTTTCAGTTGCCACAGAGGGGCAAAGCAGCAGGCACCGTCACCGACACCGACACTGCTGCTGGCTCCGTGTCCTGAAGGCACCTCAGAAGGTACCGCCGCACTTCGCATCGAAACCCTGGTCTCACCGACGACTGCCACTGAGCCACTGCTTGCACCGCGACCAGTGGGCACCGCACTCTGCACCGCCTCGCGTTACTCTACCACCCTGGTCTCACCGACGTTGTTGCACGCTGACCTCGACACCCATAACCGCACTGTGGTTTGGGGGCAGTGCTTGAAAGTCATACCACGCACTGCCCCATCCCACATCGCTGTCTGGGCCGACCGATGCCAGCTCCCATCAACCGACACTGTGACTTGCACGTGACCTGTCAGCACCGCCATGAGCGCCGCCTCACTCCGCACCGCAGCCCTGGTCTCACCGGACGACCGTCACGGAGCCGCTACCTGCACCGCGACTTGATTGCACCATCTGCCGCACCACTACGCTTCACCTTGCAAGCACGACGGTTGCCATGACCGGCCACACCGACGGCTGGAACCAAAGGTACTGTTTATGAGTCTGCGAACACTAACGCCGGTCCGCACCAACGCGGTCGGCCGGAACTGTTGGATTCTGTTGTTTTCAGCACCGCAGGAGGACGGGGTTACCGGCTTCAAGGAACAGCATTTTAAAGTTATTCTTGCCAAGTGCCTATTTTTGATTACTGTATGTTGGGCTTTTATCGTTGTGGTCTTGTTTGCACAGAGAAGAAATGGTTATTTTTGTTCTAAAACTGGTGTGGTGTCCTTTTGTAGTGTTTTCACTGTATTATTGTTGGTTATGTGCAAATGCTTCACACACTGCCTCTGAGATAAGCCTGACTGCTCGTGCCAAGCTACCAAGGGGGTGAGCAGGGGTTAATTCAGTAGTGTATCCCCCTTACCCTTCCGTACATGGGAAGGGTATGCCCAGACGTGGGTCCCGTGCTCACTACACCACTGGATTCAAGCCAGCCTGGCTGATGAAGGGTGATGCCCTGAAACCGGTCCCAGGATGCTTGTTTCCGGTCCAGGGAGGACCTGGCTTGGCAGTGCGGGCTGGACTGTTCCCACAAGGAACAGGGTCAAGACTGATTTGCATATGGCTGGGTCCAAACTGGGGTGGTGTGGTGAGCAAAAGAATGATGGATTAAACCCAAATCCTTGTGACTGGGGGTGAATAATTGCCTTGTCCAGCATTCCGTCCATCAATTGTTTCTTTTGCATATGTCGCCCTAAGTGTGAAGGGTATGCCCAGACGTGGGTCCCGTGCTCAGTTCACCACTGTATTCAAGCTAGCCTGGCTGATGAAGGGTGATGCCCTGAAACCAGTCCCAGGATGCTTGTTTCCGGTCCAGGGAGGACCTGGCTTGGCAGTTCGGGCTGGACTGTTCCCACAAGGAACAGGGTCAAGACTGGTTTGCGTATGGCTGGGTCCAAACTGGGGTGGTGTGGTGAGCAAAAGAATGATGGATTAAACCCAGATCCTTGTGACTGGGGGTGAATGTTTGCATTGTCCAGCATTCCGTCCATCAATTGTTTCTTTTGCGTATTACATCCCCATCATCGATGCCACCAGGCACAGGGATTTCATCAAGAACATGATCACCGGCACCTCGCAGGCTGACTGTGCAGTGCTGATTGTTGCTGGCGGCGTAGGTGAGTTTGAAGCCGGTATTTCCAAGAACGCACAGGCCCGCAAGCATGCCCTGCTGGTTTACACCCTGTGGGTAAAGCAGCTGATCATTGGTGTGAACAAGATGGACTCCACCGAACCCCCCTACAGCCAGTAGCGTTTCGAAGAAATCACCAAGGAAGTCAGCACCTATATTAAGAAAATCAGTTACAACCCAGCCACAGTGGCGTTTGTGCCAATCTCCGGCTGGCACGGGGACAACATGCTGGAGCCCAGCACCAACATGACCTGGTTTAAGGGATGGAAGGTTGAGCGTAAGGAGGGATCCGCCAGTGGGTTCACCCTGCTCGAAGCCCTAGACTCAATCATCCCGCCTACCCGTCTGTCAGGAAGGGGCGGATCCCGAGCCCCAATGCATGCTGCAGGATGTCATGTCTCCTATACATACGGAGAGGAAGACCAAGGTAACCAAGGGGTTAAACCTTACATCGTCTCCTCTCCCCTGCAGACTGAAACAGGATCCGCCCTCTGCGAGAGCCGATCCGCAGCCCTGGAGACCGGGAAAAGGGAGCACTCGCACGAATATGGGAAGGTCCGTGAGGAGGAAGCAGGAAGTAGCAGGAGAGCGGAGGATGCCGGGATGAGAAACCAAGAGACGAGCCAGCAGCGAGGAAAACCGGAGGATGACTGGACGTTGGTAAAAGAGGCTGAGGAAACCGCCACCGGTGAGGATGCCCCAGAGGTCTGAAGCGAAGACTGGTGGATTCCCACAGGAGACGCCTACTTGCCGCTGCAGCTCGGGAGAGTTGCAGCCTCGGCAATGAGTGGACGGGACGGAAATGAGGTAAAGGTCGGGGATCTCAGCGCAGAGACAGCGGAATTCCTGAAGAGGGGGAGCGTGTGTAATTAAATGTGAGCGGGAAGAACAGGGTGAATAGAAAATACCTGCAGAGAACCAAGACGAATTAATATTGGTTCTTGCATAGTGATAAGACCTTTGGTCCAGACGTGTTAGTTGGTACAGCCTAAGTGATTATTAAAGAACAGGCCAAATTGGTGCATGAGTAGTGGCCTTGAGGGCCATTTCGATTGTATTTAAGAGTCTTGCTTTCTGTTTTGATTTTTCTATTTCGTTTGCTGTTAATGCAGTGAGAAGTGAGCTAAAAAGGATTCACCCCCATAGTTTCCCTTGTTTTTCTTATCCCTTGGTTTTGACTCTTCTTTACCCTGCCCTCACATAGAGCAGTAAACCAGCAAAGCCAGTCTTTTCACACATTTTTCGCCAGGTGTAGGTGACGGTTAGCACAATAAGAGCAAAGCAGGTTCACAACACTTACCGCCCTTATTTTTTCTTTTGAGCTTCCTGGGTAGCCACCTATCGACAGAAGAACATCCTGAAAAGAAGAGGAGAGGAATACGTCTCTTCAATTAAAGGACCTTTCATGTTTAACAAACCATGATTTTGCTCCAACTTACCACTATACAATAAACAAGCCAAGATTGAGAACCGTATACGGCCTCCTAGCTTCTGTTTCCGCCCCTCCCTTCGACAAGTGGTGTCAGAAGTGGGACCTCCGGAAATGGAGGCCGTCATGCATAAAATGGCTGAAAATCAGGAGAAATTGGGCAAAATTATGGAAAAGTTCCTGGCTGTGGCAGAAGATCGCGAGAAGCTACATAAGACCCTGTCCGAACAGAGTCAGAACCATGAAACGGTAATAGGCAAGCTGGCAGAGACATTGAGTTAACCCCGAGGACATACTACACTTCCTTCAGTCGTGATGTAGAAATATGTGAGCGGCGAAGATCCTGACTTCTATTTTGCCAACTTCGAAAGGATGGCCCGAGCTGCTGCATGGCCTCCTGACAAATGGGGGGGCAGTATTTGGGTCCTCTCCTGTCTGGGGATCTTCAGCAGTGTATCAGGCCGCTAATCCAATGGGTCTCACCCCTTATGATGACATCAAAAGAAGCATACTCGAACGGATGGGAGTGGATGACGAAACGTACAGAATACGTCCTCGTCAAATCCGGGAAGGACCACAAGAGACCCCTAGGGCTCTTTATTATAGAGTAAATGGTATGACCGACCGGTGGCTCAAGCCAATTTCTTCCACAAAAGAGGAAATTATGGAAAAAGTGTACTTGGAACAATATCTGTTATCACTACATCCACCTATCCAGAAATGGGTCAGACAATATACGCACCTCACTTTGGGGAGAGCTGTTGAGATTGCAAGTGCCTACAACAGGGCCCAAGAAATCCAGAGGGGGAGGGACAAAACTCCCTGGAAACCAGGGATGGGTGCGTCAGGTTCAAAACCACATAGGCCCCCTCCTGTAAGGAAAGTGGAGACAGTAACCCTGCTACCAGGACCCCTGCCCCCCCTCCTAGTCTCCCCTCTAGCCTCGGGCCCCAATGCTTACATTTTGGCAGATATGGTCATATTGCACAAGTATGTCCTCAAAAGGAGGAACCCATGGAGATAAGGCTAACAAAATCCTTCCTTTGCACCCCCTTGATGTCTAGGCCACCTCCATACCATGACTAGTGACTGTGAATGGAGAAAGTAGAAAGGCATTGATTGACACTGGGTGCCTTCAGAGCGTTATGCAGTCACAGGTCATTCCGGGAGGCGTCCAAACCACCTCCGGTATGGTGAAAATACAATGTGTACATGGCGACCAAAAACCATACTCTACAACCAAGGTTCGTGTACAACATGACCCATCGATAGAGCCGGTAACCCTTACCATAGGATTGATTCCCAAGTTGCCGGAGCCCTTGGTTCTGGGAACTGATTATCTTAATATGAGCAAGCTGATAAGAGCTACCTGGATTGAAGGGAACGAGTGGAGGGAAACTGCCCCTTTTTCACAGTCACCGGACCAAGAACTAATCCCAGGGAAAACTAGAAAGAGTAAAAGCCAAAGAAAGAAGGAGGAACAAAACTGGAGTAGAGTCACTGTATCTCAATCTGCCACAACTGGTGTGCAGGAACACGACCAGGGATTCCGCGTAGCACAGCAGGAAGACCCCACTTTGCGTGAAGCCTGGAAACGAGCAACCGCACAGGAGGACCCGAATCCAGTAGGTCCTCAGTTTTTTGAGAAAAAAAGGCCTTCTATAGAGAAAAGGGGGACCAGGTTTAACCTCACAATTGTTAGAACCCCAGCAATACCGAGACAAGATTCTTTTTCTTGCCCATAGTCACCTGTTAGGAGGACACTTTGGGGGGGAGAAGACAGTAAAGGCGATTTTAGAGAACTTTTATTGTCCTGGTGTCTATCACCAGGTACGCAGATATTGTAAGGAATGCCCTATCTTTAAAAAAAAAAAAAAATCGGGCCATGCCCATGAAAGTGCTGCTGAGACCCCTTCCGGTGATCGAAGAGCCCTTCTCAAGAATAGGGATGGACATCATCGGACCCCTGCTTCCATCACGCAGTGGGTGTAGGTTTGTTCTAGTCTTAATGGATTATGCAACTAGATTCCCCGAAGCTGTAGCCTTGTGGCAACCCAATGCCGCCCAGATAGCTAAAGCTATGATCAATATTTTCTCAAGGGTGGGGTTTCCAAAAGAGTTCATAACAGAGCAAGGGACTCCATTTTAAGTCCCGTCTAATGAAACCGGTGTGCCAACAGTTGGATATAAAACAAATCCGAACGGCCGCCTACCACCCACAAACTGATGGGTTGGTAGAAAGATATAACACCACATTAAAGGTCACCTTAAAAAAACTATTAGAGCTAGAAGTGCGAAAATGGGAAGATATGTTGCCCTTAGCCCTGTTCGCTCTTCGTTGCAAGCAACAGAAGAGTACTGGGTACTCTCCATTTGAGTTATTGTATGGGAGACAGCCCGCACCCTATTAGACATGGTAAAAGAGGAATGGGAAGAAGAGCCCGAAGGAGCAAAACCGCTCCCTGAGTTTGTGCTCGGTCTCAAGTCTCACTTACACAAAATCCGGGGTATAGTTAAGACCCAACTAGAACAAGCCCAAGAGGCTCAGAAAAAGCAGTATGATAAAAAGGGCAAAGAAAGAAGTCTAAATCTCGACGATTGAGCCCTTGTGATGAGGCCTATGTCGGACCACAAAATGCTGGCTCAGTGGCAGGGGCCCTATAAAGTAATAGGCCAAGTGACCCTTGTTACCTACCTACTCGATTTCGATCCTAAGAATAAAAAGAACACCCAAATCTACCACATCAATCTCTTAAAGAAATGAGAGGGTGCGAGACCAGCCATGGTAGGAATAACAGAAGACCCTAACCCCTTGTTCCTACAAAGTATAGACCCAGATTTACCTCACCAACAGCAACAAGAGCTGAGTACACACTTATCATCCCTTCAAGAGGTGTTTTCCACAACCCCTGTGAAAACTTCTCTAATCAATCACGCTATTCATACAGAGCCCAACAAAATCATAAGACTGCGACCCTATTGGATACCCGAATCCCAGCGAGAAGCCATTGAGAAAGAGGTACAACAAATGTTAAAGATGGGAGTTATTGAACCCTCTAACAGCGAATTGAGCTCCCCAATCTTAATTGTTCCCAAACCGGATGTTCCATCCGGTTCTGTATTGACTTTAGGGCGGTCAATAAAATATCTCAGTTTGATGCCTACCACCTTCCCCTGGTGGATGAGATGATCGAACGGTTAGGGAAGGCCCGATATATCAGTACACTTGACCTTTGTAAAGGATACTGGCAGGAGCCCCTAAGGTACCAAGATAAGGAGAAAACTGCCTTCTCCACCCCTGGGGGCCTATATCATTTCAGAGTACTCCCTTTTGGTTTAATTGGAGCCCCTGCCACCTTTCAAAGGCTCATGAACCTGATCCTTAAACCTCATCAGGCCTTTGCTGCCGCATAAATAGATGACATAGTCATCTATAGCGATACATGGAGCCAACATCTAACCCACCTCGAGAAGGTTATTAACGCTCTAAAAGAGGGGTGGTCTCACCATAAGCCCAACCAAAAGCCATTTGGCTGCACGGTCAGTAAAATACCTCGGATCCCTCCTAGGCGAGGGTTATATCAAACCACAAGAAGAGAAAATAGCAGCCATAACTCAAATACCTTTCCCCCAGAGCCGAAAAGACCTCCGAGCATTTTTGGGTATCCTGGGGTTTTACAGGCGGTTCATCCCTTCCTTTTCAGAAATAGCTGCCCCCCCTAACCACTCTTCTACGAAAAAATAGAAAGACAGAAAGAGACCTTAAGCAACCATCCCCCGAGGTCACGCAGGCCTTCACACGACTGAAGCAGATCCTTACCACCAAACCTGTTCTCCTCAGCCCAGACTATTCTAAACCCTTTATCTTACAAACAGATGCCTCTAGCAACGGCCTAGGTGCTGTTTTATCCCAGATAGACACACAAGGACAGGAGAGGCCCATTATCTACATTAGTCGTAAGTTATACCCAAGGGAGAGCAAATATGCAGTAATGGAGAAAGAAGCTCTGGCCATTAAATGGGCTGTCGAATCCTTAAGATACTACCTCGGGGGCAGGGAATTCCTCTTATTTACGGACCATGCTCCTTTGGAATGGCTATCCAAAACAAGTGACAGAATGATTGCATCCTGAGGTGGTTCTTGGCCCTTCAACCTTTTAGATTCATTACTCGTCATCGAAAAGGAAAAGACCAGACCAATGCAGACTACCTCTCCAGGTATCCCTCGACTTTTGTCTTGCAAGTAAGTTAGGGAAGGGGGATGTCAGGAAGGGGCGGATCATGATCCCCAATGCATACTGCAGGATGTCATGTCTCCTATACATACTCACGGAGAGGAAGACAAAGGTAACCAAGGGGTTAAACCTTACATCGTCACTCTCCCCTGCAGACCAAAACAGGATCCGCCCTCTGCGAGAGCCTATCTGCAGCCCTGGAGACCGGGAAAAGGGAGCACTGGCGAGAACATGGGAAGGTCCGTGAGGAGGAAGTAGCAGTAGAGCAGAGGACGCGGGGACGAGAAACCAAGAGACGAGCCGGCAGCAAGGAAAACCGGAGGACGACTGGACGTCGGTAAAAGAGGCCGAGGAAACCGCCACTGGGGAGGATGCCCCAGAGGTCTGGAGCGAAGACTGGTGGATACCCCCACGAGGCGCCTACTTGCCGCCACAGCTCAGGAGAGTTGCGGCCTTGTCGGTGAGTGAACGGGACGGAGCTGGGGTAAAGGTCAGGGATTACGGCGCAGAGGTGGCGGAATTCCTGAAGAGGGGGAGCGTGTGTAATTAAATGTGAGCGGGAGGAACAGGGTGAATAGAAAATACCTGCAGAGAACCAAGACAAATGAATATTGGTTCTTGCATAGTGATAAGACGTTTGGTCCAGACGTGTTCGTTGGTACGGCCTAAGTGATTATTATAGAACAGGCCAGATTGGTGCATGAGTAGTGGCCTTGAGAGGCATTTCGATTGTATTTAAGAGTCTTGCTTTCTGTTGTGATTTTTCAATTTTGTTTGATGTTAATGTAGTGAGAAATGAGCTAAAAAGGAATCACCCTCATAGTTTCCCTTGTTTTTCTTATCCCTTGGTTTTGACTCTTCTTTACCCTGCCCTCACATAGAGCAGTAAACCAGCAAAGCCAGTCTTTTTCACACTTTTTTCACCGGGTGTAGGTGTGGAAACGTGTAATATTTTACGTTCGCATAAGCGACAGCCATTTTTGGCTGTGGTGTCCATTTCGCCTCATAATTCTTTCGTCCTCTGCTGTTCGCCTTTTCACCCTGCTTGTGTCATCAACTTAAGTTGACCTCTTTCGACATGGCTAAGCAATGTACGTGCTGGGGGGTTTGTAGCTGCCGGTGCACCTGGTCTTAGAGGCTATCTGTTGACCATTTACTGCTGCCATAAACATTCCTGCTCCCCTTTCTTATTTGCTGACCAAGTGGTCATCCATCTGCCCTTGTTTGCTGATAGCTATTTTCTGTGTCTAAACTCGCTCTTTCCATTTCTGTATGTATATAAGGGACGATGGTTTGTGAATTCAGTGTACTTCCTCCCACAACACTTTGGGGTGGTGTTTGGACGCAGTCCTGCTCATGAGCATTTAATAAACTTGGTTTGTTTTACTTCACTCCAGTGCCGATCTCTCTTTTGTTAGTCTCCGGACCCGTGGACGAGAGGGTGACCCTGCACCAGTGTGCCCTCACAGGGGTACATTTCCACAGTTGGCGCCCAGCACGTGGGGCCCCATCGGAGACGCGGCCGTCTGAAGGAGTGGTCCTGGCGAAGATCAAAATTATCACTGAGGACGCGCACTGCATGAGAAGACTTTTGTCTTTGCAGCCAACGTGAACTTTCCGGTTTTCTTGACTTGACCCTCCGGGTGGTGGCCGGTCTTGACTGGGGCTTCTTTGGCGAATTTTGCAGTGACCATTAGGTCGACCAGAGATCGGCAGGTGGGAGTTGAAGACTTCTGTTTGGTAAGGTCGCTGATGCGGCACTCTTGTTTGTTTGGTTTGGTTTTGGTATTCATTCTTTGCAAAGACTGAAGGCAGGTAATGTGGGGATTTTTCTCCTTTTGAAACTTGTTTGGAGAAGTAATATTTTACATATACTTGTAAAAACATGCCTGTTAGTAGCACACTTCGTAAGTGGTGCTGCTGCGGCAGTACCAGTAGTGTTTTGGAACAAAGTCAGCCGGCCCCTCCAGAAGGGACGCCGAATAGAGATATGTATATAAAATATGGTATTTGTCCCATAATGTATGGCTCATTGTGGCACAAATACACAAAGAAGGAATCCGATTTACAGTGGCCAGTGAATGGGTCATTTGATTTTAAGAAGGTTCAGTATGTGGAACAGTGTTTGTTCAAAAGGAAGAATAGGTAGGATATGTTTGACAGTTTGCGTATGTGGGATAAGGAAGTGCGAGAGAGAGCGAAGAAAGCGGAAGCTATAGCACAGAAAGAACAGCGGAAAACGATGTATCAGAAATGTGTTGAATTAAGAGATAAGGAGATGCAGGAAGGGATAGAAAAGGTAGAGGGAGAACGTCGATTGCAGGTAAATGGCCAGTACCCTATTAGACATTCTGTCTATCCACTACTTAATAAGCCGCATGATGACTTTTATTAGAGCGACCCCCACCCCTGTATAAATCTCCTGATCCGAGTGCCCATGAGGGAAGTGCTTCTGATGAGGAAATCTCATCAGATGATAAGGACAAAGATCAGTGATCCATGCGACAGACTCGCTCTACTCTGTCTAGCGCAGATAAAGATAAATTGAAGGGCAGTGCTAGAGAGGAATCTCGTCGGAAGATTACAGCGACGATCCTCACAACTACAGTTCAGGCTTGGGAAGACGCAAAACAGTTATATTTTTTAGAAAAGTTCTGTTGGGAAATATGATATAATTGGCAACATATTTCTGACGAATCAGGCCCAAATGATTTGAAGACAGATTATAGGCAGTTAAGAGATGGGACTTACCCTGTCAAAAACATATCTGACACAATTAGACGAGCGGTTAAATTATGGGATGATACATTACAAATGCAAAAAGAAAAAGAATTAGCTAAAAAGCAGCAAGCAGGCGTTGAGACAACAGAATCTCAGACAGAGAAGACGGATATTCCGGTGGATGCGAATGATCCCAGCAGTAGTGAGTCTGCTATGAGACCAATGCGTGAAGCTGCACCCCTGTATGTTCCCCGAAGGGTGCGGGAACAAATGATAAGACTTCCGATGATGCAAAGGGATATTTTATATATAATTGGGTCTATACTCCCTGGAGTAGAGCAGATGTTATGGCCCTTAAGGCTGCTTTGCCCGACCCCTGGAAAAATCCCGCCGCCTTCTATGAGGAGATGGAAGGAGCCATCTGCTCCTGCACTATGACCTTGCCAGATATTGATATGTTCTTCGGGCTTATTTTGCCCCCCGATATGTGGAGAACAATACGTAAAATAGATGATAATGTGGCATTTGGTGATACCTGGGAACATTTAGAAGAAATAGATGCGGACCGGGAGCCTGCGCAGAAACCTCAGAAGGAGATATTAGATCTTCCTAAAGCTATTGTGACTAAGTTGAAGACTATCATACCCCCTAAGAAAATAGATTGGACTACGTTAGCGTCCTGTAAACAGAAAAAGGATGAGTCAGTTTCTGATTTCTTTTCAAGATTTGAGGAGACATTCCATGATTTTAGCGGCCAGTCATTGGCCAATGATATGGGTAAGCATTTGTTTGTTGCAAAATTTGTCGCTAATATGTTACCGGAAATGGCTAGTTGCCTTAAGGCCAGTGAGAGTTCTCGGACCACGTCTTCCCCAGTTTCCCTTTTGACCATGGCCCAAAATTATGAGCGACAGGAACAGGAAGTGAAAGGCAGGGAGGATGAGAAGGTTAAAGAATTAAAGACAAAAGTTATGATGGCTCAAGTATATGGTCCACCATTTAGGGGAGGTGGAAGAGGCGGACGTGCAATGTATACACCTGAGCGCTCCCTCTTTCTCGAGCAAATTTGTCTCCTGATCAGTGTGCCTATTGTAAAGAGACTGGGCATTGGCGTTCTGAGTGCCCTCTTTTGCGAGGTCAGCAGTACCAGCGGGGAAGGGGAAGTATGAGAGGACGCCCAGGGAATTCCGGAAACAGGGGAGGTGCAGGAGCTCGTCCTAGGTTTGAGGCAGTTGAACAAGGACCAAATTATTCTAATACCTTTGATAGACGAAATCAATACCAAATGTCTGATTATTCTGCTGATGCACTTGCAGATTCCGATTACGCATAGGGATGCCTAGGATGTGTTGTATTCCGCTTTAGGTGTCCGTATATAGGTTTTCCTGGAACATGTCCTTATATAGGCATAAAATCCCTGTCCTTATTTAGGCATTAGCCATGCACTCCAAATACAGGCATGGTCACCGACATCCGTCCACCCCAACGTCACAACGAGTTCTTAGAAACCAGACCCTAAGCCTAGCACAGGATTATTGATTTCTCCAAGAACTCATCTATTATGCATGAACCACTATTCCTTAAGGGTTCATTCCTGACGTCTTCCTCTGCCCGACTTCACGTCAATGCAAACATTCCAAGGCACCTACCAGGTATAAATATACCTTCCCTTGCCCAAGCAAGTTAGAGGAGACCTCGACTTTAGAGGAGCCCGTATCCCGGCCTGACGCACTGAGAAGAGACGCTGTCATCCCTGCTCGCAGAGAATCCAGCTTCCAGTGTTCTGACTCCCTTCGCGGGGTGTTAGAGTTCAAGATCCGGAAAGAGATTCCCACCTCTCTCATTCTCAAGGTATGGAGCTGACTAGAACCTAGAGGGACTCTTGGCATACCAGACTCTTCGTATACCATACTATAGAATACTTCACCTACTTCTCACCTTGCCCTATACCTAGGTTAGGTACACTGGGGTAGAACTAGCTAGAGAAGCATCGTATGAGTACTCGCATTTTTAGCTTATGTTATTTTATGTATATGAATGTGTCATAGCTAAAAGATAATGCTAGCGCAGTATTATTTCTTTCTACTGCTTACGCTGTACATTATATATCTTGCATACTGTCTTGTGATCATAACAGCTCTTATCTCTTACTGGAGAAACAAGACTGTTCAATAAATCCCTTTTATTGAATCGCCCGTCTATTCTTTCTGTGTAACTCGGAAGAAACTAAGCATGCACGATTAGCTGAGTGAAACTGTTATCTATTGTTTCCACGATTCTGAGAGTGTTCCGATTCTAAAGGGAAACAAAAGTTGTCATGTTTATGCGGTTGCCAGAAACTACTCCCTTCTTGTTTACAAGGAGTTTCTAATGGCCTCTGAGTTAGCTGGCACAAAGTAATTAAGTTTAATATACTCGATAGGGACATACTGACCTCAGTCCTATGTCAAACCTATAGGGTATATTATTCCAATGCACAGAGCCTATTAGGGAAATAGGAACTACATTACATGGCGCCCAAACATTTGGTAAGGCAGTAATTTAATGCTAGATACTGAGTAACTCAGAGACCCCTACTCACATACTCCATAAGACGTCTGGAGTGGGTAGGGTTAAGTATCCGCCAAAGCTAAATAGGACAAAAAACCCTATATATTAGCTATTTGGTTTGTTCAACGTTGAAGGATACAGTGTTCCAAAATATTGTGCACCTTATATTTTGTTTCCTTGAAACTTGTGCTACATTTTTCAAAAAACAAATGTCCATACACGGGGATAATGACACCGGGAACGGTGTAGCTGCGGCTGACCCAGTCGTAACAGCTTTTAACTTTACAGGTTTAAATGAAACCGAGGAGGGTGTTATAGACATCGCTCCAAACTTAAGGAGAGCCATCACTCTAAAACTTATAAAACACGGCCTACCACCAAGAGGAGGTAGAGCAGTTTCCGTGATAGAGGCACACAGATCCTTTCAAACAGAGGTATTCTATTCATGGATAATATTCCCAGAATCAAATTCAGTAACAAGACTGTTTCACTTCTTCAAAGAAGATGAACCACCAGAGGAATATATTCCTTTCGAGGATATTGAAATTCCACTAACTTACCAGGAGCATCATCTCTGGTTTAAAGGCACCCTAAAACATCACAGAAACATTACCAGGCTTGGTCCACTAGGTAGACCAGGAGCAACATGGCTGATTCTAGCCGGCTACACTCCTCATCCTGACCTAGATATAATGTCAGACGAGGAATTACTTACTCAACTACAAGAGTTAATAAAAATTTACAGACAATTAGTCCAATATGTCATGCGGACTTTCACAGTCCAACCACCATTGACCATTCCAAATCAAACCCCTCAACAGGGGAATGCACTAAAAATTACTCCACAGACTTTACACGCAGTCATGGGTAAAATGCCCACAAAACGTGAACAAATTCAATTCTGGATAGCCCAAAAAATTACTCAAATCGAAGCAGTATTTCCAAATACTAGCCCTTATGAGAAACACAGAATCCTAACAATCTGTTTACCAATGGGGATCACACCACAACTGGAAGACTGCACCACTTGGGGCTCAGTCTTTGCTGCCATCTATACTAAAACTCATGGTGTTCCATCAATTGCAGTAATACCAGATGTCCTGAAACAAATTCAAAACGAATACGGGGCAGAACCTGCTCTGAATTTAGGTATGAAATTACTGAAAAACTTCGACCAGGTCTCAACAATAATATTATCTAATATTAAAGGGGAGGCAGCATCAGTGGCGATGCGCCAACGCTTAAGGGAATTTGATGTAACAGAACATCAAAATGAACTACCCAGAATAATAGAACAATCTTATGCAGAATTAGGCAGAGATAGTTTGGGTGGAAAACCTTTGAAGCCAAAACTATCAAAGTCCTGAGAAGGACTCTATTAAACAAAGTCCTACATCTTCTAAAAAGAAGTGGGAAACTAATAAACAAAATTCAAGAGAGACACGTTCTCAATCCCGAGGTAGGTCTCCTCAAAAGGAGCCCTCTGAAAGGAGGTATAACCTCAGGAATAGGGATAATTTAAGAAAACCTGACAGGTATCAAGATACTGATACACGTTCCTCTCGTACCTTTCAGACATCGTCACAGACATCAGAAAGAAGAGGACGGTCAGAACATAGAGAAGAACGCGTGAAATCCAAAGACGACAAACACGTTCAGAAAAATAAATTAAAACCTCAATTCTCAAAAAAGAAGGTAGCAGGTCTGAAGTTCAGACATGCCGAGAATACTGAGAACACAACTCAAGAACGGAGAATGGGCTCAGACAATTCTGGACAGTGCAGCAGAAGTCACAATAGCTCGCCAGAACCTGAAGGAACTTCTGGAGATGGTGGACTTGAATGAGTACATCACAGTAGAAACTGTGGATACTGTGGTTAGTACTCCACAGAAACTGTGGTTAGTACTCCACAAAAGTTATATGAAATAACACTCCGAATGGAGGGAGACATACCAAGAAAAGTGAAAGCACTCGTTTGGGAAAAACTTTCAAGGGGTTATGATATACTTCTAGCAGAAAAAGACTGGCCACCAAGTTTTGTCAGGGAGTGCCCACATGGCAAGGACATCATTATGCCAGCCTTCTCCAACCATATTCCAATTCACCTAAAATATACTTATGCCAGGAAATGGGCAGTTGCCCAGGCCCAAGCATTATACAAAAAACATGTAGGATGGGATGAGGACTCACCTCACCATAAAATACAGCTAAAAAATGAACCTACTGCACAAAGGCAGTACCCAATAAAGCAAGAAGCTAAAAAACAGGTCAGGGAGATCTTAGATCAACTTGAATACCAAGGAGTGATTGAAACATGCACCTCCTCAATGAACAATCCTTTGTTTCCTGTATCCAAACCAGACAATACATATCGTCCAGTTTTGGATACAGACACTTGAACACTTGTTCTAAAACATTTGCAGTGCAAAATGCACATAGTACAGCATTAATGAATAACATTGTGCGCAAAAAATATAAAACCACATTGGACATTTCAAATGGTTTCTTTTGTCAAAACATAGCACCTGAAAGCAGGTACTTAACAGCTTTCTCAATAATGGGGACCCAGCGTCAATTTTGTAGACTCCCACAAGGGTTCAAGAACAGCCCGGGGTTATTCTCAGCGAGGGTAACAGAGTTGCTACAAATTTATGATAATGAGGCATTGTCATATGTCGATGACATCTATCTGACAGACGATGACCTGGATAGGCACTTGAACAGGGTGAGTACCATTATATTGGGCTTCGCCTCTGAGGGCTATAAATTCAACTTCAAAAAATCCAGAATTGCCCATTTCAATGTCCTTTTCCTAGGATATGAGCTTTCAAGTGAAGGCAAGAGCCTGGCAGCTAACGTTTTAGAAAAGTGTGTGCTGCTCCAACCTCCAAAAACGCGGAAAAATTTACAATCAATCCTGGGTTTCTTAAATTTTGGTAGAACTTACATTCTAAATTACGCAGAAAGGCTTAAACCTCTCTACGAATTAATCAAACCTGATTTTTCAATAAAACATTGGACACAAGAACACACACAAATCTTGCGTTCACTCCAAGCTAACATGTTAGCAACAAATCACTTACAAACACGCGTAAATCAACGCAATTTAGTGATCCGAATAATTTTGGGACAATGCGGATTCACCTATTTAACATTTAATGAGGGTGAAAAAGTACCATTAGCATACAAATCACATTTGTATACACAAGCAGAAATGCGCTTCACTTCAACAGAAAAAATACTGACAGCAGTTCAAACCGCTGTAGCAAAAGAAAGAGCTGTAGCTCAAGGAAAACGCATTGTTGTCGTAACCCCAGTACCTGCCTTAGAGGCGGTCACAAAAGCGAGCATCCCGAATGCAAAAGCTTTACATCCTAGATGGATACAATGGGTTAATTCTCTTGCTGCAACAGATGTTGAATATGTTTTTGATCCTGATTTAAAAACACAAGCGTTCTTGCAATATGAACATGAATGTCCTCTGCCCACTGAAATTTTGCCTCTCGATCAGTACGAATTCATAATTTACACTGACAGCTTACAGTGCAGCATGCACAATCGTTAAAGGTCGCATGCAAGATGGTAACTTCAGACCAATGGTCACTAAAACTCAATCTCTAGGAGATTGTACAGCTCAGCGAGCTGAACTACAAGCATTCAAACTGGCACTTGAAAATACAGATCGCGAATTCCCCACACTCCTAGTGTGAGATTCTTTTTACTGTGTTCAGTCGTATAATGAATATATAGAGAATTGGCTTGAAAACGGGTTCAAAGATGCAAAAGGTGGCACAATAAAGCATAAAACGCTTTGGGAACAAGTAGTTGTTAAAAAGCGAACTACCAAAGGCTCACGTGATCCATACACCGAGTCATCAACGTGATGGCGTTCACGTTGCAGGGAATTCATTGGCTGATGAAGCCGCAAAGGGGGCTGTTCAGACGGCTTCCGTAGCTGCGATCACTCGTTCAAAAACGAGAATACAGTGAGATATTGTTAGCTGTCAATGCTTCAAGCAAAGGCAGTGGTGCAGCGCTACCAAATAAATTTCCACTCAAGTACTCTTATGTAATTGATGCGAACAACGTTCCTTTTGCTCGAATCCCTGGAGTGGGGGATAGGGTAATTCCAAACATGGAACGTAGAGCAGCTTTGATTTATGAAGCACATCTGGGGGAGGGTCTGTCACATCAAGGGATCTCTAAAACAATATTAACATTAAAAGAGATGTAGTGGTGGCCTGGAATGAATACACAGATTCACATCTTCATCGATGACTGCATAGACTGCAATATACAGCGTGATGCAGAACGCCATCAGACAACGAAATAGCCTGCCCAGTACAGACACCATTGTTAGACAGCATTAGACTATCTATGCGCAGGCGTCCTTTCAGACAAATGCAATCCCACAAATACTAAGTCAAGGTTCCTATGGATGTGGCTTCAGTGCTCGGCTGACGCTCAAACTGTTATAAAAGATTAGCGAGTCTTTATCGGCACATACGCAATTGGCACACTACATTTTGACCAGGGCCCTGCGTTTAGCTCTCAGGCTTACAAAGAAGCCATGGCCAGTTTGGGCGTAGCATTGGGGTACTCCTCTCCGTTTCATCCTGAGGGAAATTCTGTTGTGGAAAGGAAAAACCGGGACATAAAGCAGTCTATAACAGCTAGAGTATTAGGTTCAAGTGATGGGTGGGTCAAACATCTTTATGGGGTCCAACGCTCATTAAATAATTTGCCAAGAAGTTCTCTGGGGGGGTCACTCCATATGAGGTCCTATTTGGGACAAGAATGTGGGTTACTGATCTCGAATGTAAAGGCACAGTGGTGGAAAATAAACCCTTTGATATCAAAGATCGTTTGGCTGTTTTACAGGATCTAAATGAACTAAGATCGAAACAAAGCAACGTGTTCCTGAAGCCAACCACCACTGGGGAAACACCGGCAGTCCCAGCAAGGCCTGTCTGGATCCCAAAAGTTGGGGATCTAGTCAGAGAGAAGATTGCGGACAAGAAGGAATTTGGACCTTCTTACAGACAACCAGTACCTGTCCTAGCCATCCACGGAACAAGAACAGTACTTCTGCCGCCCCTTGCTGGAAAAAAGGAGAAAAGATTTGTGTCAATCGACCTCATCAAAGCACATTATGTGGCCAATACTAAATAGTAGGCCTCGTGGACTCCGACCTAGTAGCAGACGCACTCCTCTCGCTACTATCCAAGTGGTTCAGACTAAAAGACTCATAACAATCGAGAATTCAGCAGTAACAGATGAAGGACTAAGCAACAATGCTATGGAACTCATCCCTCTTGAAACTCAAGTAACAGTTCGTCCAGACACACCTGTAACCAACGTAACAAGTGATCAACTGGTTCCAGCGATTTCAACAAATCCTCATGCAATTTCAACAATTGACCGAACTGCTTCTGGCTATTTCATTAACTTTGATACGTTTTCTGAGGATCCAAGTGAACCTGAAACGACGCCAGCATCAAAAACTTTCAAACATCAAGTACAAGACCTTTTTCATTTCCTGAGAGACTTATCTGGTTTCACCATGGATTGAAATATGGATTATTTCTGGAACATTTTTCTTTCTGTTTTGGCTAGCTTTGGTTATGACTCTTAGCATGCTTATAAATGGCAGATACATTCTTTTGGACACTGAAAGTAAAAATGTGAACTTACTTTTAAAACCACACATCATCCCATTGTGAAGCAAGAGACTTGTCAGCAGTGAACATCACAGCCGTTCCTATACAGGATGGTATAGTTTGGGACAAAACCAATTTCGATATATTCGGCCCCACGGAACTTTTGAAGATTCCACATTTATTTAAAATTTCATTAAGTGACTTTATTACCTCCAGTACCTATTCTGATGATTGGGACTTTGAGACTGTTAATGATATGATGTCTGATCGAGAAAGGTCTGCTGCGTTCTCTAACAATGAATACTTAGAGGGCTCATCAGACTACGAACAGCTTTATTGTTACAACCACTATGGTCATCATTTCTTGCATAAATCTGCAACACCTAGAAATGTTTTTAAGTTTAACCAATGGGAACATTGTCCTACACCTCCAAAGGGTAGTTCAAAAACGTTTACAAATAAGTTTCCATACTTTTCAGGGTACAATACATCTGATCCAGAAACATTTTTCTCTAAGAATGTAAACAAAACAGGTCAGAAAATTATGTTAACAAATACAAAACAGATTTATTCTGCAGCCTTTATTACCCAGTTGTCTAGACAAGGATTCGACTTTTGGAAAGACACAATCGAGACAAAATCTGTCTGGGGTTCTAAAGATTGGCAAGTGCAGGGGATAGAAGTTTTGTTTAGAGCATGTATCATCCCACATTAAATAATGTTTTTGAATGACACTGTGCAACAAACGTCTTGCCTTGGTTTAGCCAAGATCAAAGACATGAACACACCTTCTGTACCAACACCTGCAAGTAATAGCACTACACAGGGAGCGGTCACAGTAGACTCAATACTACAAAACAACAGAACAAATCCTGATTGGAGAAAATGGTTGCTCTGGCCCACAGACACAAACATCTGTCAAGAAAGATTCCTGAATAAAACACAGGGCTTTACTATCCATAGGCCAGACCCACGATATGTTCAAAGACAACATCCGGGGGTAGTAACAAAATACAGTGTAGGAAAATTGTGCCTTGACTGGTTACAAAAGTCTACACTTGAGGATGTGAAACAACACTTATCTTTACTTAAAGAAGATGCAGACCTTAGGGAATTCTTGCTAGGACCAAGAAATCCGGGTCAAAAACGTTTCATATATGCCGGCATTTATGCTGCTTATAATGAGATATGGAAGGTTTCACAGGCAGAGGCCGCAGAAAGAATACGTGAACTTGATCATATTAACTTGGAGAAATCTCTCACTGTGGTCGACAATGGGTTAACAACTTTGTCATCCAGAATTTATTCATTGGACAACATTGTATCCTCTGCTATTGACATACTGGAACAAGATTTAGCCATGTTACAACAAGGCCAATCTCGGGTGCGTTCAATTATGTTATTAGGCTGGACGCTGCAATCTTTGCGTGCGGGCTATGTGCCTTGGCGTTTTATCAACATGTCTTCTCTGTTTTCGGAATACAATCTAACAGATAAACAGATCGAATTGGCACAAAGGGGAGCAAAGTATACAGTGCTGAGCATTGAAAAACTGGAAAAATTACCATTCACAGTGGCAGAAAAACCAGCTACAGAATGGCTTATTCATGGCAAAATAACTCTGCCTGTCTCTACTTTTCATTTTCAGTATTGCCTCAAACAAATGCAAGCAGGCAAATATGAAAGGTTGGGTAAAGAATACATTAAGACATCCTGGGATTTACCTTACGAATACAGATGTTGGAGTGGGGATCGTGAAGTGTTTCTAAGCGGTACAAACTGTGAAAAGGCATTAAGAGGTTCTCTCATATGTCAGGACATTTCTTTTCACGGGGCTTGTAATGGTTCTGTGGCAAATTTATCCTGTCACCTGCAAGGTACACCAGCTGCTGTGATTAATCCAACATTTGGCCAACTTTCTAATGGGAGTTGCCTCATGTTGAATGATCAGAGTTGCTGTGGCATGTTGCCAGGAATCCCATATCTGGTAACGGTTGACTCCAGGGTTACTTGCTGTATGCAAGTATTGTTCCCCCAAACAGAGACAGTCAGGGAGTCGCCTCTATGGCCTTCATTGAACGTTTCTTTTATACGTTTTGATACTTTAAGCAGAATGAAAGCCATGCTTTTGCAACAGACCGTGCCTTTGACCTCGGCCGAAGAAACTTATGATTTACAAATTACAAGGACTTCGGCTGAGATACAGGCTTTAATTCGTACAAACTGCCCTATTCATTTCGTAGAAATGATGGGACGTATCTTAAACATGTCTGATACGAGCGGGATTGTACATGTATTTAAGACCATCTGTTCAGGACTGTTAGCACCCTTCCAGGCAGTCCTCGGAATCATCCCAAACTTCGCACATTCGGTGTTTGGTGGTGTGCCATTAATTCTAGCACTTGTTGCAGGAATCCTGTTCCTATTCCTACTACTACGCTATGGCAAGCCTATTCACCGGCGTCGCTCCGAGCGATGTGGAGAAAGCTCTCCTAGAACGGAAGTGCCGTGAGCGTATAGTGCAACTTTTGGGCATGCCTCGTCTACGGGAACTTAATACAACCTGGTTCCTGTCATTCAGACCAAATTGGCAAGATTGCATCTTACCTGTTCTACGCTGCCTGCTTTGCGGTGAAGAATGCGTGCTAGACACCTGTCTAACACTTCCATCAGTCATGCCAATGGATATCGATACTCTGCTGGACCCGATAACGTCCCATGCTCTGTGTTGTCCCCAGAGGCTACCAATCCTGATGACGGCATTCATTGAGATCTCACAGACGCTTCCGGCTGCTGCTGAGGTACGAGATGGATCAACAGGCACACAGGTAACAACGGACGCAAACATTGCTGCAGCATCCTTGGCTGAAGGCGCTGCTTCTCATCTCTGTGCAGTTAACCTTCTGAACGAGGTGTTCCAAATGTCACCAACATCGGTAGACGATATTTTGTCTACAGAAATAGATGATTTCCTGTTTACACCAGACCCATACACTGACTTTGATTCGGCTCACAGTGTACCAGGGACGCAATGAATTTGGCCTCCATATTTTCAAAACTTGGAACTCTTCCTAAAATTGAACTCTTTTCTTTATCTTTATTTTTTGAAAATACATGGCAACTCAATCTGCTTACAGTAGAACTATTCATATAAAACGGACTTCTTTGAATACTTCCAGGGACACACTGTCACCTCATTTTACTATAATTTCATTTAGTACCATATTATGAAATGGCTTTGATTCTTGAAAACTTGTCAACCGTTTCGTATACTTCTGTTTATTCATTCATGTTGCATTTTTATTTTATAATACATGCCTAGAATGAAAAAATGCTTTATAATGTACAGTACCTATTGCATTACATGTTTTATCAATAGTTTCTTTTAAAAACTTCTTTTAATATGCTTTTAGAAATGTTTTTAGCAATATGTGGTACTCAAGTTTAATGTTTAGCATTTAGTATTCTCGTTCATTCGAAAGTGGAGTGGGTGTTGTATTCCGCTTTTGGTGTCCGTATATAGGTTTTCCTGAAACATGTCCTTATATAGGCATAAAATCCCTGTCCTTATTTAGGCATTAGCCATGCACTCCAAATACAGGCATGGTCACCGACATCCATCCAGCTGATCCTCTCCCTCACCAAAGACCCTCACACCGCCAAAGCCCACCTCCACGAAGGAATGAAGGCCGTCGCCGAATGGATGAGGACCAGCCGCCTGAAGCTGAACTCGGACAAGACGGAGGTCCTCATCCTTGGTTCCAACCCTTCAGCCTGGGACGACTCCTGGTGGCCAACATCACTGGGAACAGCCCCGCCACCCACCGACCACGTACGCAACCTAGGGGTCATCCTCGACCCCACCCTCTCCATGACTAAGCAGGTCAACGCCGTTTCCTCATCCTGCTTCAACATCCTCCGAATGCTCCGCAGGATCTTCAAGTGGATCCCCACCGAAACAAGAAAAACAGTCACCCAGGCCCTCGTCACCAGCAGGCTGGACTACGGAAACGCCCTCTACGCAGGAACGACGGCTAAGCTCCTGAGACGGCTGCAACGCATCCAGAACGCCTCTGCACGTCTTATCCTCGACATCCCCCGACGCAGCCACATCACACCCCACCTGAGAGACCTGCACTGGCTCCCTGTCAACAAGAGGATAACCTTCAAGCTCCTCACCCACGCACACAAAGCACTCCACAACTCCGGACCAGCCTACCTCAACAGATGACTCAGCTTCTACACCCCCACCCGCCAGCTCCGCTCGACCAGCCTCGCCCTCGCCACAGTCCCCCGCATCCGGAAAACGACCGCCGGCGGCAGATCCTTCTCCCACCTCGCCGCCAAGACCTGGAACACCCTCCCCACCAACCTCCGACAGACCCAAGACCTACTGGCCTTCAGAAGACTCCTCAAGACCTGGCTCTTCGATCAGTAGCAGCACCACCCCCCTCTTCCCCCAGCGCCTTGAGACCCTCGCGGGTATGTAGTGCGCTTTATAAGTGACATGATTGATTGATTGATTGATTGATCCACCCCAACGTCACAACGAGTTCTTAGAAACCAGACCCTAAGCATAGCACAGGATTATTGATTTCTCCAAGAACTCATCTATTATGCATGAACCACTATTCCTTAAGGGTTCATTCCTGACGTCTTCCTCTGCCCGACTTCACGTCAATGCAAACATTCCAAGGCACCTACCAGGTATAAATCTACTTTCCCTTGCCCAAGCAGGTTCGAGGAGACCTCAACTTTAGAGGAGCCCGTATCCCGGCCTGACGCACTGAGAAGAGACGCTGTCATCCCTGCTCGCAGAGAATCCAGCTTCCAGTGTTCTGACTCCCTTCGCGGGGTGTTAGAGTTCAAGATCCAGAAAGAGATTCCCACCTCTCTCATTCTCAAGGTATGGAGCTGACTAGAACCTAGAGGGACTCTTGGCATACCAGACTCTTAGTATACCATACTATAGAATACTTCACCTACTTCTCACCTTGCCCTACACCTAGGTTAGGTACACTGGGGTAGAACTAGCTAGAGAAGCATCGTATGAGTACTCGCATTTTTAGCTTATGTTATTTTATGTATATGAATATGTGTCATAGCTAAAAGATAATGCTAGCGCGGTATTTCTTTCTACTGCTTACGCTGTACATTATATATCTTGCATACTGTCTTGTGATCATAACAGCTCATATCTTACACGAGAAACAACTGTTCAATAAATCCCTTTTATTGAAACGCCCATCTATTCTTTCTGTGTAACTCTGAAGAAACTAAGCATGCACGATTAGCTGAGTGAAACTGTTATCTATTGTTTCCACGATTCTGAGAGTGTTCCGATTCTAAAGGGAAACAAAAGTTGTCATGTTTATGCGGTTGCCAGAAACTACTCCCTTCTTGTTTACAAGGAGTTTCTAGTGGCCACTGAGCTAGCTGGCACAAAGTAATTAAGTTTAATATACTCGATAGGGACATACTGACCTCAGTCCTATGTCAAACCTATAGGGTACATTATTGCAATGCGCAGAGCCTATTAGGGAAATAGGAACTACAGATGGAGTAAGGGACCGGTTGAGGTGCCAGTAGATCAAATGGGTCCTTATGTTGACGCAAATGTCTTGGGATCTACTGATCGGTTTCTGGTTGATACAGGGGCTACCCGTAGTGCTCTGTCTAAAAGATTGGTTCCTAGGGCTCCCCTGTCCGGTGCAATAATAACATCGATGGGGTTTGATGGAACATCTACACCTAGCCCGCTTTCACGGCCACTTGAATTCGGACTTGACAAATTCACTGCAGCATGTCCATTTTTGCTTTCCCCTAACACGCCGGACAACATTGTGGGTATCGATATGCTTAAATATTTTCGTGCTACAATATGTTGTTCTCTGGAAGGTGTGCGTGTTATTTTGAATGACAGTTATCCAATGGTTGAGAGATCCTGTCTTATCAATGAGGATGCCGCTCTGGCGTCCCTACCTTTTGGGCTAGATCAGATACTGATGTGGGTCAAATGGTTATTCCACCAGTGCAAATCCAAGTAAGGGAAGGTGTTTCATTGCCTCGACTGCCCCAATACAAAATATCCCGAGAAGGTGAAGAAGCATTAGCAAACATTGTCCAGGATTTGATCAAAGTGGGGGTAGAGGAAGAAGTCCCCTATAATACTTGCAATAGCCCTATCCTTCCTATTTTGAAAAAAGACACTGACACTAAAATTTACAGATTCATTATTGATTTGCGGGAGGTTAATAAAATTGTTGTGCCCCAATATCCGGTAGTTTCTGATATCACAACCCTTCTGACTATGGTCCCTCCCACTGCCACTACATTTTCGGTGATCGACTTGAAAAACGCATTTTTCTCAATACCCATTCACCCTGAAAGCCGTTATCTGTTTGGATTCACATTGAAAAATAGATCCTTCCGGTTCTGCAGAGCTCCACAGGGCTACACAGAGAGTCCTAGCATTTACAGTCTGGCATTAAAAAGACAGCTTGATTCCTTTTCTGTACCAAAAGGGGTGGCCCTTATCCAGTATGTTGATGACATTCTATTAGCTGCTGACACTCCTGAGCAATGTGAAGAAGGTACATTGTTACTGCTATCGTTTCTTGCATCACATAACCACAAAGTCTCACGAAAGAAATTACAATATTGTAGACAGCAGGTTACCTATTTAGGTCACCTCCTGTCTAAAGAGGGACGTGCACTCACACCAGATCGCATTCAGACCATTTTAGATACTCCTGTGCCCCGTACTCAGAAGGATGTCCGTGCATTGATTGGCCTCACTTCTTTTTGTAGGCAGTGGATCCCCAGTTTTTCGCACATTATTAAACCTTTGTTGGCTCTTTTGACTAAAGACATTCCGATGCCCCTCCCATGGACTGCTGAATGTCCGAGTGCCTTCCAACAGTTACGCCAAGCTCTTTGCTCAGCACCAGTATTAGGAACTCCAGACTACACTAAGACTTTCACGCTCTATGTACATGAGAGGGAAGGTTGTGCTCTCTCGGTGTTAACACAGATACACGGTGATAAACAACATCCTTGTGCATACTTCTCAGCTGTCCTAGACCCAGTCGTTCGCGCGCTGCCTGGATGTTTCCGAGCGGTGGCAGCAACGGCTGTATCTATACGTCAGAGTGAAGGAATAGTTTTGTCACACAAACTGCTTGTGTTAGTACCCCATTCAGTTGATGCTTTGCTAAATCAAACAAAAACACAGCATTTGACTAGTGCTCGCTTGACAGGATATGAATTGACACTTTTGGCCCCTCATATCACATTGAAAAGATGTTTGACACTAAATCCTGCTACACTACTACCATTTCCAGCTACTCCGCCTCAGTCGCAAGAATCACATGATTGTATATTTCTCACTGAAGAGCAAACAAAGGGTCGTGTTGACCTACAAGATACTCCTCTCTCTATTGTTGATGGGGAGTTATGGGTTGATGGGTCATGTTTGAAATTACCCGATGGCACCACATCTGCTGCCTATGCTATTACGACACTCCAGACAGTAGTTGAGACAGCTCGCATCCCAAAGAAATCGGCCCAAGCAGCTGAGCTGATTGCTCTAACAAGAGCGTGTGAGCTTAGTACAGACTTGCTTGTCAATGTCTACACTGACAGTACGCGTTTGGGGTAGCGCACAATTTTGGCCGCTTGTGGAAGGAACGCGGTTTCCTCACTTCACGTGGAACGCAGATAGTGCATGGAGAATTAGTGCACAATCTTCTTTCTGCCTTAACTTATCCCAAGAAAATAGCTATTGTTAAGTGTAGTGCACACAAGAAGGTGACAGATAAAATAGGAGCAGGTAATGCCTTTGCGGATCGCACAGCTCGTGAGACCGCAACACAGCGAAGCACCACGTCTATGTATGTGGTTAAGTCGCAAGCTGAACGTTGGCATGATGCTAGATAGGAAGTGTTGGATATGCAACAATCTGCCTCCTCTGCGGAATTAGACCAATGGTCTAAGGAGGGAGCATTGGATGATGAGGGCTGCTGGAGGAGCAAAGATATGACTAAATGGAAGTTTCCTACTGCATACCTATATCCTTTGATTAACATGGCACATGGGCTGGCACATGTTGGTGCATCCTCAATGGCAAAACAACTCATGCAAGTTTGGGATCATCCTGATCTTGCCAGCAGTGCTAAAAAGATAGTCCAGTCTTGTCTGTCTCCAGTATAATCCTGAAAAGGGAACGCGAACTCCAACAGGAGGGTTTGCGACACCATCTGCACCTTTTGAGGTCCTGCAAATGGACTACATTCAGTTTGAGCGCTGTAATAATCTGAAATATGTCCTAGTAGTGGTTTGTGCCTTCAGTAAATGGGTGGAGGCGTATGCTACGAAGGATAATACAGCTCTCACGACAGCGAAAGTTCTCTTAAAGGAGTTTTTTTCCCCGCTTCGGCGTATGTCGGGTCCTATGGAGTGACAATGGACCTCATTTTATTGGGCAAGTTGTAGAATGTCATGAAAAGGGTGGGGATTAAGCAGAAATTTCATGCTGCTTTCCACCCACAGTCAGCAGGCCTGGTGGAGCGTTACAACTCCACCCTGAAACTGAAATTGGCTAAAATACAGGCTTCCACTTCTTTGAAATGGCCTGATGCACTGCCCCTAGCCTTGCTTTCTATCAGATCGATACCACATACATGATCTGGCCTTACGCCACATGAGATCGTCTTTGGGAGGCCCATGAATATTTGGGGGGTCCCTAAGCCTGATGTTCCCCACATGTTGATGAGTGACTATTTGTCCCAGTTAACTGACAGCTTGTCTTCTATTTATCAGCAGGTGTGGGAAGCTCTTCTAGACAGGTCGCAAGGTGATGGTCATGATCTGCGGCCTGGAGATTTTGTCCTCACAAAATCGTTTCAACGGACAAGTTGCCTGGCACCTCGCTGGCGTGGCCCAGAGCAGGTCCTCCTTGCTACCAGAACTGCAGTCCGAGTGACCAACAGGAAGAACTGGGTCCACGCCAGCCACTGCTGAAAGATTCCGCATACCTTCGTGAGCCCTGCTGTGCTGACAGATCACCGCGACATTCTGGTCACCGAGAGAGGACAAGCTGCGTCACCTGAAGGGCCTGAGGAAGTCTTCCCGGACCACACGATCCCCGGCGCATCTATATACCTACTTCAATCCAGGAAGAGGGACACTTCATCGCAAAAAGAAACTGTTTGAGCCACTGTCCTGGGTGGTTAAAGACTGACTACAAAGGGGGTAGCCTTTTAGTGACTACTCATCGCAACGTTAGTGAAGAAACCAATGCCTGCCCCGGACCTTAGGGCATCATCTATTTTGTTGTTTGTCGACGAGATGAACATGCCTGAGGAGAAGAAATCAAATGCTGCAAAGATCTGTAGCGGCTGCACAATGTTTATTACTGGATTGACTTTGACTGCTGTCATCATTGCTGTGGTAATGTGGGTTGTGGAGGAAGTAACTCCGGCTCGAAACTTATTGCCTGCTACTACTCCTGTCCCCACGGAACATTATTACTTCACTCTTCCCTATCATGAAAAGAAGCATCGAATGTCATATCTCAATAACCTTTTCATACAAATGTTGCATCATACTCATAATGCTACGAATACTACCAACTGCTGGGTATGTGGAATTATGCCAGCCCATCAGAAGAAGGGAGGAACGCCTCTCATTCCCCTGCCATTTTCACACAATGGCTCTTGTAGAGCCTGCTTCGCACTTTTGTGGGCCTCTGAAGTTAGTAATATTGCTCTAGCTGATGTAGGAGGACTTAATACACAGTTAAATAAAGTTTGTTACCCTGATGATGAAGGCCCTCACACAATGGCTCTTGTAGAGCCTGCTTCGCACTTTTGTGGGCCTCTGAAGTTAGTAATATTGCTCTAGCTGATGTAGGAGGACTTAATACACAGTTAAATAAAGTTTGTTACCCTGATGATGAAGGCCCTCCCACAAGCCAAAGGAACTAAATGGGAAATGGAGGAGTATCGCAAAGGAAATTCCTCCGCAAGCTACGTTTTCCCCAATACTCGAACAGCCAAGGGTAACGGGCCTCCTGTTATCGCTGTTACTAGAGCCCAAGCAAATCTTTGTGTGAGCTGTTTTGGCAGTATCCCTGTGGGGAAAAAGTGACTGTACTACAGTATTGAATATCACTGGAACGAACAATAGCAGTTTTCTATCCTCACAACACGTATTTCATTTGTGGAAGTAAAGGTTAGTATTATCTACCAATCGGATGGTTTGGAATATGCTATGTGTCCTTCTTGCTTCCCCCTGTGTTCTTAGCACCTGCATCTTATCATAAAGATCAAAAATTGTTTAATGACATTTCCTTGAACCGATTCAGAAGAACTATAAATAATGATGAAGTGGATCAAACTGACACTGCATTACAGCAATATGTTGACTTTAATTTGGGACTCTTTTTCTTTGTTGGTGCGGCCTTGAATAGTAGAAAAATAAGACTCTTGACCTGAGTGGTAGGGGCAGTGACTAATCAAACAGCGTTGGCTCTTGGAAATATTACAGAAAAACTCAAAATCACGAGAATTGTGACTTTGCAAAATAGAATGGTTTTAGATGTAATATTAGCTGATCGTGGTGGAGCATGTCGCATTATTGGGAGTAGCTTTTGTGTGTTTATCCCTGACCACGCCCCTTCTGTTTATGATGCCATTTCCAAACTGCATAAAATAGCCACTGAAATACATCAAGACCCAGGAACATGGACTTGGACTGGATGGTTCTGGAACTTATTTTCTGTATGGGGTCTGAAAGTATTGTCGGCCCTATTCATAATTATTGCAATTATCTTCTCTTGTTGTTTATGCATACAATGTGGGCCAATGCTCTGTTCCCTCTGTATTTCCACTTGTACTACTTGTGTACCATCTAAAACGAATGTCCAAAATGCAAATGCCCGTTTAGCAATGGAACGAGAAATTTGTGAAATGATGTTAATTGATATTCACGATGTATATCATACCCCTTAGAAGGGACAAGAAAATGTCTTAGCTTATGCTAAAATGGTCGTCTGTGGAAACGTGTAATATTTTATGTTAGCATAAGCGACAGCCATTTTTGGCTGTGGTGTCCATTTCGCTTCCTTCGTAATTCTTTCGTCCTCTGCAGTTTGCCTTTTCACCCTGCTTGTCATCAACTTTAGTTGACCTCTTTCGACATGGCTAAGCAATGTACGTGCTGGGGGGTTTGTAGCTGCCGGTGCACCTGGTCTTAGAGGCTATCTATTGACCGTTTACTGCTGCCATAAACTTTCCTGCTCCCCTTTCTTATTTGCTGACCAAGTGGTCATCCATCTGCCCTTGTTTGCTGATAGCTATTTTCTGTGTCTAAACTCGCTCTTTCCATTTCTGTCCATATGCTTGCATTGCAACAAAATTGTATATAAGGACGATGGTTTGTGAATTCAGTGTACTTCCTCCCACAACACTTGAGGGTGTTGTTTGGACGCAGTCCTGCTCATGAGCATTTAATAAACTTGGTTTGTTTTACTTCACTCCAGTGCCGATCTCTCTTTTGTTAGTCTTCGGACCTGTGGACGAGAGGGTGACCCTGCACCAGTGTGCCCTCACGGGGGTACATTTCCACATAGGTGACGGTTAGCACAATAAGAGCAAAGTAAGTTCACAACACTTACCGCCCATATTCTCTTTCTTTTGAGCCGCCTGGGGAGCCACCCATTGAGTGAAGAACATCCTGAAAAGAAGAGAGGAATCCGTCCCTTCAATTAAAGGACCTTTCATGTTTAACAAACCATGAATTTGCTCCAACTTACCACTATATAATAAACAAGCCAAGATTGAGAACGGTATACGGCCTCCTAGCTCCTGTTTCCGCCGCTCCCTCTGACACGTCTCACCGACAAGCCCCTGCGTCTGCCCCTGCAGGACGTCTACAAGATGGGAGGTATTGGCACAGTCCCAGTGGGCCGTGTGGAAACTGGTATCCTTAAGGCTGGCATGGTGGTGACCTTTGCCCCCAGTAACGTAACCACTGAAGTAAAGTCTGTGGAGATGCACCATGAGGCGCTGGTGGAGGCTCTCCCAGGTGACAATGTTGGCTTCAATGTGAAGAACATGTCTGTGAAAGACATCTGAAGAGGGACTGTTGCTGGAGACAGCAAAAACGATCCCCCAGTGGAGGCTGGGAGCTTCACAGCCCAGGTCATTATTCTGAATCACCCTGGCCAGATCAGTCAGGGATACGCTCCTGTGTTGGATTGCCACACTGTTTAAATTGCCTGCAAATTCGCTGAGCTGAAAGGAAAAAATCGACAGACGATCCGGCAAGAAGCTTGAAGATGGCCCCAAAGCACGCAAACCCATGTGTGTGGAGAGCTTCTCAAACTACCCTCCTCTTGGTTGTTTTGAAATTCGCGACATGAGGCAGACGGTGGCTGTCGGAGTTATCAAGGCGGTTGAGAAGAAGGCTTCCAGTACTGGCAAAGTCACCAAGTCCGCTTGGTGCTACTCTTGCCTCTGGCAAGAGTAGCGCCAGCCACACCCAACTGCCCTAATGGCACTGGATACCCGGAATCCTCTGGTCTCGGATCGCCACCTGCACTCTATGATCAGGGACTGGTTACTGAGCATTAGGGTACATCACAAGAGCCTCCGCAGGAAAAGGAGGCTGGACTTGGCGCTTGTTCTGATGTTCTAATATTTTGTGACTTACATTCTGGTTATTCCCCGTCTGTGATTTCTGAATAAAATATTAGCACAACTATCACCCCCCCACACCCCCCAAAAGAGGGGAAAAAAAGCCCTTTGCTTTGAGAAGGAAATGGTGCGTCTGTCTTGGATCCCAGTAGCCCAATATACACCCAGACCTGAGACTTCTTCGAGTGCTTCCGAGGAAGAAGACCAAGACGGTCATCGAAACTAGCAAGGACCCCAACTAAGAATGCACCAAGGGGTGTAAGTATTACCCCAATGCAGCAAAGCCAGGGGATGAAGCCCTGCTCATTTAAGTGCCCCCCCCCCACACCAAGGCAGAGCACCATACCCGCTTGAGTGAGACATCAATTCCGAAAGAGAGTAGAAAGCAACTCCTAGCCTATGGCCCACAACCCTGCTCCTGCTTCAGCAGCACTGGGAGAAGACTTCGGAGGTAGGTCTTAACGAAGGGCATTGAGCCATGACTGCCATCAATCCCCTCTCTACCAGAAAGTGCAAACCTCCCCCTTCGGAGCTAAAAAAGACACTGAGCACCTCTGAGACCAAGTACTAAATTAACACCCAGTGCCCCTTCGATACACAGATGGGAGGAATCTGAGGCATCCATGCTGGAAAGACTGGCTGAGAACCTCAAAGCTAGGAGAAAGCATTTTTATTTAGGAAGCAAAAGAACAAGACTACAAGCCATACACCCGACCTCCTGTACCCAGGTAATCATCTCCACCACCACCTCCTACACCACCACACCCATACGCACCTCCCACTCCTCCTCTGACATTTCAGCGCACTCATTTTCAGACCCAAGTGTCCCTTTTGGGGAGGGAAACCCTTATGAGCAGCCTCTTTGGACAGGTGACGGGTAAAATCTCTATATTATGTCGACCCTCTGCTAGATCCATAGCCACTCAAATGATCTCTATTATATGATACTACCACATACACAGCCATTCAGAGAGCATCCTGCCACTATTAAGTCAACCAGTATGCCCTACAGGAGGAGGATGATGTTTTAGTGGAGATCCTCTCCAAGACTAAACCTACTATTATGTTCCTGCCCATTGCTGAAGGGCGTTTGTAGGAAAAGAGCCTCTTTTAGACATGGTCACCATCACTTTCTGCCCACTGGTGCTGATGCTCTTTATTGGAAGTGCACTGGGCCCCTGCTAACCAGGCCCCAGTGGCAGTGCTCATTCCCTAAAAATGACAAAAATGTTAATTGCAAGCAAAGTGGCAAGGACTTTGGCACCCTTGTAAGTCCCTGGCAAATGGCCCCTATGGTACCCAGGGCAAGGTTGTTAAAGAAGGTCCCTAAGGACTGCAACATGTATTATGCCACCCAAAGGGACACACTATTCAACTGCGCACGGACTGCCATTGCAGAATGTGTGAAAAGGTGCAAACCACTCTGAAAACTTTACATTGCACACCGTGTGGAATGACCACACACACTGCATACTATATATGTTACCCCTACAGCAGGCATTACAGTCCTAAGGCAGGGTGCATTATATTACATGTAAGGGCTAATCTGCATTAGTAGATATGTCCCTGTGATGCCCAGTTGCATTGCTAGACATTGCAGGTCTTAAGGAATCCATTTTGGGAACATGTACTGGCACTGGTCATCACGATTTACCCAGTTACATGATGGCTTTATTGAAATAATGGTGTCATACACCTCATGTTAATAAATCTGTACTGATGCCAGTATCAGATTTATTAGTACATGCACCTCAGAGGTGCCCCCTATAACCCTACCAGTCGTTTAGTATGTTGGCTGACTGGAATCTTCTAGCCTGCCACCACAGACTGGTTTCTGGCCCCCTGCATGGGAGAGCCTGTGCTCTTAGAGGGCAGGAACAATGCCTGCTTGGCAGAATGTGTTCCCACCCCCTGCAGCAGGATGGCTAGCCTTTTTAACATATCCAGGTCAGAAGCTTCAAAGCCTCTGCCACCTTCGACATGCGACCACAGCTTCCATCCAGACCTGGGGAATGCCACACTCCTGAGGCCCATTTGGCACCAGAGCAAGTGGGACATTAGACATTCAGGAGGCGTGTTTCACTCAGTCTAGTCCCACCCTTAAGGTGGACAACCTAAGGGGAACCGCCAGAGAAGAGTTTCACCATCTTGGTTTTTGCTGAAATAGAGACTTCTGGATCAGACTTATGCCCACTCTTCACAGGAATTGGTCATATGGGGGGTGTAGTCACCCCAGGGGTAGGTAGTCCTTGACTACTGTTGTAGCGTGATTTCTCTCCTTCTTTCTTTGCACCAATACTCTCCCTTCTGTTCAGCCTGAATGACTGTAGAATGTAGGATGATGTCATGGAATGTTGGTGTGTGGTCTTGGTTAGAGTGTCAGTTGAAGGTGAGAGGCTGAGCAGCAGGGAGGCTGCTCCTGGTGGGGCTACTACTGATTACCATCTTATTTACTACCTACCTTCTTTCTACTTACCTGGAACTGGATATAATAAATTACATCTTGGAACCTACCACTCTGCCTACATTTGGACTTCTTTACTTAGTAAAACTACTATCTCGTACTCCCCTAAACCCCTCAAAATTGATTATTTATGGACCCCCTCCAACACCAGATCGACCGATTCAACTACCTGGGAACAGAAGTAGACGACATTGCAAGAACCAAGGACCTTCACAGAAACTGTTGCCAAACCATGCTTACTGTTTAAAGATTGCAAAGACCCGACTCATACCGTGACTGTGCATCTTCCCAACATGTGGAGGACTGTCCAGCACTTTGACAACCATCTCCCTTGGGGTGGGGGAGCCACCCCCCACATCTGCAAGCTCTGACCGCATCTGCCTGGTTCACTGTACTGTTGGCCATCGGGCCCACCGAGGTAGCAACAATTCAGAATGATGTTTTTGTGGCTCTAGGAGGTCAGCCCCGTCTCTGCCGAATTTCAAGATGCTAGACCCTCCAGGAGCCCTGCTGCACCAATACCCGGAGTACCGGGACAGTTGCACCAGACAAGGCTTGTTCTTCGTCTAGTCCAGACACCATCACCTTGGAAGCCTTCCTGTACAACGAGAGACTTGAGGACCAGTGAGACCTGCAAACAGAGTGGCCCCGCTGTCTTCTCCCCCCACGACTCCCCCCTTCTGCAGGTGTATCGACAACCGTGAGAGACTCAAACATAAGTGGCCATCCAACCAAGCACCTCTGCACCTGAGCCCCCCAGCCCGGGTTCATGACCTCTGACTGTGTCACCTTGGCCTACAGGTCCCCTTGAGCTTATATTCTCCCCCCCCCCCTTTGGGTTCAGCCGGACTTATCCCCATTGCAGCTTTTTTGATTTCAGGTCCCCTTGACTTAACTAGTGTAGCGCTCGAGCCTACCATCCCGACCAGCACCTCTACACTCGGAGACACCGTGACAGGTAAAGTGTAACTGCTGGTGGTACTTTGGACCATGGCCCCCTAGCACCTTTATCTCCAAAGGGCACCTCTAAACTCCGACTGCAAGTATCGTTTTGCTACAGGATTTTCCTCCCATAGGTTAACAATGTAGAGTTGGATGCTCACGCCTCAAACCCGTTATTTGAACTATTTTGCTATTTTCTTCTATAATCGATATCTCCAAATGTTCTCAAGTTTTTCTAAAGATCTTGGTCTCTAAATTCATATAAAAATCTACTTTGTTTTTATAAATTGCTCTGATATCTCATTCAGGGTGTGATCCATTCATTGAATGTGTGTGTGTACAACAAATGCTTAACACTTCCCTTTGATAAGCCGAAGCTGTTCGACCACACTACCACAAATAGAGCAATTGGGATTATTAAAGTAAGTCTTGTAAACCAATAAAGGTTACACAAAGGCAGTGAGAGGGGCCCCTTGAATACCAAAGGAGTAGGGCACTGAATAGACCGTAGTCAAGAAAAGATCCCCTTTGGGTAGGCTTGATACAACAAAACAAAAACACTCATCACAACCAATTTATCACCAGAACATCACACCACCACCACCACCACCAAAGGCCAAGTGTTCACAAATGTAAAAATATTTTATTTAAAAATTACCAAACATATGGTCAAGAACAATAAATCATCATACAGTGTTAAAAAAGTTAAAAACATTCTGACCATTATTATACACAATTAATTATAGGGAGAATCTGCAAGAAAGATAGCTTCTAATCATCAAAAAGGCACATACATTAGATCCAGATCATTTGTTCAGCATATAATTGTTATACATGGAACTTGAGCAATGAAAGTAACAAATGTCACCACAATCTACAGTATGCCTTTACACAGTTTGCGTTGACGTGTTTCGGTGGGTATCACTGCTTAAAACACCACCTTCCTCAGGACAAGAAATAATATCTCCCACATGGATTTTTGGATCTGTCAGGATATCAGGATACACATCCAATTTCAACTGCAGTACAAATTACTTGCAGGCCCGTTTCTGAGGATTGACTATTCTCTCATTTGGGCATCTCTTATATTTTAGGATAAATCTTCCACTTTTCTACTCTTGGTATTTCTTGGAAAAAAGTATAAAATTGAAGAAAAGCCGTTCCGGAACCTCGAGGTTCTATCGGTTCCGGAGGCGTTTTATCCCTGGTATGAGGCTGTATCGGTGTTGTGAAGACTTAACACGAACCGTCTGAAGAAGTGATATCTCTGGTATTTGCACAGAGAGAGGTTTCAAAACTTGGATAAATTGAATATCCTTTACTGCAGAAGAAACACGCCCAATACGAATGTAAGTGGCAAAGAGCGGCTTTTCTTCAATTTTATACTTTTTTCCAAGAAATACCAAGAGTAGAAAAGTGGAAGATTTATCCTAAAATATGAGAGATGCCCAAATGAGAGAATAGTCAATCCTCAGACACGGGCCTGCGAGTAATTTGTACTGCAGTTGAAATTGGATGTGTATCCTTATATCCTGACAGATCCAAAAATCCATGTGGGAGATATTATTTCTTGTCCTGAGGAAGGTGGTGTTTTAAGCAGTGATACCCACCGAAACGCGTCGACGCAAACTGTGTAAAGGCATACTGTAGATTGTGGTGACATTTGTTACTTTCATTGCTCAAGCTCCATCTATAACAATTATATGCTGAACAAATGATCTGGATCTAATGTAAGTGCCTTTTTGATGATTAGAAACTATCTTTCTTGCAGATTCTCCCTATAATTAATTGTGTATAATAATTGTCAGAATGTTTTTTACTTTTTTTTAACACTGTATGATGATTTATTGTTCTTGACCATATGTTTGGTAATTTTTAAATAAAATATTTTTACATGTGTGAACACTTGGCCTTTGGTGGTGGTGTTGTGATGTTCTGGTGATAAATTGGTTGCGATGAGTGTTTTTGTTTTGTTGTATCAACCCTACCCAAAGGGGATCTTTTCTTGACTACAACCAATAAAGGTTGTCTGGACTTTTTGCATTGTGTGCCCTTACATTGGCATCGCTGCATTAAAAAGCCAGCTTCCTACAATATTGAAGTTGAGGTGAGGGCACCATAGATACACAGGCTGGCACTTTACCATTGACAAGTGTGTGACTTCAGAAAGTGCCCACTCACCATGACCATGATATCCAGTTAATCCATATTAGGGCTTTCCAACCGTGAAAAGAAGCCAAGAGTGTGACTACAGGGAAGTGCCCCCTCACCGCAACCATGTAAACCTGTTAACCCATATTAAGGGTTTCCAGTTGTGAAAAGAAACCAAGGTATGAGAGCTCTTGCCTCGTTAATAGCATGGTTTAAGAGTGTTTAGTTGGGGAATATATTTAGGGCACCCCTGACCAAGGCCATTTGACCCAGTGGACAAGGATATTGCCAAAATATGTTGTCTAAATATACACATAAATGAGCAGAATAGAAAGTCATTGTATACCAACAACTATCCATATTATTGTTTGTTATTAATCATATCACGGTTACCCAATCAATAACGAAGAAAACTATATGGGATTACCCAAGACATTTTAAGTACTGGATTCTTGTCTGTATCCAAAACCATTTTATCAAGTACTCACGACATGTTGTTGAGTCCGCCGTGGTGGTATTATCCCTACCGCGGTGGGGTTAGGTCACCGATGATGAAGCATGCCACGATTCTGTGGGTGAGGTCACCTGTCCATTTTTCTTGGATACCTGAAGGTTTTTAGGGAATGACACTTAATAAGTAGTCTTACTCCCCATTCCCTAGCATTCATTTTTGTTCAATAAAATGTTGAAGTTGGCCCTGGACAATATCAAGGAGCCTTTCAAGTCGAAGGTAGTCATGTCACATGTCGAGATGAAGTTCAAAACTTCTCCAAGCGACCCGCTCTACATATGTCTAGGTCCCCAAGATTCCCTGTTGGTGCACAAAGTGTAGAAGCGAGCCTCATCTCAAGATACAGATGATGCCCCACCCCCCTGCAGAAAAAGAGATCAAGCGCTTTGAAACCACTGGCAAATACAGGGGTGTTGGAGCAATCACCCAGTGGCATATTGCCAATTTGGTTGGCTTTCTGTTGATGTATGTAAGGAAATGTCATTTTTGCATGACCGCCACCAAAGTTTTAGACTCATGCAGCTGGTTTTTCGACTCTGAAGGTTCACCGAGGCCTGCTAACTAGAGCTCGATGCCAGTACTCTGACCCTCAAAATTGAATGTTTGATTGGCTTACATTCAATTGGCATAAGGTAACTTGCATATAAGCCCCTAGTATATCGTATAAGGCTACCTAGGGCTTGTAAGTTAAGAGTCCCTCATGGGCTGCAACACTTCATGTGCCACTCTAATTCTGACCAAGTAAAATGCGTTTCACAGCCTGCCACTGCACACGTCAGTCAGTCCAATCACTTTATTCAATACTTACATTTTTTAAGATCATAAAAGTACAAAAAAATGCACCATATACAATTAAAAGAAAAATACAGCTTTCATAATAAAAATAGTAACAGTAATTTGATGACAGACATTAAATTTAAAAACGGGATTAAAATACATGTTTCATAATTCATAAAACAGAGTGGTCCAGCCGCCTGGTCTTCCATGAAAGAAGTAAATATGAAGCCACAGTATAACATACTAATTCATTGGGTAGTGATTGTAAAAAATACAAAGCTGGACGACATTGAATAAAATGATATTTGCGCATTAGCGGCCAGATAAATCTTTTGTGGTGCGCTTTATAAAATTTACAGAAGCATATAATATGTAAATTTGATTGGGGGGAGGACAGGGCGGCAGGTCGACAAAAGAATAGGTGCCAGCCGGATAGGAACGCATAGAAGGAATAAGGTTCAGGCGAAACCGTACCAAAATAAATCGATGGCTCAAGTTGGTCACAAGGGATAAGTATCCCGGGGCGCCTTCCTGTTCAATAGGGCACTCTAAATATAGTTTTACAGATGCTTTCGAGGAATTTTAATTTAGAACGCTCCAAAGCCCTTTGGTTAAAAAATAATATTTTGATTTCTTTTTTTATACTGTAATGCAGTTTAAAGGAAATGTAAATAATCTACCTAAACCAAGGGAGGTGAGACTCTTTTTATTGTATAATAACCATGGGTTCCTTAGGGCATGTTCCAGCGTGAGACAGTCTTCTATTAGTCTCTGTGTAAGGTTTACTGAAGTTCTTCTCCAGATGGAGTGCCACAACAGTATCGGTGCCAGCCTAATTATGTCGTCGATATAAGGGACATCTAACTCGACATGACATAAAAAATTGGAACAGCTGACTGGGAGGCCAATGAGTCTTTTCCAGAAGGAATTTTCAGTAGTCTGGAGAGAATGGGTGTTAGTGTATCCCCAGATTCCTGCTCCATAGGTTGCCACTGATATTGATTTGGCAGAGTAAACCTTTTGATCATCTCAAGGGGCTTCGCACCCAATTTCTTTGTAGAGGAATTAAGTGCCATTATACTTTTTTCTAGTGCTAGGCCCATAGTTTTGATCATATTAGACCAAGATAGTGTTAAAGGGTGGTTTTTAGGGTGCACTACGGCACCTTAATTTGAGCAGGGGTGCTCTATCTAAAATAAGGAAATATACGTGTGAAATGCAGGAACTGAATCAAGAGTGGCACAATTTATTTGAAGAAACAATCTACAGCTACGCAGTCTTAACAAAGACCAGGTGTCAAAGACACATTTTGAAATGAAGAGCAAAAACATGCAATTGCAATGAGGCTTAAAATCATAATAATGCAAAGAGAGAAATACTTTTCAAAATACAATAAGCATTATAGCCTCAGCCAAAGATGCTAGAGAAGATGACTGAGGGGGTGCACACAAGCGTCATGACCCAAGGGTTCATTTGTGCGAGGTAATCCGTCGAATGGACTGAAGAGCAGATCTTTTATACTCTTTTAATGAAGAACTATTGACCACAGAATCCCGACAGCAGGTGCTTTGACCGCAGAACATGGCGCACTTTGGTCACTTCTTGGAAATATTTGGAACACAGAAGTGACACTACATTACAAAAGTTTACCAAAAGGTCACTTGATGTTTGACCGGAAATCATAATGAAATTGAACATTTATCGAAAATGATTTGCGTCACTTCTCGGAAACTTTTTAAGAAAGCAGAAGAATACAAAAGGTGGAAAGTCCCAGTTGGCCCAGTCTGCCCCCACTTCTACTCTTGGCCAATTTTGTTCTCCTAAAGTACAGTACAGGAGGCCTACTGCCTCCTAGACGCTCAATGCAGTGTGGACAATTTGAACACAACCCTGTCTGTGGGCTGGCAGGGACAATTGAGACTCTTATGCTTCAGATGTGGACAGAATGGGCCTGGGGCACTATATGGTAAAAACTAGACCCTGCTTCATTCCCTCCTCTTGTTCATTCTTGAACAAAATTCTTACAGCATACCTTGCAGGCACTCCTTCTAGTTGGTGTATCCCAGGGGTGTCATTCACATTGGAACATTGGCACATTTGGAACATTGGTTCTCCTGCGTCTTCCTTAACTCTATATACTCTCCTTCAGGTATGTCAATGAGGGATGTATATGGTGTCGGTGATGGTGGATCAATATTCAAATCCTATCTCAGTTGGTATCTAACAGTGAGTTGGGGGCTATTGACCTGGCACTGGGTAATGGTAGCAGGCTGCATTGAATGTAGTCCTATTGTTGTTACTTCTACTACTTCTATAAGTGCTAAGTTATCCCCATTCTATCCTTTTTCCTATATATATATATATATATATATATATATAGGCTTTATGAATGTTCCCTATTCCTACATAATTCATACCTACTAATTTACTATCAGTATTTATAGCAAAATGACAGAATAACTGCACAGTACAACAGAGGAGCAACAGCACACCGAAAACCGGTAACAAAACATTTTTAGAATGGCAGACAGCCATGAAGACATCCAGTCAAAGTTCAACCAATGGGTGGCTGTGTCTGCTATGGCACCTCCTCCAGCAATCATTTTCTTTTCTATGTTGTTCAAGTCCTTGATGGCCTTGGTGATGGAGCCATTTTCTTCATCGTTGGCAATGTGCAGCACAGACTCCCTATCCGAAGGCATACCCTCCTCTTGGTCTTTCTGAAGATAGCTGGACCCTGTTCAATAGGCGGAACTCCTGTGGTATGTCTTTTGAATGCTGTCCACCAATAGTACTCAGCATACTGCCAATGTCGGTGGCGCAAGGTAACAGACCAGAGATGGGCATGGATGTGGGAGATATTAGCTGCTGGAACGATCAGGGAGACTTTGTGCATTGTTCTAGTGAGCACAGGCTGCTCCTTCGAGGAGGCTGTTGGAGATAGAGACGTTCTCCGCAGGCCCAGTAGAAGTTCATTAGGCTGGAGGTGCCATATTGCATGTCCAAATTATAGATGATGCTGTTGCATCCAGAGTTGCGCCCAACAGGTACCGTGCCATTTCCTAGAAAACAGAGAAGAGGTGACTTTAGTTTGTAATCTTTTCATAATTTTGGACATTTTCTCCCCACCCCAAGTAGACATCCAGTCTATCCCATCTTCATAACCTTAGTCTACCCTATGTGGCCCTAAGTACACTGCTCTATATCTCAAGTAACCCGGGGCACTCCATTTGTCATGGACGTAAATTTGTGCAAATAAGCATAAAGCAGTTCTATTTTGGCAGTTCTATTTTGGCATGGGCAATGTAGGGTGTGGGGCAAAGAGCCATTACAGTCGGATAGTGATCCTGTTATCATAAACCCATTGTTCCTATCAAAAGCTACACTAAAGTCGACATCAGGAACTCCTATCTTAAACATCTTTGTTACCTTCCCTTCTATTCTGGAATTGCCTGTGATAACCTCATGCATCATTAGAGTGTGGTCCCATACTGTTCTATTTACCAACACTTCAGAGAAGTTGGCCTCAATAATCTGAACTTGCCCCTGTATTCTGTTGAGGAACAGGTGTAGGAGATATTCTACAGTGTGGTAATACTTCCCTAGGAAAATCAGTCTATCTGCGCCTACTGCGTTTGGGAATGTATGAGCCATATAACAGTATTAATTATTTTCCTGTCTCCCTACTATTGTCATCTGCCTTTACCACATGTCCTGAAGGGAGTCATGAGCAGCATGCTGTCTAACTGCTTGGGCAGTATTTACATTATTGCATTATTACTTCCAACAAAGGAAGGGGATGAGGACACAGGGTGCGCATGAGTATTTGGTGTGCTGACGGAACTGGCAGAGGATGTTGAACCTTTCGCATTACTACGGGGACCATTTCCAGTACATGTGCTAGCACGTATATTGGGAGGTGAAGTGGTGCACAGTGGTATTGGCAACTTCAACATTTTGAGGAATACAAGCCTTTTTATCAATACAATGAGAAATAACAGCGAACCAATTAAACAGTCCTAGTGCCACTCTGACAATAATGTAACATATTATAATACAAATACATAACTTCGCACAGGACACTTCTGTGTGGCGGCGGCTGAGTCCATAGACCACCAAACGATCATCGTCTTCTTCTTCTGGGACAGTCAATGGGAACAAGTTACCCTCCTCTAGTTCGTCGATCAGTGTTGAGGGGGTGCAGGGTCGACCCTGAAGTCTGTTCCGTTAATCCTTTCCTCTTGGTAATGCGGACAGCTGTTGGTGAAGAGTCTATGACTTTAAAATGTCCTTCAAATTTTGGATCACTGTCTGACATTTTTCTGTACAAAAATCTGTGTTCCAGGATGGATATGTGTGAGCTCATGTTCGATGGGGCCCTTCTTCTTCCACTTGGATATCTAGGTAGAAAGGAACTTCACAGCGCTTGTTAATTCACACAGATGCTCCAACCTTTCAGCTTTCACAATTTCAGAAGCGCTTCCAGTGAATTTTAAGTCTAGTTGCTGGTACTGATACATTTATTAATTGTTCAGTGACAAGCATATGGGGCATTAGGTGATGGTCATAACTTTGAATATGTCTTAGTGAAAACAGGGTAATTTGTAGGCAATTTTGCTCAATTGTGGCACTTATCATGCTTATGTTATTTTTAAGCAGTCCGTTCAGGCATTGCTGAAATTTGTTGCTGCTTTAATATCACAGTGGACACATGGTCCAGCTTTGATCCAAACGTGTGAGAAACTTGTAGTAGGGCCTGTGGTATGACATGTTTTCCTGTTACAGCCTGCCTATAGATAAAATCTAGGGGATCTAGTTGTACTCCCCTCTTATTTTTCATTTCTAACCAAACATGAGGTGGTGGAAACATGAATATTGAGCATATGTATGCAAACATCCCTAAAACAGGAAACCCAGTACACTTCTTAGGGACGTAGGGAAGAACCCAAAAATAATGTTGCAAAACCTCGAAACATCAATTAACTCCGAAAGCGCATTTCCTAGCACTGGGGCGTGTGTGGGGGAAGTCAGTGTGGCGGCTATCTGTGGTAATCTATTCCTACGGATCTCTGGTCTCTGTACCAAAGTGGACCCTAAAATCGATACTTAAAATGAGGGAAGTCTGTGAGCAAACGAACCAAGCCCATACCAAACCCAGCACAATTCTTTTAATTGATGCCAGGCAAAGAGGTGGTCGGTCAGTAGTGTTGTTTTAGTACAGTGGTCATAGGGGAGCGAAGTATATATATATATATTCACTGAAAAACCATAGGTTTCAGGGACGTTATAGTTAGAAATTATCATTTAAAAAACCTTAGAAATTCACTGAAAAAACCACAGGTTTCAGGGACGTTATAATTAGTTGGACATTTCACTCGTACAAAACCAAAGAAATTTGGCAGTTATAGTTAGTTCAGCTAACTATAACTCACGACCCCGCAATGCACTGCTGATGACGTCACATATTACATCATTCATGACAGTCAGTGACATCACTGATGACATCTCAAATGACATCACTGATGACATCATCCAGTGACTGTGTTTCTGTAAAGTTTAAATATGTTCTATATATATATAGGCCAAGGTGTATTGAAGAATGAGTGGGTGTATAAGTGTCTGAATGGATGATTTAGTAGGTGCGTGACTGACTGTATAAGTGAGTGATTAATCGTGTCTTACTGAATGCATGGGTTAGTGACTAAACTGTGTGAATGTCTGTATTAGTCTGTCAGTTGGTGTGTAAGCGGCTGCATGGGTTGGTGAGTAGCTACATGAGTGTCTATATGGGTTATTGATTGGTTGCCTGAGAATCTGTATGGGTGCCTGAGTGTGTCTGTGGGTGGGGGGTGTGTGACTGTGCATAGATGTGAGTAGGTGATTCACTGGGTGTATGGGTTCAAGAGTGCATCTGTGAAGGGCTGTATGGGTGGGTGAGTGTTTGTATGGGTGTGTTGGTGAGTGAATGGATGTCTCAGTGGTACATGTGAGTAACTACATATGTGAAAGGCAGTATATGTGAGTGTTGGAGTATATAAATGACTATATGTGAGTGAGTGATTGTGAGAGTGGCTGTATGGATGAGTATGTGCTTGTGTCAGTGATTGTAGAAGAGAGTAAATATGTGTTAGCTGTATGAATAAGTGAAGTGGTGTGTGTATAACTGTATAGGTGAGTAAATGGGAGTATGATTGATTCTTTGCATGACTGACTAGGTGTGTGAGTAACTCTATGGGTGAGTGGTGGTGTGTGAGTGTCTGTATAGGTGTATGAGTGCATATGATAGTGCTTTATTGATGAGTGACTGCATGTATGAGTAACTGTATGGATGAATGAGTGGACATGTGTGTAGACCTAGGAATCAGTGAGTGGGTATGTAGTAACTGGTATTGGTGTGTCTATGGTTTCGAAAATGGTAGTCTGCATTTTAGAGTGGGTGTATCAAAGATTATATTAGGGTGTGAGGAGGTGCATCAGATTATCACGTGGATGATGTCATCAGTGATGTCACTGACCATGTCATGAATGATGTAATATGTGACGTCATCAGCAGTGCATTGCGGAGGCGCGAGTTATAGTTAGCTGAACTAACTATAACTGCCGAATTTCTCTGGTTTTGTACGAGTGAAATGTCCAACTAATTATAACGTCCCTGAAACCTGTGGCTTTTTCAGTGAATTTCTAAGGTTTTTTTAAATGCTAATTTCTAACTAAAACGTCCCTGAAACCTATGGTTTTTTCAGTGAATTTCAAAGGTTTTTTAAATGCTAATTTCTAATTATGCCTACAGAGGTAGGACATATGCAGAAAGAGGAAGAAAGGCGCAGAAAGAAGCAAGAGAAATGCAGAAAGAGGCAACAGAAGTCCAGAAAGACGAAGAAAGGTACAGAAAGAAGCAAGAGATGTGCACAAAGAACCAACAGAGGAGCAGAAAGAGGCCTTAATGCAAAGTCATCCTGTGCCCCCAACATTTTGCTGACGGGTACTGGTGTTAACTGACTCTGACTAGCCAGGCCCGGAGCCAGTGCTATGCTGAAAGACACTTAGAATACAGTGAAAACACCTACATACACTAGGGTACACTATGGGTTGGGCTACCCCGGTGATTGGCATGACCTCCCCTGTAAGGCCCTAGTACATAATAGGGCAGGGGGATTAAAACTACCTGTAACTAAGAGGTGCAGAAGGAGGCAAGAGAAGTGCAGAAAGAAGCAAGGGAAGTGCACAAAGAGGCAAGAGAATTGCTGACGAAGCAACAGAGGTGTAGAAAGAAGCAAGAAAAGTGCAGAAAGAGGCAAGTGAGATGTAAAAACAGGCAGGAAAGGTACAGAAAGAGGGAAGACGAGTGCAGAAAGAGACCAGGGTGCAGAAAGAAGCAATGAGGTGCAGAAAGAGGCAACAGACGTGCAGAAAGAGGGAAGAGAGGTGCAGAAAAAGGCAAGAAAATTGCAGAAAGAGGCAAAAGAGGTATCTAAAGAGACAACAGGGGTGCAGAAAGAAGCAAGACAGGTGCAGGAAGAAGCATGGAAAGTGCAGAATGAAGCAACATGGGTGCAGAAAGAGGCAAGAGAAGTGTAGAAAGGAGCAAGTGAGGTTCAGAAAGAGGCAAGGGAGGTGCAGAAACAGGCAATAGAAGTGCAGAAAGAGGCAAGAGAATTGCTGAAAGAAGCAACAGAGGTGTAGAAAGAAGCAAGAAAAGTGCAGAAAGAGGCAAGTGTGATGCAAAAACAGGCAGGAAAGGTACAGAAAGAGGGAAGAAGTGCAGAAAGAGACAACGGGTGCAGAAAGAAGCAAATGAGGTGCAGAAAGAGGCAACAGATGTGCAGAAAGATGGAAGAGAACTGCAGAAAAAGGCAAGAAAAGTGCAGAAAGAGGCAAAAGAGGTACATAAAGAGACAACAGGGGTGCAAAAACAGGCAGGAAAGGTACAGAAAGAGGGAAGAAGTGCAGAAAGAGACAACGGGTGCAGAAAGAAGCAAATGAGGTGCAGAAAGAGGCAACAGATGTGCAGAAAGATAGAAGAGAACTGCAGAAAAAGGCAAGAAAAGTGCAGAAAGAGGCAAAAGAGGTACATAAAGAGACAACGGGTGCAGAAAGAAGCAAGACAGGTGCAGAAAGAGGCATGGAAAGTGCAGAATGAAGCAACGGGTGCAGAAAGAGGCAAGAGAGGTGCACAAAGAGGTGAGAGAGTTACAGAAAGAGGCAAGTGAAGTGCAGAAGGAGGCAAGAGAACTGCAGAAAGAGGCAATAGAGGTGCAGAAAGAGGCAAGTAAGATGCAAAACCAGGCAGGAAAAGTAGGAAGGCGAGTGCAGAAAGACAACAGGGGTGCAGAAAGAAGCAATGAGGTGCAGAAAGAGGCAACAGACGTGCAGAAAGAGAGAAGAGAGGTGCAGGAAAAGGCAAGAAAATTGCAGAGAGACAAAAGAGGTATCTAAAGAGACAACAGGGGTGCAGTAAAAAGCAAGACAGGTGCAGAAAGAAGCATGGAAAGTGCAGAATGAAACAACAGGGATGCAGAAAGAGGCAGGAGAGGTGCACAAAGAGGCGAGAGAGTTACAGAAAGAGGCAAGTGAAGTGCAGAAGGAGGCAAGAGAACTGCAGAAAGAGGCAGGAAAGGTACAGAAAGAGGGAAGACGAGTGCAGAAATCGACAACAGGGGTGCAGAAAGAAGCAAATGAGGTGCAGAAAGAGGCAACAGACATGCAGAAAGAGGGAAGAGAGGTGCAGAAAAAAGGCAAGAAAAGTGCAGAAAGGCAAAAGGGGTACATAAAAGAGACAACAGGGGTGCAGAAAGAAGCAAGACAGGTGCAGAAAGAGGCAAGTGAGATGCAAAAACAGGAAGGAAAGGTACAGAAAGAGGGAAGACAAGTGCAGAAAGAGACAACAGGGGTGCAGAAAGAAGCAACAGACGTGCAGAAAGAGGGAAGAAAGGTGCAGAAAAAGGCAAGAAAAGTGCAGAAAGGCAAAAGAGGTACATAAAGAGACAACAGGGGTGCAGAAAGAAGCAAGACAGGTGCAGAAAGAAGCATGGAAAGTGCAGAATGAAGCAACAGGGGTGCAGAAAGAGGCAAGAGGTGTAGAAAGGAGCAAGTGAGGTGCAGAAAGAGCCAACAGAGGTGCAAAAAGAAGCAAGAGAGGTGCTGAAACAGGCAAGAGAAGTGCACAAAGAGGCAAGAGAATTGCTGAAAGAAGCAACAGCGGTGTAGAAAAAAGCAAGAAAAGTGCAGAAAGAGGCAAGTGAGATGCAAAAACAGACAGGAAAGGTGCAGAAAGAGACAACAGGGGTGCAGAAAGAAGCAAATGAGGTGCAGAAAGAGGCAACAGACGTGCAGAAAGATGGAAGAGAACTGCAGAAAAAGCCAAGAAAAGTGCAGAAAGAGGCAAAAGAGGTTCATAAAGAGACAACCGGTGTGCAGAAAGAAGCAAGACCGGTGCAGAAAGAAGCAACAGAAATGCATAAAGAGGCAAGAGAGGCGCAGAGGGAAGCAAGAGTGGCTTGCACACCATTAGTACCAATTTAACACCCACATTTAGCAATAAGTAACACTGTGGAAACTAGCAGAAATCGCTGTTAGCATGAGCTGAAGCCATTTTGGTTCTGGCAGCCATTTTAGTTAGCCATGTGCTGGCCATGTGCTTCTTGTCTCTTTACTGTTGCCTGCTTTTCTATTCTGCTTGAGTCATCAGGTACAGTTAACTCCTTCAGCACTGAGCCAGAGCAATGTATGATCAGAAAGGCCTGTAGCTGCTAGAATACACCTGTTTTAGAATAGAACTGTCAGGCTGTTTTAACTGATGTAAGCAGAAATGTCTCCCCTCCCACTTTGTTGAGCAAGCAATTTTTGTATACCCATGTTAGTCAATAACTATTTTTGTATGTGCCAGTACCTCCCCTTTGAGTCTCCATGCTGACTATGCAACAAATGTATATATATAAGGCCCCTGGTTCCTGTACTCCTTGGACTACCTCATACAGTGACCTGAGGGTACTGTATTGACGTAGTCTCCCTCATGTGAGGTTAATAAATCTATTTTCTTTGATATTGCAGCTTCCGTGCCAATCTCTATTTGTTAGTCCAAGGACTTGAGTATGCAGAAGGGCGAACCCCTGTACTGGTGGGCTTCTAGAGAGTCTCACTCCCACAACACGTGACCATTCTAGGTTTGCAAAGGGCCTTCCAACACGCTGTAACACTTGTCGCTGCATTTTTGGTAACGTTTGACCCGTTTCAGCTAGAAACAAGGCTTTTTTGTTCAAATCTGCAGATTAGGGTGCAGATGTTTAATTATGTGGCTAATGCAGAAAATGTATAATTGTGCGAAAGTCGGTGCAGCCAAACAGTCACATAATTCCAGTGGCCCTGCTCATAGCTCTGACTAGGTCCACAAGTGCTCCTCAGTGATTCCATCTTTTTTTGTCTCACTGAGATCATAGTTGAGCTTCTATGGAAACGAGGAAGGCTAAACCGGAGGTTACCACTCCACAACACAGACTACCATACCACATAATTACTCTCCATAACACATAATCCCACGCTACATAATTCCTATACACTAAATACCACATACTTTCTATCCACATAATTTCACTGCACAACATACCACATAATTCCACTACACACAACGTACATCCACTCCACTCCAAAAACATTAGTAAAAACTTTTGCATTTACAACGCTAATAGCTCTAATTCTCGCAAATGCGAAACCTATTACATTGCAAACACTTCTTTAACTAGTAGTCGTGTTTGCAGAGTGGTGGAGAAAGGGTGCTGGGCCTCCGACCAGCGCTCAGGAATTCCACTGCGTAGGGCTTACAGGAGGTATCAGGAGGGCTTCTTGGCCCCCAAAGTCCCTCAGGAGTAAATTGGACTTCATCCCCCATCCCGTAGTCTGCCAGGAGGCGCGTTTGCAGAATGGTGGAGAAAGGGGGCATGGCCTCCGAAGACGTCTTAGCAATCCCACTGTGCGGGACTTACTGGAGGTAACAAGAGGGGTAGTTGGCCCCCAAGGACATCCTTGGGGGCCAACTACCCCTCCTATTACCTCCAGTAAGTCCCACACAGCAGCATTGCTAAGTTCGAAGAGCAGGCCACGCCCCCTTTGCCCACCACTCTACAAACGCGCTCCCTGGCGCGCTCTTGGATGGGGATTGAAGTCCCCTTTGCTGCTGGGGGTCCTTTAGGGGCCAACTAGCCTACCTCTTACCTTCAGTAAGCCCCACGCAGTGGGATTACTGAGAGGTAGACAAAGGCCACGCCCCCTTTCTCCACCACTCTGCAAACGCGCCCCCTGGTGCGTTGTTAGTAGGGGAATTAATTCCCCTTGAATACTGAGGGTCCCTGGGGGCCAACTAGCCCACCAGGTACCTCCAATATGCGCCACAGAGCTGGATTGCAGAGAGGTGGTCCGAGGCCACGCCCCCTTTTTACACCACTCTGCAAACGCGCCTCTTGGCACACTGCTGCTCGGGGGATGAAGTCCACTTGTTTCCTGAGGTCCTCAGGACACAAGAGGACCTCATCGCCCCACCAGCAGTGCGCCAGAAGCCGCGTTTGCAGAGTGGTGTAAAAAGGGGCGTGGCCTCGACAACCTCTCTGCAACGCAGCTCTGTGGCGCTTACTGGAGGTACCTGGTGGGCTAGTTGGCCCCCAGGGACCCTCAGGATCCAAGGGGACTTAATCCCCCAAGTTACAACACGCCAGGGGGCGCGTTTGCACACTTGTGATATCAGGCCCCGCCCCCTCCGTGCACCACTGTGCAAACGCGCCTCCTGGCGCGTTGTAACTTGGGGGATTAAGTCCCCTTGAATCCTGAGGGTCCCTGGGGGCCAACTAGCCCACCAGGTACCTCCAGTAAGCCCCATAGAGCTGCTTGCAGAGAGGTGGTCCGAGGCCACGCCCCTTTGTACACCACTCTGCAAACGCGGCTTCTGGCGCTTACTGGAGGTACCTGGTGTTCTAGTTGCCCCCCAGGGACCCTCAGCATTCAAGGGGAATTAATTCCCCAACTTGCAACGCGCCAGGGGGCGCGTTTGCAGAGTGCTGCAGGGAGGGGGCGGGCCCTCCGGCGAGATGCCGGCTTTTTTTCTTTATTTTATTTTTTAGAAGGGGGGCTGTGTGGCCCCCCTTTTACCATTTTTTGGGGCCCTGGGGACCCCATCCCCCAGGGCCGCACCTCTATTTATTAAAAAAATAAACGGGAAGGGGGCCGCGTGGCCCCCCTCCCGAGGCCAATTTCGGCCCCGGAGACCCCATCCCCCGGGGCATGGCCAGTCTTTTTTTTATATTTCTTATATATTTATTTGGAGGGGGGCCGCGTGGCCCCCCTCCTCAGGCCAATTATGGCCCCGGGGACCCCATCCCCCGGGGCGGCCTTTCTTTTTAAATTATTTTTTTCAGCGGAGGGGGGCTGCTTGGCCCCGTGGCCCCCCTCCCGGGCCACTTCTGGCCCCGGGGACCCCATCCCCCGGGGCCTGGCCTCTGTGATGGGGAGCCTCAATGCCCCCACGGTCCCTGCCGGCTCCCCGCGTCCTGCGGGAGCCGGCATTGCTTTTCCATACGGGGAGCTGCTAACATGCAGCTCCCCTTGTGGAAAAGCAATTTGCTTTGGATTTTGGAAGCAAGAGCAGGAAACCTGCTCTCGCTTCCAAAATCCAAAGCAGAGTTTGCTATGACAGGCCGCCCTGCCGTAGCAAACAGCAGTGTCCCGGGGGTGGGCACCCCGGGACACTGCAGGAGCCGGCCCTGGGGGGTGGCGGTCCCCAGGGCCATCGAGGGCTCCAGGAGGGGGGCCGCGCGGCCCCCCTCCCTTCAGTTTCAAAGCCCCGGGGAGGTGGTGGTTCCCAGGGCTGGGGGTCCGTAACGGACCCTCGAATTTGCATAAAAGATTGCCCCGGGAAGGTGGTGGTCCCCCGGGCGTGTGGGGGGGCTCTTTCACCCCCCACACATTTTTAAAAACAAAAACAAAACAGAGCCTCGGGGAGGTGGCGGTCCCCGTGGCAGCGTGGGGAGGGGTTGGGACCCCCCCATGCTTTTACTAATGAAGCCCCGGGGAGGTGGCGGTCTCCGGGGCTGCGGGGGGGCCGAGTGCCCCGTGCATAAATCATAAAGCCCCAAGGAATTGGCGGTTCCCGGGGCTGTGGGGGCCCCCACGGGCCCCCACACCATAAATAGTATTGCCCCCAGGACTTGGCCCACCCAGGGGCTTTGAAAACAAAGCGCGGGAGCCCGCGCTTCGTTTTTTGAAATTTTCGGACGGATTCGCGCACCTGGTGCGACCCGCCCAAAAATTTAAAACAAAAAAAATGCTTTTTTTTGGGGCCTGGGCAGGCCTGGGGGGGTCAGGGTGTTTTTACCCTGCCCCCTTTCTTGTTTTTAATCTTTTTTTTTTTTTTTACCTTTTTCCTTCTCCCTCGTCGGAGGCACAAGATGGCTGCCAACACTTCCTGGTTTGAAGTGTTGGCAGCCAATCAGAGGCAAGCTCGTGCTCGGGATGTTAGGTTCCGCCCAGATATCGAAAGTTTTCTTTTTTTTAATTTCTCAGGAACTACTGAACGGAATTACACCATTTAAAAAAAAAAAAAGGTCGCTTTCTGAACCAAGCGCTACCTTTTTGCCAAATTTGGTGTAATTCCGTTCAGCAGTTCGGGCTGTAGCTTTGTCTAAAGTTTCCTATGGAAATTAACGCTTGACGAATCATCCCGAAACTTTCAAGACAGGAGCTGACCGGAGCGGGCCACTAGTTTTGAAAATTTCGCGAAGATTTGTCAACCAGCGCCAAAGTTATTGGGAAAACAAAAAACGCTTTTCCTATGGAAACTAGGTCCTAACTATAACTACCTACTGGCGACCGAGTGAAATGTCCATCTAACTATAACGCCCCTGAAACCTATGGTTTTTTCAGTGAATTTCTAAGGTTTTTTAAATGCTAATTTCTAACTATAACGTGCCTGAAACCTATGGTTTTTTCAGTGAATATATATATGTATATCTCAAGGTCGATGGAAGAATAAATGGGTATATAAGTGTCTAAATGGATGATTTTTTTTGTAAAATTGATTGTATAACTGACTGATTAAGTGCATCTTAGTGAATACATGGGTTAGTGAGTAATGTTTAAATATGAAAATATCTGTATCAGTCTCTCACTTTGTGTATAAGTGGCTGCAGGGGTTGGTGAGTAGCTACATGAGTGTCTATATGGGTTATTAGTTGGTTTTTTGAGTATCAGTATGAGTGTCTGAGTGTCTGTATGGTTCGGTGGGGGTATTACTTAGTGCATAGATGCATGAATGAGTAACTCACTGTTTGTATGTGTTGAAGACAGCATGTGTGCAGGACTGTATAGGTGGATGAGTGTGTGTATGGGTGTGTTAGTGAGTGAATGACTGTCTCAATAGTGTCTTTATGAGTAACTACATATGTTTTAAACTAGTATATGTGAGTATTGGTGTATATAAGTGAGTATATGTGAGAGTGAGAGATTGGAAGAGTTCCTGTACAAATAAGTAGGTGTTTCTATAAGTGATTGTTTAAGAGAGTAAGTATGTGTAAGTTTCTGTAGAAGTAAGTGTGGTAGTGTGTGTATAACTGTATATGCAAGTAAATGGATGTTTGATACTTTGTTTGCATGTGTGACTATGTGTGTGAGTAACTCTAAGGATGAGTGGCGGTGTGTAACAGGATGTATAGGTGTATGAGTGAGTACATGTATGAGTGATTGTATAGGGACTGTTGGTGAATGAGTGGATGTGTGTGTAGATCTTGGAATTACTGAATTGGTGTGTTGTAACTGGTATTGGTATGTCCATTGTTTTGAAAATGTCAGTTTGTATTTTTGAGTGTGTGTATCAAAGGTTATATTAGGGTGAGAGGAGGTCTGCCACTCTATCACATGGATGATGTCATCAGTGATGTCATTTGAGATGTCATCAGTGATGTCACTGACCATGTCATGAGTGATGTAATATGTGACGTCATCAGCAGTGCATTGCGGGCGCGCGAGTTATAGTTAGCTGAACTAACTATAACGGGGGAATTTCTATGGTTTTGTACGAGTGAAATGTCCAACTAACTATAACGCCCCTGAAACCTATGGTTTTTTCAGTGAATTTCTAAGGTTTTTTAAATGCTAATTTCTAACTATAACGTGCCTGAAACCTATGGTTTTTTTCAGTGAATATATATATTTATTACACTATGTATACATGTGAAAATGTCTCGTTCCGCCTGTTTGCCTCGGTGGCACGGAAAAAATGGGTGGAACTGACGTCAGCACGCCGACGAGGTCCTCTTATGGCTCCGATGACGTCATACGTTGTCGCGAGCGGAGCCGTGCTATTATGACGTCCTCGTTGATGTGGGAGAGCTAGGAAAGAATTTCCGTGGAATGCTGGTGCAGGGAATATTCACCTAAGTCTTCAGGCTAGTCCTTTGGGAGCAACTGTTTATGTTGCCACTCCAGAAACCAAAACCAGTGATCAGCGGTCAGAGGCCCTGCAGATGGCACACGAGGTGGGGTGCCCAGTCGTGTGCACCGGCGGGGCAGCGAAGTGACAAGCACCACAACCCACAAAAAAGGTAACGAGGGCACTGAATAACACAGGATCTTCTCTTTGTATCTGGCAGGAACAACGAAGTTAAAATGCCCTAGTACCAAAATGTAGAATTAGTGCTACAACGGTCTTCAAGAGGACCTGCGATGCTGCTTCTGCCTCCCGTACCCTGGAGGCAGCACATGGGTCACGCGGTACGGTCATACTGCGGTGGGACGCACACTCGTTGACCTCTCACGGCACTGCTCCACACTTCAGGGAGGACGCTTTCCATTAGCTATGTTTTCTGATGACGTTTCGCGCCGGCCCCGTCCAACAACAGAACTCCTTTAGATCCAAAGAGACTCTTTCACTCTCTCACCGGAAGTGAAACCAGGCCACGCGGACACTTTCACAATACAACAGCCGGGAATGCACTTTTCGGTAAAAAAACCACATTCCTTCCTCCTAATTAATCAAATAAACGTCTCACTGAAGAACAGGGGCCAGCTTCGATCGGTAAGCAGCCGTTACAACAACTTTTTTAATTCGCGATACCATTACAACGCATGCATTACCACGCATGGTTGTACATCGCAAAGTCATTACTACGCATTTTTTTAGAACGCATGGTCATTTACCACGCATGCCTTTACAACGAATTTTGTTGTAAAGGTATGTATGGTAAATGACCATGCGTTCTAAAAAACATGTAGATGATCCACGTCGTTGTAAGGAAACAGGCTGTTCCGTTTCCTCACAACGACGTGCACCGCCCCTCAGAGATGACGTGAAGCAGAAACCACGAGGAGAGAGGAACCACGAGGAGTGAGAGGTAAGGGGATTGGGCATGGGGTGGGGGTTTCTTTTCTAGGGTTTAGGGTAGTGCAGTGGTGTTTGGGTGGTGTAGGGGGTCATGCTGGGGTTAGTGTTTTAGGGTTTAGGGTAGTGCAGTGGTGTTTGGGTAGTGTAGGGGTCGTGCTGGGGGTAGTGTTTTAGGGGTTAGGGTAGTGCAGTGGTGTTTGTGTAGTGTGGGAGGTCATGCTGGGGGTAGTGTTTTAGGGTTTAGTGTAGTGCAGTGGTGTTTGGGTAGTGTAGGGAGTCATGCTGGGGGTAGTGTTTTAGGGTTTAGGGTAGTCCAGTGGTGTTTGTGTAGTGTTGGGGGTCGTGCTGGGGGTAGTGTTTTAGGGTTTAGGGTAGTGCAGTGGTGTTTCGGTAGTGTAGGGGTCGCGCTGGGGGTAGTGTTTTAGGGTTTAGGGTAGTGCAGTGGTGTTTGAGTAGTGTAGGGAGTCATGCTGGGGATAGTGTTTTAGGGTTTAGGGTAGTGCAGTGGTGTTTGGGTAGTATAGGGGGTAGTGCTGGGGTAGTGTTTTAGGGTTTACGGTAGTGCAGTGGTGTTTGTGTAGTGTAGGGGTCGTGCTGGGAGTAGTGTTTTAGGATTTAGGGTAGTGCAGTGGTGTTTGTGTAGTGTAGGGGGTAGTGTTTTAGGGTTTAGGGTAGTGCAGTGGTGTTGGTGTACTGTAGGGGGTCGTGCTGGGTTCTAGTGTTTTAGGGTTTAGGGTAGTGCAGTGGTGTTTGTGTAGTGTAGGGGGTCGTGTTTTAGGGTTTATGGGTCATGCAGTGGTGTTTGGGAAGTGTAGGGGGTCGTGCTGGGGGTAGTGTTTTTGGGTTTAGGGTAGTGCAGTGGTGTTTGGGTGGTGTAGGGGGTCATGCTGGGGTAGTGTTTTAGGGTTTAGGGTAGTGCAGTAGTGTTTGAGTAGTGTAGGGGGTCATGCTGGTGGTAGTGTTTTAGGGTTTAGGGTAGTGCAGTGGTGTTTGTGTAGTGTAGGGGGTCATGCTGGGAGTAGTGTTTTATGGTTTAGGGTAGTGCAGTGGTGTTTGGGTAGTGTAGGGGGTCGTGCTGGGGGTAGATTTAGGGTTTAGGGTAGTGCAGTGGTGTTTGGGTAGTGTAGGGAGTCGTGCTGGGGGTAGTGTTTTAGGGTTTAGGGTAGTGCAGTGGTGTTTGTGTAGTGTAGGGGTTGTGCTGGGGGTAGTGTTTTAGGGTTTATGTTAGTGCAGTGGTGTTTGGGTAGTGTAGGGGTAGTGCTGGGGTAGTGTTTTAGGGTTTAGGGTAGTGCAGTGGTGTTTGTGTAGTGTAGGGTGTAGTGCTGGGGGTAGTGTTTTAGGGTTTAGGGTAGTGCAGTGGTGTTTGGGTAGTGTAGGGGTTCATGCTGTGGGTAGTGTTTTAGGGTTTAGGGTATGGCAGTGGTGTTTGGGTAGTGTAGGGGGTCATGCTGGGGGTAGTGTTTTATGGTTTAGGGTAGTGCAGTGGTGTTTGGGTAGTGTAGGGGGTCGTGCTGGGGGTAGTGTTTTAGGGTTTATGTTAGTGCAGTGGTGTTTGTGTAGTGTAGGGGGTCATGCTGGAGGTAGTGTTTTAGGGTTTAGGGTAGTGCAGTTGTGTTTAGGTAGTGAAGGGGGTCGTGCTGGGGGTAGTGTTTTAGGGTTTAGGGTAGTGAAGTGGTGCTTGTGTAGTGTATGGGGTCGTGCTGGGAATGTTGTTCATTTCTATGGCAAAATGAACCCCCTCATTTTGTTCCTTTTTAAATTAAATGTTTTAAGTGTTACCAGTTTATTCCAATCAAGATGGCTTCAGGTGTGCCATAATTTTGTCATAAGTAAGACTGTTAGCTCTCTAGTTGTTCTTTAGAACACTCTGGGAAGCTGCAGTAGAACACAAAGGCATCAACTGACAGGCTGCTCCTGTTGAAATATAACAGGAAGATATTTGAGATCACACTTGAAACATGTCCTAATTTTTCTTTCTACAGCACTAACCATAATTTCTATGACAAAATGAACCCCATCATTTTGTTCCTTTTTAAATTAAATGTTTTAAGTGTTACCAGTTTATTCCAATCAAGATGGCTTCAGGTGTGCCATACTTTTGTCATAAGTAAGGCTGTTAGCGCTCTAGTTGTTCTTTGGAACACTCTGGGAAGCTGCAGTAGAACACAAAGGAATCAACTGGCAGGCTGCTCCTGTTGAAATATAACAGGAAGATAGTTGAGATCTCACTTAAAACATGTCCTAATTTTTCTTTCTAAAGCACTAACCATAATTTCTATGACAAAATGAACCCCCTCATTTTGTTCCTTTTTATATTAAATGTTTTAAGTGTTACCAGTTTATTCCAATCAAGATGGCTTCAGGTGTGCCATAATTTTGTCATAAGTAAGGCTGTTAGCACTCTAGTTGTTCTTTAGAACACTCTGGGAAGCTGCAGTAGAACACAAAGGCATCAACTGACAGGCTGCTCCTGTTGAAATATAACAGGAAGATATTTGAGATCACACTTGAAACATGTCCTAATTTTCCTTCTACAGCACTAACCATAATTTCTATGACAAAATGAACCCCATCATTTTGTTCCTTTTTAAATTAAATGTTTTAAGTGTTACCAGTTTATTCCAATCAAGATGGCTTCAGGTGTGCCATACTTTTGTCATAAGTAAGGCTGTTAGCGCTCTAGTTGTTCTTTGGAACACTCTTGGAAGCTGCAGTAAAACACAAAGGAATCAACTGGCAGGCTGCTCCTGTTGATATATAACAGGAAGATAGTTGAGATCTCACTTAAAACATGTCCTAATTTTTCTTTCTACAGCACTAACCATAATTTCTATGACAAAATGAACCCCCTCATTTTGTTCCTTTTTAAATTAAATGTTTTAAGAGTTACCAGTTTATTCCAATCAAGGTGGCTTCAGGTGTGCCATAATTTTGTCATAAGTAAGGCTGTTAGCACTCTAGTTGTTCTTTAGAACACTCTGGGAAGCTGCAGTAGAACACAAAGGAATCAACTGACAGTCTCTGCCCTTGTTGGATGTACATGTTTTACTGAGAATGTCAGACTTCATTCTCACATGACTGAGAAAGATAATGTGAATTTACAGAAAATATGCTCTCATTTTAGCTTCTGGAGCACCTTCCAAAACTCTATGGGACAAGCATGTGAAAATTGTTTTCTCTCAAACATGATTCATGATATCCCAGCAGAAGGTTTTTCACAGGGTAAAATCACCTTAGAACACACCACAATTCCTGAAATTAGTATGGTACCATCAACAAATGAATTCTAATGTAACTAAAGTCTGTTATCACCCTTAATAGTTCTCCTTTTGGTAACCCTCAAAATCTTTGATTCACTACAATGCATTTCAATGGGGTACTATCATGTCAAAAGTATGGCACACCTGAAGCCATCTTGATTGGAATAAACCGGTAACACTTAAAACATTTAATTTAAAAAGGAACAAAATGAGGGGGTTCTTTTTGAAATAGAAATTATGGTTAGTGCTGCAGAAAGAAAAATGTGGGCATGTTTTAAGTGAGATCTCAAATCCTCTTCTATTTCATTAGAAAATTCTGACATGCAGACTGAAACAATCACTTTCAATGCCAGCAGCAGACTTCCAGTTAACTCCCTGGTGAGCAGTAGCTTTACTACAGTGATCTAATGAGAAACTAGAGTGCTAACATTCTGAATTTATGGCAAATGTGAGACACATCTGAATGCCTTCTTGATGGAATCAAAGTAAAAAACTGAAAGCATTTCCTACTGAGGAGACTGCAGTAAATAAGGAAATTAGGAAACTTCATAACAAAGAAGTCTTCCAAGATGGCCACCAGAGAAAAAAGAGCCCAAATGTAGCACAAATATTACCCAGATGTAGCCCACATATAGCCCAATGACAAAAGTGTGCAAAACACTTTTTATTTTAAGTTTTTGCAGTTTTATGTAGTGCAGACTGGTCAGGTATTGGAGCGTTGCATCTTAAAACATGACCCCCTACACTACAAAAACACCACTGCACTACCCTAAACCTAAAACTCTACCCCCAGCACGACCCCTACACTACTCAAGCACCACTGCACTATCCTAAACCCTAAAACACTACCCCCAGCATGAGCCCCTACACTACACAAACACCACTGCACTACCCTAAACCTTAAAACACTACCCCCAGCACGACCCCCTACACTATCCAAACACCACTGCACTACCCTAAAACATGACCCCCTACACTACACAAACATCACTGCACTACCCTAAACCCTAAAACACTACCCCCAGCACGACCCCTACACTACACAAACACCACTGCACAACCCTAAAACTCTACCCCAGCCTGACCCCCTACACTACCCAAACAACACTGCAATAACCTAAATCCTAAAACACTACCCCCAGCACGACCCCCTACACTACCCAAACACCACTGCACTACCCTTAAACATAACCCCCTACACTACACAAACACCACTGCACTACCCTAAACCCTAAAACACTACCCCCAGCAAGACCCCTACACTACACAAGCACCACTGCACTATCCTAAACCCTAAAACACTACCCCAGCACGACCCCCTACACTGCCCGAACACCACTGCACTGCCCTAAACCCTGAAACACCAGCCCCTGCACGACCCCCTACACTGCCCGAACACAACTGCACTGCCCTAAACCCTGAAACACCACCCCCAGCACGACCCCTTCACTGCCCGAACACCACTGCACTAAACTCTGAAACACCACCCCTTCACGACCCCCTAAACTGCCCGAACACCACTGCACTGCCCTAAACCCTCAAACACTACCGCGAGCAAGACCCACAACACTGCCCGAAAACCACTGCACTGCCCTAAACCCTGAAACATCACCCCCAGCAAGACCCCCTACACTGCCCGAACACCACTGCCCTAAACCCTGAAACACCACCCCCAACACGACCCCCTACACTGCCCGAACACCACTGCACTGCCCTAAACCCTGAAACACCACCCCCAGCACGACCCCCTACACTGCCCGGACATCAATGCTCTGCCCAAAACCCTGAAACACCAGCCCCAGCACGACCCCCTACACTGCCCAAGCACCACTGCACTGCCCTAAACCTTGAAACACCAGCCCCAGCATGACCCCCTACACTGCCCAAACACCACTGCACTAGCCGAAACCCTGAAACACCACCCCCAGCATGACCCCCTACACTGCCCGAGTACCACTGCACTGCCCTAAACCCTGAAACACCAGCCCCAGCACAAGCCCCTACACTGCCCGAACACCACTGCACTGCCCTAAACCCTGAAACACCAACCCCAGCACGACCGCCTACACTGCCCGAACACCACTGCACTGCCCTAAACCCTGAAACACCAGCCACAGCACGACCCCCTACACTGCCCGAACACCACTGCACTGCCCTAAACCATGAAACACCAGCCCCAGCACGACCCCCTACACTGCCCGAACACCACTGCGCTGCCCTAAACCCTGAAACACCAGCCCCAGCACGACCCCTACACTGCCCAAACACCACTGCACTGCCTTAAACCCTGAAACACCACCCCCTGCACGACACCCTACACTGCCCGAACACTACTGCACTGCCCTAAACCCTGAAACACCATCCCCAGCACGACCCCCTACACTGCCACGAACACCACTGCACTGCCCTAAACCCTGAAACACTACCCCCAGCAAGACCCCCTACACTGCCCGAACACCACTGCACTGCCCTAAACCCTGAAACATCACTCCCAGCAAGACCCCCTACACTGCCCGAACACCACTGCCCTAAACCCTGAAACACCACCCCCAGCAAGACCCACTACACTGCCCGAACACCACTGCACTGCCCTAAACCCTGAAACACCAGCCCCAGCACGACCCCCTACACTGCCCAAACACCACTGCACTGCCCTAAACGCTGAAACACCACCCCCAGCACGACCCCTACACTGCCCAAACACCACTGCACTGCCCTAAACCCTGAAACACCACCCC